>CM038680.1:157153727-158366594 GCA_021605205.1 Aegilops longissima
CAAGCCAAGTTGGAGTCCCGGGAAGCACTTGTCGCGAGGGCGGGAGCAGACATGGAGAAGCGCGCAGAAGAGCTCCGGGGCGCCAATCAAGAAGCTCTCGAGCGTAGCGTAAGAGCGGGGCGACTTGTCTTTGAGCGCACAGCCTTCATCCTTGAGAAGGCTGAAGTCGAGGAGCAGCAACGGCTTGCCGGCGAGAAGCTATCTGCGCAAGAAGGCGAGCTAGCGCAATGGAAGATCAACCTTGACAGCTATGAAGAAGAGCTTGCCGCGCGCGAGCAATCACTTGGCGGAGCTCTCAAGGAAACAAAGGACGCTGCCGCAGCTGCCGAGGCCGCCAAGAAGGAGTTGGAGACAAAAGTGACGTAGCTGGAGGCCAGTCTGCAGAAGAGCGGCGAAGAGCTCGCCGCGCTGAAGCACGAGCGCGAGAAGGACGCCTACACTCTTGGCGAGTTGCAGGGCCGTCTCGCTGAGAGGATAAAAGAGCTCGATGCCGCCAAGGACTCCAAGGTAGATCTTGAGCTGAAGCTGACCACCCTAATGGAGACGCTGGACGGCGGCAAGGAGCGGGAGGTGGCCCTGTTGGAGACGATCAAGACCAACGAAGAGCTGCTGATGAGTGCCACGACCGCCCAGAACACCTTCAGAGAGAACGTGATGCACTGGACGGAGGGTCTTGTGGATACTGCCGCCGCCATCGACAAGGAGCTGATGGAGCTGGGGATGGTGGACCTTGGGTACTCCTCCGACGAGCGCCTCCAACCCAGCGCCAAGCTCAGCTTGTTCCTCAAGGGCGTGGTGACGGCTCTCCAGCGGCTCCGGGAAGAGATCCCAAAGCAGCAATCGCGCCAGATCTGCGCAGGAGCCCTCCAGAAGGTGTTGATGAAGGTGGCCTTCCGCAATCCAGGCCTCAACCTCAACGGCGTCCTCAGATCCTTGCCACCAGATGCCGATGTGGAGGCGGTCAAAGCCCTTGTCGCACCCATTGTGGACAAGGTGGGCAAGATCAAGCGGGTTGATGGCGACCACATAGACTAGGCCGCCAAATTTATCTTTCCCTTGTCGCTGCTGATCATGTTTAGGAGAACAATTTATTAGATCTGCGACAAGTTATTTTGTAATATACTCTATCTTAGGCAACGATTGCAATGTTATTTCCTTTACTTGATTCCTTCCTTTGTATGTTTGTGCCCTACGCTTTTAGCGAACTTGTCGGCGCGGGCACCTTTGCCATGAAAGCGCGCTGAGTGCGGAACGTCGGCAGCTTGTCAAGGCGCCGCTTCCGACAAGCAACCTTGTCGCAACTAGTTGTAGCTCACTTAAGTTGTTGAGCTGACTCGAAACAAAGTAAGGGCGCAAACTAGCTACGAGTTGGTTCCTCCGCGCACATGTTTTCCATACAAAGTACTATCGTTCGAGGAAGATAACTTAAAAAATTTAAAAACTGATTGCTCAAACTTTGGCAACTTAGCTTTTCTGTCGTTTGCTTCCCGGTAAGGCGAAACTTCCTCGAGCGACGCTTGGTGGCCCACACCATATCTTCTCCTCCCCCCCCCCCCGGCTAACTTGTGGGTGGATGAACCTTCCTTTCTTTGAGAAAGAGAAAGAAGAGAAAATAAAGTTATGGAGCCTTGTGGCTCGTTATTGCTTACCGGGTGTGGATGCTGCACAAAATGTTAGATAACACATGCAAAAAGGAATATGAAAGCATGTAGTTGACAAGTTGTGCACAACACATGAGCTTTACTTATGCACGGGGTCTGCGCCCGGCTTTGTACAAAGGATTACATGCAACATCGGCAAGACTTGTACAAAAGGTGGTTGTCGGAACAGGTTCCGGCAACCGCGCCCTATGGGTAAAACTTACGAAGATGCTCAATGTTCCAGGAGTTGCTCACCGGAATGCCATCTTCGGTCTCAAGGCGGACAGCGCCAGGCCTAGTGACTCGTTTTACCCGATAAGGGCCTTCCCACTTCGGCGTCAACTTGTTGGAATTCTTGGCGGACTGAACGCGCCGAAGAACAAGGTCGCCTTCCTCAAAACTTCTGGCACTAACTTTGCGGCTATGGCAGCGGCGCAAAGCTTGCTGGTAACGAGCAGCTCGTACAGCGGCCTGAAGACGGTCCTCCTCAAGGAGCAGCGCGTCATCTTGTCGCAGCTACTCTTGCTCAAGCTCATCATAAGCGAGTACTCGAGGTGACCCGTATACGAGTTCCGTGGGGAGAACTGCCTCTGCTCCATAGACTAGAGCGAAAGGTGTCTGGCCAGTGGCTCGATTTGGCGTCGTCCTGATCGACCAAAGAACCACCGGCAGCTCCTCAATCCAGTTTCTTTCGCACTTGTGCAGCCTGTCGAAAGTTCTGGTCTTGAGCCCACGCAGCACTTCAGCATTTGCCCTCTCCGCTTGACCGTTGCTTCTCGGATGAGCAACAGAAGCGAAGCAGACCTTGGCGCCAAGATCTTGGACGTATTGCATGAAGGTGCGACTCGTGAACTGTGCCGTTGTCGGTGATGATCCTGTTAGGAATCCCAAAACGTCAAACAATTGACCTGAAGAACTTGATTCTTGATCGTCTGTCACCTTCCTCATCGCTTCCACTTCCGGCCACTTTGTGAACTTGTCGATTGCAATGTACAAGTACTCAAAGCCCCGACAGCTTCGGGGAAAGAGGCCGAGGATGTCGAGCCCCTGCACCAAAATGGCCAGGATAAAGGGATCGTCTGAAGAGCTTGAGCTGGCTGGTGTATCTGCTTGGAATGGGCCTGCACGCTTCACACTTGGTTACTTGTGCATTGCATCTGGAGGGCTGTCGGCGAAGAAACCTTGCCGGAAAGCTTTGCGGCAAGTGCTCTTCGCCAATGTGGTGACCACATATGCCTCCATGTATCTCTCGCCAACAGCTTCATCCATCTTCCCGTGAATACACTTCAATTTCACACCGTTGAGTCTTCTTACATGCAGTGTGTTGTCGACAAACTGGTACATACTTGACTGCTGGGCTACTCTCTCCGCTTCTTCTTGCTCTTGGGAAGTTCTCCGTCTCAAGGAAATGGACAATCTGTTGTGCCCAAGCCGGAGCTTGTGGCTCGACAACAAGGACTAAAGGCACATCTGCTGCTGCGGGAACATCCGCTTGACGGCAAGAACTCTGCGGCTCGGCGGAGCTTGATGTTCCCGGCAAGCTTGCCGGAGCAAAACTTGTCGGGGCGTCTCGCTTCAACGAAACAAACCACAGGGCTTGTCGGAGCAGATCGCTCCTCGGCACTCTTGGTGTTGATCTTGGGGACCTTGGCGGCGGCTTCGGTAGCTCTGCGGAAAATAATCGCCAAAATCAACTTCCTCTTCTTGTTCTGTCCAGTTGATGGCGTTATGTTGGTTGAGTCAGCTTGAGCACAAAAATTCCTGGTTCCACAGTAACTTGAGTCGGCGCACTTTGACGAGCCATCGGCAATATCATTACGAGCTCTTGGAACATGTTCCATTTGCAGGCCTGCAAAGTGTTCTTCTAGCTTTCTCACTTCATCGACGTAGGCTTCCATCAACGGACTCTGATAATCTTTGTTCACTTGGCGGATGACAAGCTGCGAGTCACCCCCGACAATGAGCTTCCTGATCCCAAGGTCCACTGCTATCCTGAGAACGGAAAGCAAGCCTTCATACTCTGCAGTATTGTTTGTCGCTTGCTCCTTGGGAAAGTGCATTTGGACTATGTACTTGAGGTGTTCTCCGGTGGGCGCAACAAGCAGCACGCCCGCACCGGCGCCTTGCAGCGAGAAGGCACCATCAAAGTACATCAGCCACTCTTTGCTTGCTTCCTTGACGGGAATGCTCGACTCTGGAATTTCTTCATCCTGCGTCGGCGTCCATTCTGCTATAAACTCTGCCAATGCTCTGCTCTGGATAGTTGAAGTGCTTTCAAACTTGAGGCCAAAGCTTGACAGTTCTAGTGCCCACTCGACAATCCTGCCTGTTGCTTCTGGATTTTGCAATATTCTCTTCAGGGGAAAGCGAGTGACGACTGTTATCTCATGTGCTTGGAAGTAATGGCGCAGCTTTCTCGAGGCCATGAGGAGGCCGAAAAGTAATTTCTGCACACCAGAGTACCTTGACCTAGCCCCCTGTAGAAGGGAACTGACAAAGTACACTGGGCGCTGCACCATCCTTTTCTGCATCTTCTCGCAATCCTGCGCATATCCGTCCTTGTCGGGACCAGAGCTTGTCGGTGAAGCCCCCTGCTTGTCGCTGGATGCATCTGCCTTGGTTGCCGGCTCATCGTCTGCCTCCCTTTCCGCTACTAACGCAGCACTAACCACTTGATTGGTTGCCGCTATGTATAGCAGCAACTTCTCTTGTGGCCTAGGTGCGACAAGTATTGGAGTGGAGGACAGGTACCTCTTTAAGTCCTGCAGCGCAGCCTCCGCTTCGGGAGTCCATTTCATTGGACCTGCCTTTTTCAAAATCTTGAAAAATGGCAGGGCGCGCTCAGCAGACCTAGAGATAAACCTGCTGAGAGCAGCCACGCAACCGGCAAGTCTTCGTACATCCTTGACGCGCTTTGGTGCTTCAATCTGCTCAATGGCCTTGATCTTGTCGGGATTGGCTTCAATTCCCGGCCGAGACCACGAAGAACCGAGAAGCTTGCGGAAGGAACTCCAAACACGCACTTCTCGGGGTTGAGCTTGAGGTTGATCTTGCGCAGATTTGCAAAGGTCTCATCTAAATCTTGAACCAGTGTTGCCCTGTCCTTGCTTTTGACCACTATGTCATCCATGTAGGCTTCTACATTTCTGTGCATTTGGGGCTCAAAAGCGTCATGGACTACTCTTGCAAACGTTGAACCAGCGATCTTCAAACCGAAAGGCATCCGTATGAAACAGTATGTGCCACATGGAGTAATGAATGCGGTTTTCTCCTCATCCTCTTCTGCCATGAAGATCTGATGATATCCTGAGTATGCATCAAGAAATGAAAGTAGATCACATCCAGCCGTGGAGTCAACAATCTGGTCGATGCGTGGCAAGGGAAATGGGTCCTTGGGACAAGTTTTATTAACATCTGTGAAGTCGATACAAAGTCTCCATTTCCCATTTGCCTTGCGTACAACTACAGGATTGGCCAACCACGTAGGATGGAGCACTCCTCTGACAAGGCCTGCTGCTTCCAATTTCTTGATCTCTTCTGCAATAAATTCTTGGCGCTCCACTGCCTGCTTCCTGACTTTCTGCTTGACGGGCCACGCATGAGGACAGACAGCTAGGTGGTGCTCAATTACTTTCAGGAACACCGGGATGTCGACGGTTGCCATGCAAACACGTCGACGTTAAGCCTGAGAAAGCAACGAGCGCCTTCCTATTTAGGGTCGAGAGTGGCACTGATGGTGAAGGTACCACCAGTGCCGTCCTCCATGGCGGGCACCTTCTTGGTCTTCGGCGGAGCTGCCATCGTCCTCTTGCCCTTGCCGGTGGAGCTCGATGGTGCGTCCTCGATGGTAGCGCAGCACTCCGAAGAGGTGCGCTTGCCGGAGTGGGCATCAGAGCTCTTGCCGGACTTGGTCTTCTTCTTCCCTCAAGAGCTTCAGCGACAAGTGATTTGCTATCTGTCGCAGCTGCTGCCTCCCGGTAAATCTTGTCGGCGCAGATAAGAGAATCTTTCTTGTCGCCATGAACAGAAATGACACTTATCGGGCCTGGCATCTTGAGCAAGTTGTATGCATGATGAGAGGCTGCCATTAATTTGGCGAGTGCTGGACGGCCAAGTATCCCATTATAAGGCAATGGAAAATCAGCAACGTCGAACGTGACTCTCTCAGTCCTGAAGTTTAGCTTGCTACCAAATGTTACCGGCAACGTGATCTTCCCCTTCGGCTTGCTCCTTCCCGGATTGATTCCTTGGAACGTGCCAGTCTCTTCGAGCTCGCTGTCAGGGATTTGAAGCTTCTGGAGCACTGCGGAGGAGATCAGGTTTAAGCCGGCCCCGCCGTCAACTAGCATCTTTGTGACCTTGAGGTTGCGGATAGTTGGTGAGACCAACATCGGCAAGCACCCGACCACAGTTATGCGATCAGGGTGGTCCTCAATATCAAAGATGATAGGCATGCTGGACCACTTCAGAGGCCTGCGTGACTCTACGGATGGTTCTGCTGCATTAACTTCCGCATCCACGCTTGAGTTGGCGGTGTGAAGTATGCGAGAAGCACCGCCGTCAATCTGAAGGACCTCTGTGGCTTTCGAAACTCCTGCTCATCTGTCTCGTCGTCTTCCATATCTTCATCGTCGTCGTCGTCTTCATCCTTGTCGCGACCGCGGGGAGGTCTGTCTCCTTGCCGCTGCTTGGCCTTGCCGCGGCGTCCTCCCCGGCCGGGTCGCTTCTTGCCAACTCCCCCAGCACCTTCCTGGGCCTTCTCCTTGTCGCGCCGCTCGTACTCAGCCTTCTGCTGTTCAACAAGCTGCTCGACCTTCTTGCAGCTCTGGAGGTCATGGCCCTTGGTATGGTGGATCTTGCAGTACTGTTTGTTGGAGCTGTCCTGCTTGTCGGCGGGCGGCACAGCTTGGCGGTCGGTGTCAGCGGCAATCTCTTTGCCGGAGCCACCAACCTTGGCTTTCTTGGCGGCACCACCGTTGCCGGACTGCTCGACAACTAGCACTTCTTTGCCCTTCTTCTTTCTGTTGTTCCGCCGCCGGCTCTTTTTCGCCGGGGCGGTCTCCTCACTATTAGATCCTGCTTCTGCATTCTCTCCTGGGAGTCTTCTTCCTTCATCAGCACGTGCACACTTGTCGGCCAAGGCATACAGCTCACTGACGTCCTTGACTTTGCACATCGCCATCTCCTCCTCATCCTGCGGTTCCAAGCGTTCGATGAAACGCGCTGATCACCGCGACAGGGTGGACATCTGGGATGTTGTAGTGCACGGCTGAATCTCTGGATGAACTTGCGGGGACTCTCCTTCTTTACGGGCGGCGGTGAAGGTCGCTCTCCGGCCATGAGGTTTGTGGCCGCTGTGAAGGCGCCGACAAACCGATGGCATAGATCTGCCAAGAGGATATGGAGCTGTCCGGCAAGTGCATGAGCCAAGATCTAACATTGGGTTTGAGTACCGGTGAAGTAGTTGGCGAGGATCTTGTCGTCTCGTCCCCTGCAGCTTGCACCGCGATGGTGTAGATCTTTGAGGAACTCCGATGGATGCATCCTGCCATCATACTTCTCAGCACGTCGGCTTGAAATTTTTCTTGTCGGGCCACCGGACCTGCCACAGCTCACGAGTGAGCGCAGGGCAACCTACGCGTCTGGCAAGTCACCTGGTTCCCCGGGCGCATGCGTCGCCGACAGAGGGCCCAGTCGCTGGTCGGATTGACGCCGCTTCTCTTCGCACTCGATCGCGAGTTCGGCGTCTTCTTGTTGCCGTTCTTGAAGAACTTGGCGCTGATCACGGCGAGCTCGTGGATCCGATGAAGCGGTGGAGTCGCTGTCGAGGTGGATCCGACGAGTCGGCGATCTTGGCCTTCGGATGGAGAGTGCATGGTGGTTGCACCCCACAGGTCTCGTCGCCACGGATCGTGCCTTGTCGTCTCGCCCGCGGCAGCGATGTGCTTGGTTGCCGCGAACGTCGCCGTTGGCAAAGCCGATGAGACTGGATGGTGGCCCTCCATTCGTCGACCTTATCCGCCATTGGAGGGTAATCCGGAGCGATTGAGCTCGCGCCAAAGCTTCGCTTGAGTGGTGGGTGGCAATGGTGAGCGGTGCGAGGCGGGATATGCTCGGTCTTCTAAATATGTTAGAAGGAGCAGATCCCGTCCAGCGACCGTGCCCCACTCGCACCAACCTGTTGGCGCTGAGCTGTTCTTGGCGTCCCGGATCCACCAGCTCGATCTTGGCCCAACGAACGCATGGCGCTGCGAGCACCATGACGCTGTCGGTCTCGCGCCTCTGAGATGGGCGCGATGCGTGTCACGGACGCCGAGGTTTGCGCCGCCTTGTCCTTGGACTTAGCAGCGACACGGGCTCCCTCGTCGGCGTCCGCTCTTCGCGGCGTCTTCCCCACCACTCGTCGGCTCCGGTGGTGGTGGGTTTGACGCGACGGCTCTGCTGCCGCCAAGCCTTCTTCTTGGTGGCATGTTGATGAAGATGATGAAGATGTTGCTCGTGTGAACACGGATCAGGTTCACACAGCCTCGACGCCCTACCGGCGCGCCAAAGATGTCGGGAAGCTGATCGTGACCCACGAACACCTATGGGACCGGCGGACCGAGTCCCTTTTGGTTCGGTGGGGGTGCGGAGATTGCACGAAGAGCGGATCGAGCGATGCACACGATCAGTTTACCCAGCTTCGAGCTCTCCGGAGAGATAATACTCCTCTTGATGCTTGTCGATTGCATTGTGTTCTTGCTAGGGAGCACAGAGCTACAAAACCTAGCTTGAGTGTGTCTAGTCTCGAATGAGTCGAACCAGCGAACCCCTTTTCTCGTTAAGCATGGGCCTCCTTTTATAGGCTCAAGGGGACACCAACAGGTGGCAACGTGGCGAGGGCAAAATGGGAAAATGAGTTGCGGTTGGTACAGCTACTTTGTACAGTGTATTCTACCTAACTCGACGGCAAGGGACAAAAGCAATAAATGCCCGTCCATGTCGCCTAAACAAGTCAGAAAGGGACCGTCCGGGCGCCACCGCTTGCCACGATGGCACTCTGTCGGCGCCGCTTACGCTGCTCTCCGGCTGGCTGCACACCTCTTGACACGCGCGCTGGAATGGTCCCATGGCGACATGTTGGTGGGTGAGCTGGAGCGGAGATGAAGAGAGGTTGCCTGCCGCGGCAAGCACCTTGCCGCGGCTGAATCCTTGTCGCGCCCGGAAGCTTGTCGCTCACCAAGCCTTCCCGGTAAGCTCCTCTTATCGGGGTCTTGTCTTCTGCGTGCCTTGAGTGGCCTTCCCGCAAGCTCCTCTTGCCGGGCCTTGTCTTCTTAGCTTAAATACTTTGTTCTTGAATGGCTCCAAAGGAACCACGGAGGACCTTGGCAGTCACTAGGCAGCCTGCTGGGGGTGCTGAATCGCCCGTGCACGAGTTCGGGATACCAGGTACCCTACTCTAGTACACCAACAAATCACCGAGTAAGCCTTGCATGGGTGCTGCAACTGCCGCGGCACGAGTTCGGGATACTAGGGTACCCTACTCTAGTACACCGACAGAGCCCCGGGCCTAGGCCACACACGGTGCCGAAGCGCTGTTGGGCCAGGCCCAAGACAAAGTCTGCAGACACGCGCCCTAGATCACGCCGTAACTTGCTCCGGTCCCACCACGTCCCCCACGAACAGCCTGCGTCGAGCGTGGCGTCGTGGGAGAGATCGTGGGGGTTTCTTTATTGGAAAAGCGGGCGTCCGCCCCTCTCCTCCTTATAAGCAGGGGAAACAGGGGCAGGTCGCCCACCTTGCCATTTGCTGTCCAATCTCGAAAACCACCGCCGCTCCCCCCTTCTTCTCTGGTCTGAAGAGAGCAGCGCTCCGCCCCCCATCGCCACCAGCGCCATCAACGTCGTCGGTCTCCTCCACCACCTCCGCCATGGCTCCGAAAGCCGATAAGGGGAAAGGCGTGAAGTCGGCCGAGGCGCAGCGGCTCGCGGCGCTGCGAAAGGAGCGGGCCGTCTTCCCCCATTCGGCGCAAGGGAGCCGAGGAGAACTACTACCTGTTCAGTCGATGGAGACGCGGCGTATCCAGCGCGAAGGTACTTCCACCGCTGCTTGAACTAGCCCCAACTGGGTACCCTTCTTGGCTTTTCTTCGGGCTCGCCCGCCCTTCTCTGAATTTTTCTGCGATATTATGAACACCTCTGGGCGCCTCCTTGATTTCACCCCAATGTTGTCTCGACCATGGTAGTTTTCGCACACCTTTGCGAAAACTTTGTCGGAGTCCACCCAAACGTAGCCCTCTTCCGCCACTTCTTCATGCCCCGCGTCGAGAGAGAGAGCCACTTGCGGAGGGATTGCTTGGATCTCAAGGATCGGCAAGAAAGAAGCCTATCTGGAAGGAGAGCTCCGCAGCAAGTGGGAGGAGTGGAGAGCTGATTGGTGTTGGATCGTTGAGGAGAACCGCAACCCTTCACGCTTGGCGCCAAACTCCAATAGTGCGCGCAACGATTGGAGCAACTTGGCGCCGGAAGATGCTAGGTTGAAGATTGTTGTGACCCGGATCTTGCGCCTCAGGCTTGCCGGACTCACCGTAGGCGCTGTTGGCGCAGATTTCCTTCGCCGCCGCATCGCTCCCTTGCAGGAGAGGAGGAGACCTGCTTGGGAGTTCCAAAATGCGGCGGACATCATGAGGCTGCGCCCGGGCCTCAAACTTCAATTTCACTGTCTTGGATTTGGATGCGATGCTGCTAGAGCTGTTCAAGCATGACCCCGATCACCCCGAGTGGTTTAGGTTGCCGAGGGGAGTCGTCCCATTGTGCAACAACTCTTCGCTCGACCGCATCCGTGCAATGATGCCGTCGTGCGATTCGCATGGGATCGTTCCAACCTGGCAAGAGCCTTCAGACGACGTCGTGCGGCAGTTCTTCGATAGCTTGGAAGAAGTGCCGATCCGCCCCGACGAGCAGAAGAGGCTCACTCGCGACACCACCGACGACGAGATGCAGCGCGCCACCACCAGCTGGAGGAGGCGGCAATGCTGCTACCGCTGAATTTGGGTTCACCGTGGAGGAGGCGAGAGGCAGCGAGGCGGCAAGCCTTGTCGGCGAAGGGAGTTCGCCGCGCGAGAAGAGCTTGCGAACCGAAGCCGAAGTCGGCGAACCCGCCGAGGGCGCTTCTTCCCCACCATCTAGCAGCTTGCCGCAAGCGGAGCCCCCAGCTCCACCAAGAAGGCGTCTTCGCAAGGCGGGAGACGAGACGGGGCGGCAGACGGGCCAACAGCCGCAGCGCCGCGCGACGCGCTCTATCATGAAAGCTGCTTGTTGCCGCGGAGCACCCACACTGCTGCAACAAGCGAGGCGGATCCTCCTGTGCCACCGTTGCCACCCCGCCAAGCGGTCAAGGGAACCTCTCCTCCGCCCGTCGCACCGAGGCGAGCCGAATTTGATCTCTCACGCTCAGCTCCGGCGAGGAAGAAGAAGAGTAAGCTTCTATATTGTGCTTGTATTTCTTCAATTTTGTTGCTTCGTCTTGTATCTGATTTGCTTCATTCTTAACTCTTTCCTTTTTCAGGACGCTGGCTCAGAGGGCGTCGAAGAGAGCCAAGACCCCGGTGGTTGTCATCGAGGACGATCCCCCCGTGGCAACAGGAGGCGCGTCTGAGACCCCCTTGCCGGACCCGGCAACCCTTCCTCAAAGCAGCCCCAAAGACAGCCCCCAGCGTAAGTATATGGTTTATTTCTTCTTGTTAGGCGTGCATGGGTGCTCCTTCTTTGTTGATATCATTTGTTGGTTTGTGTAGGAGCAGAGCAGCCTCATCAAGAGTGCGGAAGCCGCTCGAAATACCATCTGCCGACTTCACCGCCAAGGGAGGTTCTCCGGCAAGGGCGTTCTCCGGCAAGGGAGACTTCTCCGCAAGGGACAACACCAAGGTGATCCTCCGTGGTCGAGACCATGGCTGCGATCCCATTGCAGGTAATCCTCTTGCGTGAAAATTTCCCTTGGGCTCTTTTTCTTCTGTTTTTCTTTTCGAACATTTGCTTGACTGTTCTTTCTTTGTCTGGTCGTCAGATCCATCCGCCGCAGAGCCGATGGAGACTGAGGTCGCCGGCGAGGAGGACGCGCGCGGCAATACTGACGATGTCGCCACCATGGAGGAAGAGGCTGGCGCCGATGGGTCCGCCGGCGAAGAGGCCGCCAAGGCTGCCGCCGCAAAGGCTGGCGAGGGTCCGCGATCACACCGACGACCACGAGGCCGCAGGCGCGCCAGCGCCACGCCGACCACCGATCCCTCCGCCATCAGTGCGGCGTCGAGTTCGAAGAGCCCCAGCCAGCGCCTATCGAAGGCGGCGATGGCGTCTTCATCAAGCTCCCACGGGCATCGAGCTCCGTGGCGCCGGTCGAAGGAGAGACTTTTGATGAAGAGCTGCTCGCCTCCGCTGGGCTGTCGCTGGTTGACGCGCCAAGCAGCAGCGGCGAAGTCTCGAGGAGGAGCAGCTCTTTGAAAAAACTGTTGTCGCTCTACCGCGCCCGGCAAGCCAAAGCTGGAATCCGGGAAGCGCTTATCGCGGCGGCGGAGCAGAACATAGAAAGCGTGGAGAGGAGCTCCGGGAATCAATCAGAGGCTCTCCGGTCCTTGGCGAGGAGGCGGGAGCAAATTGTTGAGCGCAAAGCCTTCATCCTCGAGCGAGAGGTTGAAGAGCAGCGAGGCTCGCTGCCGAGAAGCTATCCGCGCAGGAAGGCGAGCTGGCGCAGCGGAAGATCAACCTTGACAGCCACGAGGAGGAGCTTGTCGCGTGCGAGGAGTCACTTGGCGGGGCTCTTAAGGAGGCAAAGGATGCCGCCGCAGCTGCCGAGGCCGCCAAGAAAGAGTTGGAGACAAAAGTGACGCAGCTGGAGGCCAGCCTGAAGAAGAGCGGCGAGTAGCTTGCTGCACTCAAGCACGAGCGCGAGAAGGACTCCTACACTCCTGGCGAGCTGCAGGGCCGTCTCGCCGAGAGGAGCAAGGAGCTCAGCGCCGCCAAGGACTCCAAAGCAGATCTTGAGCTGAAACTGACCACCCTGATGCAGACGCTAGACGGCGTCAAGGAGCGGGAGGTGGGCCTGTTGGAGAAGATCAAGGCCGACGAGGCACTGTTGGCGAGTGCTACTACCGCCCAGAGCACCTTCAGGGAGAATGTGGAGCACTGGACAGAAGGTCTTGTGAATATCGCCGCCGCCATCGACACGGAGCTGACTGTGACGCCCCAGGACCGGAGCTTCAGTTGCCTTCCAGGGTTTCCGAGTTTTGTCGTGTGGTTTGTTTTGTTTTTGCATTGCATCATGTCATCATGCCATCATATCATTAATTTTTTAAAACTCTTCTAAATAAATTGTATGGATTTTCCGATCCATTTAAATCGAGGGAATTCACATGGTGTTTTCTCTTTATAACATATCCTCCTAATAGTTAGGGAGCTATAATAAATAATTCCATTTATTTGGAATTCACCATAACACACTTGCAAATTCCAATGCCTTTTCTGCTTCAAGTTTGGCCCCAAACCTTGCCATTATTATTTTCATCATTTTCCGGAGTTCCACCAAAAATCCTCGGGTCATTTTTGTTAAATTCCTCATATTTTTGTGAGTCCGGGAAAATTATCCCCATGTCCAACTTCTTCCTCTAACCTCTCTTTCTTTTCTTTCTTAATCTTCGTTTCTTTCTTTTCTCTTTTCTTTTTTTTTAGTGAGAAGAGAGCCAGCCCAGCCGGCCCTGGCCTTTCTCCTCCACTAGGCCGGCCCACCAAACCTCCAGGCCCAGCCGCCCCGACCGAACCCTAGCTAACCCTGCTCGATCCCCATCTCTTCCCTCGTCCATTCCCGCCGCCAGAGCATCTCTCGCTCGATCCCCTCCTCTGCCGTCCTCCATGGCGTCGCCTCGCGCCTCCACCTCCTCGATGCCAGGCCGAGTCCAGGCCGCCGCCGCTCTTCTTACCTTCCCTCGCCGCCTCCATCCCTTTCCCCGTCGACCGCTCCTCTGCAATCCCTCCTCCGCCCGTTGCCGCCGTTGGCGCCGCCTCAACCTCCGGCGCAGCCAACCCGGGGCGAACCTCGACCCGGATCTCGCCGCCTGGACCCGTCCCCGCCGCTGGTGCCCCGTCTGCGCACCGCCGCCAGAAGCTCTCCATCGCGCCGCCGGCGAGCCCCTGCGTCTACCTCGCCGGTCTTCTCCTCCTCGTCTCCTGTCCTCGTCGCCACGCGCCGTCGTCGGCGTCCACCACGAGGGCCACCCCGCCTCGACCCCTCCTTCTTCCTTGCGTCGTCGTCGGCCGCAAGCAGCGCCACCAGCAGTAGGAAGCTGCATCGCCCGACCCGCCATATGCGCCTCCCTCCGTCGTCCTCCCTGCCGCCAACGTCGCCGGAGACGGGCTCCCGATGCCCAGATCCGCCCCGTTGGCCATCCACCGTCTGGGCTTGGCGCCATGGCCTCTGCCTTTTGATAACCCGTGGCTGCCGTGCCCGGTTGTGTGTTCCTCTCTGATGCGTGTACGGCTACCGTTTCCCTGGATTCGCCAAGTACCACGACGATGCGCCAAGCACCGCTACCAGTGACCCGAACGTCTACGACCCATGTACAACTACACGGTGGTGCGCCAAGTACCCCTTCGGTTCCGTCAAGTTCGTCTACACGGGTACGACTACATCCGAGGTGGATAACGACAAGTACCCTATGCGCGAAGACGCCAAGTCCGTTTCGGGATTCTTCAAGTACCGCTACCGTCGATCCGAACATCTTCGAAAACGAACGTGATCCACTACCGTCGACCCTCGAAGACCCCGTGGACCCCGAACATCCACGGGACTTGAACAACTACTTCCGATGACGAGATGTACCACAACCATCGAACGAGAACGTCTACTTCCTCTACCGTCGCCGTGTACCACTACTTCCCTCGACGATCATCGCGAGAACGTCTACTTCCATCTACTTCCCTCGACAACTCAACCCGTCCCGTTTGAACGTTCCGAAGGTATAACCCGTGATGACCGACCGTGATCGAATCATCCTTGCGACGCCCCTCTGTTGCCATGCCACCGTTCCGTGGGAACCCGGTAGTTGGGAACACCCCACCATCGTGCATGACTCGCTCACGTCCACGCTTTCCTTTGCACCGATATCTCGATCGAGTTATCGGAACCGAAATGTTGCCGTGGCACCCTTTTCGGATTCGTTGCCGTGGCACCCCTTTCTTCCACCACGGTGACACAATGCTTCATAATGCTCTTGTCAACATTTTCATAAAAATTGCATAAAACTTGCACATGTCATCCGCATCGTGATAACAACATTTAAATGTTTATAATTGTTGTTTGCATTAATTTGCTTAAATGCCATGCTAAAATGATTTATTTCATAACTAAATAACCGTAGCTCCATTTTAAATAAATTATATATGTAAATGGGGTAGAAAAATGCCTAGTTTTACATGGTAGCTTTATGTTGCTGTTTAACAACTCTAAAATATGCTTTAGGTCAGATCAGTACCTAATCCATAATTTGCTCATGGGGATTTTCCGGAATTGTTGTTTCTTATTTCCGGCCTCATTTAAACTTGCCTAAATAGTTGGTTTAATTATGCTTCACCTCTTGCCATGTTTAATAACATTTAATATTGTTGAGTACCTAACCGAGAGAGAACTAAATGAGTGTTGTGGTGTTTCGTCAATATGCAACTCGTTGCATATTGAGCTCCACTTAACTTGTAGTGTTGTTTGTGCATATTGCCATGCCATGCCTCATTAAACCGGACATGCATCATATTTGTTTGTGCATCATGCCATGTTCATGATTGTGTGTTTACTATGTTGTTGTTTGTTTCTTTCCGGTTTGCTTCTCTCGTTAGCTTCGGTTCGTTCGGAGTTGTGAGGATTCGTTCGACTTCATCCGTTTGTCTTCTTCATGGATTCGTTCTTCTTCCTTGCGGATTTCGGCAAGATGACCATACCCTCGAAATCACTTCTATCTTTGCTTGCTAGATGCTCGCTCTTTTGCTATGCCTGTGCTACGATGCCAACCACTTGCTATATCATGCCACCCACATTGCCATGTCAAACCTCTAACCATCATTTCCTAGCAAACCGTTGTTTGGCTATGTTACCGCTTTGCTCAGCCCCTCTTATAGCGTTGTTAGTTGCAGGTGAAGATGAAGTTTGTTCCTTGTTGGAACATGGAGATGTTGTTCCTTGTTGGAACATGTTTACTTGTTGGGATATCACAATATATCTTATTTAATTAATGCATCTATATACTTGGTAAAGGGTGGAAGGCTCGGCCTTATGCCTGGTGTTTTGTTCCACTCTTGCCGCCCTAGTTTCCGTCATACGGTGTTATGTTCCCGGATTTTTGCGTCCCTAACGGTCGGGTGATTTATGGGACCCCTTGACAGTTCGCTTTGAATAAGACTTTTCCAAAAGGCCCAACATTGGTTTTACATTTGCCTCACCTAGCCTTTTTCCCTTGGGAGTCGCGCATCCCGAGGGTCATCTTTATTTACCCCCGGCGGTGCTTGTCTAGCGTTGGTCCAAACTAAACACCGTCTTGGGACCATCCCTTGGCAACTTGGGTTACGTCGGTACTGTATGACGCTTAGCTTATCCGGTCGTGGCTCGAGACGAGATACTGCGGCTACTATCGAGGTGTCGGCACCGGGAGGTCTTGCTGGACTTGTTTTATTGCTGTGAAATGTCTTGTAGCCGGATTCCGAGACTGATGGGGCTTCCGGGAGAAGGTCTATTCCTTCGTTGATCGCGAGAGCTTATCATGGGCTAAGTTGGGACACCCTGCAGGTTTGAACTTTCAAAGCCGTGCCCGCGGTTATGTGGCAGATGGGAATTTGTTAATGTCGGTTGTAGAAAACCGAAGTTGATCTTAATTAAAATACACCAACGCGTGTGTAACCGTGATGGTCTCTTCTCGTGAGTCCGGAAGTGAACACGTGTTGGAGTTATGTTTGGCGTAAGTAGTTTCAGGATCACTTCTTGATCATAGTTGTTCGACCGTGCTTTGCCTCCTCTTCTCGCTCTCTTTTGCGTATGTTAGCCACCATATATGCTAGTCGCTTGCTGCAGCTCCACCTCATTGCCCTGTCCTACCTTTAAGCTTAAATAGTCTTGATCTCGGGGTGTGAGATTGCTGAGTCCCGTGACTCACAGATACTTCAAAACCAGTTTGCGGTGCCGATGAAACCGTGCAGTGATGGACCCGAGCTCAAGGAGGAGCTCGATGGAGATCTTGTTCTTTGTGTGGTTTCGTTTCAGTTGATCAGTAGTGGAGCCCAGTTGGGACGATCGGGGATCTGTGTAGCATTTGGGGTAGTCTTCTTTTATTTTGGTTCCGTAGTCGGACCTTGAGTGTATCTGTATGGTGTATTGTTTTACCCATGTATTGTGTGAAGTGGCGATTGTAAGCCAACTATGTATCTCTTTCCCTTATGTATTACATGGGTTGTGTGAAGATTACCTCACTTGCGACATTGCTTTCAATGCGGTTATGCCTCTAAGTCGTGCTTCGACACGTGGGAGATATAGCCGCATCGAGGCGTTTCAAGTTGGTAATCAGAGCCTTCCCCGACTTAGGAGCCCCCTACTTGATTGTTTGTTGGCATTGTTGAGTCTAGAATGGAAAATGTTTTGAGTCTTAGGATTATATATATCGGAGAGTAGGATTCTTTTTACTCCCCAGTCCTTAAATCGCTCGGTGAGGTATCCCGACGTAGAGTTTTGACTTTCCTCTCCTCAAATTTCACTAAATTTTTTTAGGATCACGTGGGTATCTTGGAATCGTTCGATGGTTTTGTGACGAGAACATTGTTCTTGGTGCCTCGACATTTAGGGGTTGTGGCGGTGTCCGGGGAGTTGAGCTCGAGGTGTTGTCATCACAATTTTATCGTTGCAGTTCGGAATACCTGAGTTTTGCCGACATCGAAATCTCTTTTGTACAGTTGTTGGTGAGATAACCTGATAGCCCGATCTTGTGGCGAGTGGGAGTATTGCCATGACTTGTATAACGGATGTTTTTCAAGGTCGAGGTACACGATTTCGAGGATTTCTTGGTTATGTGTTGACGGATGGATACTGGTGGATCTAGGTATTGTTAGTTTGGGTGATATATTTTGTGTCCCTGTATCCCCAACACCAGATTGCATAACCAGAAAGTTTGGGGAGTTTATAGGTGGGAATTCTAGTAGCTTACGGGATATTCTTTCCGATGGATGTATGATTTGAGATTGGGGTTCAACGTCTAGTGGTCCGCCCATTCACGGTCGATTCTGATGTGGTCGCGAGGCGTCTTAAAGAATCCTTGGCTATGCTGATTCGGGGACGTCTTGTTAGTCATTCGTGACGTCCGCTATACGTCGTGTCCGTGTGGGCCCCACCATGAACACTTTGGGCGAAATCTCTATCATGTGTTTGTTCCGGCTCATTCTTGAAGCCAATCCTTTGTTTTGTTTTGTTTTTTTTGTGGTATTCGAGTTGCTTCAATGTCAAGTGTTGATTCCATACCTTTCCTAATTGGTGTTCTCATATTGTTATGTGAATACTAATCCTTCTTGATCACTGAGCTTGTCATGTTAATTCTTTTCCAACCGGCGTGTTTCTCTTCAAGTGAATCCGATCATTCCAACATTCGCAAGATCAATTCTAAGATTTTTCTCAACAGTGTTCGTTTCATCCGACCCAAGTTGTTTTGATTTCCCGCCCTCCCACCCTTTTTCTTCAAGGACTCAGATTTCTTAATCAAGTATCCATTTTTATTGAGTGAAGTTTCTTCATTCTTTTCCTTTAATGTTGTATCCGGTGATTTCTCATGAAGACGCTAAGGAAGCTTTAACCTTATCATTGTTCCATTCTAATTTTCTTCTCAGGCGGACTCAAGTCAAGTTTTCAGTGTTGATCGTATTCTTGTCATCATTTCAAATGCTTTCTCATGTCGTTGCATCTCTTAATCATCCACTTCTCGCTATTCAATGGTTCCGGAGTGTTGAAGATATCTCAGAAGATTCTAGTTTCCATTCTCAATTCACTCAAGTTCTTTTGAGGATGCTAGCTCATTCAAGCCATTTAACTCTACCGGTGCAATATCTATTTCAAACAATTGTTCAACGGTGGTTCTTTTGAGTGGGCCCTAACCCACAGGTCTTTTCCCAGGATCTTACCTGACTTTTCTAATTTTCCGGAGTTATTCTCAAATTCTTTTCGGAGTTTGATGTAAGGATGAATTATCATCAGTCTTGGTTTTCTCCAAGATCTTTCAAATTATTTTCATTGTTGGTTCAACCTTCCTAAATTTCATTCCGGAGTGCTTCAATAATTCATGGTGATGTTCTCGTCGTCATTCTCGAATTTTGAAGACCGAAGAAGAGTTTCTCTTAAATCTCGCTTCTTTCTCTTCAAGATTCATGGTTCTAGCTTGATGCCATCCTCTCATAATTGTCTTGATTGTGAGAATTCTTTTCTTCCATCAGGAGCATTTCAGGAGTCTTTTCAGTTAGATTCTTCGGAGCCCATCATCTCAGAATCATTCATTCAAGCGTTCAACTCTGGTTTTCCAAATCTCACCGGTGCATCGTCGAAATATCCTCTAATCAGTTCATGATCTCTTCGTTCTAATGTATCTAAATTTTGTCAAGCATCTTTATTCGTTTTACAATTCTTCCCGGTGAATTGTGCCTTTGCTACGTTCATTCTCAATTTATTATGGTGGTTTGTTCAAGAGTTCTCTTCCTTCGTTATCATATAGACTCATTCGTTCTTCCAAATCCCACGGGTGGTTCCATCAATACCTTCTCAAGTTCGCGCCATATCTATCTTAATCCTTTCTACGGGAATAAGTAGTATGCCAAATCCATTGCTTGTCATCAATTTAATTGGTGAAGGATAAACATTATGTAATTCTTATTCTTGTTTCATCGAGTAAATTCAATTCCTTATTCCGGAGGATCATCAAAATTCTTGATTTCATCTGTTCATCTTTCTTTCCGGAGTTCCAATTTTCGCGGTTATATCACTTCAAAGCTTCATCTTATCACTGCAAGGCTTCACCTTGTGTTTTCAACTTCTCTTTCTTTTATCATCCTTTTCTTACCGGAGTTCTTCATGGAGGCTCTACAAGATGGTTCGTCAAGGATTCTTTTCATTTCTCCAATTGTTCATCAAGATTTCTCTCGGAGTTATGATCCGTCAAGCTACTCTAAAATAAACATGGTTCCAACACATGTTTTGTTTTGAGGCGTTCAAGTATTCTTCTTCTTGCATTCCGAAGTGCAATTCTTTCTACCTTATCTCTTGAGATGGTGTTATGTCACTCTTGGCAATTTCCCTTCGTGTTTCATGATTCACATGTTGTCAAGAATGAGGTATTTTAAATCCGTCAATCTCTTCATTGGACTTATCTTGGGCTATATTTCACCTAAAGCTTTCCCTAAGGATTGTTGCTATTTATGGTGCTTATAAAGGACCCAAGTTCTTCATTTGTCCTCCCGGTGAAATAAGTTTCTCATCTCCTTGTTGATATCAATCCAATCATGTGCTTCCGTTGGTGGCAGAAACTCACCTCATAATTTTGAAGATGTTTACCATAAGCCCATAACAAGCTTGTGATTTTCGTTGTTGGTTTTCCAACAACTCCGTTCTATCCTTGTTTGTAAGGACGCTTCATTCAAACTCATTTGTGGTAGAAGTTGTCATTTTCTTCTCCATTCCTTTATTCCAATGATCTATCTTCAGTTTTTCTTCCGGAGGCATTGTGATGTTGCTCTCTTCACCCATCATCTCGTTTTGCCAAGATCATGTCCTTTTCCTTGCTTATCGTTTTTAACCGGAGTGTTGTGTCTATCGTTCCTCTTTTAACCGGAGTCTCAATCCAGGTGCTTTCCTTTTGCCAAGTTCTTGTTCAACTCCTTCCATTTTTAGTCGGAGTGCTGCCCAAATTATATCAATCTTATTCCTTCTCGATATGGTTTTAACCAGAGTGGTTTCAATATCTATCTTATCACTAAACCTCTTGGTTCTCGTCGTATCCCATGTTCCTCTTTTCTAACAGAGTGTTTTCAACCTTGTTCATCTTCGTTGTTTTCTTTCTTTCATTTTGTTCAACCTCTCAAGGTTCTTTGGTTTCACTCGTTTGTCAAAGAAGCAACTTTGTTTTACCTCTTCCTCTTCCGTTTTTCTCCGGTGCCATCCTAGATCTCGGGACGAGATCCTCTCGTAGTGGTGGAGTGTTGTGGCGCCCAGGACCGGAGCTTGATTGCCTTCGGGGTTTCGAGTTTTGTCGTGTGGTTTGTTTTGTTTTTGCATTGCATCATGTCATCATGCCATCATATCATTAATTTTTAAAACTCTTCTAAATAAATTGTATGGATTTTTCGATCCATTTAAATCGAGGAATTCACATGGTGTTTTCTCTTTATAACATATCCTCCTAATAGTTAGGGAGCTATAATAAATAATTCCATTTATTTGGAATTCACCATAACACACTTGCAAATTCAATGCCTTTTCTGCTTCAAGTTTGGCCCCAAACCTTGCCATTATTATTTTCATCATTTTCGGAGTTCCACCAAAAATCCTCGGGTCATTTTTGTTAAATTCCTCATATTTTTGTGAGTCCGGGAAAATTATCCCCATGTCCAACTTCTTCCTCTAACCTCTCTTTCTTTTCTTTCTTAATCTTCGTTTCTTTCTTTTCTCTTTTCTTTTTTTTTAGTGAGAAGAGAGCCAGCCCAGCCGGCCCTGGCCTTTCTCCTCCACTAGGCCGGCCCACCAAACCTCCAGGCCCAGCCGCCCCACCGACCGAACCCTAGCTAACCCTGCCTGATCCCCATCTCTTCCCCTCGTCCATTCCCCGCCGCCAGGAGCATCTCTCGCTCGATCCCCCTCCTCTGCCGTCCTCCATGGCGTCGCCTCGCGCCTCCACCTCCTCGATGCCAGCGAGTCCAGGCCGCCGCCGCGCCTTCTTACCTTCCCCTCGCCGCCTCCATCCCTTTCCCCCGTCGACCGCTCCTCTGCGCGGCTCCCTCCGCCACGCCCGTTGCCGCCCTTGGCGCCGCCTCAACCTCCGGCAGCCAACCCGGGGCGAACCTCGACCCGGATCTCGCCGCCTGGACCCGTCCCGCTTGTTGGTGCCCGTCTGCGCACGCCGCCAGAAGCTCTCCATCGCGCCGGCGAGCCCTGCGTCTACCTCGCGGTCTTCTCCTCCTCGTCTCCTGTCCTCGTCGCCCGCCGCCGTCGTCGGCGTCCACCACGAGGGCCACCCGCCTCGACCCTCCTTCTTCCTTGCGTCGTGTCGCCGCCGCAAGCAGCGCCACCAGCAGGTAGGAAGCTGCATCGCCCGACCCGCCATATCGCCTCCCTCCGTCGTCCTCCCTACCGCCAACGTCGCCGGAGACGGGCTCCCGATGCCCAGATCCGCCCCGTTGGCCATCCACCGTCTGGGCTTGGCGCCATGGCCTCTGCCTTTGGATAACCCGTGGCTGCCGTGCCCGGTTGTGTGTTCCTCTCTGATGCGTGTACGGCTACCGTTTCCCTGGATTCGCCAAGTACCACGACGATGCGCCAAGCACCGCTACCAGTGACCCGAACGTCTACGACCCATGTACAACTACACGGTGGTGCGCCAAGTACCCCTTCGGTTCCGTCAAGTTCGTCTACACGGGTACGACTACATCCGAGGTGGATAACGACAAGTACCCTACGCGCGAAGACGCCAAGTCCGTTTCGGGATTCTTCAAGTACCGCTACCGTCGATCCGAACATCTTCGAAAACGAACGTGATCCACTACCGTCGACCCTCGAAGACCCCGTGGACCCCGAACATCCACGGGACTTGAACAACTACTTCCGATGACGAGATGTACCACAACCATCGAACGAGAACGTCTACTTCCTCTACCGTCGCCGTGTACCACTACTTCCCTCGACGATCATCGCGAGAACGTCTACTTCCATCTACTTCCCTCGACAACTCGACCCGTCCCGTTTGAACGTTCCGAAGGTATAACCCGTGATGACCGACCGTGATCGAATCATCCTTGCGATGCCCCTCTGTTGCCATGCCACCGTTCCGTGGGAACCCGGTAGTCGGGAACACCCCACCATCGTGCATGACTCGCTCACGTCCACGCTTTCCTTTGCACCGATATCTCGATCGAGTTATCGGAACCGAAATGTTGCCGTGGCACCCTTTTCGGATTCGTTGCCGTGGCACCCCTTTCTTCCACCACGGTGACACAATGCTTCATAATGCTCTTGTCAACATTTTCATAAAAATTGCATAAAACTTGCACATGTCATCCGCATCGTGATAACAACATTTAAATGTTTATAATTGTTGTTTGCATTAATTTGCTTAAATGCCATGCTAAAATGATTTATTTCATAACTAAATAACCGTAGCTCCATTTTAAATAAATTATATATGTAAATGGGGTAGAAAATGCCTAGTTTTACATGGTAGCTTTATGTTGCTGTTTAACAACTCTAAAATATGCTTTAGGTCAGATCAGTACCTAATCCATAATTTGCTCATGGGGATTTTCCGGAATTGTTGTTTCTTATTTCCGGCCTCATTTAAACTTGCCTAAATAGTTGGTTTAATTATGCTTCACCTCTTGCCATGTTTAATAACATTTAATATTGTTGAGTACCTAACCGAGAGAGAACTAAATGAGTGTTGTGGTGTTTCGTCAATATGCAACTCGTTGCATATTGAGCTCCACTTAACTTGTAGTGTTGTTTGTGCATATTGCCATGCCATGCCTCATTAAACCGGACATGCATCATATTTGTTTGTGCATCATGCCATGTTCATGATTGTGTGTTTACTATGTTGTTGTTTGTTTCTTTCCGGTTTGCTTCTCTCGTTAGCTTCGGGTTCGTTCCGGAGTTGTGAGGATTCGTTCGACTTCATCCGTTTGTCTTCTTCATGGATTCGTTCTTCTTCCTTGCGGGATTTCAGGCAAGATGACCATACCCTCGAAATCACTTCTATCTTTGCTTGCTAGATGCTCGCTCTTTTGCTATGCCTGTGCTACGATGCCAACCACTTGCTATATCATGCCACCCACATTGCCATGTCAAACCTCTAACCATCATTTCCTAGCAAACCGTTGTTTGGCTATGTTACCGCTTTGCTCAGCCCCTCTTATAGCGTTGTTAGTTGCAGGTGAAGATGAAGTTTGTTCCTTGTTGGAACATGGAGATGTTGTTCCTTGTTGGAACATGTTTACTTGTTGGGATATCACAATATATCTTATTTAATTAATGCATCTATATACTTGGTAAAGGGTGGAAGGCTCGGCCTTATGCCTGGTGTTTTGTTCCACTCTTGCCGCCCTAGTTTCCGTCATACGGTGTTATGTTCCCGGATTTTTGCGTCCCTAACGCGGTCGGGTGATTTATGGGACCCCCTTGACAGTTCGCTTTGAATAAGACTTTTCCAGCAAGGCCCAACATTGGTTTTACATTTGCCTCACCTAGCCTTTTTCCCTTGGGAGTCGCGCATCCCGAGGGTCATCTTTATTTACCCCGGGCCATTGCTTGTCTAGCGTTGGTCCAAACTAAACACCGTCTGGGACCATCCCTTGGCAACTTGGGTTACGTTGGTACTGTCGCTTAGCTTATCCGGTCGTGGCACGAGGCGAGATACGTGCGGCTACTATCGAGGTGTCGCACGCGCGGGAGGTCTTCTGGACTTGTTTTATTGCTGTGAAATGTCTTGTGGCCGGATTCCGAGACTGATCGGGCTTCCGGGAGAAGGTCTATTCGCCGTTGATCGCGAGAGCTTATCATGGGCTAAGTTGGGACACCCTGCAGGGTTTGAACTTTCAAAGCCGTGCCCGCGGTTATGTGGCAGATGGGAATTTGTTAATGTCGGTTGTAGAAAACCGAAGTTGATCTTAATTAAAATACACCAACGGCGTGTGTAACCGTGATGGTCTCTTCTCGTGGAGTCCGGGAAGTGAACACGGTGTTGGAGTTATGTTTGACGTAAGTAGTTTCAGGATCACTTCTTGATCATAGTTGTTCGACCGTGCTTTGCCTCCTCTTCTCGCTCTCTTTTGCGTATGTTAGCCACCATATATGCTAGTCGCTTGCTGCAGCTCCACCTCATTGCCCTGTCCTACCTTTAAGCTTAAATAGTCTTGATCTCGCGGGTGTGAGATTGCTGAGTCCCCGTGACTCACAGATACTTCCAAAACCAGTTTGCAGGTGCCGATGAAACCGTGCAGGTGATGGACCCGAGCTCAAGGAGGAGCTCGATGGAGATCTTGTTCTTTGTGTGGTTTCGTTTCAGTTGATCAGTAGTGGAGCCCAGTTGGGACGATCGGGGATCTGTGTAGCATTTGGGGTAGTCTTCTTTTATTTTGGTTCCGTAGTCGGACCTTGAGTGTATCTGTATGGTGTATTGTTTTACCCATGTATTGTGTGAAGTGGCGATTGTAAGCCAACTATGTATCTCTTTCCCTTATGTATTACATGGGTTGTGTGAAGATTACCTCACTTGCGACATTGCTTTCAATGCGGTTATGCCTCTAAGTCGTGCTTCGACACGTGGGAGATATAGCCGCATCGAGGGCGTTTCACTGACGGAGCTAGGGATGGTGGATCTTGGGTACTCTTCCGAAGAGCATCTCCAACCCAGCGCCAAGCTCAGCTTGTTCCTCAAGGGCGTGGTGACGGCTCTCCAGCGACTCCGGGAAGAGATCCCAAAGCAGCTGGCGAGAATCGCGCCCGGATCTGTGGGAGCTCTCGGAAGGTGTTGATGAAGGTGGCCTTCCGCAATCCAGGCCTCAACCTCACCGGCGTCCTCAGATCCTTGCCGCCGGATGCTGATGTGGAGGCGCTCAAAGCCCTTGTCGCACCCATTGTGGACAAGGTGGGCAAGATCAAGCGGGTTGATGGTGACCGCGTAGACTAGGCCGCCAATTTTATCTTTCCCTTGTCGCTGTTGATCATGTTTAGTAGAACAAATTATTAGATCTGCGTTAAGCTATTTTGTAATATAACTTTATCTTGGGCAATGATTGCAATGTTATTTCCTTTACTTGATTCTTTCCTTTGTACGTTTGTGCCCTACGCTTTTAGGGAACTTGTCGGTGCGGGCACCTTTGCATGCGAAGGCCGAGTGCGGAACGTCGGCAGCTTCTTTGGCGGTGCCGCTTCCGACAAGCAACCTTATCGCAACTAGTTGCAGCTCACTTACGTTGTTGGCGGACTTGAAACAAAGTAAGGGCGCGACCAGCTACGAGTTGGTTCCTCCGCGCATGTTTTTCCATACAAAGTACTATCGTTCGAGGAATATAACTTAAAGATTTAAAACTGATTGCTCAAACTTTGGTAACTTAGCTTTTACGTCGTTTGCTTCCGATAAGGTGAAACTTCCTCGGCGGCGCTTGGTGGCCCACACCATTATCTTCTCCTCCCCGCTAACTTGTGGGCGAAGGAACCTTCCTTTCTTTGAGAAAGAGAAGAAGAAAATAAAGTTATGGAGCCTTGTGGCTCGTTATTGCTTACCGGGTGTGGATGCTGGACAAAATGTTAGATAACACATGCAAAAATGATGATGAAAGCATGTATTTTTGACAAATTGTGTGCAACACATGAGCTTTACTTATGCACGGGGTCTGCACCCGGCTTTGTACAAAGGATTACATGCAATATCGGCAAGACTTGTACAAAAGGTGGTTGCCGGAACAGGTTCCAGCAACCACGCCCTCTGGTAAAACTTACGAAGATGTTCAATGTTCGAGAGTTGCTCACGGAATGCCATCTTGGTCTCAAAGCGGACAGCGCCGAGCCTAGTGACTCGTTTCACCCGATAAGGGCCTTCCCACTTGGCGTCAACTTGTTGGAATTCTTGGCGGACTGAGCGCCGAAGAACAAGGTCGCCTTCCTCGAGACTTTTGGCGTTAACTTTGCGGCTATGGTAGCGGCGCAAAGCTTGCTGGTAATGAGCAGCTCGTCGGCGGCTGAAGGCGGTCCTCCTCAAGGAGCAGCGCGTCATCTTGTCGCAGCTGCTCTTGCTCAAGCTCATCATAGCGAGTACTCGAGGTGATCCGTATATGAGTTCCGTGGGGAGAACTGCCTCTGCTCCATAGACTAGAGCGAAAGGTGTCGGCGGTGGCTCGATTTGGCGTCGTCTGATTGACCAAAGAACCACCGGCAGCTCCTCAATCCAGTTTCTTCCGCACTTGTGCAGCACAGTCGAAAGTTCGGTCTTGAGCCCGCAGCACTTCAGCATTGCCCTCTCGCTTGGCCGTTGCTTCGGGATGAGCAGCGAAGCAAAGCAGACCTTGGCGCCAAGATCTTGGGCGTCTTGCATGAAGGTGCGGCTCGTGAACTGTGTGTCGTTGTCGGTGATGATCCTGTTAGGAATTCCAAAACGGCAAACAATCGACTGAAGAACTTGATCACGACTATGCTGTCACCTTCCTCATCGCTTCCACTTCCGGCCACTTTGTGAACTTGTTGATTGCGACGTACAAGTACTCAAAGCCCCGACAACTTCGGGGAAAGGGGCGAGAATGTCGAGCCCCAGACCAAAATGGCGGGATAAAGGGATCGTCTGGAGAGCTTGAGCTGGCTGGTGTATCTGCTTGGAATGGGCCGCACGCTTCACACTTGGTTACTTGTGCGGTTGCATCACGGAGGGCTGTCGGCGGAAGAAACCTTGCGGAAAGCTTTGCGGCAAGTGCTCTTCTTGCCAATGTGGTGACCACATATGCCTCCGTGTATCTCTGCCAACAGCTTCATCCATCTTCCCGTGAATACACTTCAATTTCACACCGTTGAGTCTTCTTACATGCAGCGTCTTTGTCGACAAACTGGTACATAGTTGACTGCCGGGCTACTCTCTCCGCTTCTTCTTGCTCTTCGGGAAGTTCTCCTGTCTGAAGGAAATGGACGATCTGCTGTGCCCATGCTGGAGCTTGCGGCTCGACAACAAGGACTAAAGGCACATATGCTGCTGCGGGAACATCGGCTTCTACGGCAAGAACCTGCGGCTCGGCCGGAGCTTGATGTTCCCCGGCAAGCTTGCCGGAGCAAAACTTGTCGGGAGCGTCTGCTTCAACGAAACAAACCCTAGGGCTTGTCGGAGCAGACTGCTCCTCAGCACTTTTGGAGTTGAGCTTGGGGATCTTCGCGGCGGCGGCTTCGGGGAGCTCTGCCGGAAAATAGTCACCAGAATCAACTTCCTCTTCTTATTCTGTCCAGTTGATGGCGTTACAGTCGGCTGAGCCAGCTTGAGCACAAAAATCCCTGGTTCCACAGGTAACTTGAGTCGCGGCGCACTTGACGAGCCATCGGCAATATCATTACGAGCTCTTGGAACATGTTCCATCTGCGGGCCGTCAAAGTGCTCTTCTAGCTTTCTCACTTCATCAACGTGGCTTCCATCAGCGGACTCGATAATCTTTGTTTACTTGGCGGACGACAAGCTGCGAATCACCCACGACAATGAGTTTCTTGATCCCAAGGTCTACTGCAATTACGAGACCGGCAAGCAAACCTTCATACTCTACTGATATTGTTTGTCGCTTGCTCCTTGGGAAAGTGCATTTGGACTATGTACTTGAGGTGCTCTCCGATGGGCGCGACAAGCAGCACGCCCACCGGCGCCTTGCAGCGAAGGCACCATCAAAGTACATCAGCCACTCTTTACTTGCTTCCTTGACGGGATGCTCATCTCTGGAATTTCTTCAGCATGCGTTGGCGTCCATTCTGCTATAAACTCTGCCAGTGCTCTGCTTTGGATAGTTGAAGTGCTTTCAAACTTGAGGCCAAAGCTTGACAGTTCCAGTGCCCACTCGACAATCCTGCTGTTGCTTCCGGATTTTGCAATATTCTCTTGAGGAAAGCGAGTGACGATGTTATCTCATGTGCTTGGAAGTAATGGCGCAGCTTTCTCGAGGCCATGAGGAGGCGAAAAGCAATTTCTGCACACCAGAGTACCTTGATCTAGCCCCTGCGAAGGGAACCGACAAAAGTAAACCGGGCGCTGCACCATCCTTTTCGCATCTTCTCGCACGCTGTGCAGATCCATCCTTATCGGGACGAGCTTGCGGTGAAGCCCCACGCTTGTCGCTGGATGCATCTGCCTTGGTTGTCGGCTCATCATCTGCCTCCCTTTCCGCTACTAACGCAACACTAACCACTTGATTGGTTGCCGCTATATATAGCAGCAACTTCTCTTGTGGCCTAGGTGCGACAAGTATTGGAGTGGAGGACAGGTACCTCTTTAAGTCTGCAGCACAGCCTCCACTTGAGTCCATTTCATTGGACCTGCCTTTTCAAAATCTTGAAAAATGGCGGGGCGCGTTCAGCAGAACCTAGAGATAAACCTGTTGAGAGCAGCCACGCAACCGGCAAGTCTTCGTACATCCTTGGCGCTTTGGTGCTTCAATCTGCTCAATGGCCTTGATCTTGTCGGGATTGGCTTCAATTCCCGAGACACGAAGAACCGAGAAGCTTGCGGAAGGGACTCGAACACGCACTTCTCGGGGTTGAGCTTGAGGTTGATCTGCGCAGATTTGCAAAGGTCTCATCTAAATCTTGAACCAGAGTTGCCTGTCTTTGCTTTTGACTACTATGTCATCCATTTAGGCTTCTACATTTCTGTGCATTTGCGGCTCAAAAGCGTCATGGACTACTCTTGCAAACGTTGAACCAGCATTCTTTAGCCCAAAAGGCATCCGTACAAAGCAGTATGTGCCACATGGGGTGATGAATGCGGTTTTCTCTTCATCCTCTTCTGCCATGAAGATCTGATGATATCCTGAGTATGCATCAAGATATGAAAGCAAATCACATCCAGCCGTGGAGTCAAAAATCTGGTCGATCGCGGCAAGGAAATGGGTCTTTGGGACAAGCTTTATTAACATCTGTGAAGTCGATACAAAGTCTCCATTTCCCATTTGCCTTGCGATACAACTACTGGATTGGCCAACCACGTGGGATGGAGCACTCCTCGACAAGGCCTTCGCTTCCAATTTCTTGATCTCTTCGCAATGAATTCTTGGCGCTCCACTACACCTTCGACTTTACGCTTGACGGGCGCGCGCGAGGGCACACAGCTAGGTGATGCTCAATTACTTTCACAGGAACACGGGGATGTCGGTGGTTGCCACACAAACACGTCGGCGTTAAGCCGCGGGGAAAGCAACGGCGCGCCTTCCTATTTAGGGTCGAGAGTGGCGCGATGGTGAAGGTACCACCAGTCTGTCCTCCTTGGCGGGCACCTTCTTGGTCTTTGGTGGAGCTGCCATCGTCTTCTTGCACTTGCGGTGGAGCTCGATGGTGCGTCCTCGGCGGTAGCGCAGCACTCGAGGAGGTGCGCTTGCGGAGTGGGCATCGAGCTCTTGCGGACTTGGTCTTCTTCTTCCCCGGGAGCTTCAGTGACAAGTGACTTGCTATCTGTTGCGATTCTGCCTCCGGTAAATCTTGTCGGCGCAGATAAGAGCATCCTTCTTGTCGCCATGGACAGAAATGACACTTATCGGGCCTGGCATCTTGAGCAAGTTGTATGCATAATGAGAGGCTGCCATGAACTTGGCGGCGCTGGGCGGCCAAGTATCCCATTGTGAGGCAATGGAAAATCAGCAACGTCGAGCGTGACCCTCTCGATCCTGAAGTTTAGCTCCACCAAAGCGTTACCGCAGCGTGATCTTCCCTTTGACTTGCTCCTTCCGGATTGATTCCTTGGAATGTGCGGTCTCTTGAGCTCATTGTCGAGGATCTGAAGTTTCGGAGCACCGCGGAGGAGATCAGGTTTAAGCCGGCCCGCCGTCAACTAGCATCTTGGTGACCTTGAGGTTGCGGATAGTTGGTGAGACCAACATCGGCAAGCACCCGACCGCGATTATGCGATCGGGGTGGTCCTCAATATCAAAGATGATAGGCGTCTTGGACCATTTCGAGGCTGCGTGACTCTACGGATGGTTACTGCTGCATTAACTTCCGCATCCATTGCTTGAGTTGGCGGTGTGAAGTATGCAGAGAAGCACCGCCGTCAATGCAGAGGACCTCTGTGGCTTTCTGAAACTCCTGCTCATCTGTCTCGTCGTCTTCCATATCTTCATCGTCGTCGTCGTCTTCATCCTTGTCGCGACCGCGGGGAGGTCTGTCTCCTTGCCGCTGCTTGGCCTTGCCGCGGCGTCCTCCCCGGCCGGGTCGCTTCTTGCCAACTCCCCCAGCACCTTCCTGGGCCTTCTCCTTGTCGTGCCGCTCGTACTCAGCCTTCTGCTGTTCAACAAGCTGTTCGACCTTCTTGCAGCTCTGGAGGTCATGGCCCTTGGTGCGGTGGATCTTGTAGTACTGCTTGTTGGAGCTGTCCTGCTTGTCGGCGGCCGCCACAGCTTTGCGGTTGGTGTCAGCGGCAACCTCCTTGCCGGAGCCACCAACTTTGGCTTTCTTGGCGGCACCACCGTTGTCGGACTGCTCGACAACTAGTACCTCTTTGCCCTTCTTCCTTCTGTTGTTCCGTCGCCGGCTCTTCTTCGCCAGGGCGGTCTCTTCACTATCAGATCCTGCTTCTGCATTCTCTCCTGGGAGTCTCCTCCCTTCCTCAGCACGTGCACACTTGTCGGCCAAGGCATACAGCTCATTGACGTCCTTGACTTTGCACATCGCCATCTCTTCCCTCATCCTGCGGTTCCGCACGTTTTGATGAAATGCGCTGATCACCGCGGCAGGGTGGACATCTGGGATGTTGTAGTGCACACGGCTGAATCTCTGAATGAACTTGCGCAGGGACTCTCCTTCCTTCTGGGCGAGCAGATGAAGGTCGCTTTCTTGGCCATGAGGCTTGTGGCCGCCTGTGAAGGCGCCGACAAACTGATGGCATAGATCTGCCCAAGAGGACATGGAGCTGTCCGGCAAGTGCATGAGCCAAGATCTGACATTGGGCTTGAGTACCAGTGGGAAATAGTTGGCGAGGATCTTGTCGTCTCGTCCCCCTGCAACTTGCACCGCGATGGTGTAGATCTTTGAGGAACTCGACGGGTGTGTCTGCCATCGTACTTCTCACACGCGTCGGCTTGAAATTCTTCTTGCTGGGCCCTTTGGACTTGCCGCAGCTCACGAGTGTCGCGGGGCAACCTACCGCGTACGGCAAGTCGCCTGGTTCCCCTGGCGCATGCATATCGACAAAGGGCCCAGCGCGCTGGTCGGATTGACGTCGCGCTTCTCTTCGGCGCTCGATGCGAGTTCGAGCGTCTTCTTGTTGCCGTTCTTGAAGAACTTGGCGCTGATCACGGCGAGCTCGTGGATCCGATGATGCGGTGGAGTCGCTGTCGAGGTGGATCCGACGAGTTGGTGATCTTGGCCTTCTGGGTGGAGAGTGCATGGTGGTTGCACCCCCACAGGTTTCGTCGCCACCGGCTCGTGCCTTGTCGTCTTGCCGCGGCAGCGATGTAGTTGGTTGCTGCGGAGCGTCGCCGTTGGCAAAGCCGACGAGACTCTGGATGTTGGCCCTCCATTCGTCGACCTTGTCGGCTGTTGGAGGGTAGTCTAAAGCGATTGAGCTCTCGCCAAGGCTTCGCTGGAGTAGGGCGGCGGTGGTGAGCAGTGCGAGGCGGGATATGCTCGGACTTCTAACTATGTTAGAAGGAGCAGCATCCGTCGAGCGACCGTACCCGCTCGTGCCGACATCTTTGGCGTGCACGCTGGTCTTGAGGGCCTCGCGATCCTCCAGCTCGGTCTTGATCCAACGAACGTATGGTATTGTGAATACCATGACGCTGTAGTTCCCGCGGCTCCTGAAATGGGCGCGGTGCGTGTACGGACACCGAGGTCTGCGCGGCCTTGTCCTTGGACTTGGCAGCGTCATGAGCTCCCTCGTCGGCGCCCGTTCTTCCGCCGGTGTCTACCCCACCACCCATTTGCTCCGGTGGTGGCGGGATCGACGTGGACGGCTCCGCTGCCGCCGAAGCCTTCTTCTTCGGTGGCATGTTGATGAAGAAGATGAAGATGTTGCTCGTGTGAACGCCGGATCAGGTTCACACAGCCTCGGCGCCCCACAGGCGCCAAAGATGTCGGGAAGCTGATCGTAACCCGCGAACACCTATGGGACGGCGGACCGAGCCCCTTCGGTTCGGTGGGGAGCGGAGGTCGCCTGAAAGAGCAGATCGGCGAAGCACACGAGCAGTTTACCCAGCTTCGGAGCTCTCCGGAGAGATAATACTCCTACTGCTACTTGTCTAATTATGTTGTGTTCTTGCTAGGGAGCACAGAGAGCTACAAGACCTAGCGTGTGTGTCTCTAGTTTCGAATGAGTCGAACCCCCTCTACGTTGCGCACGGGCCTCCTTTTATATGCTCAAGGGGTCACCAACAGGTGGCAACGTAGACAAGGGCAAAAACGGGAAAAACGAGTTGCGGTTGGTACAGCTACTTGTACAGTGTATTCTACCTAACTCTGACGGCAAGGGACAAAAGCATTAAATGCCCGTCCATGTCGCCTAAACAGTGCAATAGGGACCGTCAGGGCGCCACCGCTTGCCACGATGGCAATCTTGTCAGCGCCGCTTACCGCTGCTCTCCGCTGGCCGCACAGCCTCTTGACACGCCGCGCCTGGAATGGTCCCATGGCGACACATTGGTGGATGAGCTGGAGTGGAGATGAAGAGTGGTTGCCTGCCGCGGCAAGCGCCTTGCCGGGGCTGAATCCTTGTCGCGCCCGGAAGCTTGTCGCTCACCGAGCCTTCCCGGCAAGCTCCTCTTGCCGGAGTCTTGTCTTCTACGTGCCTTGAGTGGCCTTCCCGGCAAGCTCCTCTTGCCGGGGCCTTGTCTCCTTGGCTTAAATACTTTGTTCTTGAATGGCTCCAAAGGAACCATGGAGGACCTTGGCGGTCACCAGGCAAGCCTTGCCACGGGGTGCTGCAACTGCCCGTGCACGAGTTCGGGATACTAGGGTACCCCTACTCTAGTACACCGACAACTCTAGTGTAGAAATATTTGAACTAGCTTATAGATCTAGTTCAACTCTAGTGTAAAATTATTTGAACTAGCTTATAGAGATAGTACTACTCTAGTGTAAAATTATTTGAACTAGCTTATGGAGCTAGTTCAACTCTAGTCTAAAATTATTTTTACAAGCTTATAGAGCTAGTTCAAATCTAGTGTAAAATTATTTGTACTAGGCTACAGAGCTAGTTCAACTCTAGTGTAAAATTATCTGAACTATCTTATAGAGCTAGTTCAATTCTAGTGTAAAAATATTTGTACTAGGCTATAGAGCTAGTTTAACTCAAGTGTAAAATAATTTAAACTAGCTTATAGAGCTAATCCATCGCTAGTGTCAAAATTTTGAACTAGCTTATAGAGTTGTTTAACTCTAGTGTAAAATTAATTGTACTAGGCTACAGAGCTAATTCAACTCGAGTGTAAAATTATTTAAACTAGCTTATAGAGCTAGTTCAACTCTAGAGTAAAATTATTTGAACTAGCTTATAGAGCTAGTTCAACTCTAGTGTAAAATTATTTGTACTAGGCTACAGAGCTAGTTCAACTCTAGTGTAAAATTATTTGAACTAGCTTATAGAGCTAGTTCAACTCTAGTGTAAAATTATTTGTACTAGGCTATAGAGCTAGTTCAACTCAAGTGTAAAATTATTTGAACTAGCTTATAGAGCTAGTTCAACTCTAGTGTAAAATTATTTGTAGTAGGCTATAGAGCTAGTTCAACTCTAGTGTAAAATTATTTGAACTAGCTTATGGAGCTTGTACAACTCTAGTGTAAAATTATTAGAACTAGCTTATAGAGCTAGTTCAACTTTGGTGTAAAATTAATTGTACTAGGCTATAGAGCTAGTTCAACAATAGGGTAAAATTGTTTTTAACTAGTTTATTGAGCTAGTTCATTTCTAGTGTAAGAGCTAGTACGACTCTAGTGTAAAATTATTTGTACTAGGCTATAGAGCTAGTTCAGCTCTAGTGTAAAATTATTTGACCTAGCTTACAGAGATAGTTCTACGCTAGTGTAAAATTATTTGTACTAGGCTATAGAGCTAGTTCAACTATAGTGTAAAATTATTTGAACTAGCTTATAGAGCTAGTTCAACTCTAGTCTAAAAATTTTGGAACTAGCTTATAGAGCTAGTTCAACTCTAGTGTAAAATTATTTGAACTAGCTTATAGAGCTATTTCAACTCTAGTGTAAAATTATTTGAACTAGCTTATAGAGCTAGTTCAACTCTAGTGTAAAATTATTTGTACTAGGCTATAGAGCTAGTTCAACTCTAGGGTAAATTTTTTTTAACTAGCTTATAGAGCTGGTTCAACTCTAGTGTAAGAGCTAGTACGACTCTAGTGTAAAATTATTTTAACTAGCTTATAGAGCTAAATCAACTCTAGTGTAAAATTATTTTACTAGGCTATAGAGCTAGTTCAACTCAAGTGTAAAATTATTTGAACTAGCTTATAGAGCTAGTTCAACTCTAGTGTAAAATTATTTGAACTAGCTTATAGAGCTAGTTCTACTCTAGTGTAAAATTATTTGAATTAGCTTATAGAGCTAGTTCAACTCTAGTGTAAAATTATTTTAACTAGCTTATAGAGCTAGTTCAACTCTAGCGTAAAATTATTTTACTAGGCTATAGAGCTAGTTCAACTCAAGTGTAAAATTATTTGAACTAGCTTATAGAGCTAGTTCAACTCTAGTGTAAAATTATTTGAACTAGCTTATAGAGCTAGTTCAACTCTAGTGTAAAAAATTATTTGAACTAGCTTATAGAGCTAGTTCAACTCTAGTGTAAAATTATTTTACTAGCTTATAGAGCTAGTTCAAATCTAGTGTAAAATTATTTGTACTAGGCTACAGAGCTAGTACAACTCTAGTGTAAAATTATTTGAACTAGCTTATAGAGCTAGTTCAACTCTAGTGTAAAATTATTTGAACTAGCTTATAGAGCTAGTTCAAATCTAGTGTAAAATTACTTGTACTAGGCTATAGAGCTAGTTCAACTCAAGAGTAAAATAATTTGAGCTACCTTATAGGGCTAGTTCAACTCAAGTGTAAAATTATTTGAACCAACTTATAGAGCTAGTTCAACTCTAGTGTAAAATTATTTGAACTAGCTTATAGAGCTAGTTCAACTCTAGTGTAAAATTATTTGAACTAGCTTATAGAGCTAGTTCAACTCTAGTGTAAAATTATTTGTACTAGGCTATAGAGCTAGTTCAACTCTAGGGTAAAATTGTTTTAACTAGCTTGTAGATCTGGTTCAACTCTAGTGTAAGAGCTAGTACGACTCTAGTGTAAAATTATTTGTACTAGGCTATAGAGCTAGTTCAACTCAAGTGTAAAATTATTTTAACTAGCTTATAGAGCTAGTTCAACTCTAGTGTAAAATTATTTTAGTAGGCTATAGAGCTAGTTCAACTCTAGTATAAATTATTAGAACTAGCTTATAGAGCAAGTTCAACTCTAGTGTAAAATTATTTGAACTAGCTTATAGAGCTAGTTCTACTCTAGTGTAAAATTATTTGAACTAGCTTATAGAGCTAGTTCAAATCTAGTGTAAAATTATTCGTACTAGGCTATAGAGCAAGTTCAACTCTAGTGTAAAATTATTTGAACTAACTTATAGAGCTAGTTCAACTCTAGTGTAAAATTATTTGAACTAGCTTATAGAGCTAGTTCAACTCTAGTGTAAAACTATTTGTACTAAGCTATAGAGCTAGTTCAACAATTGGGTAAAATTATTTTTAACTAGCTTATAGAGCTAGTTCAACTCTAGTGTAAGAGCTAGTACGACTCTAGTGTAAAATTATTTGTACTAGGCTATAGAGCTAGTTCAGCTCTAGTGTAAAATTATTTGAACTAGCTTACAGAGCTAGTTCTACGCTAGTGTAAAATTATTTGTACTAGGCTATAGAGCTAGTTCAACTCTAGTGTAAAATTATTTGAACTAGCTTATAGAGCTAGTCCATCTCTAGTGTCAAATTTTTTTAACTAGCTTATAGAGCTAGTTCAACTCTAGTGTAAAAAATTTGGAACTAGCTTATAGAGCTGGTTCAACTCTAGTGTAAAATTATTTTACTAGGCTATAGAGCTAGTTCAACTCAAGTGTAAAATTATTTGAACTAGCTTATAGAGCTAGTTCAACTATAGTGTAAAATTATTTGAACTAGCTTATAGAGCTAGTTCTACTCTAGTGTAAAGTTTTTATAACTAGCTTATGGAGCTAGTTCAACTCTAGTGTAAAATTAATTTTACAAGCTTATAGAGCTAGTTCAAATCTAGTGTAAAATTATTTGTACTAGGCTACAGAGCTAGTTCAACTCTAGTGTAAAATTATTTGAACTAGCTTATAGAGCTAGTTCAACTCTAGTGTAAAATTATTTGAACTAGCTTATAGAGCTAGTTCAAATCTAGTGTAAAATTACTTGTACTAGGCTATAGAGCTAGTTCAACTCAAGAGTAAATTAATTTGAACTAGCTTATAGAGCTAGTTCAACTCAAGTGTAAAATTATTTGAACCAGCTTATAGAGCTAGTTCAACTCTAGTGTAAAATTATTTGAACTAGCTTATAGAGCTAGTTCAACTCTAGTGTAAAATTATTTGAACTAGCTTATAGAGCTAGTTCAACTCTAGTGTAAAATTATTTGTACTAGGCTATAGAGCTAGTTCAACTCTAGGGTAAAATTGTTTTAACTAGCTTGTAGATCTGGTTCAACTCTAGTGTAAAAGCTAGTATAGAGCTAGTTCACTCTAGTGTAAAATTATTTGTACTAGGCTATAGAGCTAGTTCAACTCAAGTGTAAAATTATTTTAACTAGCTTATAGAGCTAGTTCAACTCTAGTGTAAAATTATTTTACTAGGCTATAGAGCTAGTTCAACTCTAGTATAAATTATTTGAACTAGCTTATAGAGCTAGTTCAACTCTAGTGTAAAATTATTTGAACTAGCTTATAGAGCTAGTTCTACTCTAGTGTAAAATTATTTGAACTAGCTTATAGAGTAGTTCAAATCTAGTGTAAAATTATTCGTACTAGGCTATAGAGCAAGTTCAACTCTAGTGTAAAATTATTTGAACTAGCTTATAGAGCTAGTTCAACTCTAGTGTAAAATTATTTGAACTAGCTTATAGAGCTAGTTCAACTCTAGTGTAAAATTATTTGTACTAAGCTATAGAGCTAGTTCAACAATTGGGTAAAATTGTTTTTAACTAGCTTATAGAGCTAGTTCAACTCTAGTGTAAGAGCTAGTACGACTCTAGTGTAAAATTATTTGTACTAGGCTATAGAGGTAGTTCAACTCTAGTGTAAAATTATTTGAACTAGCTTATAGAGCTAGTTCAACTCTAGTGTAAAATTATTTGTACTAGGCTATAGAGCTAGTTCAACTCTAGTGTAAAATTATTTGAACTAGCTTATAGAGCTAGTTCAACTCTAGTGTAAAATTTTTTGAACTAGCTTATAGAGCTAGTTCAACTCTAGTGTAAAAATTTGAACTAGCTTATAGAGCTAGTTCAACTCTAGTGTAAAATTATTTGACTAGGCTATAGAGCTAGTTCAACTCTAGTGTAAAATTATTTGAACTAGCTTATAGAGCTAGTTCAACTCTAGTGTAAAATTATTTGAACTAGCTTATAGAGCTAGTTCAACTCTAGTGTAAATTTATTTGAACTAGCTTATAGAGCTAGTTCAACTCTAGTGTAAAATTATTTTTACAAGCTTATAGAGCTAGTTCAACTCTAGTGTAAAATTATTTGTACTAGGCTATAGAGCTAGTTCAACTCTAGTGTAAAATTATTTGAACTAGCTTATAGAGCTAGTTCAACTCTAGTGTAAAATTATTTGAACTAGCTTATAGAGCTAGTTCAATTCTAGTGTAAAATTATTTGTACTAGGCTATAGAGCTAGTTCAACTCAAGTGTAAAATAATTTGAACTAGCTTATAGAGCTAGTTCAACTCAAGTGTAAAATTATTTGAACCAGCTTATAGAGCTAGTTCAACTCTAGTGTAAAATTATTTGAACTAGCTTATAGAGCTAGTTCAACTCTAGTGTAAAATTATTTGAACTAGCTTATAGAGCTAGTTCAACTCTAGTGTAAAATTATTTGTACTAGGCTATAGAGCTAGTTCAACTCTAGGGTAAAATTGTTTTAACTAGCTTGTAGATCTGGTTCAACTCTAGTGTAAGAGCTAGTACGACTCTAGTGTAAAATTATTTGTACTAGGCTATAGAGCTAGTTCAACTCTAGTGTAAAATTATTTTAACTAGCTTATAGAGCTAGTTCAACTCTAGTGTAAAATTATTTGTACTAGGCTATAGAGCTAGTTCAACTCTAGTGTAAATTATTTGAACTAGCTTATAGAGCTAGTTCAACTCTAGTGTAAAATTATTTGAACTAGCTTATAGAGCTAGTTCAACTCTAGTGTAAAATTATTTGAACTAGCTTATAGAGCTAGTTCAACTCTAGTGTAAAATTATTTGTACTAGGCTATAGAGCTAGTTCAACTCTAGTGTAAAATTATTTGAACTAGCTTATAGAGCTAGTTCAACTCTAGTGTAAAATTATTTGAACTAGCTTATAGAGCTAGTTCAACTCTAGTGTAAAATTATTTGTACTAGCTTATAGAGCTAGTTCAACTCTAGTGTAAAATTATTTTAACTAGCTTATAGAGCTAGTTCAACTCTAGTGTAAGAGCTAGTACGACTCTAGTGTAAAATTATTTGTACTAGGCTATAGAGCTAGTTCAACTCTAGTGTAAAATTATTTGAACTTGCTTATAGAGCTAGTTCAACTCAAGTGTAAAATTATTTGAACCAGCTTATAGAGCTAGTTCAACTCTAGTGTAAAATTATTTGAAGTAACTTATAGAGCTAGTTCAACTCTAGTGTAAAATTATTTGAACTAGCTTATAGAGCTAGTTCAACTCTAGTGTAAAATTATTTGCACTAGTCTATAGAGCTAGTTCAACTCTAGGGTAAAATTGTTTTAACTAGCTTGTAGATCTGGTTCAACTCTAGTGTAAGAGCTAATGAGACTCTAGTGTAAAATTATTTGTACTAGGCTATAAAGCTAGTTCAACTCAAGTGTAAAATTATTTTAACTATCTTATAGAGCTAGTTCAACTCTAGTGTAAAATTATTTTAGTAGGCTATAGAGCTAGTTCAACTCTAGTATAAATTATTAGAACTAGCTTATAGAGCAAGTTCAACTCTAGTGTAAAATTATTTGAACTAGCTTATAGAGCTATTTCTACTCTAGTGTAAAATTATTTGAACTAGCTTATAGAGCTAGTTCAACTCTAGTGTAAAATTATTTGTACTAGGCTATAGAGCTAGTTCAACTCTAGTGTAAAATTATTTGAACTAGTTTATAGAGCTAGTTCAACTCTAGTGTAAAATTATTTGAACTAGCTTATAGAGCTAGTTCAACTCTAGTGTAAAATTATTTGTACTAAGCTATAGAGCTAGTTCAACTCTAGTGTAAAATTATTTTAACTAGCTTATAGAGCTAGTTCAACTCTAGTGTAAAATTATTTGCTAGCTATAGAGCTAGTTCAACTCTAGTAAAAAATTATTTGTACTAGGCTATAGAGCTAGTTCAACTCTAGTGTAAAATTATTTGAACTAGCTTATAGAGCTAGTTCAACTCTAGTGTAAAATTATTTGTACTAGGCTATAGAGCTAGTTCAACTCTAGTGTAAAATTATTTGAACTAGCTTATAGAGCTAGTTCAACTCTAGTGTAAAATTTTTTTGTACTAGCTTATAGAGCTAGTTCAACTCTAGTGTAAAATTATTGGAACTAGCTTATAGAGGTGGTTCAACTCTAATGTAAGAGCTAGTACGACTCTAGTGTAAAATTATTTGTACTAGGCTATAGAGCTAGTTCATTATTTTAACTAGCTTATAGAGCTAGTTCAAATCAAGTGTAAAATTATTTGAATCAGCTTATAGAGCTAGTTCAACTCTAGTGTAAAATTATTTGTACTAGCCTATAGAGCTAGTTCAACTCTAGATTAAAATTGTTTTAACTAGCTTATAGAGCTGGTTCAACTCTAGTGTAAGAGCTAGTATGACTCTAGTGTAAAATTATTTGTACTAGGCTATAGAGCTAGTTCAACTCTAGTGTAAAATTATTTTAACTAGCTTATAGAGCAAGTTCAACTCTAGTGTTAAATTATTTTACTAGGCTATAGAGCTAGTTCAACTCTAGTGTCAAATTGCTTGAACTAGCTTATAGAGCTAGTTCAACTCTAGTGTAAAATTATTTGAACTAGCTTATAGAGCTAGTCCATCTCTAGTGTCAAATTTTTTTAACTAGCTTATAGAGCTAGTTCAACTCTAGTGTAAAAAATTTGGAACTAGCTTATAGAGCTGGTTCAACTCTAGTGTAAAATTATTTTACTAGGCTATAGAGCTAGTTCAACTCAAGTGTAAAATTATTTGAACTAGCTTATAGAGCTAGTTCAACTATAGTGTAAAATTATTTGAACTAGCTTATAGAGCTAGTTCTACTCTAGTGTAAAAATTTTATAACTAGCTTATGGAGCTAGTTCAACTCTAGTGTAAAATTAATTTTACAAGCTTATAGAGCTAGTTCAAATCTAGTGTAAAATTATTTGTACTAGGCTACAGAGCTAGTTCAACTCTAGTGTAAAATTATTTGAACTAGCTTATAGAGCTAGTTCAACTCTAGTGTAAAATTATTTTAACTAGATTTTAGAGCTAGTTCAACTCTAGTGTAAAATTATTTGTACTAGGCTATAGAGCTAGTTCAACTCAAGTGTAAAATTATTTGAACTAGCTTATAGAGCTAGTTCAACTCTAGTGTAAAATTATTTGAACTAGCTTATAGAGCTAGTTCAACTCTAGTGTAAAATTATTTGAACTAGCTTATAGAGCTAGTTCAACTCTAGTGTAAAATTATTTGAACTAGCTTATAGAGCTAGTTCAACTCTAGTGTAAAATTATTTGTACTAGGCTATAGAGCTAGTTCAACTCTAGGGTAAAATTGTTTTAACTAGCTTATAGAGCTAGTTCAACTCTAGTGTAAGAGCTAGTACGACTCTAGTGTAAAATTATTTGTACTAGGCTATAGAGCTAGTTCAACTCTAGTGTAAAATTATTTTAACTAGCTTATAGAGCTAGTTCAACTCTAGTGTAAAATTATTTTAGTAGGCTATAGAGCTAGTTCAACTCTAGTATAAATTATTAGAACTAGCTTATAGAGCAAGTTCAACTCTAGTGTAAAATTGTTTGAACTAGCTTATAGAGCTAGTTCTACTCTAGTGTAAAATTATTTGAACTAGCTTATAGAGCTAGTTCAAATCTAGTGTAAAATTATTCGTACTAGGCTATAGAGCAAGTTCAACTCTAGTGTAAAATTATTTGAACTAACTTATAGAGCTAGTTCAACTCTAGTGTAAAACTATTTGTACTAAGCTATAGAGCTAGTTCAACAATTGGGTAAAATTGTTTTTAACTAGCTTATAGAGCTAGTTCAACTCTAGTGTAAAGCTAGTACTAGCTTATAGACTCTAGTGTAAAATTATTTGTACTAGGCTATAGAGCTAGTTCAACTCTAGTGTAAAATTATTTGAACTAGCTTACAAAGCTAGTTCAACTCTAGTGTAAAATTATTTGTACTAGGCTATAGAGCTAGTTCAACTCTAGTGTAAAATTATTTGAACTAGCTTATAGAGCTAGTTCAACTCTAGTGTAAAATTTTTTGAACTAGCTTATAGAGCTAGTTCAACTCTAGTGTAAAAATTTTGGAACTAGCTTATAGAGCTGGTTCAACTCTAGTGTAAAATTATTTGTACTAGGCTTTAGAGCTAGTTCAACTCAAGTGTAAAATTATTTTAACTAGCTTATAGAGCTAGTTCAACTATAGTGTAAAATTATTTGAACTAGCTTATAGAGCTAGTTCTACTCTAGTGTAAAAATTTTATAACTAGCTTATGGAGCTAGTTCAACTCTAGTGTAAAATTAATTTTACAAGCTTATAGAGCTAGTTCAAATCTAGTGTAAAATTATTTGTACTAGGCTACAGAGCTAGTTCAACTCTAGTGTAAAATTATTTGAACTAGCTTATAGAGCTAGTTCAACTCTAGTGTAAAATTATTTGAACTAGCTTATAGAGCTAGTTCAACTCTAGTGTAAAATTATTTGCACTAGGCTATAGAGCTAGTTCAACTCTAGGGTAAAATTATTTTAACTAGCTTGTAGATCTGGTTCAACTCTAGTGTAAGAGCTAATACGACTCTAGTGTAAAATTATTTGTACTAGGCTATAGAGCTAGTTCAACTCAAGTGTAAAATTATTTTAACTAGCTTATAGAGCTAGTTCAACTCTAGTGTAAAATTATTTTACTAGGCTATAGAGCTAGTTCAACTCTAGTATAAATTATTTGAACTAGCTTATAAAGCTAGTTCAACTCTAGTGTAAAATTATTTGAACTAGCTTATAGAGCTAGTTCAACTCTAGTGTAAAATTATTTGAACTAGCTTATAGAGCTAGTTCAACTCTAGTGTAAAATTATTTGTACTAGGCTATAGAGCTAGTTCAACTCTAGTGTAAAATTATTTGAACTAGCTTATAGAGCTAGTTCAACTCTAGTGTAAAATTATTTGAACTAGCTTATAGAGCTAGTTCAACTCTAGTGTAAAATTATTTGTACTAGCTATAGAGCTAGTTCAACTCTAGGGTAAAATTATTTTTAACTAGCTTATAGAGCTAGTTCAACTCTAGTGTAAGAGCTAGTACGACAACTAGTGTAAAATTATTTGTACTAGGCTATAGAGCTAGTTCAACTCTAGTGTAAAATTATTTGAACTAGCTTATAGAGCTAGTTCAACTCTAGTGTAAAATTATTTGTACTAGGCTATAGAGCTAGTTCAACTCTAGTGTAAAATTATTTGAACTAGCTTATAGAGCTAGTTCAACTCTAGTGTAAAATTATTTGAACTAGCTTATAGAGCTAGTTCAACTCTAGTGTAAAATTATTGGAACTAGCTTATAGAGCTGGTTCAACTCTAGTGTAAGAGCTAGTTCGACTCTAGTGTACAATTATTTGTACTAGGCTATAGAGCTAGTTCATTATTTTAACTAGCTTATAGAGCTAGTTCAACTCTAGTGTAAAATTATTTGAACTAGCTTATAGAGCTAGTTCAACTCTAGTGTAAAATTATTTGTACTAGCCTATAGAGCTAGTTCAACTCTAGGGTAAAATTGTTTTAACTAGCTTATAGAGCTGGTTCAACTCTAGTGTAAGAGCTAGTACGACTCTAGTGTAAAATTATTTGTACTAGGCTATAGAGCTAGTTCAACTCTAGTGTAAAATTATTTGAACTAGCTTATAGAGCTAGTTCAACTCTAGTGTAAAATTATTTTACTAGGCTATAGAGCTAGTTCAACTCTAGTGTCAAATTACTTGAACTAGCTTATAGAGCTAGTTCAACTCGAGTGTAAAATTATTTGGACTAGCTTATAGAGCTAGTTCTACTCTAGTGTAAAATTATTTCTACTAGGCTATAGAGCTAGTTCAACTCTTGGGTAAAATTATTTTAACTAGCTTATAGAGCTAGTTCAACTCTAGTGTAAGAGCTAGTATAGACTTCTAGTGTAAAAAATTATTTGTACTAGGCTATAGAGCTAGTTCAACTCTAGTGTAAAATTATTTGAACTAGCTTACAGAGCTAGTTCTACGCTAGTGTAAATTTATTTGTACTAGGCTATAGAGCTAGTTCAACTCTAGTGTAAAATTATTCGAACTAGCTTATAGAGCTAGTCCATCTCTAGTGTCAAATTTTTTTAACTAGTATATAGAGCTAGTTCAACTCTAGTGTAAAAAATTTGGAACTAGCTTATAGAGCTGGTTCAACTCTAGTGTAAGAGCTAGTTGTACTAGCTCTAGTGTAGTTCAATTATTTGTAGGCTAGGCTAGTTCAACTCTAGTTCATTATTTTAAATAGCTTATAGAGCTAGTTCAACTCTAGTGTAAAATTATTTGAACTAGCTTATAGATCTAGTTCAACTCTAGTGTAAAATTATTTGTACTAGGCTATAGAGCTAGTTCAACTCTAGGGTAATTTTTTTTAACTAGCTTATAGAGCTGGTTCAACTCTAGTTTAAGAGCTAGTACGACTCTAGTGTAAAATTATTTGTACTAGGCTATAGAGCTAGTTCAACTCTAGTGTAAAATTATTTTAACTAGCTTATAGAGCTAGTTCAACTCTAGTGTTAAATTATTTTACTAGGCTATAGAGCTAGTTCAACTCTAGTGTAAAATTATTTGAACTAGCTTATAGAGCTAGTTCAACTCTAGTGTAAAATTATTTGAACTAGCTTATAGAGCTAGTTCTACTCTATTGTAAAATTATTTGAACTAGCTTATGGAGCTAGTTCAACTCTAGTCTAATTTTTTTTACAAGCTTATAGAGCTAGTTCAAATCTAGTGTAAAATTATTTGTACAAGGCTACAGAGCTAGATCAACTCTAGTGTAAAATTATTTGAACTAGCTTATAGAGCTAGTTCAACTCTAGTGTAAAATTATTTGAACTAGCTTATAGAGCTAGTTCAATTCTAGTGTAAAATTATTTGTACTAGACTATAGAGCTAGTTCAACTCAAGTGTAAAATAATTTGAACTAGCTTATAGAGCTAGTTCAACTCTAGTGTAAAATTATTTGAACCAGCTTATAGAGCTAGTTCAACTCTAGTGTAAAATTATTTGAACTAGCTTATAGAGCTAGTTCAACTCTAGTGTAAAATTATTTGAACTAGCTTATAGAGCTAGTTCAACTCTAGTGTAAAAAATTTGAACTAGCTTATAGAGCTAGTTCAACTGTAGTGTAAAATTATTTGTACTAGGCTATAGAGCTAGTTCAACTCTAGTGTAAAATAATTTGAACTAGCTTATAGAGCTAGGTCAAATCAAGTGTAAAATTATTTGAACCAGCTTATAGAGCTAGTTCAACTCTAGTGTAAAATTATTTGAACTAGCTCATAGAACTAGTTCAACTCTAGTGTAAAATTATTTGAACTAGCTTATAGAGCTAGTTCAACTCCAGTGTAAAATTATTTGTACTAGGCTATAGAGCTAGTTCAACTCTAGGGTAAAATTGTTTTAACTAGCTTATAGATCTGGTTCAACTCTAGTGTAACAGCTAGTACGACTCTAGTGTAAAATTATTTGTAGTAGGCTATAGATCTAGTTCATTATTTTAACTAGCTTATAGAGCTAGTTCAACTCAAGTGTAAAATTATTTGAACTAGCTTATAGAGCTAGTTCAACTCTAGTGTAAAATTATTTGAACTAGCTTATAGAGCTAGTTCAACTCTAGTGTAAAATTATTTGTACTAGGCTATAGAGCTAGTTCAAATCTAGGGTAAAATTATTTTAACTAGCTTATAGAGCTGGTTCAACTCTAGTGTAAGAACTAGTACGACTCTAGTGTAAAATTATTTATACTAGGCTATAGAGCTAGTTCAACTCTAGTGTAAAATTATTTGAACTAGCTTATAGAGCTAGTTCAACTCTAGTGTAAAATTATTTGTACTAGGCTATAGAGCTAGTTCAACTCTAGTGTAAAATTATTTGAACTAGCCTATAGAGCTAGTTCAACTGTAGTGTAAAATTATTTGAACTAGCTTATAGAGCTAGTTCAACTCTAGTGTAGAATTATTTGAACTAACTTATAAAGCTAGTTCAACTCTAGTGTAAAATTATTTTTACTAGCGTATAGAGCTAGGTCAACTCTAGTGTAGAATTATTTGTACTTGGCTACAGAGCTAGTTCAACTCTAGTGTAAAATTATTTTAACTAGCTTATAGAGCTAGTTCAACTCCAATGTAAAATTATTTGAACTAGCTTATAGAGCTAGTTCAACTCTAGTGTAAAATTATTTGTACTAGGCTATAGAGCTAGTTCAACTCAAGTGTAAAATAATTTGAACTAGCTTATAGAGCTAGTTCAACTCAATTGTAAAATTATTTGAACTAGCTTATAGAGCTAGTTCAACTCTAGTGTAAAATTATTTGAACTAGCTTATAGAGCTAGTTCAACTCTAGTGTAAAATTATTTGAACTAGCTTATAGAGCTAGTTCAACTCTAGTGTAAAATTATTTGTACTAGGCTATAGAGCTAGTTCAACTCTAGTGTAAAATTGTTTTAACTAGCTTATAGAGCTAGTTCAACTCTAGTGTGACAGAACTAGTATAGAGCTAGTTCAACTCTAGTGTAAAATTATTTGTACTAGGCTATAGAGCTAGTTCAACTCTAGTGTAAAATTATTTGAACTAGCTTATAGAGCTAGTTCAACTCTAGTGTAAAATTATTTTAGTAGGCTATAGAGCTAGTTCAACTCTAGTATAAATTATTAGAACTAGCTTATAGAGCTAGTTCAACTCTAGTGTAAAATTATTTGAACTAGCTTATAGAGCTAGTTCTACTCTAGTGTAAAATTATTTGAACTAGCTTATAGAGCTAGTTCAACTCTAGTGTAAAATTATTTGTACTAGGCTATAGAGCTAGTTCAACTCTAGTGTAAAATTATTTGAACTAGCTTATAGAGCTAGTTCAACTCTAGTGTAAAATTATTTGAACTAGCTTATAGAGCTAGTTCAACTCTAGTGTAAAATTATTTGTACTAGGCTATAGAGCTAGTTCAACTCTAGTGTAAAATTATTTTAACTAGCTTATAGAGCTAGTTCAACTCTAGTGTAAGAGATAGTACAACTCTAGTGTAAAATTATTTTATTAGGCTAGCTATAGAGCTAGTTCAACTCTAGTGTAAAATTATTTGAACTAGCTTATAGAGCTAGTTCAACTCTAGTGTAAAATTATTTGTACTAGGCTATAGAGCTAGTTCAACTCTAGTGTAAAATTATTTGAACTAGCCTATAGAGCTAGTTCAACTCTAGTGTAAATTTTTTGAACTAGCTTATAGAGCTAGTTCAACTCTAGTGTAAAAATTTGAACTAGCTTATAGAGCTAGTTCAACTCTAGTGTAAAATTATTTGAGCTATAGAGCTAGTTCAACTCTATTGTAAAATTATTTGTACTAGGCTATAGAGCTAGTTCAACTCTAGTGTAAAATTATTTTACTAGGCTATAGAGCTAGTTCAACTCTAGTGTAAAATTATTTGAACTAGCTTATAGAGCTAGTTCAACTCTAGTGTAAAATTATTTTACTAGCTTATAGAGCTAGTTCAACTCTAGTGTAAAATTATTTGTACTAGGCTATAGAGCTAGTTCAACTCTAGTGTAAAATTATTTGAACTAGCTAATAGAGCTAGTTCAACTCTAGTGTAAAATTATTTGAACTAGCTTATAGAGCTAGTTCAACTCTAGTGTAAAATTATTTGTACTAGGCTATAGAGCTAGTTCAACTCTAGTGTAAAATTATTTGAACTAGCTTATAGAGCTAGTTCAACTCTAGTGTAAAATTATTTGAACTAGCTTATAGAGCTAGTTCAACTCTAGTGTAAAATTATTTGAACTAGCTTATAGAGCTAGTTCAACTCTAGTGTAAAATTATTTGGACTAGCTTATAGAGCTAGTTCAACTCTAGTGTAAAATTATTTGTACTAGGCTATAGAGCTAGTTCAACTCTAGGTAAAATTGTTTTAACTAGATTATAGAGCTAGTTCAACTCTAGTGTAAGAGCTAGTATAGAGCTACTCTAGTGTAAAATTATTTGTACTAGGCTATAGAGCTAGTTCAACTCTAGTGTAAAATTATTTGAACTAGCTTATAGAGCTAGTTCAACTCTAGTGTAAAATTATTTTACTAGGCTATAGAGCTAGTTCAACTCTAGTGTAAGAGCTAGTTCAACTCTAGTGTAAAATTATTTGTACTAGGCTATAGAGCTAGTTCAACTCTAGTGTAAAATTATTTGAACTAGCTTATAGAGCTAGTTCAACTCTAGTGTAAAATTATTTGTACTAGGCTATAGAGCTAGTTCAACTCTAGTGTAAAATTATTTGAACTAGCTTATAGAGCTAGTTCAACTCTAGTGTAAATTATTTGAACTAGCTTATAGAGCTAGTTCAACTCTAGTGTAAAAATTTGGAACTAGCTTATAGAGCTAGTTCAACTCTAGTGTAAAATTATTTGAACTAGTTTATAGAGCTAGTTCAACTCTAGTGTAAAATTATTTGAACTAGCTTATAGAGCTAGTTCAACTCTAGTGTAAAATTATTTGTACTAGGCTATAGAGCTAGTTCAACTCTAGGGTAAAATTGTTTTAACTAGCTTATAGAGCTAGTTCAACTCTAGTGTATAGAGCTAGTTCAACTCTAGTGTAAAATTATTTGTACTAGGCTATAGAGCTAGTTCAACTCTAGTGTAAAATTATTTGAACTAGCTTATAGAGCTAGTTCAACTCTAGTGTAAAATTATTTTACTAGGCTATAGAGCTAGTTCAACTCTAGTGTAAAATTATTTGAACTAGCTTATAGAGCTAGTTCAACTCTAGTGTAAAATTATTTGAACTAGCTTATAGAGCTAGTTCACTCTAGTTAAAATTATTTGTACTAGGCTATAGAGCTAGTTCAACTAAAATTATTTGAACTAGCTTATGGAGCTAGTTCAACTCTAGTGTAAAATTATTTTACAAGCTTATAGAGCTAGTTCAACTCTAGTGTAAAATTATTTGTACTAGGCTATAGAGCTAGTTCAACTCTAGTGTAAAATTATTTGAACTAGCTTATAGAGCTAGTTCAACTCTAGTGTAAAATTATTTGAACTAGCTTATAGAGCTAGTTCAACTCTAGTGTAAAATTATTTGTACTAGGCTATAGAGCTAGTTCAACTCTAGTGTAAAATAATTTGAACTAGCTTATAGAGCTAGTTCAACTCAAGTGTAAAATTATTTGAACTAGCTTATAGAGCTAGTTCAACTCTAGTGTAAAATTATTTGAACTAGCTTATAGAGCTAGTTCAACTCTAGTGTAAAATTATTTGAACTAGCTTATAGAGCTAGTTCAACTCTAGTGTAAAATTATTTGTACTAGGCTATAGAGCTAGTTCAACTCTAGTGTAAAATTATTTTAACTAGCTTATAGAGCTAGTTCAACTCTAGTGTAACAGCTAGAGCTAGTTCAACTCTAGTGTAAAATTATTTGTACTAGGCTATAGAGCTAGTTCAACTCTAGTGTAAAATTATTTGAACTAGCTTATAGAGCTAGTTCAACTCTAGTGTAAAATTAGTTTTACTAGGCTATAGAGGTAGTTCAACTCTAGTGTAAAATTATTTGAACTAGCTTATAGAGCTAGTTCAACTCTAGTGTAAAATTATTTGAACTAGCTTATAGAGCTAGTTCAACTCTAGTGTAAAATTATTTGAACTAACTTATAGAGCTAGTTCAACTCTAGTGTAAAATTATTTTTACTAGGCTATAGAGGTAGTTCAACTCTAGTGTAAAATTATTTGAAGTAGCTTATTGACCTAGTTCAACTCTAGTGTAAAATTATTTCTACTAGGCTATAGAGCTAGTCCAACTCTAATGTAAAATTATTTGAACTAGCTTATAGAGCTAGTTCAACTCTAGTGTAAAATTATTTGTACTAGACTATAGAGCTAGTTCAACTATAGTGTAAAATTATTTGAACTAGCTTATAGAGCTAGTTCAACTCTAGTGTAAAATTATTTGAACTAACTTATAGAGCTAGTTCAACTCTAGTGTAAAATTATTTGTACTAGGCTATAGAGCTAGTTCAACTCTAGGGTAAAATTATTTTAACTAGCTTATAGAGCTAGTTCAACTCTAGTGTAAGAGCTAGCTTATAGACTCTACTATAAAATTATTTGTACTAGGCTATAGAGCTAGTTCAACTCTAGTGTAAAATTATTTGAACTAGCTTATAGAGCTAGTTCAACTCTAGTGTAAAATTATTTGTACTAGGCTATAGAGCTAGTTCAACTCTAGTGTAAAATTATTTGAACTAGCTTATAGAGCTAGTTCAACTCTAGTGTAAAATTATTTGAACTAGCTTATAGAGCTAGTTCAACTCTAGTGTAAAATTTGAACTAGCTTATAGAGCTAGTTCAACTCTAGTGTAAAATTATTTGAACTAGCTTATAGAGCTAGTTCAACTCTAGTGTAAAATTATTTGAACTAGCTTATAGAGCTAGTTCAACTCTAGTGTAAAATTATTTGTACTAGGCTATAGAGCTAGTTCAACTCTAGGGTAAAATTGTATTTGAACTAGCTTATAGAGCTAGTTCAACTCTAGTGTAAGAGCTATAGAGCTAGTTCAACTCTAGTGTAAAATTATTTGTACTAGGCTATAGAGCTAGTTCAACTCTAGTGTAAAATTATTTGACTAGGCTATAGAGCTAGTTCAACTCTAGTGTAAAATTATTTGAACTAGTTTATAGAGCTAGTTCAACTCTAGCGAAAAATTATTTGAACTAGCTTATAGAGCTAGTTCTACTCTAGTGTAAAATTATTTGAACTAGCTTATAGAGCTAGTTCAACTCTACTGTAAAATTATTTGTACTAGGCTACAAAGCTAGTTCCAGTCTAGTTTAAAATTATATGAACTAGCTTATAGAGCTAGTTCAACTCTAGTGTACAATTATTTGTACTAGGCTATAGAGCTAGTTCAACTCAAGTGTAAAATTATTTGAACTAGCTTATAGAGCTAGTTCAACTCTAGTGTAAAATTATTTGTACTAGGCTATAGAGCTAGTTCAACTCTAGTGTAAAATTATTTGAACTAGCTTATAGAGCTAGTTCAACTCTAGTGTAAAATTATTTGAACTAGCTTATAGAGCTAGTTCAACTCTAGTGTAAAATTATTTGTACTAGGCTATAGAGCTAGTTCAACTCTAGGGTAAAATTATTTTAACTAGCTTATAGAGCTAGTTCAACTCTAGTGTAAAAGCTAGTATAGACTCAACTCTAGTAAAATTATTTGTACTAGGCTATAGAGCTAGTTCAACTCTAGTGTAAAATTATTTGAACTAGCTTATAGAGCTAGTTCAACTCTAGTGTAAAATTATTTGTACTAGGCTATAGAGCTAGTTCAACTCTAGTGTAAAATTATTTGAACTATCTTATAGAGCTAGTACAACTCTAGTGTAAATTTTTTTGAACTAGCTTATAGAGCTAGTTCAACTCTAGTGTAAAATTATTTGAACTAGCTTATAGAGCTAGTTCAACTCTAGTGTAAAATTATTTGAACTAGCTTATAGAGCTAGTTCAACTCTAGTGTAAAATTATTTGAACTAGCTTATAGAGCTAGTTCAACTCTAGTGTAAAATTATTTGTACTAGGTATAGAGCTAGTTCAACTCTAGTGTAAAATTATTTTAACTAGCTTATAGAGCTAGTTCAACTCTAGTGTAAAATTAGCTAGCTATAGACTCTCTCAACTCTAGTAAAAATTATTTTTACTAGGCTATAGAGCTAGTTCAACTCTAGTGTAAAATTATTTGAACTAGCTTATAGAGCTAGTTCAACTCTAGTGTAAAATTATTTGAACTAGCTTATAGAGCTAGTTCAACTCTAGTGTAAAATTATTTGTACTAGCTTATAGAGCTAGTTCTACTCTAGTGTAAAATTATTTGAACTAGCATATAGAGCTAGTTCAACTCTAGTGTAAAATTATTTGCACTAGGCTATAGAGCTAGTTCAACTCTAGGGTAAAATTGTTTTAACTAGCTTATAGAGCTAGTTCAACTCTATTGTAAGAGCTAGTTCAACTCTAGTGTAAAATTATTTGTACTAGGCTATAGAGCTAGTTCAACTCAAGTGTAAAATAATTTGAACTAGCTTATAGAGCTAGTTCAACTCAATTGTAAAATTATTTGAACTAGCTTATAGAGCTAGTTCAACTCTAGTGTAAAATTATTTGAACTAGCTTATAGAGCTAGTTCAACTCTAGTGTTAAATTATTTGTACTAGGCTATAGAGCTAGTTCAACTCTAGTGTAAAATTATTTTAAGTAGCTTATAGATCTAGTTCAACTCTAGTGTAAAATAATTTGAACTAGCTTATAGAGCTAGTTCAACTCTAGTGTAAAATTATTTGAACTAGCTTATAGAGCTAGTTCAACTCTAGTGTAAAATTATTTGAACTAGCTTATAGAGCTAGTTCAACTCTAGTGTAAAATTATTTGTACTAGGCTATAGAGCTAGTTCAACTCTAGGGTAAAATTATTTTAACTAGCTTATAGAGCTAGTTCAACTCTAGTGTAAGAGCTAGCTAGCTAATTCAACTCTAGTGTAAAATTATTTGTACTAGGCTATAGAGCTAGTTCAACTCTAGTGTAAAATTATTTGAACTACCTTATAGAGCTAGTTCAACTCTAGTGTAAAATTATTTTACTAGGCTATAGAGCTAGTTCAACTCTAGTGTAAAATTATTTGAACTAGCTTATAGAGCTTGTTCAACTCTAGCGTAAATTTATTTGAACTAGCTTATAGAGCTAGTTCTACTCTAGTGTAAAACTATTTGAACTAGCTTATAGAGCTAGTTCAACTCTAGTGTAAAATTATTTGTACTAGGCTACAGAGCTAGTTCTACTCTAGTGTAAAATTATTTGAACTAGCTTATAGAGCTAGTTCAACTCTAGTGTAAAATTATTTGTACTAGGCTACAGAGCTAGTTCAACTCAAGTGTAAAATTATTTGAACTAGCTTATAGAGCTAGTTCAACCCTAGTGTAAAATAATTTGTAGTAGGCTATAGAGCTAGTTCAACTCTAGTGTAAAATTATTTGAACTAGCTTATAGAGCTTGTTCAACTCTAGTGTAAAATTATTTGAACTAGCTTATAGAGCTAGTTCAACTTTAGTGTAAAATTATTTGTACTAGGCTATAGAGCTAGTTCAACAATAGGGTAAAACTGTTTTTAACTAGCTTATAGAATTAGTTCAACTCTAGTGTAAGAGCTAGTACGACTCTACTGTAAAATTATTTGTACTAGGCTATAGAGCTAGTTCAGCTCTAGTGTAAAAAATTTTGAACTAGCTTACAGAGCTAGTTCTACGCTAGTGTAAAATTATTTGTACTAGGCTATAGAGCTAGTTCAACTCTAGTGTAAAATTATTTGTACTAAGCTATAGAGCTAGTTCAACAATTGGGTAAAATTGTTTTTAACTAGCTTATAGAGCTAGTTCAACTCTAGTGTAAGAGCTAGTACGACTCTAGTGTAAAATTATTTGTACTAGGCTATAGAGGTAGTTCAGCTCTAGTGTAAAATTATTTGAACTAGCTTACAGAGCTAGTTCTACGCTAGTGTAAAATTATTTGTACTAGGCTATAGAGCTAGTTCAACTCTAGTGTAAAATTATTTGAACTAGCTTATAGAGCTAGTCCATCTCTAGTGTCAAATTTTTTTAACTAGCTTATAGAGCTAGTTCAACTCTAGTGTAAAAAAATTGGAACTAGCTTATAGAGGTGGTTCAACTCTAATGTAAGAGCTAGTACGACTCTAGTGTAAAATTATTTGTACTAGGCTATAGAGCTAGTTCATTATTTTAACTAGCTTATAGAGCTAGTTCAAATCAAGTGTAAAATTATTTGAACCAGCTTATAGAGCTAGTTCAACTCTAGTGTAAAATTATTTGTACTAGCCTATAGAGCTAGTTCAACTCTAGTGTAAGAGCTAGTATGACTCTAGTGTAAAATTATTTGTACTAGGCTATAGAGCTAGTTCAACTCTAGTGTAAAACTATTTTAACTAGCTTATAGAGCTAGTTCAACTCTAGTGTAAAATTATTTGAACTAGCTTATAGAGCTAGTTCTACTCTAGTGTAAAATTATTTGTACTAGGCTATAGAGCTAGTTCAACAATTGGGTAAAATTGTTTTTAACTAGCTTATAGAGCAAGTTCAACTCTAGTGTAAGAGCTAGTACGACTCTAGTGTAAAATAATTTGTACTAGGCGATAGAGCTAGTTCAGCTCTAGTGTAAAATTATTTGAACTAGCTTATAGAGCTAGTTCTACGCTAGTGTAAAATTATTTGTACTAGGCTATAGAGCTAGTTCAACTCTAGTGTAAAATTATTCGAACTAGCTTATAGAGCTAGTCCATCTCTAGTGTCAAATTTTTTTAACTAGCATATAGAGCTAGTTCAACTCTAGTGTAAAAAATTTGGAACTAGCTTATAGAGCTGGTTCAACTCTAGTGTAAGAGCTAGTTCGACTCTAGTGTAAAATTATTTGTACTAGGCTATAGAGCTAGTTCATTATTTGAAATAGCTTATAGAGCTAGTTCAACTCTAGTGTAAAATTTTTGTACTAGCTTATAGAGCTAGTTCAACTCTAGTGTAAAAATATTTGAACTAGCTTATAGAGCTAGTTCAACTCTAGTGTAAAATTATTTTACTAGGCTATAGAGCTAGTTGAACTCTAGTGTAAAATTATTTGAACTAGCTTATAGAGCTAGTTCAACTCTAGTGTAAAATTATTTGAACTAGCTTATAGAGCTAGTTCAACTCTAGTGTAAAATTTTGAAACTAGCTTATGGAGCTAGTTCAACTCTAGTGTAAAATTATTTTTACTAGCTTATAGAGCTAGTTCAACTCTAGTGTAAAATTATTTGTACTAGGCTACAGAGCTACTTCAACTATAGTGTAAAATTATTTGAACTAGCTTATAGAGCTAGTTCAACTCTAGTGTAAAATTATTTGAATTAGCTTATAGAGCTGGTTCAAATCTAGTGTAAAATTACTTGTACTAGGCAATAGAGTTAGTTCAACTCAAGAGTAAAATAATTTGAACTAGCTTATAGAGCTAGTTCAACTCAAGTGTAAAATTATTTGAACCAGCTTATAGAGCTAGTTCAACTCTAGTGTAAAAATATTTGAACTAGCTTATAGAGCTAGTTCAACTCTAGTGTAAAATTATTTGAACTAGCTTATAGAGCTAGTTCAATTCTAGTGTAAAATTATTTGTACTAGGCTATAGAGCTAGTTCAACTCAAGTGTAAAATAATTTGAACTAGCTTATAGAGCTAGGTCAACTCAACTGTAAAATTATTTGAACCAGCTTATAGAGCTAGTTCAACTCTAGTGTAAAATTATTTGAACTAGCTTATAGATTTAGTTCAAGTCTAGTGTAAAATTATTTGAACTAGGCTATAGAGCTAGTTAAACTCTAGGGTAAAATTGTTTTAACTAGCTTATAGAGGTAGTTCAACTCTAATGTGACAGCTAGTACGACTCTAGTGTAAAATTATTTGTACTAGGCTATAGAGCTAGTTCAACTCTAGTGTAAAATTATTTTAACTAGCTTATAGAGCTAGTTCAACTCTTGTGTAAAATTATTTTAGTATGCTATAGAGCTAGTTCAACTCTAGTATAAATTATTAGAACTAGCTTATAGAGCTAGTTCAACTCTAGTGTAAAATTATTTGAACTAGCTTATAGAGCTAGTTATACTCTAGTGTAAAATTATTTGAACTAGCTTATAGAGCTAGTTCAACTCTAGTGTAAAATTATTCGTACTAGGCTATAGAGCTAGTTCAACCCTAGTGTAAAATTATTTGAACTAGCTTATAGAGCTAGTTCAACTCTAGTGTAAAATTATTTGAACTAGCTTATAGAGCTAGTTCTACTCTAGTGTAAAATTATTTGTACTAGGCTATAGAGCTAGTTCAACAATAGGGTAAAATTGTTTTTAACTAGCTTATAGAGCTAGTTCAACTCTAGTGTAAGAGATAGTACAACTCTAGTGTAAAATTATTTTTACTAGGCTATAGAGCTAGTTCAGCTCTAGTGTAAAATTATTTGAACTAGATTACAGAGCTAGTTCTACGCTAGTGTAAAATTATTTGTACTAGGCTATAGAGCTAGTTCAACTCTAGTGTAAAATTATTTGAACTAGCTTATAGAGCTAGTCCATCTCTAGTGTCAATTTTTTTAACTAGCTTATAGAGCTAGTTCAACTCTAGTGTAAAAATTTTGGAACTAGCTTATAGAGCTGGTTCAACTCTAGTGTAAGAGCTAGTACGACTCTATTGTAAAATTATTTGTACTAGGCTATAGAGCTAGTTCAACTCTAGTGTAAAATTATTTTACTAGGCTATAGAGCTAGTTCAACACTAGTGTAAAATTATTTGAACTAGCTTATAGAGCTAGTTCAACTCTAGTCTAAAATTATTTTTACTAGCTTATAGAGCTAGTTCAAATCTAGTGTAAAATTATTTGTACTAGGCTACAAAGCTAGTTAAACTATAGTGTAATTTTTTTTGAACTAGCTAATAGAGCTAGTTCAACTCTAGTGTAAAATTATTTGAACTAGCTTATAGAGCAAGTTCAACCCTAGTATATAATTATTTGTACTAGGCTATAGAGCTAGTTCAACTCAAGTATAAAATAATTCGAACTAGCTTATAGAGCGAGTTCAACTCAAGTGTAAAATTATTTGAACCAGCTTATAGTGCTAGTACAACTCTAGTGTAAAATTATTGGAACTAGCTTATAGAGCTAGTTCAACTCTAGTGTAAAATTATTTGAACTAGCTTATAGAGCTAGTTCAACTCTAGTGTAAAATTATTTGTACTAGGCTATAGAGCTAGTTCAACACTAGGGTAAAATTGTTTTAACTAGATTATAGAGCTGGTTCAACTCTAGTGTAAGAGCTAGTACGACTCTAGTGTAAAATTATTTGTACTAGGCTATAGAGCTAGTTCAACTTTAGTGTAAAATTATTTTAACTAGCTTATAGAGCTAGTTCAACTCTAGTGTTAAATTATTTTACTAGGCTATAGAGCTAGTTCAACTCTAGTGTAAGAGCTAGTACGACTCTAGTGTAAAATTATTTGTACTAGGCTATAGAGCTAGTTCAGCTCTAGTGTAAAATTATTTGAACTACCTTACAGAGCTAGTTCTACGCTAGTGTAAAATTATTTGTACTAGGCTATAGAGCTATTTCAACTATAGTGTAAAATTATTTGAACTAGCTTATACAGCTAATCTATCGCTAGTGTCAAATTTTTTGAACTAGCTTATAGAGCTAGTTCAACTCTAGTGTAAAAAATTTGGAACTAGCTTATACAGCTAGTTCAACTCTAGTGTAAAATTATTTGAACTAGTTTATAGAGATATTTGAACTCTAGTGTTAAATTATTTGAACTAGTTTATAGAGCTAGTTCAACTCTAGTGTAAAATTATTTGTACTAGGCTATAGAGCTAGTTCAACTCTAGGGTAAAATTGTTTTAACTAGCTTATAGAGCTGGTTCAACTCTAGTGTAAGATCTAGTACGACTCTAGTGTCAAATTATTTGTACTAGGCTATAGAGCTAGTTCAACTCTAGTGTAAAATTATTTTAACTAGCTTATAGAGCTAGTTCAACTCTAGTGTAAAATTATTTTACTAGGCTATAGAGCTAGTTCAACTCAAGTGTAAAATTATTTGAACTAGCTTATAGAGCTAGTTGAACTCTAGTGTAAAAATATTTGAACTAGCTTATAGAGTTAGTTCTACTCTAGTGTAAAATTATTTGAACTAGCTTATGGAGCTAGTTCAACTCTAGTCTAAAATTAATTTTACAAGCTTATAGAGCTAGTTCAAATCTAGTATAAAATTATTTGACCTGGCTACAGAGCTAGTTCAACTCTAGTGTAAAATTATTTGAACTAGCTTACAGAGCTAGTTCAACTCTAGTGTAAAATTATTTAAACTAGCTTATAGAGCTAGTTCAATTATAGTGTAAAATTATTTGTACTAGGCTATAGAGCTAGTTCAACTCAAGTGTAAAATAATTTGAACTAGCTTATAGAGCTAGTTCAACTCAAGTGTAAAATTATTTGAACCAGCCTATAGAGCTAGTTCAACTCTAGTGTAAAATTATTTGAACTAGCTTATAGAGCTAGTTCAACTCTAGTGTAAAATTATTTGAACTAGCTTATAGAGCTAGATCAACTCTAGTGTAAAATTATTTTTACTAGGCTATAGAGCTAGTTCAACTCTAGGGTAAAACTGTTTTAACTAGCTTATAGATCTAGTTCAACTCTAGTGTAACAGCTAGTACGACTCTAGTGTAAAATTATTTGTACTAGGCTATAGAGCTAGTTCAACTCTAGTGTAAAATTATTTGAACTAGCTTATAGACCTAGTTCAAATCTAGTGTAAAATTATTTTACTAGGCTATAGAGCTAGTTCAACTCTAGTGTAAAATTATTTGAACTAGCTTATAGAGCTAGTTCAACTCTAGCGTAAAATTATTTGAACTAGCTTATAGAGCTAGTTCTACTCTAGTGTAAAATTATTTGAACTAACTTATAGAGCTAGTTCAACTCTAGTGTAAAATTATTTGTACTAGGCTACAAAGCTAGTTCCACTCTAGTGTAAAATTATATGAACTAGCTTATAGAGCTAGTTCAACTGTAGTGTAAAATTATTTGTACTAGGCTATAGAGCTAGTTCAACTCATGTGTAAAATTATTTGAACTAGCTTATAGAGCTAGTTCAACTCTAGTGTAAAATTATTTGTAGTAGGCTATAGAGCTAGTTCAACTCTAGTGTAAAATTATTTGAACTAGCTTATAGAGCTTGTTCAACTCTAGTGTGAAATTATTTGAACTAGCTTATAGAGCTAGTTCAACTTTAGTGTAAAATTATTTGTACTAGGCTATAGAGCTAGTTCAACAATAGGGTAAAATTGTTTTTAACTAGCTTATGGAGCTAGTTCAACTCTAGTGTAAGAGCTAGTACGACTCTACTATAAAATTATTTGTACTAGGCTATAGAGCTAGTTCAGCTCTAGTGTAAAATTATTTGAACTAGTTTACAGAGCTAGTTCTACGCTAGTGTAAAATTATTTAACTAGGCTATAGAGCTAGTTCAACTATAGTGTAAAATTATTTGAACTAGCTTATAAAGCTAATCCATCGCTAGTGTAAATTTTTTTGAACTAGCTTATAGAGCTAGTTCAACTCTAGTGTAAAAAATTTGGAACTAGCTTATAGAGCTAGTTCAACTCTAGTGTAAAATTATTTGAACTAGCTTATAAAGCTAGTTCAACTCTAGTGTAAAATTATTTGAATTAGCTTATAGAGCTAGTTCAACTCTAGTGTAAAATTATTTGTACTAGGCTATATAGATAGTTCAACTCTAGGGTAAAATTGTATTAACTAGCTTATAGAGCTGGTTCAACTCTAGTGTAAGAGCTAGTACGACTCTAGTCTAAAATTATTTGTACTAGGCTATAGAGCTAGTTCAACTCTAGTGTAAAATTATTTTACTAGGCTATAGAGCTAGTTCAACTCTAGTGTAAAATTATTTGAACTAGTTTATAGAGTTAGTTCAACTCTAGCGAAAAATTATTTGAACTAGCTTATAGAGCTAGTTCTACTCTAGTGTAAAATTATTTGAACTAGCTTATATAGCTAGTTCAACTCTAGTGTAAAATTATTTGTACTAGGCTACAAAGCTAGTTCCACTCTAGTGTAAAATTATATGAACTAGCTTATAGAGCTAGTTCAACTCTAGTGTAAAATTATTTGTACTAGGCTATAGAGCTAGTTCAACTCAAGTGTAAAATTATTTGAACTAGCTTATAGAGCTAGTTCAACTCTAGTGTAAAATTATTTGTAGTAGGCTATAGAGCTAGTTCAACTCTAGTGTAAAATTATTTGAACTAGCTTATAGAGCTTGTTCAACTCTAGTGTGAAATTATTTGAACTAGCTTATAGAGCTAGTTCAACTTTAGTGTAAAATTATTTGTACTAGGCTATAGAGCTAGTTCAACAATAGGGTAAAATTGTTTTTAACTAGCTTATAGAGCTAGTTCAACTCTAGTGTAAGAGCTAGCACGACTCTACTGTAAAATTATTTGTAGTAGGCTATAGAGCTAGTTCAGCTCTAGTGTAAAATTATTTGAACTAGCTTACAGAGCTAGTTCTACGCTAGTGTAAAATTATTTGTACTAGGCTATAGAGCTAGTTCAACTATAGTGTAAAATTATTTGAACTAGGTTATAGAGCTAATCCATCGCTAGTGTCAAATTTTTTGAACTAGCTTATAGAGCTAGTTCAACTCTAGTGTAAATTTTTTGGAACTAGCTTATAGAGCTAGTTCAACTCTAGTGTAAAATTATTTGAACTAGCTTATAGAGCTATTTCAACTCTATTGTAAAATTATTTGAACTAGCTTATAGAGTTAGTTCAACTCTAGTGTAAAATTATATGTACTAGGTTATAGAGCTAGTTCAAATCTAGGGTAAAATTATTTTAACTAGCTTATAGAGCTAGTTCAACTCTAGTGTAAGAGCTAGTACGACTCTAGTGTAAAATTATTTTTACAAGGCTATAGAGGTAGTTCAACTCTAGCGTAAAATTATTCGAACTAGCTTATAGAGCTAGTTCAACTCTAGTGTAAAAATATTTGAACTAGCTTATAGAGCTAGTTCAACTCTAGTGTAAAATTATTTGTACTAGCTTATAGAGCTAGTTCTACTCTAGTGTAAAATTATTTGAACTAGCATATAGAGCTAGTTCAACTCTAGTGTAAAATTATTTGCACTAGGCTATAGAGCTAGTTCAACTCTAAGGTAAAATTGTTTTAACTAGCTTATAGAGCTAGTTCAACTCTATTGTAAGAGCTAGTTCAACTCTAGTGTAAAATTATTTATACTAGGCTATAGAGCTAGTTCAACTCAAGTGTAAAATAATTTGAACTAGCTTATAGAGGAACTAGCTTATAGAGCTAGTTCAACTCTAGTGTAAAATTATTTGAACTAGCTTATAGAGCTAGTTCAACTCTAGTGTAAAATTATTTGAACTAGGCTATAGAGCTAGTTCAACTCTAGTGTAAAATTATTTGAACTAGCTTATAGAGCTAGTTCAACTCTAGTGTAAAATTATTTGACCTAGCTTATAGAGCTAGTTCAACTCTAGTGTAAAATTATTTGTACTAGGCTATAGAGCTAGTTCAACTCTAGTGTAAAATTATTTGAACTAGCTTATAGAGCTAGTTCAACTCTAGTGTAAAATTATTTGAACTAGGCTATAGAGCTAGTTCAACTCTAGTGTAAAATTATTTGAACTAGCTTATAGAGCTAGTTCAACTCTAGTGTAAAATTATTTGAACTAGCTTATAGAGCTAGTTCAACTCTAGTGTAAAATTATTTGAACTAGCTTATAGAGCTAGTTCAACTCTAGCTAAAATTATTTGTAGCTAGCTAGTTCAACTCTAGTGTAAAATTATTTGAACTAGCTTATAGAGCTAGTTCAACTCTAGTGTAAATTATTTGAACTAGCTTATAGAGCTAGTTCAACTCAATTGTAAAATTATTTGAACTAGCTTATAGAGGTAGTTCAACTCTAGTGTAAAATTATTTGAACTAGCTTATAGAGCTAGTTCAACTCTAGTGTTAAATTATTTGTACTAGGCTATAGAGCTAGTTCAACTCTATGGTAAAATTGTTTTAAGTAGCTTATCTAGTTCAACTGTAGTGTAAAATAATTTGAACTAGCTTATAGAGCTAGTTCAACTCAAGTGTAAAATTATTTGAACTAGCTTATATAGCTAGTTCAACTCTAGTGTAAAATTATTTGAACTAGCTTATAGAGCTAGTTAAACTCTAGTGTAAAATTATTCGTACTAGGCTATAGAGCTAGTTCAACTCTAGGGTAAAATTGTTTTAACTAGCTTATAGAGTTAGTTCAACTCTAGTGTAAGAGCTAGTACGACTCTAGTGTAAAATTATTTGTACTAGGCTATAGAGCTAGTTCAACTCTAGTGTAAAATTATTTGAACTAGCTTATAGAGCTTGTTCAACTCTAGTGTAAAATTATTTTACTAGGCTACAGAGCTAGTTCAACTCTAGCGTAAATTTATTTGAACTAGCTTATAGAGCTAGTTCTACTCTAGTGTAAAACTATTTGAACTAGCTTATAGAGCTAGTTCAACTCTAGTGTAAAATTATTTGTAATAGGCTACAGAGCTAGTTCTACTCTAGTGTAAAATTATTTGAATTAGCTTATAGAGCTAGTTCAACTCTAGTGTAAAATTATTTGTACTAGGCTATAGAGCTAGTTCAACTCAAGTGTAAAATTATTTGAACTAGCTTATAGAGCTAGTTCAACTCTAGTGTAAAATAATTTGTAGTAGGCTATAGAGCTAGTTCAACTCTAGTGTAAAATTATTTGAACTAGTTTATAGAGCTTGTTCAACTCTAGTGTAAAATTATTTGAACTAGGATATAGAGCTAGTTCAACTTTAGTGTAAAATTATTTGTACTAGGCTATAGAGCTAGTTCAACAATAGGGTAAAATTGTTTTTAACTAGCTTATAGAGTTAGTTCAACTCTTGTGTAAGAGCTAGTACGACTCTACTGTAAAATTATTTGTACTAGGCTATAGAGCTAGTTTAGCTCTAGTGTAAAATTATTTGAACTAGCTTACAGAGCTAGTTCTACGCTAGTGTAAAATTATTTGTACTAGGCTATAGAGCTAGTTCAATTATAGTGTAAAATTATTTGAACTAGCTTATAGAGCTAATCCATCGCTAGTGTCAAAATTTTTGAAATAGCTTATAGAGCTAGTTCAACTCTAGTGTAAAAAATTTGGAACTAGCTTATAGAACTACCTGTAACCGACAAACTGAAACACCAATGACAAAATAACGCTTGATATTCTTACTACAATAGAAAAGTTCAATATTGTCAGCTATATGATTCTATAGTACGTACAAGGACATTTGTGTGTGAGCTTAATTACATATGAGAGGACCTTCAGAGCAGTTAAAAAAACTACATGGTCGGAAAAGAAAAAAATACAACTGAATTTCATCAGCTTGATCCATGTAGTTTTGAACTCTACCAAGAGAATAAGATGCAGTATCCAGTAGTAGTTGCAGTGTGGAAACTAATTAGTGGTAAGGCAATTAGTTGGATATTCAGGTATGTAAGCTGAGCTCCTCCTACAGCTTTATACATGATTTGTGTAGAGAAGAACGGCATGGTACTAAGGCAGTAATAAGTAATACTGAAATCTTCTCTGCATATCATCTATAGTATTTGCAGGTTGCATGATGGTTACATCGGATTCCCATGAAAGGTTAAGGAGACGTAGACAATACTAACGGAAATAGCTTCAGTTCAGTTCCACTTTGTTTTGCTAACACTTCTAATTTCTAAAGGATCGTGGATACCTCTAGTAAACAACTACTGGGAACCGCGAAAGATAACCTTGGGTTTTAACCAGCTGATTCAAAAACCAAGGGGGCTAGATTAGAGATGCCTCAGTTCAGTTCCACTGTATGTTTCCTGCATACAGTTCGTATGCAGCTGTACTACTCTGTGATTTTGAGAAACACCTTGTACTACACCCCTTCTTCATGAATGAAGAGCCAATCTGGCATTTTCATCAAAAAAAAGAACTCTTGGTTTCTAAGGAAAAAAATCTAAATCCAGTATGTAATTTCAAGTTCGATTTTTTTTACTCAACAATAGTATCCACTAAATGTGCGCAGTATAATTATGTTTCAAGTAATAGACAAGTTATATAGTAACTGAATAAAAGATATATAAGGTGTGCCATAATGAGAACAAATAGTCATACAACAAATAATAATATCAAACCTAACCCTCTAACTCTTGTCAGCAGCTTGTATCAAGTTGTGGAAGGCCCGTGTCTGAATTATTGGAAGATAGAACACATCAAGTCTTATTACATAAAAACATGGAACCATAAAGAGCATTTACTCAGGCATGTTCGCGTGGATCTGGAGCATTGCCCGTAAGCTAATGGTGGACAGAATTTTAGTAGTGAAAGAAACAAACCAGTGTCATCCATCTCCTCAAATTCCATATGAATCAAAAAGTGATAAAAATCCTCGAGAACAAGCCATATATTTAGCATCAATCAGTGAGCAACATCATAGAAGTGTTATTTATTTGGTTTCTGGCAGAGAGCAGCAATATATTAAGGGGGTCAACGCCTTCTTGCGAACTCCCAGATATGCATGCTCCAATGTTTCCGAGTCGATGAGTCAACGAGTCGCTCAGGGGGAGACTCTAGACTAGTCTAGACTCATGGTCGATGAGTCGACATGGCGACGAGTCGACGTGAGTTAAGCAGCAGCCAGGGGAGGAGTACAAGTGCTCAACAGCAGCAGCAGCAACAAGGGGAGGAGCACACCAGCAGCCACATCAACCAGGGGAGGAGGGGAGGAGCACTGGCGGGAGGCGAAACCGGGGGGGAGGAGCACGATGGCGGGGAGGAGGAGGAGCACACCATAGGAGGGAGGAGGCAAGAGAGAGGAGGAGGAGGCAGAGCAGGAGGAGGAGCAGAACAGCAGCAGGGGCAACCAGGGGTGGCGGCTAGAGAGGGTTCGATCGGGGGGAGGGGGTGGGGGATGATCGATCTAGGTTTCCAGGGGAGATGGACCGACCCATATAACAGTTGGGCTCAATTTAAGTGAGTCGCTCGACCCAGAAAGAGCGACTAGTCGTGACTAGTCGCTCGAGTCGCTCGACTCATGCCAGGAGTCCTGTCGAGAGTCTGAGTCGAACCTGGAGCAGCGACTCATCGACTAGTCGTCGTCTAGTCGCGACTAGTCGAACGACTCGAAAACAGAGCATGCTCATGTTCCTGCCTGCAAGTAAGAATAGACTAAGCACTTAGCTTAGAATTCAATGTAAATGTCAATAAAGAATATGTAAAGGGGATAAGTACACCATTGATTATTTCTCACTGGAGCGCTATACCGGATGCATGGCATAGGAGGAAACTCTTGTTATCCAATGATTCAGATGTATATGGCTACATCACACAGTACTGTTGAAATGCTAGCAGAAGAAAGATTTCATGGTAGAATGATTATCATTAAAATCATGAGGCCAAATGGCCAACAATTTAGTGGGGCCCTGTGATTTTGGGCCAACAGTGTTCATATATTTCCAGTGCATATATCCCAAAGAACTTGCATCACTTTCTTGCTTTTATTGTAACACCAGTTGATTGACCACAAAACTGATAAAATATTCCTAAGGAAAATTTCTTCTACTTAGAACTGAAGCCTTTTGAAGTTAGCAACTCATCTAGAGTGCCTTGCCCAACATCAATAAATATGGATGAGAATGAGGAATGAAGGATTCAACCTGGGCAGATAAAAGTTAATGCATTCCAAAATTGTTGTGGTGGACAGAGCAGCGTAGACGCAGCTTGATCTCGTCCTTGTTGAAGTCGTTCATGAAGAGGTCCAGATTTTAACACATAGATGAGTAAACAATTCCCCTATGCATCGCTGGCTGAGAACAATGATAACAACTTTTAATTGATCTTAGGCTTCCTCCTCTGTGTCCACGAGCTGCAAGTCAACCTCTGCCTCTGAATCGGTGTGCTGACGACGGGGGACAGGAGCCTGAAAGAGTGTGGCACGCTGCTATAAACTGAGAAGGGGAGAAGAGGCCTACTGCCATGTTACTGACGGGCTAGGCTGCTGTCTGCGCTCCCTTCGCCGACGATCTTGGACCTGCAGGGTACTCAGCAGCATACATGGCTCGAGATCCGGAGAGGCAGGGGTGGGGCATAGAGCGCGGCGGCCGCGGCCAGAGCCTCCTCGTCCGTGTCGCCGTAACCATCGGCCGGATCCAACACACGCGATTCTGACGCTGCCCTGCCTCCTGCGCGTCCTCCTCCTCCTCCCGGTCGTTTCCCGTGGAGGCGAGGAGCGTGTTGAGCAGCCCGTCGCGGTCGGTGGCGAGTGCTCGAGCCGGCCGATGCAGGTCCGGAGCGCGGCGGCCTGGGCCTCGGCGAACCGCGCGCGGAGGACTCGGACGGTGCAGGGAGGAGGGCGCGGCGGAGAGGAAGCATGCCGGTGTGCGGGGAGGACGGCAGCACGGCGAGGCGGAGGATGCGGGCCGGCGGCGGCGAGGCGGCTGATCCAGATGGGGTGGGAGACACGGTCGCTCGATTCGGGGGTGACTTTTTTTTTGTCAAGCGCGTCCGTGGGCAGAAATACGAAACGTTTTTTCCCACATATTTACTGGATTGCGGGTTTATTTTTATAAAAGTCAAGGGGTTTTTCGCAAAATTGCTGACGGACGACCGGAAGCAATCGCTGGTTCATTATTAGGGAAAGAATAGTAATTTCAGAAATTTGCTAAAACTTTAGAAATTCATAAAAAATAAACCATAGCTCGGATCATAAAACTTTATACATGAAAGTTTCTCAGAACGACGAGACGAATCTGCATACGCAGTCCGTTCGTCCGCCTTACGTCCCTATAATAGCAAATATGCAACCTTCCCCTTTCGTTTCGTCCGTCCGAAAATGCCAAACTTCGGGAAAACATTCCCGGATGTTTCCCCTCCACCTATATCGTGTAGCACTGCGTTAGAATATGTCTAGCTCTACCCGTTGTCATGTTATGCTTAGCTTGCTTTATATTTATTGTTTCTTCCCCCTATTCTCTCTGGTAGACCCCGAGACCGGTGCTGCCCCTGTGATCGATTACGTTGACGATGACCCCTCCTTGCCAGAGCAACCAAGCAAGCCCCCCCCTCCCCCTTTGATCATCCTGATATCGCCCATTCCATTCTCTAATGCTTGCATTAGATTTTGCTATTGTTATTGTTTGCTCCTATTCTGATGCATAGCCTTCTTTTGCAACCTGCTTATTGTTACCTACCTGCTTATCCTAAACTGCTTAGTATAGGTTGGTTAGTGATCCATCGGTGACCCCCACCTTGTGTCACGCCCAATATGCGACCCTATCCAAAAGGAACTCGAAGGTCCCACCAAGGATAGACCCGCATATTGAAACGCTTTTGCAAGGTGGATATCATTACATCAACATTACATAATAGTGGGGATACATCCAATACATACAATGTCACATGAATACAACAATACAACATACAAGAACAACATCCGACTACGGATGAAACATGAACAGAAACTCAAACAATATCCAACTCTGCTAGCCAGTGCAGCCACCGAAACCTATCCCCGATCAAGAAGCGGAAGAAGAACTCCAACACAAATAAACATCGCTCTCGCGTCATGATCATCGCAAACCTGCACACACTGGCGGTGGTGTAGTAATCTGTGAGCCACGAGGACTCGGCAATCCCATTACCATGGGTATCAAGACTAGCAAAGCTTAAAGGGAAAGGAAGGGGTAAAGTGGTGAGGTTGCGGCGACGACTAAGCATATATGGTGGCTAACCAACGCAAATGAGAGCGAGAAGAGAAACAAAGGAACAATCGTCAACTAGTAATGATCAAGAAGTGATCCCGAACTCCTACTTACGTCGACATAACCCGAAACCGTGTTCTCCTCTCGATCAACCCGAAAAGAGACACTCACGATTCGCATTACGGTTGGTGTATTTTAAAAGAGTTTGCTTCAAGTTTACTACAACCGGATATTAACAAATTCCCATCGCCACATAACCGCGGCACGGCTCTCGAAAGTTTAAACCTGCAGGGTGTCCCAACTTAGCCCATGATAAGCTCTCGCGATCAACGAAGGATATTCCTTCTCCCGGAAGACCCGATCGGTCTCGGAATCCGGCTACAAGACATTTCGACAAGAATAAAACAAGACCAGAAGACCGCCCGATCGCCGACAATCCCGATAGGAGCTGCACATATCTCGTTCTCGTGGCAACACCGGATGAGACAGAGCTCTGAGTAAAACCAAGCCTCGAGTTTCCCGTGGTGGCCCATGAGTGACTTCGGTTCGAACCAACACTTAGAGAAGCACCGCCCGGGGCTAAAATATAGATGACCCTTGGGCTCCTAAACCCAAGGGAAAAAGGGCTGGGTGAGGCAAATGGTAAAACCAATGTTGGGCTTTCTTTGGAGGAGTCTTATTCAAAGCGAACTGTCAAGGGGTCCCATAAATCACCCGACCGCGTTAGGGACGCAAAATCCGGGAACATAATACCGATATGACGGAAACTAGGGCGGCAAGAGTGGAACAAAACACCGGGCATAAGGCCGAGCCTTCCACCCTTTACCAAGTATATAGATGCATTAATAATATAAGATATATTGTGATATCCCAACAAGTAAACATGCTCCAACAAGGAACAACATCTCCATGTTCCAACAAGGAACAAACTTCATCTTCACCGCAACTAACAACGCTATAAGAGGGGCTGAGCAAAGCGGTAACATAGCCAAACAACGGTTTGCTAGGAAGGGTGCAAAAGGTTAGAGGCTGACATGGCAATTTGGGAGGCTTGAGGAACAAGTGATAGGTGGCGCATCATAGCGATAGAACGAAACAACTAGCATAGCAATGATAGTAGTGAGATCTAGGGTAGCGGTCATCTTGCCTGAAATCCCGCTAGGAAGAAGAACGAGTCCATGAAGAAGACGAACGGATGAAGCCGAACCAAGCGTAGACGAACGAATCCTCACGATCGCAACGAAACATGAACTAACAAGAAGAAGCACACAACATGGTAAACACACCACACATGAGCAAGGCATGATGCACAAACAAGAATGATGCATGACAAGACTACATGAAGCTACTCATGGCAAGAGATGATGCAAACAAGAGCAACAAACCAAAGCAAGTTTAAATGAGGCCGGAACAACATAGAACAATTCCGTAAGTCCTCATATGCAAATTTCGAAATTGGTCCAGATCTGAATAAACCTTATGTTCAAGTTGTTAAACAGCAAGTTAAGATGCACCACGATGATCTACACGAAATTCTAGTCAAGTTACATATAAAGTTCATTAGATTCGGAGCTACGGCCTAGAAGATATGAGCAAAACAAGATAAGCATGGCATTGATGCAAAATGCATCCAAACATCAAGCAAACACCTCAAAACAAGGATGCAACATGATAATATGAAGCTACATGCAAAATCAAGCAAGTTTCATATAGAGCACACTCAAAACGGAGCAACGGTTCAACACATACACCCTATACAAGTTATGACAACAATCTGTCCAAAACAGCAACTAGGCATATTGCAAGCACCAAAACAACATGCTACAGCATCTCAACGTGAAAACAAAAGGCATGGGCATGATGTACAGGTATAGCATGACAAAACAAGAACACTGAGCTATCTCCAGAAATGACTATAACATGCTCAAACACACATGGCAAGATTGCAAATAATAACAGTTTCAGACTTAGCAGAAAATAACATCACGTTGCAATGTTTAGAGCTATCAAACAACATGTTACAGGAACTTATCATGGCAAACAAAGGCATTTAATGATACTACTAAATTCATAGAACAAAAGTCCTTTACTGACCATGAGCCAAAAAGGATCAGAAGATATGATGGCACCCATGTAAACATGGCAAGTTATATTACAGATTCATACATGGCAGGAACAACGATAAGTAGGCATGTTGGTGAGCTTGAACCACTCACCACAGAGCAATACATGGCATGGCAAGGCAACTCACAGTAAGAACACATGGCATAGAAGCTATACATGGCAAGAACAACCACATAGAATGCAAGGATCAACTACAACAACCTTGGAAAAATTGGATAACATGTAAACAATCTGCCAGGAAACATTTTATAGCAAAAGTAGAGCTCGATTGACTCAAGATATGGCACTCCATAATTGCAAACAAGGGCATGGATGGTTAGAAAATAACCATATGTTCAAAACATCCTTACTGAAGTATCCCAAAATAAGCATGGATCTCTCGGTAGAATCAGGTTTACATGGCATAAAAATATCAGCAAAACAGGGGCTGAAATCAGCAACATCATGAAGCCTAGTTTGCATGCTTGTGCTAGTCACCACAGAGATCACAAAAAATACATGGCATACACCTCTGTAAAGATGGCATGGCATATTACAAAACACATGTAGGACTCAAGTTCATAGGGTGCACACATCAATCATGGCAAAAATGACAAAAGTGCATGTTCTGATAAGAATCTGAAACTAACATCACATAGCCCTCTTCCAACAGCATTTCGGGCATCAAGATGAGCTCAAATGAAAATGATGCAATAAAATGAAATGATGTACTCGACGAGACGAACAATTTGACATATTACACGCACGAAACGGAGCAATATGCAGAGAGTTATGATGCGATGAACATGCAACAAAATTAATGCTAGAAAAGGACTTGGGGGATTTCGGGGGAGAGGAAAGTCAACCATTGCACGGAAATCGAGGCAGGCGGCGGCTCTCGCCGGAGAGCGGGGAGGCGGCGGAGCATCTTGGCGAGGTCGGGCGAGGCAGGCGGCAGATCCGGGCGCGCCTACCGGATCCGGCCGGGCGAGGCCAACCGGCGACAGCGGCGCGGTAGGCGGCGGCGATTGCCATGCATGGCGCGGTTGAGCCGGGCGGCGCGGGCGAGGAGGCGGCGGCGCGCGGGGAGACGAGCACGGGAGCTCCGGGACGGCGGCGGAGGCGGAGGCGGCGGCGGCGGGCCGAGCCGCGGATGGCATGGCGGCGAACGCGGCGGGGCACCGGCAGCAGCGGGCGAAGCAGCGGGCAGGCGGCCGACGGGTTCAGGCGGGCAGCCTTGAAGCCCATGCGGGCCGCAGCGGGCATAGGGGAGAGGGAGGGCGACGTGGCGCGTCGTGGTTGGCCGGCGGGCGGCGGCTGGACATGTCCGGTGGGGCGCGGACATGTCCGGCGGCTGGAGGAGGAAGAAGCTAGGGTTAGGGTAGGATTTGACCGCGAATTTCGAAGGGGGAGGTGTTTATATAGGTGGAGGGAGCTAGGAGAGTCCAAATGAGGTGCGGTTTTCGGCCACGCGATTGTGAACGACCGAGAGCATGGAAGGGAGTTTGCTGGGTTTTGGGCCACTTTGGAGAGGTGTTGGGCTACAAAGAGAAGGAGGCTTTTACGGTTACCCGGTTAACCGTTGGAGTATCAAACGAACTCCAAATGGCACGAAACTTGACAGGCGGTCTACCGGTGGTATACCAAGGCCGCTTGACAAACCTCGGTCCATTCCGAGACCGTTTAACACCCGCACACGAAAAAGAGGTAAAAGGGGCGGGAGACATAGGAGTGCGGATTGCAAAAGCGGACAACGGGAAAATGCTCGGATGCATGAGACGAACACGTATGCAAATGCGATGCACATGATGACATGATATGAAATGCAGATGATGACATAGCAAAGAGAGACACGCAAGCACATGACATGGCAAAGACGACGAATAACTGGCAGACACCTGGCGCATCAAATCCGGGGCGTTACAACACTCCTCCACTAACAAGAGATCTCGTCCCGAGATCTTAGGATCGAGACGGAAGGGAAAAGGGATGAGGTGAAACACGAACTCAAGAGAAGAAGCAAAGAATCGAGAGCACTCGAGAATAAGAGAGGAACGACGAGAATGATGAGAACCAAAAGCTCATGGAAACATGATAGACTCAGAAACAACTCTGGTTCGAACGAGATAAGAAATGAATAAGACTGAAAGGATTTAGGCAGCACACCGGTTGAACAAGGAAAGAATAGAACATGAGCTTTACAAGATGGGATGACACTTGACGAGATAAACAACGCAAAGCCTCCGGAAGAATGGAAGAATGGAATGAAAAGAACTTAGAAGGAAGGATTGAACGGAGTTGTTGAGAAAATCAACAACGAAAGAGTAAGCTTGTTGTGGACTTATGGAAAACATCTCAAAATTATAAGGTGATAACCGACCACAAGCGGAAAAGATTGAATAGCTGAGAAGAACCAAGAGATGCAAAACTCTACTTCAGAAGAATACGGAGAATTAATTGCACTTCGAGACGCGAGAAGAAAAGATACTTGAACTCCGCCAACAAAATCTTGATGAACTCCTGAAGAAAGAATTAAATCGTGAAGAACCACCGTGAAGAACTCCGGTAACAAAAGGATGATGAGGTAGAATGAAGGAAGAAAGAATAAGATGAGCCTTGCGATGATTTAGACGGAGGTTCTGACGAGATGGTCGAGTAAATTTGAACTCCGGAAAAGAAAAGATGAAAACACTTGGAAGTAGAATTTATTCCTCAAGAACAAACTCCGAAGAAAGGGATTACTCACTTGGATGAAATAAGAATAAGATTTATTGTATGCTTATCCTTCATCAAATTAAATTAATGACAAGCAATGGATTTTGCATACTACTTATTCTTCTTGAAAAAGAATTGAGAAGTGACATATCGCAAACTTGAGAAGGTCTTCATGAACCACCGGTAGGATTCGAAAGAACGGATGGATTAATATGATAAAGAAGGAAAAGAATCTTGAACGAACCATCGTTAGAATTCGGAAAAGACTGAAGAAAGAGAATGAATCACCGGGAAGAATTAGAAACCACGAAGATACTTGAGGGAATTTAGAGAAAAGAGATCGAAGAGATCGCAAACTGATTAACGAATGCTTGAACGCAGCACCGGAAGAATATTGAGACGAACGAAAGGGCACGGATATAGAATAATTGGAGAATGACTTTGGAAAACTTAGAATGGAGAGATATTCCGAAAAGATGGCCTCCGGATGATCGGAACAGAAAAGCAACTCCTGAAATACTTCGGATGGATGAAAAGAATTGCACAACTGGAAAAAAAATTGATAGGATAACATTGAGCTATCACCATGAATCTCCGGGAGAATGGACAAGATTTAGAGGAAAAATTCACTTCAATCTTCAAATGATGAGGAGAAACACCACCAAAATTAATGAGATACTCCGGAAGAAAGAAAAATAGAGAGGTTGAGCCAACAATGAAATGATTTGAAACTGATCTTGGAAAAGGCATGTGACTGATGGAATCCATTCTTACGTCACACTTGAAAAGAATTGAGAATAGCTCCGGGGAAATAGAAGAGTCAGGTAAGATCCTGGGAAAAGACCTGTGGGTTAGGGCCCACTAAAAGAAAGCACCGTTGGAAAGGATTGTTGAAGAGATAGATGATGCACCGGAACGATTGAAATATTTGAATGAGGTGACAACCTCAAATTAATTCAAACACAGACGAGTCTCCTGAGATGTCTTCCAAACTCCGGAATGATAAACTGGCGAGAGGCGAACGAGCAAAGAGAACACTTGAGTCGAGGAAAAGAATATGATCGAACCGAGAACTTGAATTGAGTGCACCGGAAAAAGAAAGGGATGAAGAATGACGAACAAGACGAGAATTCACCGGTTGAAATGCTTGATGGAAGACTGTAGGGTTCAACATGAATGAAATTGATGCTCGAAACAGACTCAGACTCCGGGAAGAAAAGGGTGGGAGGGCGGGAAAACACAGATAACTTGGAAGGGGAAACCGACGAATATCTTGAAGAGACAACACCGGTTGAAATCATTGAGGAAAGAAAGGCAAAGACTTCGCACGAGTAGGATGGATACTCGATTACGGACTCCGGTTCGAAGAAGAAGAAGGGGTGGGCGGGTGGGAAAAAAAACAAGGACAACTTCGGACAGGAAAACAACATCGATTAAAAAGAACTGAGGATTGAACTTGGCAAAGATGAAGATGGTCGAGTCGACTTGACGAGAAATGCACCGGACAAAAGAGGATGGACAACTCACGACACTAACCACGTGATCCTAAAGAAAAATTTTGAACGGGCAGAGGAGTAATTCAAAACACCTACGTCAAGATTCCTCACCAGAGCGACGAAGGGGCTGAGGAGTAAAAAGAATTCCTACTCTCCGATATAACTAGACTCAGAAATCAGTTTTTTTCTAGACTCAACAACGGCCAAACTACACGATCAATCAAGGGGGCTCCTAAGGTCGGTCGAGGCTCTGATACCAACTTGTCACGCCCAATATGCGACCCTATCCAAAAGGAACTCGAAGGTCCCACCAAGGATAGACCCGCATATTGAAACGCTTTTGCAAGGTGGATATCTTTACATCAACATTACATAATAGTGGGGATACATCCAATACATACAATGTCACATGAATACAACAATACAACATACAAGAACAACATCCGACTACGGATGAAACATGAACAGAAACTCAAACAATATCCACCCTGCTAGCCCAGGCTGCCGACCTGGAACCTATCCCCTGATCGAAGAAGTAGAAGAAGAACTCCAACACAAATAAACATCGCTCTCGCGTCATGATCATCGCAAACCTATACCTGCAACTGGTGGTGTAGTAATATGTGAGCCACGAGGACTCAGCAATCCCATTACCATGGGTATCAAGACTAGCAAAGCTTAAAGGGAAAGGAAGGGGGTAAAGTGGTGAGGTTGCAGCAGCGACTAAGCATATATGGTGGCTAACCAACGCAAATGAGAGCGAGAAGAGAAACAAAGGAACGGTCGTCAACTAGTAATGATCAAGAAGTGATCCTGAACTCCTACTTACGTCAGACATAACCCAGAAACCGTGTTCTCCTCTCGATCAACCCGAAAAGAGACACTCACGGTTTCGCATTACGGTTGGTGTATTTTAAAAGAGTTTGCTTCAAGTTTACTACAACCGGATATTAACAAATTCCCATCTGCCACATAACCGCGGGCACGGCTCTCGAAAGTTTAAACCCTGCAGGGGTGTCCCAACTTAGCCCATGATAAGCTCTCGCGATCAACGAAGGATATTCCTTCTCCCCGGGAAGACCCGATCAGTCTCGGAATCCCGGCTACAAGACATTTCGACAGTAATAAAACAAGACCAGCAAGACCGCCTGATCGCCGACAATCCCGATAGGAGCTGCACATATCTCGTTCTCGGGCAACACGGATGAGACAGGCTACGAGTAAAACCAAGCCTCGAGTTTCCCCGTGGTGGCCCCGCAGGCGGCTCGGTTCGAACCAGCACTTAGAGAAGCACTGGCCCGGGGGGGCTAAAATATAGATGACCCTTGGGCTCCGGAAACCCAAGGGAAAAAGGGCTGGGTGAGGCAAATGGTAAAACCAATGTTGGGCTTTGCTGGAGGAGTCTTATTCAAAGCGAACTGTCAAGGGGGTCCCATAAATCACCCGACCGCGTTAGGGACGCAAAATCCGGGAACATAATACCGATATGACGGAAACTAGGGCGGCAAGAGTGGAACAAAACACCAGGCATAAGGCCGAGCCTTCCACCCTTTACCAAGTATATAGATGCATTAATAATATAAGATATATTGTGATATCCCAACAAGTAAACATGCTCCAACAAGGAACAACATCTCCATGTTCCAACAAGGAACAAACTTAATCTTCACCTGCAACTAACAACGCTATAAGAGGGGCTGAGCAAAGCGGTAACATAGCCAAACAACGGTTTGCTAGGAAGGGTGCAAAAGGTTAGAGGCTGACATGGCAATTTGGGAGGCTTGAGGAACAAGTGATAGGTGGCGCATCATAGCGATAGAACGAAACAACTAGCATAGCAATGATAGTAGTGAGATCTAGGGTAGCGGTCATCTTGCCTGAAATCCCGCTAGGAAGAAGAACGAGTCCATGAAGAAGACGAACGGATGAAGCCGAACCAAGCGTAGACGAACGAATCCTCACGATCGCAACGAAACATGAACTAACAAGAAGAAGCACACAACATGGTAAACACACCACACATGAGCAAGGCATGATGCACAAACAAGAATGATGCATGACAAGACTACATGAAGCTACTCATGGCAAGAGATGATGCAAACAAGAGCAACAAACCAAAGCAAGTTTAAATGAGGCCGGGAACAACATAGAACAATTCCGGTAAGTCCTCATATGCAAATTTCGAAATTGGTCCAGATCTGAATAAACCTTATGTTCAAGTTGTTAAACAGCAAGTTAAGATGCACCACGATGATCTACACGAAATTCTAGTCAAGTTACATATAAAGTTCATTAGATTCGGAGCTACGGCCTAGAAGATATGAGCAAAACAAGATAAGCATGGCATTGATGCAAAATGCATCCAAACATCAAGCAAACACCTCAAAACAAGGATGCAACATGATAACATGAAGCTACATGCAAAATCAAGCAAGTTTCATATAGAGCACACTCAAAACGGAGCAACGGTTCAACACATACACCCTATACAAGTTATGACAACAATCTGTCCAAAACAGCAACTAGGCATATTGCAAGCACCAAAACAACATGCTACAACATCTCAACGTGAAAACAAAAGGCATGGACATGATGTACAGGTAAAGCATGACAAAACATGAACACTGAGCTATCTCCAGAAATGACTTAACATGCTCAAACACACATGGCAAGATTGCAAATAATAACAGTTTCAGACTTAGCAGAAAATAACATCACGTTGCAATGTTTAGAGCTATCAAACAACATGTTACAGGAACTTATCATGGCAAACAAAGGCATGGAATGATACTACTAAATGCATAGAACAAAAGTCCTTTACTGACCATGAGCCAAAAAGGATCAGAAGATATGATGGCACCCATGTAAACATGGCAAGTTATATTACAGATTCATACATGGCAGGAACAACGATAAGTAGGCATGTTGGTGAGCTTGAACTACTCACCACAGAGCAATACATGGCATGGCAAGGCAACTCACAGTAATAAGACATGGCATAGAAGCTATACATGGCAAGAACAACCACATAGCATGCAAGGATCAACTACAACAACCTTGGAAAAATTGGATAACATGTAAACAATCTGCCAGGAAACATTTTATAGCAAAAGTAGAGCTCGATTGACTCAAGATATGGCACTCCATAATTGCAAACAAGGGCATGGATGGATAGAGAATAACCATATGTTCAAAAAATACTTACTGAACTATCTCAAAATAAGCATGGATCTCTCGGTAGCATCAGGTTTACATGGCATAAAAATATCAGCAAAACAGGGGCTGAAATCAGCAACATCATAAAGCCTAGTTTGCATGCTTGTGCTAGTCACCACAGAGATCACAAAAAATACATGGCATACACCCCTGTAAAGATGGCTTGGCATATTACAAAACACATGTAGGACTCAAGTTCATAGGGTGCACACATCAATCATGGAAAAAATGACAAAAGTGCATGTTCTGATAAGAATCTGAAACTAACATCACATAGCCCTCTTCCAACAGCATTTCGGGCATCAAGATGAGCTCAAATGAAAATGATGCAGTGAGGTGAAATGATGTACTCGACGAGAAGAACAATTTGACATATTACACGCACGAAACGGAGCAATATGCATAGAGTTATGATGCGATGAACATGCAACAAAATTAATGCCAGAAAAGGACTTAGGGGATTTCGGGGGAGAGGAAAGTCAACCATTGCACGGAAATCGAGGCAGGCGGCGGCTCTCGCCGGAGAGCGGGGGGAGGCGGCCGAGCATGCGCCGGCGAGGTCGGGCGCGGCGGGCGGCAGATCCGGGCGCGCCTGCCGGATCCGGCGGGCGAGGCCAACCGGCGACGGCGGGCGGCGGCAAGGCGGCGATTGCCTGGCGGCGGCGGTTGAGCCGGGCGGGCGGGCGAGCGAGGCGGCAGCGCGCTCGGGAGACGGAACACGGGAGCTTGGCGACGGTGGCGGGGCGGAGGCGGCGGCGGGCGAAGCCGCGGATGGCGGCGGCGGCGAACGGCGGGTGTGCCGGCGATCGATGCTTGAAGCGGGCGCGCGGGGCGTAACGCCTTCGGGCGAGCAGCCGAGCGCTGCCCTGAGCCTTGGCGGGGCGCAGGAGAGGGAGGCGACGTGGCGCGTCGTGGTTGGCCGGCGGGCGGCGGCTGGACATGTCGGTGGTAGCGGACATGTCCGTGGCCGGAGGAGGAAGAAGCTAGGGTTAGGGTAGGATTTGACCGCGAATTTCGGAGGTGGAGGTGTTTATATAGGTGGAGGGAGCTAGGAGAGTTCAAATGAGGTGCGGTTTTCGGCCACGCGATCGTGATCGAACGACCGAGAGCATGGAGGGGAGTTTGCTGGGTTTTGGGCCACTTTGGAGAGGTGTTGGGCTGCAAAGAGAAGGAGGCTTTTACGGTTACCCGGTTAACCGTTGGAGTATCAAACGAACTCCAAATGGCATGAAACTTGACAGGCGGTCTACCGGTGGTATACCAAGGCCGCTTGACAAACCTCAGTCCATTCCGAGACCGTTTAACACCCGCACACGAAAAGAGGTAAAAGGGGGCGCCGAGAGACATAGGAGTGCCGGATTGCAAAACGGACAACGGGGAAAATGCTCGGATGCATGAGAGGAACACGTATGCAAATGCGATGCACATGATGACATGATATGAAATGCAGATGATGACATAGCAAAGAGAGACATGCAAGCACATGACATGGCAAAGACGACGAATAACTGGCAGACACCTGGCGCATCGAATCCGGGGCATTACACCTTGTCCTTGTTGCCCTTGCTTCATCATCGAAGACCCGATCGACGGGATCGAAGACCAGGCCCCGGCACCGCACATCACTTTCCCCTTAGTTGCTCGACACTACTGGGTTACTATCGAGTACCGAGGGTGAGACCTCATCAGCACTTCTGATGTTAACCCTGTAGTGTAGCTATTCGTTCGTGGTCATTGAGGGTGATTTCCTCCTTAACCACGTCCGATACGACTATGTCGTGCAACCCCTCAAGTGTGAACCTCGAGGGTGGATCCTCTTACATTCACCTTGATGATTACATCGAGTGGAATTCACCGGGGGTGATTCCTCGGGTTTTCCCCTTGATGTTTAGACACACGTATACTTGGACTTCACATCTGTTACTTGGAAAGGCGGGTCGACCCTGAAGGGTACCCGCGAGTGATGTGGAGACGGGTTAACCTGGAGGGTGCCCGCGAGATAATTACGAGGCGTGGTCGGGCATTCCTAGCCCTTGCCGCAAGTCCTCGAGACGGGGCAACGGGGTCACATCTTTCGTGAGTCTCTGCTTGTTACCGCGCGTTCCTAATCCACTACGATTTGGATATTTGATCCGAGGGGCCTCTGGCCTGATAGCACTAACCATCACGTGGGCATAGTATGGGCGTTCTGCATCGTATGCATCAGCCGAAGCTTAATAGAGGTCAGCGACTGAGCGGCGCGCGCCGGGTTGGACTGGTAAGCACCTGCCTTTTTGAAGGAGGTAGATAGGCCTGCTCACCGGCCGCGTTCGCAACATGTAGGAGTTCCCGGGGCGATGGCCCATGACCCCTGGGGGCATAGGTTTAGTCTGGCGTGCTTTACCTCTCTATTAAGCCTAGGTCGGGTTGCGCGTATTGTTTGGCGAGGCGGGCATGACCCAGAAAGTGTGTCCGGCGGAGTTAATCGGCGTGGTGGGTAAGTTGGTGCACCCTGCAGGGAAAACATCTATCGATAGCCTGTCCTCTGATAACGGACACTTGGATTTGTATACCGACCGATACAACTAGAACTGGATACTTGAGATGAGACATGGATATGAGAAATGGATAGTATGGCTCTGGGATTGCTTTCTCGCAGGGAGTCGAGAAAGGATCTCTGGCCAAGGTTGATAACACTTCTACTACTTTACTTTATGCTACTCTACTCCCTCCTGTTGCTGCAAGATGGTGGTTTCCAGAAGATGCTAGTCTTCGATAGGCCAGGCTTTCCCCTTCTCTTCTGGCATTCTGCAGTCCAGGCCACAGATACAACCCTTTTCATTGATACCGATGCATATGTAGTGTAGATCCTTGCTTGCGAGTACTTTGTATGAGTACTCACGGTTGCTTTGCTCCCCCTTTTCCCCTTTCTTCTTCTTTCCGGTTGATGCAACCAGATGTCGGAGCCCAGGAGCCAGATGCCACTGCAGGTACCTACTACTACATGGAGACCGCCGACGACCAGGAGTAGTTAGGAGGCTCCCAGGAAGGAGTCCTTGCCTTTTAGATCGATGTTGCTTTTGTGCTAGCCTTCTTAAGGCAAACTTGTTTAAATGATGTCTGTACTCAGATATTGTTGCTTCTGCTGAGTCTTGTGTTTTCGAGCTAATGTATTCGAGCCCTCGAGGCCCCTGGCTTGTAATATAAGGCTTGTATTATTTTAATTTGTGTCTAGAGTTGTGTTGTGATATCTTCCTGTGAGTCCCTGATGTTGGTCGTACACATTTGTGTGTATGATTAGTGTACGGTCAAATTGGGGGCATCACAGTTCTGCCCACCCAGGTGCCCCTCCGGTGGTTCTTGGCTCCAGAAATTATCTTTATTTGTATAAAAATTCCTCGCAAAGTTTCCTTCCCAACTGAGAACTTTTATTTCTGCACAAAAACAACACCATGGTAGTTTTTACTGAAAGCAACGTCAGTCTGTGTTAGTTTCATTCAAATCATGCAAATTAGAGTTCGAAACAAGAGGAAAAGCATTAGGAAAAGTAGATATGACGGAGACGTATCAAATCCCCCAAGCTTAAACTTTTGCTTGTCCTGAAGCAGTTCAGTTGATAAAATGGAAGTGAAAAAGAATAACTTTTACAAACTATTTTGCTCTTTTTTACATAAATAAGCCAAGTAGCACCCAGGTTTTCAGCAAAGATTATAACCAACCATATCGGCAATAACTCTTAAAAATTATATTAACTCATATCAATGGCATAATCAACTAGCAAGCAATAATAAGAAATCTCAAACAACAACACTTTGGCAAAACATCCATGATATAATATGACAATAGTGGTACTCCCTCCTTTCTGGTTTATAGGGCTCAATTCAAAAATCTCACCAACCAAGGTAGATGGTGAGTGGTGGAACACTTTTTGTAATTTGCAAAAGCACCCAACTAATGCACTTGTTTTCCTCAAAAAATTATGTTTACCAATGTATTAATTGCAATGCATGCATGCATAAAGTACATGCATTGGTCAAATTTCTCTTAATAATTGCATGCAATGACTTAATGCACCCTGGAATCTGAACTTGTGATGGGGAACAACCAAATTGAGCCTTATAACTTGGAAAAACTAAGATTTTGAGATATGCCCTATAAATCGAAAAGGAGGGAGTATCTCACTAGCCCTTTCTGAGACCGCAAAACATAAATGCAGAGCACCTCCAAAGTTCAAGCAATGACTAAATATTATAATTCATGGTAGAAAAGATCAAGTCATGATGCACTCAGCATTAGCTACACACAATGCATGAGGATGACAATAGTGCTCTCAGGTTCTGGCGCTTATTTGAGAAGGTGATGACACAACATAAAAGTAAATATATAGTCCCTTTGCAGAGGGAAGTAATGATTTGCAGAGGTGCCAACAGAGGTAAATGAAATTTTGAGAAATGCACCTTCTTGTTTACTTCGCGACCATTAGTTATCGGCATCTTCCATGCTAAACACATTAGTGGCGGTTCCCAAGCGATAAAATTAAAGGTTTACTCCCCCTCCACCAACAATCACACTCCACGGCTTGTCTGAAACAACGTTTACCATCCATACCAACAACAGTCCTGGGGGAGTTTTGTTTAATTATTTCAATTTGAGTTCGGGACTGGGAATCCCTATTACCGCCCCTCTCGTGCAAGGACGAGTGAATAAACATTCATCATGAGAACAACCCGCTTAGCATGGAAGATATTGACTACCTCATGTCGCTCCATGAACAATCCAGGCACACAAAAAGGATATTTACTTGAAGTTTTTAGAGGTGGCACATGCAAATTTACTTAGGAAGGCAGGGTAATACGGCATATAGGTAGGTATGGTGGACTCATCTAGAATAACTTGGGTTTTAGGGTTTTGATGCACAAGCAGAATTCCCGCTTAGTACAGGCAAATGCTAGCAAATAGGTTGAGAAGCGGCCAGCTAGAGAGCGAAAACGGTCATGAACATGCATTATGGATAAGTAACATTGGATACTAGCATGAGTAGGATATGAACACCATGAACATAAATATCATAGAGGCTATGTTGGTTTTGATTCAACTACATGCATGAACATGTGCCAAGTCAAGCCACTGGAACATTCAAAGGAGGATACCATATCATCATACTACATCACAATCATTTTAACGCAATGTTGACATCCAAGATAAATCATTACCCACTCCTAGCTACTTAAGCATGGCATGAGAAACTATAATCTCTAATTGTCATTACAAACATGTTTGATCATAATAAGCTGAATCATGGATACTAGGTTAAACATATTTACAAAAACAGAACAAGTTGAGTTCATACTCGTTTCTCTCTGCCACAGCCAGTTCATCAAATATCGTCATTATTGCCTTTCACTTGCATGACCGAACGATATGAAAATAATAACAGTGCAAGAGTGTCGTGGACTAAGCTGGAATCTGCAAACATTTTATTCAAAAGGAGAAGACAAAGTGATATGGACTCTCTGTTAGATCAACAATTATCGTGGGAAACCACGGCCACTTATGGACCAAGAGTCCCTTTCTGGTTCGGTGGGGGGACGGCATGTTGCACAAAGAGCAGAGGAGCATGAGACAGCATGACAGAGATCATGCGGGCAGTCTTTACTCAGGTTGAGGCTGCCGTGAGGCATAAAACCCTACTCCTGCTTTGGTGGATTGATGGTGTAAAAATGGTGGTGAGGCAACACACCAGCCCGACAGGGTTGCCTCGGGGCGAAACGGCTACGCGCGTATGAGTGTGTGGGGGGGATGGATTAGCAAACCCTTTCTACGGTTTCCTTGGGCCTCCTTTTATAGACAAAAGGGTCACCACAGTGGAAAATCAGTCATTATGCACTAATTAGATAGTAAACAGTGCTATCATACCTAACTCTGCAGGCTGATGGAGTGCATTAAATGTGCCGGTCTACGTCACATCACAGCTACGCTGGCAGCCCTGCCAGTTGTTTTGCCGACCATACCGCCGCTTGACACGTCGCAGGACGGGTGTCGCTTGGAGGTATTTTCTATAGGAAGTGGCTGCCATGTGGAGAATAGCAGCCAGTTAGTCACTTTGGAGCTTGATACCGCACCGATCGGTGACGTGCGTTGTCATGGGGTGCTGCAGTGGGGTGGTTCTGCCTCCGTGAGCCCCGACAGGCCTGCAGAGATGTCACGAAGGCTTGCTTCCGGGGGTAACCCCATCCTCGCCAGGCTCGCCTGCCCGACAAGGGAGGTTTTTCCCTTAGCAATATCTTGCTTCTTTGACAAGTCTTGGTCCTCTTGTGCTGCGCGCTGGTCCTTTGAAGAACTGACCCCTTGTACTCCAATCTGACCTTGGTGCTGTAATCTTGTTCTCGTGTCTGTAGGCTTCATCGTCCGTGCACAAGTCAGGGGAAAATATACACCCCTGTTTGTGTTCCCCGACATAAGCCCCCGGGCCTGAGCCATATGTGTCACGCGGCACGTTGGGTTAGGCCCCAAACAGTGCTCGGACATGTGGTAGGAGAAGGCTGTGCACGGCGGTTCATCATGATGACCAGTCAATCCAACGTCCACTTCACGCATTTACTGCGAGTCATGGGGTCGTGGGACTGTTGCAGTTAATGTAAAACAATAACTTTCTAAAGCGCCGCACCCCCGCTCCACGCCTTTTTCCCTTAAGATAGGAAAACACGGACCGGCATGATAAACTTGTCGCCTGTCCTGCCCTCCCATCATTTTCCTTCGCAAGCCAAAACAACTCTCCCCCTCCCGCCGTCGTTCCCCCACATGATTCCTTTCCCCATCTATATCGGTGTCCGAGGGAATGGGGAGGAAAACCGCAGCAAAAGGGAAGCAGACGGCCGTGGCAAAGGAGGTGGTCGCCGAGGGAAGCAAAAGGGCGATGGAGCTGGACAAGAAGCGGAGGGAAGATGTTGTTTTCTTCCCGTTGAATCTGGATGGCCCGGTTCTACAGGCAAGGTATGGGTACCTGTGGGGGAGGGAAGTCCCAAAAGGGCACGACGCGCCCCATGTTCTGGCGGAGGGGAGAGAGGATCCACCAAATTCATACCAATTCTTCTACGCCTATTTCATCTGCGGCCTCTGCTCCCCTTTCTCTGAATTCTTCGAGGTGATGATGACGATCTATGGATTCCACCTTCTCAACTTTCAACAAATGCAATGGCGACCATGGCCATCTTTTCCCATTTGTGCGAGAACTTTGTTGGAGTCGCCCCCAACGTCGATCTGTTCAGGCATTACTTTGTCTCGCGGGTGGAGAACAAAGCTCATCGCTCCGGGAACATCAGCTAGATGCCACGGGTGGCGAGGAAGTCCTGGAATTATATCTCTGATCTGCAGCGTGAGAGGTGGGATGAGTCGAGGGGAGACTGGTGCTGGATTCAGGATGAAGAAACCCCAGAGTTTTGTGAAGCACAGACAGTGTGTGTCGAGCACAACAAGGAATGGAGCGCAGTCGGCCTCACCAACGATAGGCTCCTCCTGGCAATAAACATGATCACCCGCTTGAAGGCTGCCGGGCTAACCATTGAGCATGTGGGGGCAGATTTTTTCCTTCGCCGCATCTCGCCACTACAGAAGAGGGACAGACCCGCCTGGTTGTATGGTGATGCTGGGGACAGGATGAGATTACTCCCAGGTTTGGCCAATAACTTGTCTATTTATGGCCATGCCTAGTTGTGCGACCAGCTGTTTGGCCGCTTCAAGTTGTTCAAGCTCCCGACAGACGTCATCCCTTTGAATGTCAATTCTGCCCGGGATCGATCTTGAAGTGGATGCTAGATTGCAATGCTCATGGGGGTGGCAGGTGATTGGCGGCTGCCCACTCTTGACGAAGAACTCAAATGGTCCAGTGGCCTGGTGGAGAGGGTCGTCAGGGTTGAGACCAATATGTACAAACGCACCTCCTTCGTGGAGGAAGCGTTTATCAAGAAGAGAATTGAGGCGGACAAGGTTGCCCGAATTGCTGCGATTGCAAGGGTCGCAAAGGCCGGGAAAGGAAAAGGGAAAGCTGAGGATGAGGGTTCCCCTCATGGTGGTGGTGAGGTGCAGGCCACGGAAGAGGCTGACAAGGAAGATCTTGCCGGGAATGAGACTTCTAGGCTTGAGGCTCTAGCCACCGCGGTAGCAGAGTTCCAAGAGGAGGAGGAGGTTGGTGAGGCAGTGGAGCTCAAGGCGGAGTGGCTCGCGGCTGGCCCTCAAGCCCCTGAGCCGATTTTTGATCAGCGTCCCTGCAGGCGTGCTGCTAACCGGGGAATAGTGGCTCCAGGTCCAGCGCCTGCCGCCAAGAGGGTGAAGAAGACCACCACCAGAAATACCAAGACACACATGGTGTTCCGCCAGTCTCCTCGCCTTGTCGGGATCAAAGCTTCCCCCGCCAAGCAATCGGCGGACGTGGAAGTCGATTCCAGCTCTCATTCTGGCTCGAGCTCTTCACATAGCTCGTCTTCATCGGAGCCCCCAGCGCCTCAGCATGGCTTAGATCTGCCAGAAAGCTCCGCCCCTCCATCCCAGAAGAGAGGCAGGGCATCCTCGCTGCCCATGGAATTCGAATTGAGCTCCATGCTCATGGATGAGGACTAAGGAAGATTTCTTTTCTTGTAAATAACTTTAGTATACTTGATTATCTTTGCTGACTGACCACTTGTTTTGCTATCGTTGGCAGTAAGGTGGAGGAGGATACGGAAACCCTCATCCATCGGTCGAAGAGGCTCCGGTGTGCTAGGTCGCTGAAGATTATGGAGAGCCTGTGCTTGGTGGGGAGCAATATGGAGGATTCCGCACCAAGCCCCCAGCCCAGCCCCAGGCCTAAAAGTGGAGGGCTGGTCCCTCTTGTTGGAGGTGACGGAGTCGAGCTCCCCATCCCCTCAGCTGGAGGAGGCGGCGAGACGACATAGGATGAGCCCCCCTGGAAGGGCATGTTGCCCCTACTGAGCCAGCCGAAGAACCCCTGGCGAGGCCCTCTGTGGACGAAACCGCACAGAGTGTCGTCGTGACGGTTGCAGCAGGGGATGGAGTTAAAGGCCCGACAACTGATGCTGGCAGGGAAACTGAGGCCCCTGCCCGGCAGGCTTCTCCGGGTACTTAACTTCTGCTCTTCTCCTTCTTTCTTGTACACATCACCTCTTTCTATATCCTGGCAATCTAAGATTTCTGCCTTTTTACCCATCGCTTGTCCTCTCTTCTGCAGTCCTCCAGGCCGAAGAGCCAGAACTGCATGAAGAGGTGGCCAACATAGGGAGAGCTGCCACGGACGAGGACGCCAAGATTGCCATTGCGGAGGGATAGGGCCCCTTTGCCGGGCATGTTTAGGATCCCTTGGCGATGGCAGAGCATAATTCTGAGAACGCCCTAGAGGTGGGAATGATGGTTGATGTTTGCTTGAACTACGTCGATATTTCCCCAAAGAGGAAGGGATGATGCAGCACATCAACGGTAGGTATTTCCCTCTGTGATGAGAACAAGGTTATCGAACCAGTAGGAGAACCACGCAACACTACGTGAACGGCACCTGCACACAAATAACAAATACTCACAACCCGACGTATTAAAGGGGTTGTCAATCCCTTTCGGGTAACGGAGCCAGAAGTTAGCAAGTAGACAGGATAAAAATTGTGATAGATTGGATAAATAGATCTCGAGGGAACACAAGATAAAAATAAATAAGAATAAATTGCAGCAAGGTATTTTTGTATTTTTGGTTTAACAGATATGAAAATAAAAGCAAACAAAAATAGATCATGAACGCAAATATATTAAAGAAGAGACCCGGGGGCCGTAGAGTTCACTAGTGGCTTATCTCGAGAAAAATAGTAAACGCCGAGTAAACAAATTACAGTTGGGAAATTGATAGAACTTCAAATAATCATGATGATATCCAGGCAATGATCATTATATAGGCATCACATCCAAGATTAGTAGACCGACTCCTTCCTGCATCTACTACTATTACTCCACACATCGACCGCTATCCAGCATGCATCTAGTGTATTAAGTTCATGGAGAAATGGAGTAATGCAATAAGAACGATGACATTATGTAGACAAGATCTATTTATGTAGAAATATACCCCATCTTGTTGTCCTTAATAGCAACGACACACACGTGTCGGTTCCCCTTATATCACTGGGATCGAGCACCATAAGATCGAACCCATCACAAAGCACCTCTTCCCATTGCAAGATAAATAGATCAAGTCGGCAAAACAAAACCCAAATATCGGAGAAGAAATACGAGGCTATAAGCAATCATGCATATAATAGATCAAATAAGACTCAATAACTTTCATGGATAATAATATAGATCTAATCATAAACTCAAAGTTCATCGGATCCCAACAAACACACTGCAAAAAGAGTTACATCATATGGATCTCCAAGAGACCATTTTATTGAGAACCAAAAGAGAGAGAGAGAGAGGAAGCCATCTAGCTACTAACTACAGACCGTAGGTCTACAAAGAACTACTCACGCATCATCGGAGAGGCACCAATGGACATGATGAACCTATCCGTGATGGTGTCTAGATTTGATCTGGTGGTTATGGAACTTGCGGCGGCTGGAATTGGTTTTCGTCTACTCCCCTAGGGTTTCTGGAATATTGTGGTATTTATAGAGCAAAGAGGCGGTGAGGGAGGCCACCGAGGTGGGCACAACCCACCAGGGCACGCCTGGGCCTCCAGGCGTGCCCTGGTGTCTTGTTCTCACCTCGGGCTCCCTCTTAGGTACTTCTTTGGCCCACTAGATGTCTTCTGGTCCAAAAAAATCCACAAAAAGTTTCACTACGTTTGGACTCCGTTTGGTATTGATTTCCTGCAATGTAAAAAACATGCAGAAAACATCAACTGGCACTTGGCACTATGTCAATAGGTTAGTACCAAAAAAATGATATAAAATGATTGTAAAACATCCAAGAATGATAATATAACATCATGGAACAATAAAAAATTATAGATACATTGGAGATGTATCAGCATCCCCAAGCTTAATTCCTGCTCGTCCTCGAGTAGGTAAATGATAAAAACAGAATTTTTTATGTGGAATGCTGCCTAACATGTCATCACATATTCTCCTCTTTGTAGGATGGACATTTGGACTTTTACATGGTTCAAAGCAATAGTCTAGTTTTGACATGAGAATTACAATACTCAAGCATATCAACAAGCAACCATGTCTTTCAAAATATCAACGCTAAAATAAGTCATCCCTAGCCCATTATGCTCAACCATTGATCCATTCATGAAACACACTCGCATATTAGCTACACCCAATGCTCAAGTACGATCATAGTGCCCCTTAGTTGGTGCTTTATAAGAGAAGATGGAGACTCAAATAAAATAAAAATTGCATAAAGTAAAAGAAAGGCCCTTCGCGGAGGGAAGTAGCTAGGTATTTGTAGATGTGTCAGAGCTCAAAGCAAAAAAAGATAGAGACAAAGACATTTCGGGAGGCATGCTTTTCCTGTCAACGAGAACGATCGAGTAGTTCCCAATACTTTCCATGCTAGATATTGTTGGAAATATGCCCTAGAGGCAATAATAAATTAGTTATTATTATATTTCCTTGTTCATGATAATCGTTTATTATTCATGCTATAATTGTATTGACCGGAAACAGCAATACATGTGTGGATACATAGACAACACCATGTCCCTAGTAAGCCTCTAGTTGACTAGCTCGTTGATCAATAGATGGTTACGGTTTCCTGACCATGGACATTGGATGTCATTGATAACGGGATCACATCATTAGGAGAATGATGTGATGGACAAGACAATCCTAAGCCTAGCACAAAGATCGTGTAGTTCAGTATGCTAAAGCTTTTCTAATGTCAAGTATCTTTTCCTTAGACCATGAGATCGTGCAATTCCGGATACCGTAGGAGTGCTTTGGGTGTATCAAACGTCACAACGTAATCGGGTGACTATAAAGGTGCACTACGGTATCTCCGAAAGTGACCATTGGGTTGACACGGATCAAGGCGGGATTTGTCACTTCGTAAACGGAGAGGTATCTCTGGGCCCACTCGGTAGGACATCATCATAATGTGCACAATGTGACCAAGGGGTTGATCACGGGATGATGTGTTGCGGAACGAGTAAAGAGACTTGCCGTAACGAGATTGAACAAGGTATCGGGATACCGACGATCGAATCTCGGGCAAGTGCAATACCGCTAGACAAAGGGAATTGTATACGGGATCGATTGAGTCCTTGACATCGTGGTTCATCCGATGAGATCATCGTGGAACATGTAGGAGCCAACATGGGTATCCAGATCCGCTGTTGGTTATTGACGGAGAACGTCTCGGTCATGTGCGCATGATTCCCGAACCCGTAGGGTCTACACATAAGGTTCGATGACGCCTACTGTTATAAAGGAAGTTTGTATGTGGTTACGAATGTTGTTCGAGTCCGGATGAGATCCCGGACGTCACGAGGAGTTCGGAATGGTCCGGAGGTAAAGATTTATATATGGAAAGTTGTTGTTCGGGTTAGGAAAAGTTCGGGTTTTTTCGGTATTGTACCGAAGCTTCGGAAGGTTCGGAGGATTCGGAGGGGTCCGGAGGTCCGGAAATTGTTCCACCACGTCCAATACAGTAGCATGGGCTGTAGGGGGCGCCCTAGCCATAATGGGCCAAGGGTACCAGCCCCCCCAAGGCCCATGCGCATGGGAGGGGGGAAACCCTAAGGGAGGGCCTCCACTTGACTTGGGAGGCACTCCTCCCCTCTTGGCCGCCCCAAGTCCCATCTAGGGCTGGCCGCACCCCTTGGGGTGGAAACCCTAAAGGGGCGCAGCCCCTTTCCCCTATATATACTTGAGGTTTTGGGCTGCCCAACACATGAGAACCTCTCCCTCTTGGTGCAGCCTGCCTCTCCTCCTCCTCCTCTCCCTTGGTTCTTGGCGAAGCCTCTTGGGATTGCCACGCTCCTCCATCACCACCATGCCGTTGTGCTGCTGTTGGATGGAGTCTTCCTCAACCTCTCCTCTCTCCTTGCTGGATCAAGGCGTGGGAGGCGTCACCGGGTTGTGCGTGTGTTGAGCGCGGAGGTGCCGTCCGTTCGGCACTTGATCATCGGTGATTTGAATCACGGCAGTGCGACTCCATCAACCCTGTTTACTTGAACGCTTCCGCTTAACGATCTACAAGGGTATGTAGATGCACTCTCCTTCCCTCGTTGCTAGTTTCTCCATAAGATAGATCTTGGTGACACGTGGGAAAATTTTGAATTTCTGCTCGTTCCCCAACAATGGCATCATGAGCTAGGTCTATTGCGTAGATTCTTTGCAGAGTAGAACACAAAGTAGTTGTGGGCGTTGATGTTGTTCAATATGCTTACCGTTACTAGTCCAATCTTGTTTCGACGGTATTGTGGGATGAAGCGGCCGGACCGACCTTACACGTACTCTTCGTGAGAGACAGGTTCCACCGATGACATGCACTTGGTGCATAAGGTGGCTAGCGGTGCCGCCTCTCCACTTTAGTCGGAACGGATTCGATGAAAAGGGTCCTTATGAAGGGTAAATAGCAATTGGCATATCACGTTGTGGTTTTGCGTGAGGTAAGAAACGTTCTTGCTAGAAACCCATAGCAGCCACGTAAAACATGCAAACAACAATTAGAGGACGTCTAACTTGTTTTTGCAGGGTATGCTATGTGATGTGATATGGCCAAGAAGAATGTGATGAATGATATGTGATGTATGAGATTGATCATGTTCTTGTAATAGGATTCACGACTTGCATGTCGATGAGTATGACAACCGCAGGAGCCATAGGAGTTGTCTTTATTTATTGTATGACCTGCGTGTCATTGAACAACGCCATGTAATTACTTTACTTTATTGCTAACCGGTAGCCATAGTAGTAGAAGTAATAGTTGGCGAGACAACTTCATGAAGACACGATGATGGAGATCATGATGATGGAGATCATGGTGTCATGCGGTGACAATGATGATCATGGAGCCCGAAGATGGAGATCAAAGGAGCAATATGATATTGGCCATATCATGTCACTACTATATAATTGCATGTGATGTTTATTATGTTTATGCATCTTGTTTACTTAGAACGACGGTAGTAAATAAGATGATCCCTTACAAATTTCAAGAAGTGTTCTCCCCGATCGTGCACCGTTGCTACAGTTAAATCGCTTCTAAGCACCACGTGATGATCGGGTGTGATGGATTCTTACGTTCACATACAACGGGTGTAAGACAGATTTACACAGCAAAAACACTTGGGGTTAACTTGACGAGCCTAGCATGTGCAGACATGGCCTCGAACACGGAGACCGAAAGGTCGAGCATGAGTCGTATAGTAGATACGATCAACATGAAGATGTTCACCGATGATGACTAGTCCGTCTCACGTGATGATCGGACACGGCCTAGTTGACTCGGATCATGTAATCACTTAGATGACCGGAGGATGTCTATCTGAGTGGGAGTTCATAAGATGAACTTAATTATCCTGAACATAGTCAAAAGATCTTTGCAAATTATGTCGTGGCTCGCGCTTTAGTTCCACTGTTTAGATATGTTCCTAGAGAAAATATAGTTGAAAGTTGAAAGTAGCGATTATGCGGACGAAGAGAAAGCTTATGTCCTTAATGCACCGCTCGATGTGCTGAACCCCAAACGTCGTTTGTGGATGTTGCGAACATCGGACATACACGTTTGATAACTACGTGATAGTTCGGTTAAATGGTTTAGAGTAGAGGCACCATAGGCGTTTTGAAGCGTCGCGGAACATATGAGATGTTTGAGGGCTGAAATTGGGATTTCAGGCTCGTGCCCACGTCAAGAGGTATGAGACCTCCGACGATTTTCTTAGCCTACAAACTAAGGGAGAAAAGCTCAATCGTTGAGCTTGTGCTCGATTGTCTGAGTACAACAATCACTTGAATCGAGTGGGAGTTGATCTTCCAGATGAGATAGTGATGTTTCTCCAAAGTCATTACCACCAAGCTGCTAGAGCTTCGTGATGAACTATAACATATCAAGGATAGAGATGATGATCCTTGAGGTATTCGCGTTGTTTGACACATGAAAGTAGAAGTCAAGTAGGAGCATCAATTGTTGATGGTTGGTAAAACCACTAGTTTCAAGAAGGGCAAGGGAAACAAGGGATACTTCATGAAGCGGCAAATTAGTTGCTGCTCAAAGGAAGAAACCCAGGTTGAACCCAAACCCGAGACTAAGTGCTTCGTAATAAGGGGAACAGCCACCGAGCAGAATTACCCTAGATACTTGGTAGATGAGAAGGCTGGCAAGGTCGATAGAAGTATATTGGATATACATTATGTTAATGTGTACTTTACTAGTACTCCTAGTAGCACCAGGGTATTAAGATACCGGTTCGGTTGCTAAGTGTTAGTAACTCAAATAAAAGAGCTACGGAATAAGCGGAGACTAGCTAAAGGTGAGTGACGATATGTGTTGGAAGTGTTTCCAAGTTTGATTTGATCAAACATCGCACGCTCCCTCTACCATCAAGATTAGTAATAAACCAGAATAATTGTCATTTGGTGTTTATATTGAGCATAGACATGATTGGATCATGTCTATCGCAATCTGATTATTCATTTAAAGAGAATAATGGTTACTCTATTTATTTGAATAATACCTTCAATGGTCTTGCACCTAAAGGAATGGTTTATTGAATCTCGATCGTAGTGATATACATTTTCATGCCAAAAGATATAAGATAGTAATGATAGTACCACCTACTTGTGGCCATCGCCATGCAAGTCATATTGGTGTAAAAGCATGAAGAAGCTCCATGTTGATGGATCTTTGGACTCACTCGTTTTGAAAAGTTTGAGACATGCAAACCATGTCTATTGGTGTATACGCATGAAGAAACTCCATGTAGATGGATCGTTTGGACTCACTTGATCTTGAATCACTTGAGATATGCAAATCATACCACATGGGCAAGATGACCAAAAGCCTCGGTTTCATAGAAGATGGAACAAGGTAGCAACCTGTTGGAAGTAACACATTTTGATGTGTGCAGTCCAATGAGTGTTGAGGCATGCAATGAATATCATTATGTTCGACTTCACAGATGATTCGAGTATATGTTGAGTATATTTACTTGATGAAACACAAGTCTGAATTGTTGAATGGTTCAAGTAATTTCAGAGTGAAGTTTAAGATCATTGTGACAAGAGGATAAAATGTCTATGATATGATCATAGAGATAAGTATCTGAGTTACGAGTTTTGGCACACAATTAAGACATTGTGCAAATTGTTTCACAATTAATACCGCCTGGAACACCATAGTGTGATGGTGTGTCCGAACATCATAGTTGCAACCTATTGGATATGGTGCGTACCATGATATCTCTTGTCGAATTACCACTATCGTTCATGGGTTAGGCATTAGAGACAACCACACTCACTTTAATAGGGCACCACGTAATTCCGTTGAGATGACACCGTATGAACTATGGTTTAGAGAAACCTAAGCTGTCATTTCTTAAAGGTTTGGGGCTGCGACGCTTATGTGAAAAAGTTTCAGGTTGATAAGCTCGAACCCAAAGCGGATAAAATGCATCTTCATAGGACACCCAAAACAGTTGGGTATACCTCCTAATTCAGATCCGAAAGCAATAGGGATTGTTTCTTGAATCGGGTCCTTTCTCGAGGAAAAGTTTGTCTCGGAAAGTTGAGTGGGAGGATGGTGGAGACTTGATGAGGTTATTGAACCGTCACTTCAACAAGTGTGTAGCAGGGCACAGGAAGTTGTTCCGTGGCACCTACACCAATTGAAGTCGAAGCTTATGATAGTGATCATGAAGTTTTGGATCAAGTCACTACCGTACCTCGTGGGGTGACAAGGATGCGTCTTGCTTGAGTGGTACGGTGATCCTGTCTTGAAGGTCATGTTGCTAGACAACAATGAACCTCGAGCTATGGAGAAGCGGTGGTGGGCCCAAATTCCGACAAATGGTTAGAAGCCATGAAATCCGAGATAGGATCCATGTATCATAACAAAGCATGGACTTTGGTGGACTTGCCCGATGATCGGCAAGCCATTGAAATAAATGGATCTTTAAGAAGAAGACGGACGTGGACGGTAATGTCACCGTCTATGAAGCTCGACTTGTGGCGAAGAGTTTTCACAAGTTCAAGGAGTTGACTACGATGAGATTTTCTCATCCGTAGCGATGCTTAAGTCCGTCGTAATCATGTTAGCATTAGCTGCATTTATGAAATCTGGCGATGGATGTCAAGACGAGTTTCCTTACCGTTTTAAGTAAGGAAAGGTTGTATGTGATACAATCGAAAGGTTTTGTCGATCCTAAGGATGCTAAAAGGTATGCTAGCACCAGCGATCCTTCTAAGGACCGGAGTAAGCATCTCGGAGTTGGAATGTGCGCTTTGATGAGATGATCAAAGATTTTGGGTTTATACAAAGTTTATGAGAAACTTGTATTTCCAAAGAAGTGAGTGGGAGCACTATAGAATTTCGATGAGTATATGTTGTTGACATATTGGTGATCGAAATGATGTAGAATTTTCTCAGAAAGCATATAGGGTTAAAGTGTTTTCAAGTGAAAACCTGGATTAAGCTACTTGAACATTGAGCATCAAGATCTATGAGGATAGATCAAAAAGCGCTCAATAGTACTTTCAAATGAGCACATACCTTGACATGATCTTGAAGGTGTTCAAGATGGATCGATCAAAGAAGGAGTTCTTGCCTGAGATGTAAGGTATGAAATTAAGAGTTAAAGCTCGACCACGGCAGAAAAGAGAGAAAGGACGAAGGTCGTCCCCTATGCTTCGACGTAGGCTCTATAGTATGCTATCTTGTAATCTTGCTGATGTGTGCCTTGCTACATATCCGCAAGAGAGTACAAAGGTGATCAAGGAGTGGATCACCGGATAGCGGTCAAAATTATCCTTAGAGGAATAAGGACATGTTTCTCGATTATGGAGGTGATAAAGAGGTTGGCGTAAAGGGTTACGTCGATGCAAGCTTTAACACCTATCCGAGTGACTCTGAGAAGCAAACCGGATACGTATAGTGGAGCAACCATTTGGAATAGCTCCAAGTGGAGCGTGAAAGCAGCATTTACAATATGACATAGAGAATTGCGAAGTACACACGGATCTGAAAGGTTCGCACCCGTTGACTAAAACCTCTCTCACAAGCAAAACATGATCAAACCCGAACTCATTGAGACTTAATCACATGGTGATGTGAACTAGTTTAAGACACTAGTAAACTCTTTGGATGTTGGTCACATGGCGATGTGACTTATCAGTGTTAATCACATGGCGATGTGAACTAGATTATTGACTCTAGTGCAAGTGGGAGACTGTTGGAAATATGCCCTAGAGGCAATAATAAATTAGTTATTATTATATTTCCTTGTTCATGATAATCGTTTATTATTCATGCTATAATTGTATTGACCGGAAACAGCAATACATGTGTGGATACATAGACAACACCATGTCCCTAGTAAGCCTCTAGTTGACTAGCTCGTTGATCAATAGATGGTTACGGTTTCCTGACCATGGACATTGGATGTCATTGATAACGGGATCACATCATTAGGAGAATGATGTGATGGACAAGACAATCCTAAGCCTAGCACAAAGATCGTGTAGTTAGTATGCTAAAGCTTTTCTAATGTCAAGTATCTTTTCCTTAGACCATGAGATCGTGCAATTCCGGATACCGTAGGAGTGCTTTGGGTGTATCAAGCGTCACAACGTATCGGGTGACTATAAAGGTGCACTACAGGTATCTCCGAAGTGACCATTGGGTTGACACGGATCAAGATCGGGATTTGTCACTTCGTAAACGGAGAGGTATCTCTGGGCCCACTCGGTAGGACATCATCATAATGTGCACAATGTGACCAAGGGGTTGATCACGGGATGATGTGTTGCGGAGCGAGTAAAGAGACTTGCCGTAACGAGATTGAACAAGGTATCGGGATACCGACGATCGAATCTCGGGCAAGTGCAATACCGCTAGACAAAGGGAATTGTATACGGGATCGATTGAGTCCTTGACATCGTGGTTCATCCGATGAGATCATCGTGGAACATGTAGGAGCCAACATGGGTATCCAGATCCGCTGTTGGTTATTGACGGAGAACGTCTCGGTCATGTGCGCATGATTCCCGAACCCGTAGGGTCTACACATAAGGTTCGATGGCGCTACGGTTATAAAGGAAGTTTGTATGTGGTTACGAATGTTGTTCGAGTCCGGATGAGATCCCGGACGTCACGAGGAGTTCGGAATGGTCCGGAGGTAAAGATTTATATATGGAAAGTTGTTGTTCGGGTTAGGAAAAGTTCGGTTTTTTCGGTATTGTACCGGAAGCTTCGGAAGGTTCGGAGGATTCGGAGGGGTCCGGAGGTCCGGAAATTGTTCCACCACGTCCAATACAGTAGCATGGGCTGTAGGGGGCGCCCTAGCCATAATGGGCCAAGGGTACCAGCCCCCAAGGCCCATGCGCATGGGAGGGGGGAAACCCTAAGGGGGAGGGCCTCCACTTGACTTGGGAGGCACTCCTCCCCCTCTTGGCCGCCCCCCCAAGTCCCATCTAGGGCTGGCCGCACCCCTTGGGGTGGGAAACCCTAAAGGGGGCGCAGCCCCCCTTTCCCCCTATATATACTTGAGGTTTTGGGCTGCCCAACACATGAGAACCTCTCCCTCTTGGTGCAGCCCTGCCTCTCCTCCTCCTCCTCTCCCTTGGTTCTTGGCGAAGCCCTGCGGGATTGCCACGCTCCTCCATCACCACCATGCCGTTGTGCTGCTGTTGGATGGAGTCTTCCTCAACCTCTCCCTCTCTCCTTGCTGGATCAAGGCGTGGGAGACGTCACCGGGTTGTACGTGTGTTGAACGCGGAGGTGCCGTCCGTTCGGCACTTGATCATCGGTGATTTGAATCACGACGAGTACGACTCCATCAACCCCGTTTACTTGAACGCTTCCGCTTAACGATCTACAAGGGTATGTAGATGCACTCTCCTTCCCTCGTTGCTAGTTTCTCCATAAGATAGATCTTGGTGACACGTAGGAAAATTTTGAATTTCTGCTATGTTCCCCAACAGATATATCATAGGAGGTTCCCATACAGAAATTAAAGTTTATTAATTTTTCAACCATACTTTCACTTTCGATGGCTAGCCGTATCCACGGGTGTCTTCCATACCAACACTTTCCAAGGAATTTACTATTTGACAACATAAAATAAATTCATTTTTCATTTTGGGACTAGGCATCCCTAATACCTTTGCCTTACTCTCGTGCAATGACAAGTGGATAAACACTCATCTTGAGAAACATATCTAGCATGGGAATATATTATCCACCCTCTACTGTTTCATGAGCGGTACGAGCACACAAAAGAGAAGTTTATTTTAAAAATTAGAGATGGCACATACAAATTTGCTTAGGACGGCAAAAGAATACCGCATATAGGTAGGTATAGTGGAGTTATGTGGCAAAAGTGGTTTAAAGGAATTTGGAGGCACAAGTAGTGATCATACTTAGTGCAAAACGAAGGCTAGCAAAAGATTGAGAAGCGACCAACCAAGAAATGAAAAATCTCATAAGCGAGAATAAGCATAAGTAACACCGAATAATGAACCACAAGTAGGATGTAATTTCATTGCATAATTATTGACTTTCGTGCTTGCATAGGGAATCACAAACCTTAACACCAATATTCTTACTAAAGCATAATTACCCATCAACATGACTCACATATCACATCATCATATCTCAAAACTATTACAAAGAATCAAGTTTATTTTGTCCAATGGTCTTCATGAAAGTTTTTATTATATCCTCCTTGGATATCTATCACTTTGGGACTAGTTCTCATATGTTACTTTTGTTAAGCTCAAACAAATATAAGTGAAGATCATGAGCATAATATTTCTTTTCTCTCAAATTAATTTAAGTGAAGCAAGAGAGAATTTCTTAAAAAAATTACCAACTCTCAAATAAATCTAAGTGAAGCAAGAGAGCATTTCTTCAAACATACTAAAGCACACTATGCTCAAAAAGATATAAGTGAAGCACTAGAGCAATTCCATAGCTCATAAATATTTAAGTGAAGCATAGAGAGAAATTCTAACAAGTCATGGCATAATTTTGGCTCTCTCAAATAAGTGTGTCTAGAAAGGATTCATGACGTAAAAAAACCAAAACAAGAAAAGACTCATATCATACAAGACACTCCAAGCAAAACTCATAGTATGTGACGAATAAAAATATAGCTTCGAGTAAAATACCGATGGTCTTTAGAAGAAAGAGGGCATGCCACTCGGGCATCCCCAAGCTTAGTTGCTTGCTTCTCTTTGGATAATAGCTTGGGATGCCATGGGCATACCCAAGCTTAGGCTCTTTTGACTCCTTATTCCTTCATGCATCATAATATCACCCAAAACTTTAAAACTTCAATCACACAAAACTCAACAAAACCTTCATGAGATCCGTTAATATAAGAAAGCAAATCACTACTATAAGTACTGTTACAAACCCATCCATATTTTATTTTTGCACTATATCTACTGTATTCCATATTTTCTATGGCAAAATCTCTTCAAAGAAAACCATAGAATCATCAAAACAAGCACACAACGCAAAGAAAATAGAATCTTACAAAAACAAAATAGTCTGTAGCAATCTGGATATTTCGAATACTCATGAAACTCCAAAAATTCTGAAAAATTAGGACAACCTAAGAAATTTTTATATAAATCTTCAGCAAGAATAATTGGTATTTTATCACGCTTCCGTTAAAAATGAAAATTATTTTCGTGAGTGCAAAAGTTTCTGTTTTTCAGCAAGATCAAGTCAACTATCACCCAACGTGATCATAAAGGCTTTGCTTGGCACAAACACTAACTAAAACATAAAAAACACAATCATAACAATAGCATAATTGTGCAAACGCTCAAGAATAGAAAGCAAAAGACAAAAATAAATTTTATTCATTGGGTTGCCTCCCCAACAAGCACTATCGTTTTATGCCCCTAGCTAGGCATGATGCAAGGATCTAAGTATTGTCATCTTTAGTTTCTACTCTTCAATCAAACACTTGGAATTCTTCAAGGATTTAGCATACGAATTTTCAATGACAATACTCCTAGGAACAAGTTTAAGGAATTCATTCTTGCAAAAAGGATCTCTTATAACTTCAACAAAATCCGTGTGAATACTAATCATCTTAAGATCTTCTTTACTGTTGTTGCTAGAAGTTGCACCCTTGTTCTTAGTAACTTGAGTAGTCTTGCCGATCTTTACGGGAGTTTTTTCAATAGTTTTAGCGGAGGCAAAAGCTGTGCTTAGATTACTAAAGATTTCTTCCAGTTTATCTATCCGAGACGGGCTTTCTTCAATTCTTTCATGAATTACAGTCCCCTTTTCTTTTGACAACTTAAAAACTTCTCTCGCTTTTGACCAAATTTTAGTAGCAAAATTATGCATATTTTTATCCAAGTTTTCAGTATGTTCTTCGGTGAGCATTTTCTTTTCAATAGCATCTAGTCTTTCCATAAGATGCTCAAGAGTCAAGGTTGTTTCATTAACCATAAGTGGTGGTGAACCCACTAAATTTCCCATAGCATTACAAGCATCAAGAGAGGGACACATCAAGAAATTTCCAACGGTAATCGTATCAAGGGAGAATCTATACCAAGTGGTGATGCCCACATAAAAACAGCAAAGAAGAACAACAATAGATTGCTTACGGGAAGATATATTATGAGCATTGCAAATCCTATACCAAGCATCTTTTAAATTCTCCCCTCCCCTTTGTTTGAAGATAAGAACCTCGTTCTCGGGGGTGTACACAATAGCGGAAGAACTATCCATAACGACAAAAGTGGCAAACAAGATTGCACACAAAAACAAATCTAACAAGAAAACAATGAACGAAAAAGAGGGCGAATAAAACAGCAAATTTTGTGAAGTGGGGGAGAGGAAAACGAGAGGCAAATGGAAAATAATGTAAATTGCAAGGAGATGAGATTTATGATTAGGAACCTGGTAGATTTTGATGATGTCTCCCCGGCAACGGCGCCAGAAATTCCTTTTGATGTTTGCTTGAACTACGTCAGTATTTCCCCAAAGAGGAACGGATGATGCAGCACAGCAACGGTAGGTATTTCCCTCAATGATGAGACCAAGGTTATCGAACTAGTAGGAGAACCACACAATACTACGCGAACGGCACCTGCACACAAATAACAAATACTCGCAACCCAATGTTTTAAGGGGGTTGTCAATCCCTTTCGGGTAACAGCGCGAGAAGTTGGCATGTAGACGGGATGCAAATTGTGATAGATTGGATATATAGATCTCACGGGAACGCGAGATAAAAATAAATAAGAATAAATTGCAGGAAGGTATTTTAGAATCAAACAAAAATAGACCGCAAAGGCAAATATATTAAAGAAGAGACCCGGGGCTCGTAGATTTCACTAGTGGCTTCTCTTGAGAAAATAGCAAACGGTGGGTAAAAAAATTACTGTTGGGCAATTGATAGAACTTCAAATAATATTGAAGATATCTAAGCAATGATAATTATATAGGCATCACGTCCAAGATTAGTAGACTGACTCCTGCCTGCATCTACTAATATTACTCCACACATCGATCGCTATCCATCATGCATCTAGTGTATTAAGTTCATGGAGAAACGGAGTAATGCAATAAGAACGATGACAGGATGTAGACAAGATCTATTTATGTAGAAATAAACCCCATCTTGTTATCCTTAGTAGCAATGATACATACGTGTCGTTTCCCCTTCTGTCAATGGGATCAAGCACCGTAAGATTGAACCCATCACAAAGCACCTCTTCCCATTGCAAGATAAATAGATCAAGTTGGCCAAACAAAACCCAAATATCAGAGAAGAAATACGAGGCTATAAGCAATCATGCATATAAAAGATCAAAGAATACTCAAATAACTTTCATGGATAAAAAAATAGCTCTGATCATAACTCAAAGTTCATCGGATCCCAACAAACACACAGCAAAAAGAGTTACATCATATGGATCTCCAAGAGACCATTGTATTGAGAATCAAAAGAGAGAGAGGAAGCCATCTAGCTACTAACTACGGACCTGTAGGTCTACAAAGAACTTCTCACGCATCATTGGAGAGGCACCAATGGACATGATGAACCCCTCCGTGATGGTGTCTAGCTTGGATCTGGTGGTTCTGAAACTTGCGGCGGCTGGAATTGATTTCGTCGACTCCCCTAGGGTTTTTGGAATATTGGGGTATTTATAGAGCAAAGAGGCAGTGCGGGAGGCCACTGAGGTGGGCAAAACCCACCCCCAGGCGCGCCCTAGTGTCTTGTGCTCACCTCAGGCTCCCTCTTCGGTATTTCTTTGGCCCACTAGATGTCTTCTGGTTCAAAAAAGTGCACAAAAAGTTTCGTTGCATTTGGACTCCGTTTGGTATTGATTTCCTGCGATGTGAAAAACATGCAGAAAACAACAACTGGCACTGGGCACTATGTCAATAGGTTAGTACTAAAAATGAATAAAATGATTGTAAAACATCCGAGAATGATAATATAACAGCATGGAACAATAAAAAATTATACATACCTTGGAGAAGTATCAGTGGTCAAGGGAAGATTCCTCTCCAAACCATGGATCCCCTTCCCTCCTACGGGCCCATGATGGGGACCTTGCCATCCCCCGTAAGTCAATTGGCATTGGTGTTGGTGCAGCCTGGGTCCGGAGCCCCCGGCCCGTCAATGGTGACGGGCGTGGAGCTCGAGGAAGAGCTTCAGCGCATCTTTGCATCGCTACACCAAGGGGTCGGAGAAACGGATGATTTGGTTGCCGTTGCAATGGAATTCTCCTTTCTGGAGTCCATGGCGACGGGTATCAAGGAAATGCAGCCCGACACGACCAGAAGTGGCAGGAGCTCAAGGAGCGGCGCGAGTCCGCTAACAAGGTGGACCAGAAGCTGACGGACAAGTGCCTGGAGCTGCGCGAATGGCACGGCAAGCAGTTCCAGGTACTTATGAGGCAGCAAGAGACGATCCTGATGATGAGGGAAGATGTCATGGCCCGCGAAGCGCACCTGACGGACCGCAAGGCACGTCTGGACGCCAGAGAGCAAGAGATCGCTCTGCGGGAGGAGAAGCTTGGAGCCACCCTTCGTGCCAAAGATGATGATCTGGAAGCCCTCGTACAACAACGCACCAAGTAGTTGGAAGACAAGCACAAAGCTGCCCTGGATTCCCTCACAACTGATTTTGCTGCTCAATTGAAGAAACTCGCTGATGATCTAGCTTCCGCATCCGCTGCCAAGATTGACCTCGACCAACAGGTGACTAAGCTGACCGAGGAGCTTGCCGGGAGCACCAAGGAGGCGGAGGCCCTTAAGGAGGAAGCGCGAAAGACAAAGGTCCTCCTGAACGATGTGCAGTCGCAGCTTTCCTCCAGGACCCAAAGTCTTGAAAACGCTAACAGTACCATCACGGATCTGAAGGGCAGGATCGGCACCTTGCAAAGCGCGGGAGAGTCCAACGGAGTCCGTCAACAGCAGTTGCCCAAAGATTTGGACACTGCCCAGCGTCTCCGGAAGGATGCAGAAGACAAGCTGGTGAATCAATCCGAGCAGCTTAACCTCTGGATCAGGAGCCTGATTGACATTGCCATGCATCTTGCTGCCCAGACCGTAGCGATGGGCATGGATGGGCCAGCTTTTTCAGTCAGCAGGGATGAAGTTCCCAACATCAAGCTGGGAGTTTTCTTCAACGAGCTAATCAACAAGCTTAAGGTGCATGAAGAGGGGAGGGCCAAGCACTTCACGACCAAGTCCCGAAAGCTCGCCATGACGCCCTCCTCATGGTCTTGAGTAACATCGCCTGCCGTCATCCGGATCTCTACCTCGCTGACGGTTTCAGCAAGCCGCCGGTGGTGCAGATGTCTCAGCTGCCAAGGAGAAAGCCACCCCTCTGGCTGCCAAGGCCCTCCGCGTCCCAATGGCTTCACACAGTCATCAACTTAAGTGCTGGTCCATTTTCGTTCTCGTGTTATCCTGCAACAAAACATGATGTATGCTTTGTGTTTAGGTATCGTACTGTTTTATGCTTGCGTGGAACTAATGTCCTTTGCTTAATCTTAAATGCGTGTTTATCCCTCTAAGCTTGTATGCTTGTATTCATACGGTTGGTCCTTATGTATGTTCTGGTTGCTTCCGGTATCATATTGTCGCGATTGTCGTAATTGTCTAGCCCTTAGCACTCATCTTGGCGTGGATGCGTCCTGACAAATTTTTCCTTAGTAGCTCTCGATGCAGCCGCTCATTCTGTGAGTGAGGCTCTGGAGAGAACGAGGGTGTAGACAAAGAACTAGCCAAGGTACCATCACATGAAGGATTTCATAGTAAGAACACTTACTAAAGCCAAGGGATAAACGAATGCAAAAAATCTAGGATTCATCAAGAGTAAATGTTTGCGTGGACTTAGATTTTGTCCTTGTTCCTTCCCATCCCTTCCGGCTGCATGCATTTGGTGCGCTCGCGATATCCGGAAAGACGAAGGCCAGTCGAATAACTCTCTGGTTCCCAGCAGGGATCAATACACGTCCTGCGTGTCTGGCGAGCGGTAGGATATGGTGTCGGACTTTCCCGGTCCCTCTTTCTCCCCGCTACTCCATTCGAACAATCCGACAGCGGCTGGCGCAAGAGTCACGCCAGTGCAGACGGCCGTGCTGGAGCATACTTGCCGGGGCATCGTTTCATGGATTCGTACCGGCGTTTTACTCAGGATTTCCCCAAGCAGGGTAAATGATGAACCGAGTATCGCGCGGTACTCATCGACATTGACGATGCTAGGGCCAAAGCAGCTCGATTTCCGATGAAGGGGAGAGATGGAAAAGAGGAACCTCGTTCCAGCGCGCCTTGCCCCTTCTCCTCGAACGGTGCCCGAGCGGCGGTCACACCGCCTAGGCCGCCTAGGAGGAGCATATCACCGCCGGCGCTAATCTTCACCGCGGCTGCGACTGTGGTGGGATGAGATGATGAACAGAGTAGGTGCGGGGACGGCCCCGCTCCCCCGCTTTGTCTTCGTATCTCCACGGGCGCCACTGATGCCAAAAGTCTTGGCTGGGCTGCAATGGATACGACAAGTTGTCAAAGCTCTCAGGTTCGCGCAAGTGATCCCCCTGCCTGGCGCGCCAAAGATGTCATGGGAAACCACGGCCACCTATGGGACCAAGAGCCCCTTTCTGTTCGGTGGGGGGATGGCACGTGGCACAAAGAGCACAGGAGCATGAGATAGCACAACAGAGATCATGCGGGCAGTCTTTACCCAGGTTCGGGCCGCCCTGAGGCATAAAACCCTACTCCTGCATTGGTGGATTGATGGTGTAAAAATGGTGGTGAGCGCAACACGCTTGCCCGACAGGGTTGCCTCGGGGCGAAACGGCTACGCGTGTATGAGTGTGTGGGGGGATGGGTTAGCCAACCCTTTCTACGGTTGCCTTGGGCCTCCTTTTATAGACAAAGGGGTCACCACAGTGGCAAATCAGTCATTATGCACTCATTAGATAGCAAACAGTGCTATCATATCGAACTCTGCAGGCTGACAGAGTGCATTAAATGCGCCGCTCTACGTCACATCACGACTCGCCCGGTAGGCCTTGCCAGGCTGTTTTGCCAGCTTCGCGCCTGCTCGCTTGACACATCGCAGGACGGGTGTCACTTGGAAGTATTTTCTGTAGGAAGTGGCTGCCATGTGGCGAATAGCAGCCACTTAGTCACTTTGGAGCTTGACACCGCACCGATCGGTGACGTGCGTTGTGATGAGGTGGTGCAGTGGGGTGGTTCTGCCTCCGTGCACTACAAAAAATACTTCCGTGATGATACGTGTTTGTCACAGTAGGTCACTTTTTTGTCATGCATGTACATCCATGACGATTTTATGACAGAATCAAGATAGTCATACATGTGCTGTTGTAGAAGTGTTCCATGACAATACCAAAATTATCATCATGGAAGTGTCCACTTCCATGACGATAAATGGTGCGTCATGGAAGTTCTTTCGTCAAGGGTAACCGACATGTGGCATCCACCGTAACGGGTCGCCGTTAAGCTATTGGGTTTTGGTTTGTATCCGATAACCCGTTAACAGCCCGGACCAATGGGGATTTTCCACGTGTAAAATCATCATTGGCTGGAAGAAACACGTGTCTACTCTCAGTGGGCCAGATGTCGTCCATCCAATGGAGGAGACATGCCTATGATACGTCGACACGTGGCAGGGCCCAAGAGAGGCCCATATAGGTTAGAAAGGCCGGCCCAGTCAAAGGCCTGTGGTATTTACTCATGTACTAGTGGGCCAGCCCAATAACGACCTGTTTAAACATGGCCCATTTACGACCCGAAGCGAGATCGGGCCCGTTAATTGTCCATCGAATATTTGTGCCTAATTACGGCCCAATGACATTTTGGCCTGTTAGAGATGTAGACATGGGCCCATTTCAGCCCGGTGTGTCTTTCGGCCTGGGAATGGCCCTTTGTCGGTGTCAAAACCGGCGGATCTCGGGTAGGGGGTCCCGAACTGTGCGTCTAAGGTCGATGGTAACAGGAGACGGGAGACACAATGTTTACCCAGGTTCGGGCCCTCTTCTGCGGAGGTAATACCCTACTTCCTGCTTGATTGATCTTGATGAATATGAGTATTACAAGAGTTGAACTACCACAAGATCGTAATGGCTAAAACCCTAGAAGTCTAGCCTGTATGACTATGATTATCATTCTTCGCACTAAGCCCACTGGTTTATATAGACACCGGAGGGGACTAGGGTTGTACAAAGTCGGTTACAGAGAGGAATCTTCATATTTGGACGCCAAGCTTGCCTTCCATGCCAGGAGAGTCCCATCCAGACACGGGAGAGAGTCTTTGGTCTTGTATCTTCACAGCCCACTAGTCCAATCCATGTCCAACAGGCCGGACGCCAGAGGACCCCTTAGTCCAGGACTCCCTCAGTAGCCCCAGAACCAGGCTTCAATAACAAGGTGTCCAGCGCGCAGATTGTCTTCGGCATTGCAAGGCGGGTTCCTCTTTCCGAATACTCCAAGATAGTCTATGGACGCAACAAACATGTCTGGATCTGTAACACAAGTACCACACACACAACAGCAGAGAGTATAATATTTCACGAGTCCAATCCGCTCACAACTTTTTGCAATGTGACATCACGTCTACCCGGTCATTATTTCAAACCGTCTTCATCTGTCGTCCCATGTTTTGAGATGCGGTTTTTATTGGCACGTCTTGTTGAAGCAGAGATCATGTCCCCTTATTGCGGGATTCTCATCAATACGGGCGTGGGTAATCCAACCGTGCCATTTGCACAGCCCTTGGGAACAGGCGAGTTTTAAGGCGAGTGGGGAGGCGCTTGATATTCACTGCCTTTATAAGGGGATAAGGATTCCCTTTTTCACCCACGCCTTCTCTCTTTCTCTGCCCTTCCATTCTTGATCTCCAACACCCAAGTCCTCATCTTTTCCGCCTCAAGAAAGCACTCAACCAATGTTCGGATCTGGAGGGCAAGGCAAGTGGATGGCCTCCTCCGTTAAGGAGAAGGACATCACCGAGCTTCGGGAGGCCGGGTATCTGGCGAAAGAAATCGCTCGCCGGCTTCCGGCCAAGGGGCAAGTCGTCCCCACCCCGAATCCCAATGAGAGGGTGGTGTTCCTCCCCCATTTCGTCCTGGGTTAGGGTTTCCTCTCCACCATTTCGTCCGCGGACTTATGTTCTATTACGGGATAGATTTCCATGATCTAGCCCCAAACTCCTTCCTCAACATCTTGGCATTTATTGTCGTGTGCGAGGCCTTCCTCTGCATTCCTCCCCACTTCGGATTATGGCTCAAAATTTTCAACATGAAGCCGAAGGTGGTGGATGGCCAACACGCGGAGTGCGGAGGTGCCATGGTGAGCAAGATGCCCAATGTCACATGGCCCAAAGGCACATTTGTGGAGACCGTCAAGGAGTGGCAGAAACTGTGGTTCTATATCACAGAGCCTCACGACGCCACTTGGCCGCGGCTCCCGAATTCAAGTCCGGAGCTCCAATGCGGCTCACTTCCTAGATAGAGAAGGGCCAAAATTGGTCTTCATCGGATGAACTGATAGCGCTACAAACACGCATCCAAAGCATGGTGGATAAAAACATCAAGCTCGTCAACATGATCCAGGTGATTCTAGTTCGCCGGATCCTTCCATGCCAGAGCCGAGCCTGCCCTTTATGGGAATTCGATCCAGAGAAGCACCAGAGCTTGGAAAGGCTCTTCGGAACCACTCACGAAGATGTCTAGAAGTTTCTCTTTAAGGGCAATGAGACGCCGCCGGACAAAGACTCGGACCGCGGGCACGATCTTACCCATCCTGCCAGTGCGGTAAGTCCTTCACATCAAGGTGCATCCTCTACTTGCTTGTTCAAGGAAGATATCTAAAACTTCACTATTTATTCTTCCAGGTATGGAAAGAGAAAGCGGAGGGGATTCGGTGTCCGACTCCGCTGCCCGAGGAACCAGTTATCCTGCTCCTGGTGAAGATGCTAGTTCCGGCGCCCTACAAGGTGCCGGAGAAGAAGGCCAAGAAGAAGGCCAAGGGGGCCAAAAGTGGCCCTCGCCGCAAAGGAGTTTCGGACGTGTCGTCCGAAGATAAAACTCACTCCTCTGCCGCCGAAGACGACGAGGAGGAGGAGGAGGAAGAAAGCAACTCTCCCCCTGATGGGGGAAGGAAGAAGAGGGCGGCCTCCACAAATCTGGAGGCGGAGGCGCCCAAGAGGGGGAAGGGCCCCCTCGCGGATAACTCCACGTGGGACATCGACAGCAGCCCAGAGCGACGCCCCTAAAGCAAGCCCCTGGCCGCATCGTAAGCACTAAAAACCCGTATACGTCCATGTATCCAGCCTCTCCTCTTCATGGTATTAACATGTTTAATTATGCTATTGCAGCCCGGCCCACGACAGCTCCCTGCGATCCTCATCAGGAGGTTCGTTGGATTCAAAGGCGATGGCCAGCGAGTCACCGCCGGCCGCTCACTCTACCACGGCCAAGGGCGACGGCGAGGTGCTGTCCCAAAGGACCTTCCGAGGACAGGGAGAGGTTCAGGAGGCCGTCAGGGTGGCGCCAGAGGGCGAAACCTCGGCCGCCGGACACATGGGGGAGAAGATCCCCATGGAGACTGGCAATGTGGGCCATGTTCAGTTCGGCCCCCAACCGAATACGGTTCCGGAGACCTATACGGCTCTGGAATCCAGCGAGCAGCCTCCTTCGAGAGAAGGAGGTCTGCCTATCCTGCCGGTGACCTCTGTCCAACCAGAGGCACCGGATAATCTTCTGGAAGCGCTACGAGGCGCTTCCATTGTGGAGGAACACCGTATCCTTATGGGTACGGTGATTGAGAGGGTTCAGTCCGTCAAGAGCGGACTGACTGAAGCCTGCGACATCCTGCTAACAGGTTTTGAGGTAAGCAACGCAAAAGAAAAAATTCCTAGTATAGACAGTAGCCCCTGAGACACTGTCCGGTGTTTGGAAAGAACAGTCGGACAGAGGATCAATTTATTTTCGTAGGAAACTAACTAAAGATGTCTTATATGCATAAGCAGGCGTCGTTTGTTGGCCGCAACCTCTCATGCTGCAGAGGTCTCCAGACTAAAGCAGAGTCTGGAGCGAGCCGAAGAAGAGCTCGGTCTTGTAAAGAGGCAGCTGGAGGACAAGCAAGGTATGTTGTGACTTGTTGTATATTCGGAAAGAATGAATGATGTGTATTGACCATAGTGCCATGATATTTGTAGGAGCGGCGACCGAGGTCGGGGTCCTTAAAAAGGCCCTGGCCGAAGCCGAGGAGAAAGCTGCCAAGGAACAAGCCGCTCATAAGAAGCACGAGGCCAGGCTTAATGAGGTCCAGCAAGAGCTCTAGGATGCCTTGAAAAAATGCGAGACCTTGGAGCGCGATGTTTCGGCTCAAGAGATCGAACTCGCCAAGGCTCACCAAAGTGCTGAAGAGGCCCGGGTTGAAGCCCAAGGCGCCCTCCGGGAGATCCAGGAGGCCAAGAAAATTGCGGCGGGTAAGGTGTTTAGTATGCAAAGCAAGTATGTTAAGAAGAAGTATTTCTTACTAACTCGGATTTGGAGTTCTCCAAGGGCGTTTGCGGATCTGCCGCGCAGTGTTTCTGACGTTGCGGAATTCGTCCGAGCCGAAGAAGGGAGCTCAACAGAGAAACTGTTCTGGTCGCAATATTTTGCGCCAGAACATCTAGTGCCCTTTAGTGATCAGCTAAAACAGCTGGTCGAGCTGCATAGGGTGGCCGAACTGGCCATGAAGGATTTAATAATTCGGCCGTGGCTTGCTGAAGCTATACCCAACAGCTACTTCGGGCTCGTGAAGCGGCTGGTAGATGCCTGCACTCGGTTGGACGTCATCAAGCGGTCTGTCTGCATCGAGGGCGCGCGCATGGCCTTTGCCCACATCAAGGTGTAGTGGGCAAGATGGTCGCCATCAAGCTTGTGACCAAGGGACCGCCTGAGGGCAAGGAGCACCGCACGCCCGAGCAATATTTTGAAGACGTTCTGGAGGGGTATCGTATTGTGGCGACGCAATGTGCGCAAGACATTATTTTCGAATGAATATATTCATGTTGTCTCTGCCTTGTATGATTAAACAAAGTCGTTATGTAATATAATGTTTGTTTAAAAAATTACCTCCTATGCGGCCGTGTTTTGTGAAATCTAAGAGTTGGCCAGTCGTCGTCTTCCGCCCCATGTAGTTAGTATGGGGGTGTTCGGGATGGAATCTAAACACTCTTGATCCAATTGTTTGGTCCTTGAAGGAGGTGTTTAGCGCAACGAACCAGGCAATCAGACTATGCGGCTTGAACACCCTCACTTAGCCATAGGAGTTTGACAATAAATATTTAGGCGCAGCCCCTAGTATCCGAACTAGGATGCTGTAGACACCTGATCAGGCAAGTACCAATCCCTCGCCTAATGCGGAAAAAATCTCCAAATATTTTGAGAGCTCCGAAGAGCTGACCGGCTCTCGCCGCATCATGACAGTCAGTTTCGGCTTTTTCTACTGAGGTGCTCATCCGGGTAAACCAGGGCACAATCACAGTAGTTCTCCCTTTACTACCCTAGCCGATATAACATAACGTAAGGTAGCAAGCACATGAGTCGGGCAACCTAACTATTGACCAAAGATATGATTCGGAGCCAATGCATATAGTGCTAAATTCGGGGTGCCGAACTATACTGTAAAAAGTGTTCGGACTTTGTTGCCGTGTTGCGGGGTGCTATGAAGCCCCTGACAAATTGAAACGTACCAAAGTGTACGGGTGCTATTTGATCAAGTTATCAAAAAAGAAAATAAGAAAGGGTAGTAAGCTAGAGCCGCAGAATTTGGGCCGCAAACTGTTTCCATTATAATTTGATAAATACGTCAAAGCGCATTCATACAAGTAGTGCAATAAGCAACATGCTATTTAATATGCCACAACCAAGGGAGAGCTGCGTGTGGGTCCTGAAAATAGGTAGAGTGGTCGTTTAAAGAGACCACTTGGAAATTCTCCTATACGTCCATGCTTACTGCCGTCTTGGTGTATTTATCCTTCGAAAGGACCTGTGATCAGGCCATCAAGGAAGGCCTGTGGAAAAGAAACCTGAAAAGGAGAAAAAGGAAACAATGAAAGTATGTGTGTCCGAGGGCGGTCGAGCCATATTGTGGATCACAAGCTAGTTATGCCTCCGTCTATGCCCATGGTATTTTGAGTGTGTAGTTATGTACGCGCGGTACGAATGCCGCCACTTGATCGGGACTGGGACGGAGGCCGAATTGCTAGTCGAGCTCTTGACGAGCCGACCTGTCCTGCCGCATAATAGTTCGGACTGTCTTGACAGTATCTGGGAGCTCGGCCGCCGAATTAAGGTTCTGCTTGAAAATGCCACTATGCACTTCTGCTGCTAAGGCAGCGGTGTGCTCCTCGGTGCGTAGGGAGCGTTCCGTGTTTCCATTAACTATAATGACGCCGCGTGGTCCGGGCATCTTGAGCTTGAGATAAGCATAGTGTGGCACCGCGTTGAATCGAGCAAATGCGGTTCATCCAAGCAGGGTGTGATAGCCGCTGCGAAAGGGGACGATATCAAAGATTAACTCTTCGCTTCGGAAGTTGTCCGGAGATCCGAAGACAACCTCTAGTGTGATTGAGCCCGTACAGCGGGCCTCTACACCTGGTATGACTCCTTTAAAGGTAGTCTTTGTGGGCTTGATCCGTGATGGATTAATGCCCATTTTCCGCACTGTATCCTGATAGAGCAGGTTGAGGCTGCTGCCGCCGTCCATTAGGACTCGCGTCAGGTGGAATCCATCAATTATTGGGTCAAGGACCAATGCAGCCAAACCGCCGTGACGGATATTGGTCGGATGATCCCGACGATCGAAGGTAATCGGGCATGATGACCATGGATTAAATTTTGGGGCGATTGGCTCTATCGCATAGACGTCCCTGAGCGCGCGCTTGCGCTCCCTCTTGGGGATGTGGGTAGCGTATATCATGTTCACCATTTTGACCTGAGGGGGAAACTTCTTCCGTCCTCCTGTGTTCGATGGTCGGGGCTCCTCGTCATCGTCCTCGCTTTGCGATCCCTTCTCCTTGTTTTCGGCATTTAACTTGCCGGCCTGTTTAAAAACCCAACAATCCCTGTTGGTATGGTTGGCTGGTTTTTTCTGGGGTGGCATGGATCTGGTACGAACGATTGAGTATGCGGTCCGAACTGGATGGTCCCGAGTTGTTTCTTTTATATGGCTTTTTCCATTGACCGGACTTGGAGCCACTGAATCTGGCGTTGACTGTAGTGTCATCGGTGTTATCACCATTGCTTCGACATTTGTGCTTGTTGCGTCGGAGCTTGTCGTTGCTATTTTTGACCTCGGAGGTGCCCGCTTCGCTTGCCGTGTTTTTGCTACGGGCCAACCAACTCTCTTCACCCGCACAAAAGCGGGTCATGAGTGTCGTGAGGGCTGCCATGGACTTCGACTTTTCTTGGCCGAGGTGGCGGGCGAGCCATTCGTTGCGGATGCTGTGTTTGAAGGCCGCTAGGGCTTCAGCATCCGGATAGTCGACGATCTGGTTCTTTTTAGTTAGGAACTTAGTCCATAATCTCCTGTCTGACTCTCCGGGCTATTGAACTATGTGACTTAAGTCATCGGCATCTGGTGACCGGACATATGTGCCTTGGAAGTTGTTGCGGAAGGCGTCTTCCAAATCCTCCCAGCTGCCAATAGAGTTTTCAGGCAGACTGTTTAACCATTGCCGAGCTGGCCCTTTGAGTTTTAACGGGAGGTATTTGATGGCGTGGAGGTCATCTCCACGGGCCATATGGATATGGAGAAGAAAATCCTCGATCCACACCGCGGGATCAGTTGTTCCATCGTATGATTCAATATTCACGGGTTTAAACCCTTTCGGGAATTCATGCTCCATTACTTCGTCAATGAAGCAAAGAGGGTCTGTGGCGCCTCTATATCGGGCCACATCGCGACGTAGCTCCGATGGAGTCCGTCTGCGGTTTTCGGCCCGGGCGTGACTAGGCTTGTTACGTCCGAATAGGTAGCCGTCGTCACGTGTTAGGGCACGTCCTCGTGATCTGTAGATCGATCTGGTATGTCCTGCTCTATTGTCCAGTTCCTGCCGAAGGTCATATGTATAACCATGAGCTGTTTTATCTCTGCCTTTACGATGAGGCGGGGCGGGCTGGTGTTCGGCTTGAGTTGCCACTTTATCCCGACCGCGTGGTGGTCGGTCAGCCGCATTGTGCGATGATGGTACGGGCTCTGGCGCCTCATCATCGAAATGAGGTAGCAATTTTTGCTTCGGGTAACTTTTGGTTGGGCGCTTGAGGCCTTATTCTTCGGCTGCTTAGACATCAGTCCATCTATCGTTGAGCAGATCTTGGTCTGCTTGAAGCTGCTGCTGCTTCTTTTCCAGGCTCCTTGCAGTGGCTATTAGCCGGCGCTTAAAGCGCTCCTGCTCGAGAGGTTCCTCAGGCACGATAAAATCCTCGTTGCCGAGGCTCACCTCATCCTCAGAGGGTGGAAGATAATTACTGTCCTCCGAGTCGTCGTTTATGGCCTGTTCATCAGGGCTAACTTGCCCGTTTTTCCCGTTCCTCCTGTTCGGAAGTTATCTCGACGAGGTCTTCATTATCTTCAGCATCGTCCGGAGTATTGTTTTCTCCCGTGCCGGCATTGCTTTTTTTTTCGATGACGTGACTTAGAGCGGCACCGCTGACGCCGGCGCTTTGGCTGTGTCTTAGGAGGTTTATCCTCGACTGGATCTTCTTTGTCTTCATCGTTAGTTCTTTTAGGTGTATCCACCATGTACATGTCGTAAGAGGAGGTGGCCGTCCAGCGTCTGGTAAACGGCGAGTTTTGGCCCTGCTCCTCATCGGCATCGTCGTCCATACCGTCGATCGGAGCCGTAATCGAGGATGTCAGTTAAATCTTCGACAGTGGCTATTAAGTGGGCGGTGGGTGGGAAGTGAAGTTCTCCGTCATCAGCCTCCAATTGGAACCGAATATAATTCGGCTGTGAGCCTCCTACTAAGGATAGTGCTTTTAACGAGTCTAACACGTCGCCCAAAGGCGAGTGCCGAAAAATGTCCGCGGAGCTAAATTCGACGATCGAGGACTGATCGAGCTCGACGCATGTGGACGCACATGGTTCGGAACTTGTAGCCGGAAACGAGTCTGAGGCCCCGGTGACACAGATTCCACTCGAGGTTGGGTCTATGTGTGGCTCTAACGCCGCTGGAACTGCGGCATCCGTGGCGGGGTTGAGCTTCCCGTCTTTGGATGGCGCGATCTGCTCCGGATCTAAGGCCAGAGCAGTTACAGGTGCTATCTCCTGGGTATGGTCCGATGACAGATTTAAGTCATGTTCATCATGGTGACGGGGAGCGGCTGCCGTGGTCTTGAATCCGTCGAAGATCAAGTATCCGCGGATATCCGCGACGTAGTTCAAGCTCCCGAATCTGACCTGACAGCCAGGGGCGTAGCTATCGATCTGCTCCAGATGGCCAAGCGAGTTGGCCTGCAGTGCGAAGCCGCCGAACACGAAGATCTGTCCCGGGAGGAAGACTTCTCATTGGACAGCATTGTTGTAGATGATTGAAGGGGCCATCAAACCTTTTGAGGATGGCACAGTGGAACTCTCAATAAAAGCACCAATGTCGGTGTCAAAACCGGCGGATCTTAGGTAGGGGGTCCCGAACTTTGCGTCTAAGGTCGATGGTAACAGGAGACGGGGGACACAATGTTTACCCAGGTTCGGGCCCTCTTCTACGGAGGTAATACCCTACTTCCTGCTTGATTGATCTTGATGAATATGAGTATTACAAGAGTTGATCTACCACGAGATCATAATGGCTAAAACCCTAGAAGTCTAGCCTGTATGACTATGATTATCATTCTTCGGACTAAGCCCTCCAGTTTATATAGACACCGGAGGGGACTAGGGTTGTAGAAAGTCGGTTACAGAGAAAGGAATCTTCATATTTGGATGCCAAGCTTGCCTTCCACACCAAGGAGAGTCCCATCCGGACACGGGAGAGAGTCTTCGGTCTTGTATCTTCACAGCCCACTAGTCCGACCCATGTCCAACAGGCCGGACGCCCGAGGACCCCTTAGTCCAGGACTCCCTCACCCGTGCTGCCCATGGGCCATATATGGTCTGACACGACATCCGGCCCTCTAACGGCCTGTGATAAAGGTGGCAATAGTTGACTTTGGGCATGTTAAAGGCCTGTCGTATAACTCGGCCCGTTGATGCCTCTACTAAGCTTTCGGCCTCTTAAAGGCCCATGATATCAGTGGGCCAACTGAGGCTCGAGATATGTTTCGGCCTGGTAATGGCTCGTCATATAACTGGGCCAAAAAAGGCCCGGTCTACATTTCAGCTCGATGAAGGCCCGTCAACGACTAGTGAAAATTGAGGCCCAACATGCATTTCGGCCTGCTAAAGGCCCATGGTTTCTTCTTGGCCGTAACAGGCCTGCAGAATATTCAGCCTGTTAATGGCCCAAAGCTACATGGGCCCAACTAAGCGTTGGGTCCATTAAAGGCCCAACTAAACTTTGGGCCGAATATAGGCCCGTGTAAGTTGTGGGCCTGACGCAAAGTGTGAAGGCCCCCAAGGCCTTTCAGGCCCAAGAAAGTTCCAGGCAGGCCCAATTGTGGCCTGCTAAAAAGCAGGCCCGTTAGAGGCGAATGTTTCAGCCCGGTTGACTACATCAAATTTTCTCCATTTTTTTAGATAGCGAATGATGGCAGTAACTAGTAGGAATTAAGAACTAACCTACTCTATACAATAAAGAAATTACGGCATAGTAACTTAGAATAAACCTACACTATACAATAAAGGATTTATGGTATATTACATCCACTGGGCATCGAAGTTCGCCACCAGTGATCATAAAGCGCAACGAAGAAGCAGATTACAAAAACTGGGCGCCATTGTAGTGTAACAAAATAATACTGAACCAAGACCACTTCCAAGAAAGTTCAAGAAAGGTTAGCCTTGCGCGGGAACAGTTGCGCAAGCTGCTGATCAAGGCTGTGAGACCGGCCTAGCATGTCGGTCATAGCTTCCAGGTGTAGTTGTTTAGCAATGAGGTTCTCATTAGTGTTCTCCGCAATCTTTCATAGAGGTAGGACTTCAAGTCGAAGTTGAGTTGCAGAATGCCTTTCTGCTAGAACTTGGGACTGAAGAAGTCGAACTGATTCGGACAACGAACTCTGTGAGCTTCTCTGACGGCTAGTCTCAAGTAACTTGAGCTCTGCATCAAGACAAGACTTTGGGGTTGTTTCGCTATTTTCAAGATGTTTTGCCTTCTTTGCTGCAATATATGTTGGGTTTGTCCCACAGCCTTCAGCAGACTTGTGCATGCCATCAGGCATATCACCCTGAAACAAGCAGAGAGATGACAGGTTTTGCACGTGTATAAACAAAGATGATAACTGTGCTGTCAATTCCATCCAATTTCAAATTAGAAAATAAAGAGTAAGTTCAAAATATCAATGGCATAATTTGGCATTGTTCATAATGCAGGGAGCTTCACCACACTACTGGATTACCATGTAAACTTAACAAGCATAGGTGAAGGTCAAAGAAAATCATTGTATCTATTTTGGTTAATGTGCATGGCATGTTGTTCATATCACCAGCCACATATGTAAGATAAAACAGGAGATGACAAGGTGCAAACGTGGGCTGCTTCACCACACACTGGATTATAGATCCACAAAAACAAGCATACATATAGGGAGTATTGAGTAATGTGCATGGTATGGATAAAGAATTTGGTTTTACAAGTAAAACTTGGAACTTACGGTTGGTGGGAACATGCATTTTGATAGAAACAACAATCTAACCAGCAGTTTACGTTAGGGAGTATGAGAAAATTAAACAGCAGTTGTGGATAAAGGCTTTAGAAGGATTGCCATACATTAACAGTTAACACCGGATTTATAATGCCCTTCTCCATGTCAAGGGAAGGATAACTCAAGAATTTCAGCACATAATCTTCTTCATAAGCATTGCCTGTACTCTACATTTTGTAGAGAGTAATTATAGATATGATAATACTCGAAGAGGTAGAGGATAATGAAGATAAGATGTAGATTGATGCTACATAATCAACTACCAATCCCTGGAAGTACAAGCGTTACACGACAAAATGTACTGACAAAAGCAATGGGCTACACTTCTGCACTGGCATTGTCTGTGTATTCAAATTTTTGGTAAGATTAAATATAGATATGATATTTTTAGTAAATGGTGGGCGAGGGAGATAAGATCTAGAATGCTACACAATGAACCAATCCCTCTTCCCATAATATAAGCGTGTTTTGAACACTGGTGTACTGTACAAAACGTTCTTATATTATGGGACGGATGGAGTAGCTGTTAATGTAAGTACAGTGATAGACGACGTTCAGTCCTTACAAGAGGACTGCAGAGCTAAACCTCTGCAAAAGCATTGGGTTGATTCTAAATTTATGTAAGAGTCCATACAGATGTTATAATCTCCACCAAATGAACGATAACGAGGCTAACATGTGTAGTGATGCTACATAATCAACCTGCTATGAAATTAAGTATGGTCATACCGGGCAAGAGGTACTCACAAGAGCAATGCAGTGTGCAGTATAGTTGTGAGATTCTGTGGTCCCTTTAGAATGAATGTTCCTCTGCAAACAATTTTCATACAAGTGAGACGTTAAGGCACATGCAGAAATGTAGTTCAAATTGTGATTTGATATCATAGATAGTACCTTATGCTGCAGACGAGACCAATGTGTAACAAGATTATTCCATCCTTTGTCGATAATTGTAGCACCGAGACTTTCTGAAAATTTCGTTTAGAGGCTTGCCATAGAAGTGCGCTTGCCTCAGGTAGGAACAATACTTCATCAACGAGTGCTTGAAAAGTGCAACCAACCCTTGCTCGTCTTGACAATCCAGTTTGGTCCTCGCCTATTTAAAAGAATGGAATCTTGTGTCTTCTGTCAGCAGAAACATATGCAGTAATTACCATGAATAACATTAGTACATTACTTACGCATAAGTTGTGGAGGAAGACTGGAAATTGTTCTGTGTCTGAGATATAATCTTTCCATGAAGGAAAGATGCGCACAAAGTTCTTGATAACAATATGAGATTTGTCTTCTGAACTGGGAAGAAATGGAACAGGGGTCCTATTTGCTGCAATTGGGGCTCTCTCTCGTTCGAAAAGGGATTTGGCAACTGGATTTGGTGTACTCTTTGCTGGAATGGGGGTTTTGCGTCATAGAGCTGGTGCTATGTCAACTGGCATCATCATACTATTTGCTGCAGTTGGGGTCTGCTGAGTTGGGGCATCAGAGATGACCAGTGTAGTAGGGCTAGAGTCTGCTAGAGTTCGGGCCATGTTTTGTGGGTCAGGAGATATTGCAACTACACCTAATGGGCTATTTGATTTATCAGGTGTCACTACCTTTTCCAAATACTTTTCTCGTGCTCCTCCGTGATCAGCAATCACCCTCTTCCTTTTGAATGTCTGATACACAAGAACAACATTTGAATGGATAAATATGGTATGATGACAGATGGAATATGTACTGAAAATGGATAGGCAGGGCGTATTCACATACATGATGTGTAAAATAAGCTAATGGCAGTGCAACAAAGTAAAAGCAATGCAAAGCATCAGTTGCAAGATATGTGTGACCAATATAACCTTGGAAAGTTAGAGCAAGCACCTTGATGGGTGAATAAGATAGGGCATCTGCCTCTGACTCCTCCACTAGGGAGCTACATTGACTTAGGTATCCCTCTAGCTCAGAATCACTGTTAGGATCTTATTCTGAGCATGAATCTGTAGGTGAAGAGTGTTCGCATTGCATTGCATCCAGACTTGATTTCAGTCCCTTAATGCCAAGTTTGACAGCCATGGCACTGTTCTGCTTTATTCTTTTCATGTGTGCAAGCTCATAATCATTATGATGTTTAGTATCTGAGATTCATGAAAACATAAAAAGTAGTCAGTTTATCTATGGAATGCATTGCGGATTCAACTCGAAGAGTGTCTCCCTATAAACCCCTGCATATGCAAAGTTCACCCCCAACCGTGCTGACCAGACCACACACAGAAATACAAACCTCTTATGTCTCTATAACAGGCAGCTACACATTTCAAAACTGAAGTAGGAACATTAGAATCATATCAAATTCGTATATGAACGAATAAACTAAGGAATTATGAGTGGCATAATGTTTAGCTTCAAGGGTGCAGTGCTGGTAGTGCGACAGAAAGCAAGTAGGCAGATTGTATTCCATGTAAAAGATCGTAGTCTATGTAAAAGGTGGAAATGACACTTTCTTTCTATACAATATAGTGTTCGTTGCCCACACATGATGGAAGGGATCACACAGAGAAATACTATTCACTCATGTCTGCGGTTCCAGTATTTTTAAATAGGGTGGTCCACCCTAAAATAATATTGACAACAAATATGACAAGGCAAGCATAGATGTAGTGAATCAATCATTACTTGTGAGCTTACTAGGACAAGTATGCAGAATTGTAACTGCAGTAAGAGACCTTCCAAAATCTGAATCAAGAAGTTGGTCTAGCACTTATTGTTTGCAACTAATCGACGTGAATAATTGGATATCATACCGTATGAGTAAGAAAGACAAGTAAAATTGTCAACAAACCTGGCCTACAGTAGTAATCTGGGTCAATGTCACTATGACCAGCAACACAAAATGACTAGTGTCTATTCCTAGGGACAGAATTTTGAAACCCTGTGAACTTTACAGGTACTAAAGATTATTGAAATACATTTGAACCATTAAGTGTAGGTAGCACTCAGTACACAACAAATCCTAATGACAATCATGCCTAATGAGTAATGAATCAATTAGAAAATGGGTGATGAGAAGTGGTTGCTGAGTGTTAAGGATGTATCTCAGGATAAATCGAGTTGGCTTAGTGGCTGCTGCATGCCTGAGCCCTGAACAGACTAGGAAGGTAGGCATGGCGGCGTGCCAGGGCAGTGGTGACGCTGTTGGACGAGCGGCTCCTAGCCTCCTGTTAGTCCGGTGTCTCCTCCTAGAGTCATGCCATCCGGGGACGGCAAGTCGCCGGCAAGGCAAGCGGCTGGGGGCGAGTAGAGATCGGAAGTGCAGTAGAACAGAGGGGAATCGGGGCCTGGGCCGGCCCAAAATCCTAGGGCGGGCCGCGGCCCACCGTGGGCACCCTGTAGATACACACCCGAGCGGCGTACATGCATTTTCGAAAGTAAATTAGGAACATTTAGCTGACCAATTAAATGACACTATTTTAATAATATCAGATTCGTATTTGAACAACTAAGCTTGTTTAGCTTGATGAGTGGAGCAGTGCTATTATGACACGAAGCATGTATGCTGATCGTATAGTGATCATAAAAGGGGGAAACCCTAAGCAATTTTTTTGAGCTTTGATTTCTATTAAAGAAACCACCACAAAACCAACATGATCAATTAAACCCTAAGCATGACAAATTAAACCCTATTATGACTGTGCCATGGCAGATTTAAAGCTGCAAACCAGAGAAATGCTATTTAGCATCCATTGTTTTCTTTGAACTAAGAACTAAATTCTAAGAGCTTAAAAGAAAGTACAGTAACCAAGTTACGATCTATTTTCTGGTTGAGATCAAAAGGTTGAGAAGATATGAAGTACCACTTCTCTTGCGGCGCCGTGTAGGCATCGGGGGTGCGATGGTTGTCGGTGGCGTTGAAGCAGATCTACGACGGTAGACGGGTGCACCGGGGGATAAGTCCCATTGTGGTGGACGAGAAGGTCGTGTGAGCGGCCTCGGAAAAGAGTACGACAGCGCCGATGAAGCGAGAGGACGCGATGCAAGGCTCCTGGTCCGTCGACGTGGATGAGAAACGTCCATCTCTAGCAATGGGCGACGCGGTCTTGGTAGGCACTCCGACATGGTGGAGGACGGTGGCGATGGATGGGGTGGCGGACAGAGGAGGCTGGTGTGGGGATGGTGTTCTAGCACGGACGGTGTATGAATGGTAAAATGGAGGGATAGGTACGAGGAACCATGTTTTTGGAATGCACCGGTCTGAAATATGGGAAAGTTACGAACTGAGCCCCCGTTTAAAATTTGGACGGCTCATCGGTTGGGTGAGGAGAGTGTGTTTTGGCGCCCACGGTGTATGAACATGGCTGGCAGGTAGGGTGGTTGTGTCATGTCTGAGTGAAGTTACAAACCTGCCCCTATTGAAAATATTTTCCTACATCGATTTCGGCCAAGTCGAGTTTGTTTTGCCACCCATCGTGTATGAATTGGGAAATGGAGGGAGAGACTGAGGTCTTTCGGATGAGCTTGAATCAAATGTGTTTTTCCGCCCATGTTTGGCGCCCACCGTGTCGGAATGGGCTTAGAGGCGGTCTTGTCACGTCTAATTGAAGTTACTAACCTACCCCTATTGAGAGCAGTGGAAATCGGGCAGATGGATTGTCCGTGTAAGGGGTAGATAGTAAATTCCATCTCCCAAACACTGGCTTCGGGCAGCCACGTGGGAGTGGACATTTTGCCGCTTCTCTCGAATTTTGGGACAATAAGCATCCATGTTTACCCTGGCAACTAAATTCGAATCCATTTTGTATTCCTATACAAATCTTTATAAATCATTCTATGCGTTTTTATATATCTTCAAAAGCACGACAAAGATGTATTCCACGGTCATATATGAATATGATATACAAATGCCGATACTCAAATTCAGAAGCTAGAATCGAGTTTAAGGTGAATTCGGATATTTGAAACCACTTTATGTCCAACTCAAGTGTCACACGCAGCATAATGTGTACTCCCATTTAGATATGTACACAAGCGATGTATCAAGATTCAAATACCGAGTCAATCAACCAATAATGTACAAAACTAACAGACATATAAACACTTACAGAGTATATGGATCAATAATATCAACTAACATACATAAGTCAGGCCGCTGTATTTTTTATGCTAGAAGAGCATCCTTTTTTTAGCGAAGCTAGTACAACATCTTGGCCCGTTCAGATGCGTGCCACTTAAGGACCATCTATACTACTAATATTGCTGAATGCACATTCAGCCCGATTGGCATATTTGTAGGTCTGCCGCAGCAATCAAAATGAAATGTCTCAGAGTCTTATCAATTAATACAGACTTGTGCTAAAAAAATACAAACCAAAAAACAAAAAACAATTATTACATGATCTTTAAAACAAATGGTTTGATTGATTACATGAACAAACAACACAAAGGTTATTCAACGATGGAAAGAACATTTCACCTATGATTTACCAAGTGAGAATTTAACTTCCTTTTTTCCTTCAGGACCTTAACAATGCGGTCAGTCTCAGCTTGCTTTGATTTGAAATCCACCAAATATTTAATGGTTGTCTTGAGTACTGCTTGTGATTGTGCTGTTTGCTTCCTCAACATGTCAACTTCATCTCTAAGTGCAGAAGCAGAATCTCTTTCTACCAATAGTTTAGCATCTAGAGCATCAGCAGTTGGGAATTCATGATGCATGATTGGGTCGGTGCCACTGCTGTGGGATGATACAATGTCTGTGGGGACCTCGTTCTTTGATCTTGGGCTAACCTGTTTTGCCATTAAAGTTTCGATTGGATTCCGAAAAGTTGAAGTTAGCAAAACACCTCAACTGGGAGTTATAGCAGCAAACTAGTTAAACAAACAAGGAATTAAAGAGCTTCAATTGGATGCTGAAGAGTAGTTATTGATACGTCTCCAACGTATCTATAATTTTTGATTGCTCCATGCTATATTATCTACTGTTTTGGACCATATTGGGCTTTATTTTCCACTTTTATATTATTTTTGGGACTAACCTATTAACCGGAGGCCCAGCCTGTAATTGTTGTTTTTGCCTATTTCAGTGTTTGAAGAAATGAATATCAAACAAAGTCCAAACGGAATGAAACCTTCGCGAACGTGATTTTCTCACCGAATGTGATCCAGGAGACTTGGACCCCACGTCAAGAAAGAAGGAAGGCGGCCACGAGGGTGGGGGGGGGGGCGCCCACCCCCCTAGGGCGCACCCCCTGCCTCGTGGGCCCCCTGTTGCTCCACCGGCGTACTCCTTCCTCCTATATATACCTACGTAGCCCCAAACGATCAGATACGGAGCCAAAAACCTAATTCCACCGCCGCAACTTTCTGTATCCATGAGATCCCTTCTTGGGGCATGTTCCAGAGCTCCGCCGGAAGGGGAATCCACCACGGAGGGCTTCTACATCAACATCATAGCCTCTCCGATGAAGTGTGAGTAGTTTACCTCAGACCTTCGGGTCCATAGTTAGTAGCTAGATGGCTTCTTCTCTCTTTTTGGATCTCAATACAATGTTCTCCCCCTCTCTCGTGGAGATCTATTTGATGTAATCTTCTTTTTGCGGTGTGTTGGTTGAGATCGATGAATTGTGGGTTTATGATCAAGATTATATATGAACAATATTTGAATCTTCTCTGAATTCTTTTATGTATGATTGGTTATCTTTGCAAGTCTCTTCGAATTATCAGTTTGGTTTGGCCTACTAGATTGGGTTTTCTTGCAATGGGAGAAGTGCTTAGCTTTGGGTTCAATCTTGCAGTGTCCTTTCTCAGTGATAGTAGGGGCAGCAAGGCATGTATTGTATTGTTTCCATCGAGGATAACAAGATGGGGTTTTTATCATATTGCATGAATTTATCCCTCTACATCATGTCATCTTGCTTAAGGTGTAACTCGGTTTTCTTGAACTTAATACTCTAGATGCATGCTGGATAGCGGTCGATGAGTGGAGTAATAGTAGTAGATGCAGGCAGGAGTCGGTCTACTTCTCTCGGATGTGATGCCTATATACATGATCATACCTAGATATTCTCATAACTATGCTCAATTCTGTCAATTCCTCAACAGTAATTCGTTCACCCACCGTAAAATACTTATGCTCTTGAGAGAAGCAACTAGTGAAATCTTGGCCCCTGGGTCTATTCTCATCACATTAATCTTCCTATGCTTTATTATTGCTTTACTTTTTTACTTTACCTTTTATTTTACTTTGCATCCTTATACCAAAAATACCAAAAATATCATCTATCATATCTATCAGATCTCACTCTCGTAAGTGACCGTGAAGGGATTGACAACCCCTATTCGCGTTGGTTGCGAGGAGCTATTTGTTTTGTGAAGGTACGAGGGACTTGCGAGTAGCCTCCTACTGGATTGATACCTTGGTTCTCAAAAACTGAGGGAAATACTTACGCTACCGTGCTGCATCACCTTTCCTCTTCAAGGAAATCCAATGCAAGCTCAAGAGGTAGCAGTTATTAGCATCATTGTAACCGGTTGCAGCAGCAAAGCAGTTAAACAAACAAGTTTTGCAAAAGGTGCCTATTGTGGCATTGGAGTTTTCTTGGATCCTGAAAAGTTGAGTAGCCAGTAACATGATTAGAGCAACCGGTTGTAGCAGCAAAGCAGTTAAACAAACAAGTTTTGCAAAAGGAACCTGTTGTGGCATTGGAGTTTCTCTTGGATCCTGAAAAGTTGAGTAGTCAGTAACTTGATTAGAGCAACAAGTTACAGCAGCAAACCTGTTACACAAATATATTTTTGAAAATGTACATGTTGTGCAATTGGACTTCCAATTGGACCCTGAAAACTTGAAGTTGGTAAGATGATTACAGCAACAAGTTATAGCAGCAAACCAGGTAAACAAAGAAGTTTCTGAAAACATACATGTTGTGCCAACGGAGTTTCAGTTGGATCCTGCAAACTTGAATGTAGCAATCATAAATAAAGTGTTGCAAGAGCCATAAGAAACTGACATCAAGCTAGTAAAACTAACCAGTTTTGGCAACGTATTTAATTACACATGAACTAGTAAAACTAACAAGTTCTTGGCAACGTATTAAAGTAACAAGTCGGTACCATTTACTGGCAACACGGACATCTGTAATTTTTTTGATGTAAGCAAAATGATTCCAACATATATATATATATATATATATATATATATATATATATATATATATATATATATATATATATATATATATATAAGTTAAAAAGACGGTGTCCCTCATATAAACCTGACAGTTGTCTATCTATGAACAAGCAAACATTACTAGTGCTACAAGTGATAAAAGCAAACCATTTAAACAAACAGGGTATCAGAACGTAAATTACACGTGAATTCTGCTGCACTCTAGAAGTATATATAACCAGCTATCTACGTGCTTAAGTAGCTATTTAAGTTCAGGCAAACAGGTAATTCTTAACAGTAAGTATCAAACACATAGATAGGCATAGTCTATAATAGGATTGACATGCTATGGCATTATGTAATCAGTAGCAAACTAAATTAAGCCAAGCAACGTAATTGAACAATTTTGCAATAAGTGGCTAACTAAAATTCCGAGAAGCAGGTAACTGAACTTATGCTAGCTCTTTGTACAGGCACACTGCAACTTCTTTTTCGCTTACAAGGTTCTATGAAGGAGTCCATGGCATCAATTGCTTAGATGCGCAGTCACAATACTTCTTTCTTCCCACACTGCATTGGTAAGTCGAATGGTTAATCTGATAAGATGGTGCATCCTTGATATGTTATATGGGGACGGGTTGTCACACTAGTTGTAGCCACACACATCACACTGGCTTTTACTGTATATTTGATGCGATTACATTTGGCATATCGAGATCTAAGCAATCTACAATAGGATGAAAAGACTGGCATCCTTCACATTATTGGCGAACTCAGTTCATAGAAACAAGCAATTCAACCATACTGTGGTTAAATCAAAAGCGCCACTGGAATATTTTTCACTACCGCAATCATACATGCAAAAAGGGGCAACGCCACCGTAGGGGATAGTATGGGCAGCCGCCTCGGGTGGCTGAAACTGTGCACCTAGTTTGAGTCGTCCAGGTTGGCCCAGGCTAGTTTTATTCATCCCAACGCATGAGCAGGCAATGTAATAATGAAGAAAAACGTTTCAATTTGGATGGGCCAATAACGTAAGTGCAAGGCAGGACCTATAGCAGGTTCACGGCCCAAACGAGCGCCTCCCATATCGATCGACAGTAGGAAAAATCCCAGTTCGTTCGCTCCAGCCTCCAGTCTGGTTCGCTCCTAACCTAGCCGCCGCTGGACTGGCCGACACAGCACTTCCTCGCGCCCTCGTTGGACGTCGGTCGCGGGGCTTCAAGCGAATGGAAGGACAAGAAGATGAAGATCCAACCCTGGGTGTAGCCTACGTGGGAGGTAGCGGCGGCAACACGGGCATGGCATCGAGCTTGCACAAACGGACAGTTGCAGCTTGCAGAGCAGCATGCGTAATGAGCAGGTACATCACATCCCTGATTATATCTAATTCAACTGTTCAATTTCTGGCCAATAGTTAAACCTGACGGTGTTGTAAAACTGTTTGTATGTAGGGAATATATAAGAAAATGAAACCAATTTCTGCTTATTGTATTACTCCCCCAATCAATACTGAACTGACTGAACCTGATGTATCTAATCAAGTTTCCGGTGCAAACATACGAGCTCATGTTGTTCTTGAGCCTGAAGTGTCTAATGAACAGACTGCTAATGAAGGATTTGATGAAAACTTTTTGCATGCTCCTGGTGATGAAGATATAGTGTCTAATGAGGGATATAATGCAAGCACTTTGCAAGCTCCCATTGAAGGATTTAGTGTCTAATGATGATCTACTATGTTGAGAGAGACATAGAGATTTGCAGGCATTGATGACAAGAAAATTATAGTACATTTTCATGGCTTGAGGAAACGTCGAGGACATCTACCTGAAAGTCCCCATATCATGACAATGTAGCATAAATACTTTTCTAATCTTTTGTTTGAAACTATTGGCATACTTGTGCAAGATAGACATATTGATATGCAGTTTGCGCACTGGTTATAGGTGCAATTACACTTTGATATTTTCATCCAGAGAACAAATAATTCAAGTAGGTATAGACCATGTTAGTAGTCCTTGTACACCATGTTGCATTTTGTGTTTTTTGGTGCTTACATCATTTAGTGTTTCATAATCTGAACTACTTTGGATCATTAGCTGGTTTTCAAAATGCATGTAGCTTCACATTTCTCAAGTTCTTTTGATTTCCGGAGTGCAAGTGCCTTCGCATTTTTTAAGTTAAATTTTCACCCCTGGTAACTTGAATTCGTGGATCCGCCACTGCACACAAATCATACACGTAGACCAGTACGAATTAAATAAAATGCAGGGACTTATGCTAGCTCGTTGTACAGGCTCACTACAGCTCTGCTTGCGCTTGGGATGTTCCATGTACAAGTCCATGTTACCACTTGCTTGGATGTGCAGGCCTCGTGCTCCTTGCATCCCCCTTTGCATTTTTGACATGGCGAATGGTTGATAAAATAATAGGAATCGACCTTGCTATTATACCGGAGGACAGGTACTTACAAGGTTATACCAGTGTGCAGGATGTGTACCAGATCCCGTAGCGCCGTCATGCTTCGCTAAAAAATGGTTTTGCTTGTTTCAGATGATATCTCCATAAGAAATAAGAGTTAAAGTCAGAGTTGCATAGGCGTGTAAGCTAAGAGAGCAGTGAAAGGATATATAAACATCGTCGAAACAGTGCACAAGGGAGTGATATGTGGATACCTAGTTCGGGTCGGCGTTTGGGCATGCTCGCCTAGAGTGCGGATCACTTCAGAGCCGTTGAGGGTGATGCACTGGCGTTGGCTGGCCACGCATGGATGTAGATCTTTAGTGACAGCAGAGCGCTATGATGCGGTGCACGAGACTATTGGTGAAGCCCCAACGGCCTCGGGGGCGGAGGTGTGACGATGTGCTCGGTGAAGTAGCCCCGGTGAGGTGGGAGACAGCGTCGGTGAAGCGCACTTGATGCGGTGGAAGTCGGTGTCTGTGAGGCACGTCGGTTGCGGCGGCCGGCGTTGTCGGTGGACCACCCGGTGTGGTGGACGAGGGCATAGATGAGGTACCTCCAGTGTGGTGGTGAAGCGCGGCCGTCGTCTTCGTCATCGTCGTCCGGCACAGATGTGGGGAAAGAGACGAGACGAGGGGCGATTCGAACTTTGCTTGGGTTAGCGGTGAATTAGGGATTTGAGTGCTCTGAGCACAGAAGGGGACAGTGGAGAAGGGTGATGTTGCAGGGCTGGAATTGGGGCCGCCAGATATTTCAATCCAAAACATGGAAGCGCGAACTTATTTTGTCGTCGTTCTTTTTGGGGGGAGGGAGGGAGGGGATGGGTGGTTGGGTGCTAGCGTCCGTACGACACAAGCGATCACCATGACACGACCCTGGACTGCCCGGTGCGCCAACATTTGAGAATGCAAACGAATCTTCTTTCATTTGCAAATGAATCTATATGTATTACCATGCATGTGTTTTCCTTGCAAATAATTAGTCACTCGAAACGAGGTACTATAAATTATTTCATGAGGAGTTATTTGAATTAGAGTCTGTGTCACATAGCGATCTCCAATTCTAACGTGGATTTCACATTTCATGGTATCCACGCTACTTTTTAATACAAATTCATATGTATATGATGAACACCATGGTAGTGAGAAAGTTTGGATGGATTCAAACATATGACCTACAAAATAGCACAACAATCGAGTCAATGTCAACTTTTCCAAACCTAGTATGGCACGAATTCGAAATAATTACCCATATGCATGGTCCTCCATTCAAATCTTACAATGTACACTAAATTGAAACGTTGATATTAAGTCTCATACTATCAACATTCAAATGTTGTTTTAGCCCCCCCCCTCGACACACATGCTACATACTTCCTGTATCGATCAATCTTCCTCTCCTAACCACCTTAGGAAGCTATCGGTTTCCGACACATGTTCATTCTTTCTCTCCATGTTTCGATCTCTAACTCTCTCAACTACACAACCCCCTTTTTCCACTCTGTTACCAAATGTATCTACCTCACACACCCGCCATTGTACCCCATGCCAAGCTCTCTCTCTCTCTCCCTCCCTCCCACCCCCTCTCGCTAGATACATGCATTGCCTATCTAGCCCCTCCTCTCGTGCACACGCACGCACATTGTCTATCTAGGTCACTCTCTCGAGATTGTCTCACTCTTTCTTCCGCACGGCGGGCCACACTCACTCAATCTCACTCTCTTTATCTAAGTCTCGATTAACCTCGCTTTCTTTCACACACAAATGATATATCTCCCTGTTCGGGCCTCGATCGACACACTCTATACTCTCTCAAGCAGATTGTCTATCTAGGTCAGTCCATCCAAGCCGCCCCCACTCTTTCGACCTCATGGCGGGCCACACTCGCTCAATCTCTCTCTCTCTCTCTCTCTCTCTCTCTCTGTATGTCTCGATTGACCTCACTCTTTCTCGGACACAAATGATATATCTCCATGTTTGAGCCCAATTCGACATATTCATATTGTATACTCCCTCACGCACATTGTCTATCTAGGTCGCTCTCTCCAACCCGTCTCACTTTTTCGATCGCACGACGACCCACACTCTCTCAATCTCTCTCCCTTTATATATGTAATCGATTGACCTTGCTTCCTCCACGCACAAAATATATCTACATGTCTGTGACTGGATCATCTCTCAAGCTCTATCTTACAGCCCTCACCCTTCCCAAAAGCTCAATCGGACAACATCTCTCCAGAGCATATATATCTTTTCAACAAATGCCGGACCACACTCACTTTTTCTCTCTATCTATCCATGTCTCGATTGACCTCGCTTTCTCACGCCGTATCTTCCACACTTTGAAGCTACCTCTCCATCCCTCGCAGAGTCGGAGCTATTTACATTGTGAGGGGGACTCCAACCTTGGCTTGATTTGTGAAGGCATTTATTCCAGTGGGTTTAGATTATATTTTCTTAGCATTTGGCCCACAACTACTACAAACACCGTTGCAACCCCCGCACCTCCCCCAATTGATTTCCATCTGGCTCGGTCATCGCTCTCTCGCACATCCTTTCTCGCCTTCAACATCGTACCATGGTATTTTTGCAAAAAACTCCGTTGTTCTCTTTAGTTATTACAAATAAGCTACAAAACTACACACCGATAGTCCACCTGTAATGGAACAAATTTTGACCCAACAATTAAAGTGCTACAAAGTACACACCAAGGGGCCCACCTATCATGAAACAAATTTGGACCCATATATAAATTAAAAATTAAAAAGGACGAGGATCGAACATGCGACCAGGGCCTTCAAGCCGCACGTCAATAGGCAACATAGTACATCAACGTTTGTTGTACCCCCTTTGTTGATATAATGTTTTTATATTACCACAACCTATTTAATGGATAACATGTTTTAATATTATTTTTAGTACATTAGTGGGACCGGCTCGTTAGCACGTACTATTCGCATTCACTTACTGGTGGGTTCCATGTCTGCTCTCTCTCTCTCCTCCCCTTCTACGTTTAGACGCACGGGCTAACACGGCGATGTTGTCGTTGACCATATCTGGATGCGTTCACAAGTTACGGCACCAGTTTCACGTACTAGTAGTACTAGTCAATGTGTACGTGCAATGCATGTTAATTTGGAAGTATATTAAGTGCATGCGGATATTAAGTAGGATATTATTTGCGTATTATTATGTGATTGGCACTATTTTGGCATGAAATTAACTGCACGCTAAATATGTTGAGCGCTCTACATTGAAGCAGTCTAGGTCATTGGATTGACATGATTTGATGACCGAGATTAATTGGATCTGCCCCTTTGGTATAGATGGTATAGATATAGATTATACATGTAACAAGTTTAGGAACAAAAGTGACCATGACGGACAAGTCATCAAGTACTATTTATCTACTACTCTGTAATAATTAAATGCGTTGATTAATAGATGTATCGCCTAGTGCTCGAACAAGGGGACTGGTCGCGCCCTACAAGTATATGGAATTAACTTCCCTAAGAAAATATTTGGAATTAACATCGTATTTAATATGAAATGTTTGCAATGAGAAGGAATACATGTGGATTGATGACGTTTTATATTTAATTTGATACGGCTCTAGCAGAACATTCAATCGATCAAACCATAAAATTCATTCAGTCTGACTTTGACTTTAGATTCATATGACGATCAATCTAAAATAAACGGAAATGATAAACGTTCATATTTTAAGCATGGCAATCCGAACATTTTTCATGGCAAATTTAGATTACGCGGCGGCGGGGGCATCTTGCGGTGGGAACCAGCTCCTCTGCCGTGCTCTATTTGTCGTTGGGCCACTGACCGACGGCGATGGCAACGACGACATCTTGCACCATTGTTGGTGTACTCCTGGATGTTGGCCCTAGCTTCAAGGAAGGCCAGAATGTTCAGGACTTCGTTCTCCAGGAGCGAGTCCACTGGCGGGAGGAGGCGACTGGCGTTGGTGTAAGGAAGCGGTCGACGGCGGCCATCCATGCCGCTGAGGGGGGCACTGGCACCCACGCGGGGACAGGCGCGGCGGAGACATTCGTGTGCACGGGCACCGGAATGGGCGCGCGTGTCAGTGCATGTGCAGGCAGGTGCACGGGCGCGTGAAAGTCGGCGGGGACCTCGTGGAACCCGGTAGCATCAAGCTCGGCGACATTGTGCGGCTCCCAGCCCATCAATGCCACGGGGATGGGCGCTGGTGCAGTCGGGGCGACAGGAGTCGGAATGAGAGCAGGGACATGCGCGGCATCTTCCCGCCACAAGGCCGGTTCAAGCTCGTCCCAAATCACCTTATGTTATTGATACTCTGGCTGGGTGTCTTCCTTAGGAAACTAGAAGACTAAGGGCAGACCATCATGATGCGGCATGGCGTACGGCTAGGTCAGGCTGGTTGGAGGTAGACGACAGGTGAATCGAAGAGGAAGAGAGAAGATTGTAGCGATACCGGGTAGTGTGGACGTGATTTTAAACTGCGGCTCCAACACCATTAAAAGTGGGGGAAGTTGGGACGAAGGTGGGCGGCGGAGCCTGGTCAAAGGGCTCGTCTCCCGGTGAGCCTACTCAGCGGTCTGCTCGCACGCCTCCCGGTCAGCCGGCACAGCGATCTGCTCGCACACCTCCCGTCGACTCACACGCTTTCTCGGACGACACCTGCTGATAAGAAGCGGGACTCGTGGCGGCACGTAAACGCCCACGGTTTGGATAGTGAAAGCGCTCGTCTTAACATGACAGGTCTTTGTTCCAAAGTACCTTGGCTCTTCATTTGTAAAACTTCTCATAAGCAGATTGTCTCAAATTGAAGAGAAAAATTGCATAGGAATATTTGTGACATATCACCAGACCATGCTCAGTTTCATGAATTTCCGATCACTTTTGGATTTTCTGAAATTTAAAATCCAGGATTCAAAAAAATATCATAACCTGCATCATGCAATAAATTTTCAAGCGATACATCTTTACTATTGTAGATGTTAATATTTCTTAAGAAAGGATTTGGTCAAACATTTTGCTTAGTTAGACTTCAGACAAGTTATATATGCAGAGTAAAAGGATAATCCCTCTTTACTAGTGCATTTCCTGATATATTAACTCAAGTACTAGGCACGAAGGCTCAATTCTGTGCTCATCCTAGTGTAGTACTCCTATTAGTACTAGGAAATGGAGTTGACGGGTGACCTTGGGTAGCGGCGACCAAGGGAATTGAACCGTGCTCGACACGGTAGCTAACGTTGTCTAGTTACTAAAGCATCCCTCCATTGTTCATCGGTAGTCATTATGGACCGGGACATGAGGGGAATTTCCTAGGGCTGGAAGTCTGGCAGCCAGATATTTGGACTCGAAAGGCGGAGGCTCGACTGGTTGGGGTTGGCTAACATGCGTATCACGCATGCCACCAGAAGGACACGAGCCCGGCTTTTTTTAGGATCAATACTAGACATGGTCTGTCCGGTACGCCGTTGGGTTCTACCATTCGGGAATACGAAAGGAATCTTTTAAATTGCCGAACGAATCTATATGTATTACAATGCTCGTATTTTCGTTGCAAATAGTAATCTCAACGTGGTAATTGATTTATGACGAGTTCTTGAATTAGAGTGAGTTTGTGATATAGTGATCTCAACGTGGATTTCACATTTCATGGTACCCCTAGTAAGTTTTTCATTGCAAATTCAAATTTAAAAGATGAACGATATGGTCGTGAGAAAACTTCGTATGTATCAAGCATATGACCACACACACACACACATGCACACACACAATACAACAACAATGCATCTATTTTTCCAAACCATGCATGTATGACATGAATTCAAAAATACTCCCTCTGTTCCTAAATATTTGTATTTTAGAGATTTCAACAAGTGACTACATACAGAGCAAAATGAGTGAATCTACACTCTAAAATTTGTCTATATACATCTGTAGGTGGCAGTCCATTTGAAATATCTAAAAAGACTAATATTTAGGAACGAAGGGAGTAAAACGTAAGACATGCATGGTCCTCAATTCAATATTTTGAATGAACAGGAAACTGAAACATGAATATTAAGTCTAGCACTACATACATGCAAATGTTGTGTTTAGGCGGAGCTATGTAGATTGTCGGGGGTTAAACCTTCGACCTTAGATAAAATTGTGAAGATCTATTTAGGATTGTTTAGATTATAATATTTGAACATTATATTTGTCCCCACCCTCCCAAACATCGATTGGTTGTGCACCCCCCTCCCCGGGAGAATATCATGTGCCCCCACACCTTAGATCCTACCTGCTGATATGAGTTGCTTGGAGCTTGTAGATCTGAGATAAAACAGCTCACGAGATGTCTTAATATCTTTACAGGAAACCTTAATGAGTTTGAAAATTGCACACAATTTGTACAAAAACAACTTAGATCCCCTTGGATCCCATATCCAACGACCTCGAAGCTCATATCACCGTAACATCTAAGATGAAGGAGGGCCTCATATTCTCCTGTATGTAAGAATATCATGTGCTACCACACCTTAGATGCTTTGGTGATACAAGCTCTTCGGATCCGTTGGATCTGTGATCCAACAACTCCTCGGTGGTTCGAATGTTTTTTGTAGAAAAGCCCCCAAAGAGTTTGGCCACTGCTTACAAGCACAAAGACTGCTCAGATGCCATTGGATCTCAGATTGAACGACCTCGAAGCTTGTATCACCATTGCATCCAAGCTGCGAGAGAACCTGATGTTTTCTCACAGGGGAGAATATGAGGTTCTCCTACACCGTAGATTCTGTGGTGATACGAGTTCCCGGAGGTCTAACGGCCCACAGTAGGAGGTTTGAATGTTTTTGCAATATACGCCTGAGAGAGTTTGGGAATTGCGCAGAAAGTACAAGTACTACGCATGTGGCATCTGATCACAGATCATACGACCTAGATGCTCGTATCACCGTAGCGGCTAATTAAGCTACGGGGAGCACCTAATATGAGTAAGTGGGAGTCATTGGATCCAAGATGCAGCGACACACACGAGGACTGAATGTTTTATTTGGAAAAAACCCTTGGAGAGTTTGGAAATTGTGCATAATTACAAAGACTACTCCCAAGCCATTGGATCTTAGTTCCAACGACGTAAAAACTCGTATCACCATAGCATCTAAGCTGCGGGGTGGATGTGATATTCTATGCCGCTATCATTTTTGTTCCTAAACTTGCAAAATATGTGTAACTGATGCTGTTACTTGTCTAACCGCGCAAAGTGTATGTTCAAAAAAACCATCCTACACTGAAATATTGGAACAACACACAGGGGTCCCACTTGTCATTGATCAAATTTGGACCTAAAACTAACAAATTTGAAAGATGAGATTCAAACTTGCAACCTGGACTACAAAGCTTAAGTCGATAGCCTGAAACAACAACGTTTTTTGGCTTTGTCCCCTAACTTGATTTTATATAATATTACGTTGAGTAGAGTAGAGGGAGTGGCTCGTCAACACATGCATACCGTTGACTCACTTACTGGTGGGTCCCATGTCTGCCATCTCTCTCTCCTCTCCATCGTCTAACCTTTAGACGCACGGGCACACGCAAAGAGTGGCGCTAGCTTGCCTAGTGTTATTATAACTAATAAAAGCTTGGAAAATAGAAGAATCACCTAGAACAAGAGATGTTGTGGCTGATCGAGACGGAGCTAACCACACCTATCCTCCATGCCACGTTAGCATGATGAAGCTGTGTGGCTAGTGGGGTGTTTTCGATCGACTAGCCGGGTCCTGAGGTTGAACCATAGGTAGTATGTCTGACACAGTATATTTTTACACCACATTTTTCCTCCGTGCCGAGACGTGGCACACCCTACCACGCGGTTTCGGGGTCCTCCCGGGCGGTGTACACATATTTCCTTCCTTGCCGAGACGTGGGACACCCTACCGCGCGTTTTCTGGGTCCTCCTCGGTCATAGCGCCGAATCAAGTAAAATGAGTCATCAAATCACGAAAGACCGCCTTTCCCGCCGAGTACATCAGTGAAGCACAATGGCTAGCTAGTTGGGCTAGTGCGACCGATTAGCTAGGCCGCCACCACATTTGTTTTCTCACCCCTTTTTTATCTCCTTGCCGGCAGGTAAATTTAAATATCCACTACGGCGTTTCTCTGGTCTTTGGGTGCGGCAGGCGCGACAGGATTTTTATTTTTTTGATTGACGGGAGCAGGCGTGGCAGGATTTTTAATTTTTTGATTGACGGGAGCAGGCGCGGGAGCAATTAGTCACGATGACTCCGCGTGTAAAACCCACTGCTCCTTGATGTAAAAAGTCGTCGATTAGTGTTTTCCCATGGTGAAAACCAAAAGATTCACCCTACTCCTCAGCTGGCTCCCTCCGCCTTCCCGTAGATTGCATTGCCTTTCAGCCATTTCGCCCCCTTTGCTTCCTCTCCCAATTGCTTCTACCTGGTTCCATGGTGGCGCACCAGATCACGGAGTTTGAGGTGAGACGGCTGACACAGGAAGTCCAGGCCAAGGATGCAGAGCTCAGGGCCAAGGATGTGGAGCTCCGTGAGCTCAAGGAGGAGAGGAGTTCCATGCTCCTCCTTTATGTGCGGGAGTTCACTGAGCTTCAAAAGCGGCAGGTGTCCACCACAAAGATGCTCAAGGCGTCGGTGGCGTTGCTACAGAAAGCGGGAGATACGATAGGCGGTCAGGCGAGCCGGCTAGAGCGCGAGCGGGCCGATCGCGACGAGGTATAGGACCGCCTCAGCCACTTGGTGGACCATGTTGCCACGCACGTGTTGCGGCTGCGTGATGCCTACCGTCATGCCAGTGCAACCATGCCGGGCATTGGGCTAAACCCGTTCGACCACCCCGTCGACTTCAACGAGCTGCAGCTTCCTAACCTGGTCTCCTTCTTCACCTATATCTCCGAGGAGCTGAGCCGTCTCCACGCGATGGTGGGGGCGGAGCTGGACAAGGAGGGGTTGCGGGCTACCTTCACCGTTGCCGGGCAAATCCTCTCAGACCTCCTTCACCAAAATCCATTCGTGCCATTGGACACCATCTTTGACGAGCTGGCTCCCGCCGACCGAGAGCGGGCTCTGCGGGCGGTGGCACCCTGCATCACCAACGCCGTGCGCCTCGAGAAGCAGAGGGACTTCGGTGGTGTTTAGGCATCCTCTGCATGGGCATGTCCATGTCTCGGTGCAACATGATCATTGGATCAAACTCAGATGGTGCAGATCAGCCACTGTAGCACAAAGTGTGGGTGTGATTGGTTGCATTCTCATCTCAATATAGTTATTCCCTCTCCCTGCATGCTCATCTCAATACCCCTCTTCGTGCATGCTCCTAGTGTATTTGTGTTAACCTACTAGTGTGGACTCATGCACCCTTCATGCACTCTGCCAAACACCCAAAAGTGGGTTGTCGGTGTCAAAACCGGCGGATCTCGGGTAGGGGGTCCCGAACTGTGCGTCTAGGCGGATGGTAACAGGAGACAAGGGACACGATGTTTACCCAGGTTCGGGCCCTCTTGATGGAGGTAAAACCCTATGTCCTGCTTGATTGATATTGATATTGTGGATGTTTACAAGAGTAGATCTACCACGAGATCAAGGAGGCTAAACCCTAGAAGCTAGCCTATGGTATGATTATAAGGGTTGTTGTGATTGCAGTCCTACGGACTAAAGCCCTCCGGTTTATATAGACACCGGAGAGGGCTAGGGTTACATAGAGTCGGTTACAATGGTAGGAGATCTACATATCCGTATCGCCAAGCTTGCCTTCAACGCCAAGGAAAGTCCCATCCGGACACGGGGGGAAGTCTTCAATCTTCTATCTTCATAGTCTTGGAGTCCGGTCGATGATGATAGTCTGGCAAATGATAGTCCGGCCGATGACGGTAGTCCGGCTATCCGGACACCCCCTAATCCGGGACTCCCTCAGTAGCCCCCGAACCAGGCTTCAATGACGATAAGTCCTGCATGCGTGTAGTCTTGGCGTTGCAAGGCGGGTTCTCCTTTAAGTTCCATGTACCGCCGAGCGGTGTCCAGCTTCCTCATCAATGTTGCGCGTCTTGGCTTCCACGCCCAATAAGGGCCTTCTTCCACGCTACAGCGAATGTGAAAAGCGAGGTGTCTTTTATGTTTTACCCCTAGTTGTGCGAATAATCTGCCTATAAGGGAGGCAAGAATCCAGATCCAAATCACCATCTTCCTCTCGCAAACACTCATCGGAGCGCTTTCGACCAAGAATCCATTCCATCATGGACCGTCAACGCTCCTCTTCTCGCTCCCAGCCCTTCGCCAGAGATTGGAGGAGATGCTCTGTTTCACAACGAGCTGGTGAAGCTCCAAATGGGGGATATCTCCTCCGGCCTTCATGGTTCCGGTTCGAGCTGGCTCGCCACCTACAAAGGTGGGAAGCTAGCAGAGGTTACCCTAATCCCAACAAAGGGGCGGGTATGCTTCGTCCCCTATCTAATAAGGGGCTCGGTTTCTGTACATCCATTCCTCCGCTGGCCTCGAGTTCTACTGACTCCAGCTCCATCACCTCACGGCCGCCTCAATCCTGCATATCGCGGGTTTCGTAGCTCTTCTGCGAGCTTTTCCGGGCATCGAGCCCCACCGCCTTTATGGAAGAGGTTGTTTTGCCTTGTCCCCGCTCTCACGAGGGGTCCATATATCAAGTGGGCGGCGCGAAATATGGCGCATCGCGGGACCGGATATCCATCCGGAACCCTAAGAAGGCGCTGAAGACCGGCCTTCGAATGGTTTTATATAGAAGACGCTCGCTGCGGACCTGTTCGGATCGGCCTCCCGAGTTCAGCAATGCTCCTCTGAAGAAACGCCTTAGTTGGCGTCCATGAGCCCCCGATCGGAGGAAGACAAGAGCGTCCATTATCGATGGGCGAATAAGGTTCTTGGCCCATGCCGGTTGACCATGATCGAGTCATGGCAACATGCATTCTGCTGAAGTGCAGCCACTACAATCTGAGGCCACCCCATGTGGGATTTCAACGGGAGGATGATGCCACCCGTCATGGCCGCAAGGGTCGGAATCAGCCAAGATCTGGTGACGATCTTGTCCGGCTGTATAAGGGGAGAAGGAGGATTTCCTTGACGAACCCGTTAAATGGGTTTTCCATGAACAATCCCGGCCTTGGGTAAGTGAACACTCAGCGTGTCCGACCCGTGCCTTCAAACTTAAGTTTCTTACATTGTGTTATTCTTCGGCGTAGGAACTGCGCCGGACTGTGGAGGAATGCTAAGTCCGGCTCCGCAGCTTTGAGGATCGAGAGATCCCGGATCCGGCCTCGAAGAGGATTCGAGACATAAAGGTGGAGCTAATCGACGGGTGTTCCACCAGCTCAACATGGATAATGCTTTGAAGTCGCCATCACGGCCGACTACCCCGGACTAAACCCGGCTCCCCAGGTGATCGCGGCCGAAGCCCTGACACCGTCATTCCTTCCTTGCTTATTTCTGACCACCGTACATGATGGCACTGTGCAGGAGGTGCCCCTAGGGCGAGAAGCCGAGCCCGCGGTGGCTGACCAACAAGGGCCAGTCCGGACCGGTAGGCGGAAGAGGAGCGCGACGCGGACTGAAGCGTCGCCGCAAAGGTGTAGCTCACAATTCCTTATTTTTAGTGCAACGTTCCTAGGAAGCGTTTGAGTGCTCATGACTTTTATAGGGAAAAAGCGTCCGCCCGGATCTGCGGGCGTGGAAGTTGTCAATCCAGCCTCTACCAACCGGGCTCCCGCACCCGGTCGGGGGGGAGGCGGCGCAAAACACGAGCCGGACGTTCCTCCGACAGAGGATGCCGAAAGACTGTCCGCCACCAAGTCTGAGGTGGAGAGTGCCCTGAATCACAGCGCCACGACAACATTCGTGATCGTGCTTCTCCCCGAGGCGTTGAATGCCTTTAACACGGGGGCGCGCACCTTTGTGCCGCTCAAGATAGTTTTACGAGCCACGGAGCGGTATGTAAAAGACATACGGGTAAGAGATTTTAACGGTTGTATATGCGGTAGCCCCGAGACTTAAAGTAGTTATATTAACTGATTTAAGGATCATATGAAATCAGGATCTTACCGAGAAGAATACCCAACTGTCTCGGGGCTGCAAGAGTGCAAGGCCCAACTTGAGGCCGCATTGTTTGGCGCAGGAGGAAACGCAAGGACCTCTCCCAGTAACGCATTATTTTAGAAGGATAAGTAGCGTTTGGCCTTTGCGCAAGTCTAAAAACGACGTTGCAGGTGCTGCGGACAAGATCCGGACAGACAAGAACTTCGGGCCAACTAAAGGCGGCGAGAGGGTGCTGCATAAGGTGCAGCATGAAAGGAACAAGCTCGGGATGCCCATGCCCAGCTTGGAGAAGAGCTGAAAGGCGTTCGGGCGGAGCTGCCGGGCTCCGTTAAGGAGAATCAGCGGCTTCGTCGCGGCATATATAGTAAGTGCTTGGCGAACTCCTTTGAAAAGAAGAGTTCGCGAGGAAGTCCATTTGATGTAATATGTCTGTAGGTATGCTCACAGTGTCGCCTGGAGGAGATGCCGTAACAACGGGTGATCAACTTCCGAATTGTTGCAACTGATCGAGCGAGTTCGGCAGGCTATGGCGGCGCCATCCGGCGTTATGGCCAGCCTTCTCCATACCCGAGGGTCTTGGGGAGCTTGCGGGCTTCTGAGGAGTGCGACAGCGCTTCCATTTATGGAAGATTTCGCCTGCCGCCAAGGTGCCGAGGAGGCTGGGCCATGGTAAAGACGCGGTACAAGAAGGCGGATCCCAATCACATGGCGAAGTCGGACTGTGGGGCCCGATGGGAAGGAGATCCTGTGAGTTTAGTATCGCCAAGTGGAGTTGGCTGCAAAATTTTCCCAACAAGGCGTAAATTAGACAACTTTGTTAGACGGATTGAGGAGGAATACAATCGGTCGATTTGACAATGTATTATAAAATGACATACAAAATGCCTTCTAGCGGATTGTAGATCGTTTGTCTTTGCCGACCTTTTAAGCCGACCTCGGGACCCTAGAGTCCGGAGTGTGTCGAATACCTTCTCGGTTATGAAACAACCGGGTATGCATGGAGACCAAAGTAGGGTCATTAGTGCTTTATCGGACAAGTGCCCAACTAGTTATGTTATATTACATGGTTAGTAAGAAACATCTTCCAGGGAGAATAGTTCCGATAAGGGTTCCTTTCCGCTGGGGGTGGCATGCCCTAAAGCAGAAAACATCCGGGGGCAGATAAAAAGTGGATAAAAATCATCTTTTAAGTCACCGACCAATATTCCCTTAAGAACGCTAGCTTTCGGCTTCACCCATCGAGGTACACATCCGGCTGACCCGCAAGAACAATCGCAGAGGTGCTCCTTTACCTCCTAGCCGAACAATCGGGAGCGTGGGGTAAGCACAGAGCCAGCAACCCAGCTTGGCCAAAACTTAAGTCATATCGATGCATATAATGGTGAATAAAAGGTACATGTGGAGGCTTGACACATGTCTGGGCATAAAGCCCGTATAATTAAGCTTCGGTAAAGAAGCCCCGAATATAATGAGTGCGGTAGCACATCAATTGTCTTGTGAACGTTGCGCTGGTAAAGCCCTTTAAGGCTTGGATGAATAGGTTTGAGAAGAAAAAGATGAACAAAAGGCAGCTGAAATAAATAAAAGAAAAATTTTTGGACGGGGGAAGGGGACGAACTCTTAGTCCGGCGCTAGGCATAGAATCGCCGGAGGCGGGCTGCGTTCCATGGGTTCGGCTCGAGTCGGTTATCCGATGCATTTCGTAGACGGTACACTCCGCCAGTCAAAACTTGATCAATGATGAAGGGGCCTTCCCATTTGGGCTTGAGCTTGTCCTTTTTCTTGTTCGGCAGGCGTAGAACCAGTTCGCCAACGTTGTAAGTCTTGGCCCGTACTTCTCTGCTTTGGTATCTTCGAGCCTGCTGTTGATAGAAAGCGGAACGAGCCTTGGCGACGTCGCGCTCTTCCTCCAATGTGTCCAAGCTGTCCTGTCGATCCAAATCGGCTTCTCTTTCTTCGTACATGCGCACTCGAGGTGAGTCATGAATGATGTCGCAGGCAAAACTGCTTCTGCCGTACACCATAAAAATGGTGTGAATCCGGTGGTACGGTTAGGCGTTGTCCGCAGCCCCAGTCTGAGTCGAGCTCCTCTACCCGGTCGTGTCGTGAGGACCGCACTAGTCCGGGTTTGATGCCGCTCATTATGAGACCATTTGCTCGTTCCACTTGACCGTTGGTTTGAGGATGATAGACTGAAGCGTAATCGAGCTTGATGCCCATATTTTTGCACCATGATTTAACCTTGTCGGCGGTGAAGTTCGTGCCATTATCGGTGATGATGCTGTGGGGGACACCATAACGGTGTACTACCCCGGATATAAAGTCTATCACTGGTCCGGACTCTGCCGTTTTAACTGGCTTGGCCTCTATCCATTTGGTTAATTTATCCACCATGACCAATAGGTACCTTTGCTTGTGGGTTCCCCCTTTAAGTGGTCCAACCATGTCAAGCCCCAGCACATGAACGGCCAGGTAACTGGTATAGTTTTGAGGGCGTGGGTGGCATATGGCTCGATTAGCAAAGAGCGACAACCGACGATCTTTGGACTAAGTCACGGGCATCCGCTCGAGCCGTCGGCCATAAAATCCTGTATGGAATGCCTTTCCTACAAGGGCCCGAGCTGCGGCGTGGTGTCCACCTAGTCCGGCATGAATTTCAGCCAGGAGGTTTCGCCCTTCCTCTTCGGAGATACACCTTTGAAGGACTCCGGTTGTGCTTTTCTTATAAAGTTCTCCCTCATAGACCTTGTAGGCTTTTGATCGCCGGACAATGCAGCGGGCCTCGTTTTGGTCTTCGGGAAGCTCCTGCCTAAGCAAGTAGGCAAGGAATGGTTCTGTCCACGGGGCAATTACTGCCATTATGTCGTGGGCGGAAGGTGTTATGTCATCGACTGGATCGCCGGTTGGTGCGGCTTGTTCCAGATTGTTAGTTCCGGACTCCTCTTCCCATAGTACGGATGGCTTGAAGAGCCGTTCCAGGAAGATGTTAGGAGGGACAGCGTCACGTTTTGCGCCAATGCGTGCCAGTACGTCGGCCGCTTGGTTATTATCCCGGGTGACGTGATGGAATTCAAGTCCTTCGAACCGGGCTGACATTTTGAGGACAGCGTTGCGATATGCTGCCATTTTCGGATCTTTGGCGTCAAGTCTCCGTTTATTTGGGATATTGCGAGGTTTTAATCGCGCACCTCTAGGCGTTGAATGCCCATGGAGATTGCCATCCGGAGACCGTGTAAAAGGGCCTCGTATTCGCTGCGTTGTTAGAGTCCGTGTACATTATCTGAAATGCGTATTGGACTGTGTCTCCGGTCGGGGGCGTCACGACGCCAGCCCCCGATCCGGCTAACATTTTAGAGCCGTCGAAGTGCATAATCCAATTGGAGCATCGCCGTATTCTTTAGGGAGTTCGACCGGTCCATTCAGCGACAAAGTCAGCCAAAACTTGAGACTTGATAGCTCGCCGAGGTTTGTAAGATATATCAAATGGTAAGAGCTCAATGGCCCATTTTGCAATCCTGCCCGTCGCGTCGCGTTGTTTATAATGTCGTTAAGTGATACTTGAGGCCACTATTATCGAACACTCTTGAAAGTAGTGTCGAGCTTCCGGATGCCATGAACACCGCGTATGCTATCTTCGATAGTGCGGTAACGGACTTGCAAGGGGTTAACACGAGTGGATCGTAGTATACTGGTTTTGAAGAGGGAATTTATGCCCTTCATTTCTCGTTCGACGACGAGTACCGCGCTTACAACTTGATGCGTAGCTGCGATGTATAACAACATTGGTTCGCCCGGGTTGGGCGCAGCCAGACCGGATTGTTGCCAATATGGCCTTTATTTCTTGAGTCCGGCGGTGGCAGCATCCGTCCACTCGAAGTGTTGGTGCGCTTTGAGGAGGCGATAGAGGGTAATGCCTTTTCTCCTAGACGGAGATAAAGCGGCTTAGAGCCGCTCGCATCCGATCAATTTTATATTTGCTTGAGGTCTTTTGGGATATCTAGTTGTGACAGAGCTCGGATCTTGGCTGGGTTTGCTTCAATTCCTCTACGGATACGATGAAGCCCAGCAGCTTTCGGTGATGCGCGCGAAAACACATTTTTCAGGATTCAGCTTGATGTCATATGCTCGAGGTCATCGAATGTGAGCCTCAAGTCGTCTACTAGAGTTTCGACGTGTTTGGTTTTGACGACTACGTCGTCCACATATGCCTCTACTGTTTTGCCGATCCGGGTAGCCAAACATGTCTGAATCATGCGCTGATATGTTGCGCCGGCGTTTTTAAGTCCGAATGGCATCGTGTTGAAGCAGAATGGTCCATATGGAGTAATGAATGCTGTTGTGGCTTGATCCGCTTCTGCCATCTTGATTTGATGATAGCTGGAGTATGCGTCCAGGAAGCACAATGAATCGTGCCCTGCGGTGGCATCGATGATTTGGTCGATGCGGGGGAGGGGGAAGGGATCCTTTGGGCAGGCCTTATTTAGGTCTTTGAAATCGACACATAGGCGCCAGGATTTGTCCTTCTTTGGTACCATCACCAAGTTTGCTAGCCAATCCGGTGCTTGATGTCTCGATGAATCCGGCTTCCAAGAGCTTGGCTAGCTCTTCTCCCATTGCCTGTCTTTTGGGTTCGAAAATCGTCGAAGAGCCTGTTTGATGGCTTGAATCCTTTTAGGATGTTTAGGCTGTGTTACGCCAATCTGCGTGGGATTCGGGCATATCCGATGGGTGCCGAGCAAAAATGTCCCAATTTTCGAAGGAATTCTCGCAGATCTTGGCGTCTACATCGGGGTTCAATTGCGCCCGATGGAGGCCGTCTTGGTGGGGTCCGTTGGGTGGACCTGGAATTTGACTATTTCATCCGCTGGTTTAAAGAGGTGGACTTGGATCTTTTATCAAGTATCACATCGTCCCTGTTCACCGTGGAGCGCATCGCGATGAGTTCCTCGGCCGCTAGGGCTTGGATAGTGCCTCTAGGGCTAGTGCGGCTGTCTTGTTTTGGTAGCGAGTGCTATGTCCGGATCACTAGCGAGAGTGATAATTCCGTTGGGACCGGCATTTTAAGCTTCATGTACCCATAATGGGGTATAGCTTGAAAAATTGTGAATGCCTCTCGTCCTAATAGAGCATGATATCCGCTGCTGAATGGGGCCACTTGAACGTGACCTCCTTGGACCTATAATTGTCCGGCGAGCGAACACTACGCCCAGCGTGATTTTTCCTATGCAGCATGCTTCCGGCTGGGAATTATTCCTCTAAAGGTTGTGCTGCTTCGCTCAATGCGGTTCGATCTATTTCCATTTTTCGAGGGTTTCCTCATAGATGAGGTTTAGTCCGCTGCCGCCATCCATGAGTACCTTAGTAAGGCGAAAGCCGCTACTATTGGGCTTGAGGACCAATGCGGTGGTGCCCGGCAGTTTGAATTTAGGTTAAATCCTTGGCATTGAAGGTAATAGCCGTGTCGCTCCATGGATTTATTGTTGCTACTTGGTAGACTTCGGCGAGGTTGCGGAGTTGTCGTTTTCGCATGTTATTGGATGTGAAAGTCTCAAGACTGTTAACACCGTCTTGGTGTTGCTGTCTGGGATTCGGAGCTAGAAGCTCCTCGCCACTTTGGCCACCGCCGTAGTATCCAACATGCTCGAAGGCTATGAGTTGGAGTGGCGCCTCGTGCTATGAATTTTGCAGGTCCGTTTAGCCAACCCTCCATGCAGTTCCGCCCTTTAGGGGTTTTGGTTTTTGGTATTCAGCCCAGTGCTTGATGATGATGCACCCTTTGGTTCCGAACTAGGGATGTATTCGGGGCCGGATTATCCCAAAATTTACTTTCGGTTTTCCAGGCGCTCTCCATCGCACAATACTTTTGTACGATGTTCTCCAAGTCAGCGAAGTGCGTGATGTCGCGCGACTTATGGCGTTTAGGATTCCCTTGTCCGTGCAATTATTGCGTAAGACCGAGATTATGTTTTCCTCTCGGCAGTCCTTTATCCTGTCCATAACCGGGAGGAATCGGCCCGAGAGTGATGTCTTGTCTCGGCGGGCTCTTGCGAATTAGAGTTAGATCGCATATGTCTGGGTGGGTGGGTGGAACTAAGTCCGGAACCCTACCCATCTCAGGGCTCGAAGGCCGAGAAGTTTCCAATTTTGGAAGCTTGGATTTCTGGACATTGTCCAACGAGTCTGGTCCGATGCCTGACTTTAAGTTCAGTGTTTGATCGAAGCCCGTCCCTCCGCAGGAATCCGGCATGAGGGGTTCGGGGATCCGGACATGACTAGTTTCAATACAGGAGAAGCGTCGCCGCATTGTTCCTCTACCACTGCAACGTGGTGGGTGACCTGGGGAGAGTTAATTTCTCTCAGATCGGGTTTAAGCCCAATCTGATCATAGTCTGTAGCGACTCCCAGGGCGGCGATGCAATCCAAGAGCTCATTTACGGACGAGAGCACTATTGGATCCAGCCGCTCGGCGAATTCCGAGCTGACGTGAAGATTGCTTTTGACGACTTGAGAGGTCGTTGTCGAAGCGATGGCCGGACAGGCGGTCATAAGAAAACCACCTAGCCGGATAGTTTGGCCGGCGGCCAAGGCTCCTTTGGCGAAGATACCGTCCTTGAAGACGGGAGGAGGCATCCTTCCTATCGGTGACGGCACAGAGGAACTCTCAATGAAAGCACCAATGTCGGTGTCAAAACCGGCGGATCTCGGGTAGGGGGTCCCGAACTGTGCGTCTAGGCGGATGGTAACAGGAGACAAGGGACACGATGTTTACCCAGGTTCGGGCCCTCTTGATGGAGGTAAAACCCTACGTCCTGCTTGATTGATATTGATATTGTGGATGTTTACAAGAGTAGATCTACCACGAGATCAAGGAGTCTAAACCCTAGAAGCTAGCCTATGGTATGATTATAAGGGTTGTTGTGATTGCAGTCCTACGGACTAAAGCCCTCCGGTTTATATAGACACCGGAGAGGGCTAGGGTTACATAGAGTCGGTTACAATGGTAGGAGATCTACATATCCGTATCGCCAAGCTTGCCTTCCACGCCAAGGAAAGTCCCATCCGGACACAGGGGGGAGTCTTCAATCTTCTATCTTCATAGTCTTGGAGTCCGGTCGATGATGATAGTCCGGCAAATGATAGTCCGGCCGATGACGGTAGTCCGGCTATCCGGACACCCCCTAATCCGGGACTCCCTCATGGGTCGAGAAGGGAACTTTTGCTCCCATCCCATGCACCCTTCATACACCCTGCCTAACACTGATTCGTGCTTCATATGGTTCATGTTCCATGGAGTACTGTAGCACCGTACTCTCTGTGCGCTGTAGACCTAGTTCTGTTAACATTGATCTCACTATTCATTCTCGACAAGACAGTCAAAAGGGGTACTATGTTACATTACTATTCATATAGTTCACTTGCGCACAACATCATTTGTTATCGTCATATCTTACTACACTAGCAACAAGATTATGTAGTAATGGCGTATGAACCACTGCACATGCCTAGTAGTAGGAGCAATGTGTAAGTTTAAGTGGCTGCCGTGTTTCGCACTCCTCCATCGTAAGAGTGGAAACGCTTGCTGTAATCATTTTTTTCTTCAGAAAAATAGTGGACACGCTCTACCGTGCGGATCCTCCTCGACGGTCATTGGGAACCTTGCTACTCACTTTCGCCGATGTGTTGGACAACCAGCATCGGTCCACTAGCCATGCACTAAATTACTCCGTACTAGAGTGCCCAACTGCACGATAGACTATCCCGATCGAAGCGCCGCAGTAATGACCAATGATCCGTCAAATCACAAAACCCCCACCTTTCCAGTAGTAAGTTGGACGGGCGAAGCGAACATCATTTCACTCTTCTCCCTTAGCTTTCTCTCTTGAAGTAAACCCCAACTCGCTTCTCCCTCATCTTGTTCATCATTTCTTCAAGAAAACCTCGACCTGCTTCTGCCATTATTCTTCTCTCCCAAAGAAGGAAAGGTGAGCGCATCAATGGTGTTGATTCTGTCCAAGGCCCGGTCTTGCAACCCCAAGATTGATCCAATAACTCCCTCTCTCTTCTTCTTTTGGGTTTGTGATTATGGTTTCTTTTCTTTTATTTCTATTTGACAGTTTCTTGATGGACCCTGGAGCACCGGCCAAAGTGATGTCTATGGCTCTGGCCAAAACCTTCGAGGCTCAGGGTACGAAGAAGCGCAAGCACCCCACCGAGACTACCGCAAACAAGCTCAAGGCCACCGCCCTGTCCAAGACCCTCTCTTCGGGATCCCTCATTAAGCAAGTCCAGGTAATATATCTTCTTGGCGATATTTTTCTCGATCTTGATCGTGTTTTTTCATCTAACACGCAGTACTAGTAGTACAACTTTCTAGGTGATCTTGCATGTGATTTTTGTGTGCCAAATGACGGTTCTAAATTCCTCTTTTGACCAAAACATGTGAGAGGTTGAAACTGATTTCTTATAGATTACTTTCAACTACTTAATGAACATTAATGCTACCTTTGAAGAGAGTATATTAGCCTCTGTAACTTGTGTTATGGATATTGCAAGTAATCCCTCTGCTCTCATTGCTTTGAAGACATGTTCTAGTGTCTTTGTTCACTCATTTCTGTGCGTATATGTAGTCATATATGTAGTTAAATATCAAAAATCATCTTATATTTTTGAACGGAGGTAGTAATAAAATATTTGGTTTTTGTTTGAATTAGAACCAGGTCCGCGGTGGAGATGAAGTTATCAAAGTCATGACGTGTGAACTAGAAGACCTGAGGATGAGTTCTATTGCTAAACTATCCAGCTGTTGTGTCCTTGTCGCCACGTGTCCTGAACTAGTGTTTTCATGTAGCATTGTTGTCAGGCGTGTTCTCGAGGGTGTACTTGACCACAACAATTTCCTGGTTGTGCCTTCGATTACGAAGGGTGTGGTTCTTGTAAAGCTTCCCGACAAATCTGATGTGGATTGTCTTCATCATCGTGTTTATGAGTGGAAAGACCATTCTGTTAGGTTCTCCAAGGTTGACGAGATGGTGATGGTGCATGTGGACATCTCTCACTAAGTCCATGGCCTAGTTAGTTATGTGGGGTTCATCCCGTAGGTCGGTGGCAAGAAATAGTCTGCAGAGTTTAATTAGTGCAACTTTGCTTGTCTATAGTAAGTACTATTGTTCAGTACTTGATTTATGTGTGAACCCTGTATTATTTAGTATCGCCACTTTTGGTGTGTGGTGAGTCCTGAGAACAGTCTATGCTAATGTCTGTCCACTCAATTTAGTCTATATATTTTGAAGTATCCAGATCATCTTTTTTGTGAGGACGGTTTATCAATTATGGTAACACTCCAATATTTGTATGCATTGCAGGGTTTATCGCACCCACCAGGATTTCCAGTCCCATGGATGTTCGGTCCATACAATTTGTCACGACCTTTGGACTGTCCTGCTTGTGGGAGTAAGCGGGGGCCCTGCATGCCACGCATAGTTGGACGATCAATCTTCTGTTTAGAACTTGAACATAGTGATTTCCTGGTAAGGATTCACTCGTGTCACATCAAGTAAATCTTATTGATTTACTATCTAAATCTTATTGATTTAATGTCATGGTTTCTTACTTTTGCTGCAATTTTACGATGCAGATTTTGCCATGTGACATTCATCACAGAATAAACCGTTTGGTTTGCTCTACGATGGTTCTTGCTTGTTGCCTCGATTACTTCTTAATCCACCTATTTAGTCTAACTAATCACAATTTAACTTTAGAAGTAGCAACGAATCTCTCATGAAGATGCTACTTCCAACTAATATTTCTTATAATTGGTGGCACATGTAGGTTATTTCAAAGTTAAGCAGGCTACTCATTTATTATTCTGTAAGAACTCGACTGTTAATGATGGCACTGAAGTTGACTGGGATGACATCCACAAGTTCCTACACTTTATTGATCGTCTTGAGGTCCTTGTGGGGCATTTCAATGGTGGAAGGCCACGTAGGATATGTGTGCCACTATTGCACTCGTTGAACAGGTCCAACTATGTCGAGAAACTTATGGTACGAGCTGTTTTCTGTTATATATGTTGTTCATAAACTCTTGCTTATACACAGTTTTATAGTTGTGCTCTTCTTGAGACAGAAACTGCCCAGTTATATTGTTCTTATACATATGCCTGACCATGGTTGGGTCAGACTTGCACTTGGTCACAACATAATGTTTATGGGTGGGTTAGACCTACTCCATTCCCCTTGGAGGTGAAAAGATACTTATTCATGGGTGGTCTCAAATAATGAAGGCCCATCCATCTTGGAGAATAGGACAGAAGGTTATGTTCATGCTTTTCCATGGCTCTAAAGCGAATATCCTGTTTATTGACCACATTGCGAGATAAAGCCGCTTTCAGAAGGATGTGGATGCGCGGGGTGGCGCCTAGGCCTTGTCCTGGGGCTTGGTGGCCTCACCCTTGGTTAATTGTACGCAAAGTAGCATTGTTCGAGGCGTGCTCTGTACGGTTGAACCTGTATATGTACTCATACTGCTTTCAGCTATGGTTGTTAAGTGCCCCTGCTGGTTTCAGATAAGGCTGTTAAGTACTCCTGCTGCTTTTACAGTCCGTCGTGTTTTTTTAGTCTTGTCTTCCTCCAGCCGCCAAAACCAAACTAGCGCCGGTGGGGCCGCCTACTTCCGCCTCCCATGGCTGACTGTGCCTCAGTGCACGCATCGCCGCCCCACCGTCTCCTAAATCGTTAACGCCGATGTCCGAGGCCTCGCCATCGTCCTCCACGCGCTTTGGTGCGCTTGCCGCGGTGCCTCCCTCTCATGTTGTCAACATGGTCAACAATCAAGAGGAATTGGGAGAGGACTTTACGTGAAGAGGATGACAGTAGGGGTCCACCATGTCCATGGTCGTATGCAAGGAAGTTCCTCATTTTTTCTTATATATACTCCATTGTCAACGTATAGAAAAAGAAAATGCTTCCTCCTAGTGGTTCCCTGACATCTGGGACCCTAACATTGTCAGCGTATATAGTCAATAGACAAGAGAATAGCACAATATCGGCTGTCACATGGGACATAGCTGCTCGAGCAGTATTTTTTTGTTATTGTTGAGACGGAGCAGGGTTTCAACTGGGTTGTGGCCCATCTAGCCCAGGCTTATATTTTACGTTCACCACATGACCAGCCCAGCTATTTTTCCTTTGTGAAAATGAGCCCAGTTTATTTTTTCTGGAGAATACCCAATCCAGGCCTACTTATTTTTCTACGCCCTGATGGGCTGCAACTCTTTCAAGACGGCTGTAAATCTTGAAAGTAATATGAAATGGGTTGTAAATATAGAAAACAGATGACAAATTGGCAATTACTTTATAATTTCTAAAAAAAACACATTTTCAGATTCCAATTTTACTGGGCTTTAACCTAATTTAAATATATCTTCAAAGTGCTTTAAATTTGGCTCGACATTTCGGTATTAAAAATAGTTTGGAACCCATAGAAATATGAAAAATTTCGTTTAAAATTTTAACCCTAGCCCTGGCCAACAAAAAAAAACAAACTGCAATAAATTGCATAAGAAGTTGCAATGAACGATAAATTATTAAAAAAATAGGGAATGGTCTGACTTGTGGGCCTACTAAGTTGACGCATATGCAAGATTTTTTACTTATTATATACGTCAACAAACAATTCTAGCAGGCATAACCGTTGGATGTCAATCCAACGGTTGTCGTGCTTCTTCAATCTCAGATCTTCTTGCTCCAGCCGCCAAATCCAGCACCGACGGGACTGCCTGCTCCCGCCGGCTGTGCCGCCGCGCAGGCCTCACCGCCCCCTACTACTCCCACCACTGGCCAGGCCATCCCTCTACTCACGCACATCCTCCATTGTTGTGGCTTCGCCGCCTCCGGGTCATTCCCTTCCTGGGTCTCGCCGTCGTCCATCGTGCTGGTGTTCTCGGCACATCGTGGTCAACGTTGTCAACAAACGACAACATAGGCTGACAGTTGGGACCAACATGGTCCATGGCCGCACGCAAGAAAGTACCTCCTTATTATGCCAAAAAGAATGAATACTCCCAATGACAGCTCGGACCCATCAGCTATATCTTCGCACGCAAGGAAGTGCCTCCTTATTATGCACAAAAAGATGAATACTCCCCCTGCTAGCTGGGACCCACCATAGTGGGAGGCTGACTTGTGGGCCTAGTAAGTTGACACAGACGGAGGGCCTTGTCAACTTAGTCAACAAATGATTCTATCACTAGTGACCGTTGGATTGTTAACATCCAACGGTCGTCCTGCTTCTTCAACCTCTGATTTTCTTACTCCCAACGCTAGCCAGGTCATCCCTCTACTCACCCACACCCCCTATTATTCTAGGGCGACGGCAGCCTCACACTGAAGCCAAACTAGTCAACCCTCGTACTCCTCTCCGCGTGGACATCCACTGCCGCATCTTCTCCGGCTCCGCGTCGTCCCCTTCCTAGGCCCCGCCGTCGTCCACCGCCTTGGTGCTTTCGGCACGGCGTGGTCAATGTGGTCTAGGAACGACCTCCGTCGGAAGAGTACTGTATGTGGAGAGGCTGACAGCTGGGTCCACAGCTGCAGCAAGGAAGTGCAACCTTATTACGCTTAAAATAACGATTCCTCCACCTGACAGCAGGGACCCATCGAACAGGCCACCTTACTTCGCAAAAAAAATCACTTCCCCCTGACTGATGGGACCCACCAGCTCTATCTTCGCACGCAAGGAAGTGCATCCATATTACGGGGAAAAATGATTCTCCCCCTGACAGCTGGGACCCACTAGCAATAACATGCACGCAAGGAAGTGCCTCCTTATCCTCGATGACAGTCGGGACCCACCTGGTCGAAGCGTACATAGCATTGTCATTCTGGTCACGAACGTGTACGTACATACTAGTCGACCGGTCTGTCTGCAGGCTGCAGCGATGCACCGTGGCCGAGTAAGGAAGGGCACGTGTCGTAGTAGAGGCGCGGACGTAGCATGGCATGCAGTCCCATCAATATCGTGTACATGTACATACAGCCAGGGTGCAAGAAAGTAAATACGGCCATGTACGTACATACGGGAGGGTCTCGAATGCCTACTCGTGCATATGTACGGCCAGGGATCGTGTACATGGAGAGGAAGCGATGACATACTGTTCATCGGCAGCCAACCGGCTGGGTTGGAACAGAGGAAACAGCGTCGTGTTCACCGGGAGCCAAGTGACTGGGTCGAAACACGTCTTGTTCATCGGGAGGCAAGAGACTAGGTTGGAATGAGTCGCGTTCAATGGGAGCCTACTGGCTTGGAAAGAATAGCCGGAATGGGGTCTGGCGTATCGCAAAACGGAGGAAAACGGCCTTGTGTTCGACCGCAAATGGTCGAAACGGGGTCCTGTTCATCGGGAAGGGTCTGGAGTACCGCAAAACGGAGGAAACAGACTTGTGTTCGAGCTCCTACAGTCAAAACGGGGTGCTGTTGATCGGGAGGGGTGTGGCATACCGCAAAACGGAGGAAACGGACTTGTGTTGGAGCGCCTACGGTTGAAACGGTGGTCCTGTTCATCGAGAGGGGTGTGGCGTACCTTAAAACGGGACTCCACAGGCTACTGTTCATCCACCTCTACTACCTCGCTCTAGCCTCCACGGGCTACTGTTCATCCACCGTCGACCTCCTCCAGCCGCCACCTACGACTGTTCATCCACGGCATCTCCCTCCTGCCTCCACCAGCTATTATTCATCCACGGGTTCCTGTTCATCCAGCCTCCACCGCTCCTCCACTGGCTACTATTCAACCACCCCTCTCCACTGGGTCATGTTCTGTCGGTGTTCTGGGAACAGGGGACCCCAGACTTGCCTGCCTGCGGCCCACGACATGGCTTTGCTAGCAGGCCCGTACGGCCCATCTTCATCAACAAGGCATCCAAGACCCTCACGAGGGGCCAAGCCTCGCGAGGCGGACGACACAAGACCTCCTCAGGAGCGGCCTCGCCAGGCAGGCTCGCGAGGGGTGGAGAGATCAAGGCAAGGCAAACCTCGCGAGGTTCTTGTGACGTGAGCCATGACGATCGAGACCAGGCGGGAGCCAGCGTGCGAAGTGTCCTTGTTTCCTCTTTGGTGCTAAGGGGGCAAGTGCAGGCGCGGAGTACCGAGGCATCAAGCAAAGGTTTCCACATCAGTGCCACGAGACCAAGACCAGCAGGACGGCAAGACGGAGGTCACCATGGAGCCCAAGGCGGCGTCACCACCAGAGCCTTTTGCAGGCGAAGACCACTTTTGTTAGGATAAGCTGTACTAGCTGTCCCTTTCAAATTGGCCGTTGTTGCCTCCCTTCCCACTCAATATTTGGGAAGAGGACCAGGGCCTCTATAAATAGGACTAGCCACCACCATAGGAGGCAACTCATGTGGAGACCTCTCATCTCATCTGGATCGAGCCCACACCCACACAAGTTTGCCAAGCACAAGAACACCTCAACCTCAGGAGGCTGTTCTTCCCCTTTGTACTATTCATCCTCAGCCCAAGAGGCAATCCACCACCACCACACTGGAGTAGGGTATTACACCAAAATGGTGGCCCGAACCAGTATAAATCTTGTGTCCCTTGTGTTATGAGTTCGTCGAGTTAGTCCGTAAGATCTTAGCAAAACTAGGACGTGGATCGGTAGGGGGGAAATCTTCGTGCGCACCCCAGTGTTCGAACCTTGAGGGTTTTGCCGGAACTCATGATCCGACATTTGGCGCGCCAGGTAGGGGTGTGCCAAAGCTTCCCTTCCGTCGCCCCGCGTTCCGTTGCTTCATCATCTCCATGGCGGACATGCGTCGCGCTCCTGCTGAGCGCCGGGCTGCCCGCGCCGCCCGCATTGCTTAGACGGCCCCTGTCGGTGGGCCACCCCGTCGTTCTCTGTCGCCTGCCGCCAACGCCGCCACCGGCCTGGTGGGGAACGAGTAGCAAGCATCCTTGCTGCACCCCTCGGTGCGGCGGACGGCCGCGCCGCCACTCCATCGCTGACCCCGGCCGGTTCGTCGTCCCATGCTCGTCGTGCTCCCATGGATGTGCAGGCTGCTCTGTGCATGGCGCGCGAGCTCCTGCGCTACCGCCCCGTCGACGACCTCTATGAGGACTTGCTCGACTGCATCGCCAAGCTTGTCAGCGCCGCAGGGGGCTCCCATGCGCCGTCCCTCTCGCTGCCTCGTCATCCGACAGCCATGGGCGGCGTGGCCCATGGGGCGCCTCCACCACCTCTGCCCCAAGATGGAGTCTTGGCGCCAAGGCAAGCGGCCCCACGGCGCGAACTGCCGCGTCTGGCGCCCGTGCAAGAAGAAAGAAGCTGCCAAGAGGTCCCACGGCCATGTGAAAACGCCCCCGCGCTCCCTGCGCCACCACGGTAAGACCGTGCGCCGCCTGCAGTTGCGGTGTGCGGACCCCATCAAGAACAAGTTCTCCACCAGCGTCGAGTCCCTGTGACCACGGAAGGCTGCCGCACCTTCACCCCTGAGCTGCGTAGCGTCGCCTAGCCTGCAAGTTCAAGCCGGATCTGCCTCCTCGCTACGACGGCACCCCCGACCCCGCAGATTTCCTGCAGCTCTACGAGCTGAGCATCGAGGCGGCCAACGGCGACGAGAAAGTCATGGCGAACTGGTTCCCCATGGCTCTCAAGGATGGCGCTCGCTCCTGGCTCCTGAACCTGCCCCCAGGCTCGATCTCCCCCTAGGACGAGATGCGCAACCATTTCATTGCCAACTTCCAGGGAACTCGCGACCGCTCGCCGGCCGCAGGTGACCTGCGCCGGTCAAGCAACAACCAGGAGAGACCCTCCAGAAGTACATCCAATGCTTCAACAACGTTTTCCTCAAGATCCCCAAGGTGACGAACGAGGCCATCATCTCTGTGTTCTCTGATGGCGTACGTGACATTAAGATGAAGGAGGAGCTCGCCATCCACGAGGAGCTGTGCACGTCTCTGGAGTTGTTCAACCTGGCGACCAAGTGCGCAAGAGCTGAGGAGGGCCGCCTCTCCCTCCTCGAGCTCCCAGCTGCGGACCCAGAGGAGAAGAAAGCCAAGGCCAAGGACGTGAAGCGTAAGGGAGCAGCCGTGCTTGCGGCGGAGCCGGACACGAAGCGCGGCAGGGACCAGCCCCGAGTCATCCAAGAGCAGCCGACCGTTCTGCGCCTTCCATAACCTGCATAGCCACAACACCAGCGAGTGTCAGGAGCTCAGAGCCATTCGAGAGGGACGCTTCGATCGATGCCCCGAGCGCAACGACTGGGGCTACGGCCGAGGAGGAGGACGTGGTGACGGACGCTGGGATGATCGTGGCCCGTGCCAGGAGTGGCGCGACCGGCCTCGTGAGGACCGCCGGTAGGATCAGCCTCGCGAGGGCGCCTGGAGGGATCAGCCGCATGAGGATCATCCTCAGGGCAACGACAGTCTTCCTCCACTACCGCCACCACCAAGAAGGAACGACGACCACCACCAAGACGAGGGGGCTGGGGGCTTCCAGGAGCCACGCGCTATCGCCTGCATCTTGGGCGGAGCTCAAGCCCCAACCTCGCAACGTATCTTCAAGCAATTTGCTCGCGAGGTGAATGCAGTCCTCCCCGTGCTCAAGGCCACGCGCCCGCTCAGATAGTCCAAGTGCCCCATCACGTTTAGTTCAGCAGATCAGCTCAAGTGCGTAGCTACTGCAGGCGTCCTCCCAATGCTTTGTGTACCAGTCATCAGCAATGTGCAAGTTACCAAGACCCTCATCGACGGCGGCGCAGGGCTCAACATCCTGTCTGTCGACACGTTCGACAACCTCCAAGTGCCATATGACCATCTTCAGCCTACCAAGCCTTTCTCAGGAGTGACCGACAGTTCCACCACACTGATAGGGCAGGTCCGCCTCCCTGTCACCTTTGGAGAATGCAATAACTACCGCACCGAGCTCATCGACTTCGACATCGCCTACATCCGCATGCCATATAATGCGATCCTCCGGTACCCAGTCCTTGCCAAGTTCATGGCGGTCACCCGTCACGGCTGCAATGTCCTCAAGATGCCAGGAAGCGGCGGAATCATCACAGTCCCGTGCAAAGAAAGAGATGCGGTGTGCTCACTCGAGCGTGCCTTTTGTCGTTGTCAAAACCGGCGGATCTCGGGTAGGGGGTCCCGAACTGTGCATCTAGGATCGATGGTAATAGGAGACAAGGGACATGATGTTTACCCAGGTTCGAGACCTCTCTATGGAGGTAATACTCTACTTCCTGCTTGATTGATCTTGATGAATATGAGTGTTACAAGAGTTGATCTACCACGAGATCGTAATGGCTAAACCCTAGAAGTCTAGCCTGTATGACTATGGTAATGTGTATCTGTCTATCCGGACTTTGCTCTCTAGTTTATATAGACACCGGAGAGATCTAGGGTTACATGGAGTCGGTTACATCAGAGGTAATCTACATAATCGGTTGCCAAGCTTGCCTTCCACGTCAAATAGAGTCCAATCCGGACACGGGTATAGTCTTCGGGGTTCATGTCTTCACAACCCAGTCCGGCCCAATGGATAACAGGCCGGATGCCCGAGGACCTCTTAGCCCAGGACTCCCTCAGTAGCCCCTGAACCTGGCTTCAATGACGAGGAGTCCGGTGCGCAGATTTGTCTTCGGCATTGCAAGGCAGGTTCCCTCCTTCCGAACTCCAGAATAGTCTTCGGATGTAGTAAGTATATCCGGACATGTGCATACAATTGCAGAGAATACAATATTCCACGAGTCCAATTTGCTGATAACTGTTTCTGACATCGCATCACGCCTGCCCGGTTACTATTTCCAACCGTTGGCTGGCACGTCGCCCCACGTCTCGGGACGCGGTTTTACTGGCACGTCTCGTCAAGGCATAGATCGTGTCCCCTTATTCACGGGATTTTCATTAATGCAGGCGTGGGTAACCCAACCATCCCATGGGTACAACTCTTTGGGGATATTTAAGTTTCGAGACCCAGGTGGAGACGCTCCATATTCGGGGTCTTTATATAGGGACCTAGACTCGTCTTCTTCCTTTGTGCTTGCTCCTTCCTCAACCCCAGCCACCCCAAGTTCCAACCCTCGGGTCCCAATCGCCACCAGCCCTAATCATGTCCGAATCCAGCCGTCAAGGCCGGTGGGTGGCTTCTTCTGTCACAGAGGAGGATACCGCGAAGCTCCGCGCAGCGAGGTATCTGATACGTCTCCAACGTATCTATAATTTTTGATTGTTCCATGCTATTATATTATCTGTTTTGGATGTTTATGGGCTTCATCACGCTGTTTTATATTATTTTTGGGACTAACCTATTAACCCAGAGCCCAGTGCCAGTTTCTGTTTTTTCCCTTGTTTCAGTGTTTCGCAGAAAAGGAATATCAAACGGAGTCCAAACGGAATGAAACCTTCGGGAAAGTTATTTTTGGAACGGAAGCAATCCAGGGGACTTGGAGTGCACGTCAGGGAAACAACTAGGAAGGCACGAGGCAGGGGGCGCGCTCTCCACCCTTGTGGGCTCCTCGTGGCTCCCCTGACGTATTTCTTCCTCCTATATATACCAATATACCCTAAAACCATCGGGGAACAGAATAGATCTGGAGTTCCGCCGCCACAAGCCTCTGTAGCCACCAAAACCCAATAGGGACCCTGTTCCGGCACCTTGCCGGAGGGGGGAACCCTCACCGGTGGCCATTTTCATCATCCCGGCGATCTTCATGACGAGGAGGGAGTAGTTCACCCTCAGGGCTGAGGGTATGTACCAGTAGCTATGTGTTTGATCTCTCTCTCTCTCGTGTTCTTGAGGTGATACGATCTTGATGTATTGTGAGCTTTGCTATTATAGTTGGATCTTATGATGTTTCTCCCCCTCTACTCTCTTGTAATGGATTGAGTTTTCCCTTTGAAGTTATATTATCGGATTGAGTCTTTAATGATTTGAGAACACTTGATGTATGTCTTGCGTGGGATATCCGTGGTGACAATGGGTTATTCTATTGATTCACTTGATGTATGTTTTGGTGATCAACTTGCGGGTTCCGCCCATGAACCTATGCATAGGGGTTGGCACATATTTTCGTCTTGACTCTCCGGTATAAACTTTGGGGCACTCTTTGAAGTACTTTGTGTTGGTTTGAATAGATGAATTTGAGATTGTGTGATGCATATCGTATAATCATACCCACGGATACTTGAGGTGACATTGGAGTATCTAGGTGACATTAGGGTCTTGGTTGATGTGTGTCTTAAGGTATTATTTTACTATTAGGACTCTAGGGCTATTTGTGACACTTATAGGAATAGCCCAATGGATTGATCAGAAAGAATAACTTTGAGGTGGTTTCGTACCCTGCCATAATCTCTTCGTTTGTTCTCTGCTATTAGTGACTTTGGAGTGACTCTTTGTTGCATGTTGAGGGATAGTTATATGATCCAATTATGTTATTATTGTTGAGAGAACTTGCACTAGTGAAAGTATGAACCCTAGGCCTTGTTTCCTAGCATTGCAATACCGTTTACGCTCACTTTTATCTTTAGTTACCTTGCTGTTTTTATATTTTCAGATTACAAAAACCTATATCTACCATCCATATTGCACTTGTATCACCATCTCTTCGCCGAACTAGTGCACCTATACAATTTACCATTGTATTGGGTGTGTTGGGGACACAAGAGACTCTTTGTTATTTGGTTGCAGGGTTGTTTGAGAGAGACCATCTTCATCCTATGCCTCCCACGGATTGATAAACCTTAGGTCATCCACTTGAGGGAAATTTGCTACTATCCTACAAACCTCTGCACTTGGAGGCCCAACAATGTCTACAAGGAGAAGGTTGCGTAGTAGACATCAAGCTCTTTTCTGGCGCCGTTGCCGGGGAGGTGAGTGCTTGAAGGTATATCTTTAGATCTTTCAATCAAATCTTTTTGTTTCTTTATCACTAGTTAGTTTATAAAAGAAAACTACAAAAAAATGGAATTGAGGGTGCCTCATATGCTTCATCTTTTTAATGTCTTCCGTGAAAATAAGGATTCCGATAATTGTGCTCAATTGCTAGAGGAAGAATGCATTAAAATGTTTGGCACTAAATTTTTGAATGATGAGCATGATTGCAATGTTGTTAGTATGAATTCTTTGAATACCCATGATGCTAATGATATGCAAAGCCACAAGCTTGGGGATGCTATATTTGATGAAGATGATATGTTTAGCCCCCCAAGTTTTGATGAGCAAATTCATTATGATGAAAGCATGCCTCCTATTTATGATGATTATTGTGATGACACGTATGCTATAAAGAATAAAGATAACCATGAAACTTGTCATCATGATTTTAATTTTCAATTGGATTATGCTTCACATGATAGTTATTTTGTTGAGTTTGCTCCCACTACTATTCATGACAACAAATTTGCTTATGTGGAGAGTAGTAAAATTTCTATGCAAGAGGATCATGAAAAGAATGCTTTAGGTGCTGGTTATATTGTTTAATTCATTCATGATTCTACTGAAAATTATTATGAGGGAGGAATGTATGCTTGTAGGAATTGCAATAATATCAAGTTTCCTCTCTATGTGCTTAAAATCTTGAAGTTATGCTTGTTTTGCCTTCCTATGCAAGTTGATTCTTGTTCCCATAAGTCGTTTGCTCACAAAATCCCTATGCATAGGAAGTGGGTTAGACTTAAATGTGCTAGTCATGTTCTTCATGATGCTCTCTTTATGTTTAAATTCTTATCTTTTATGTGAGCATCATTGAAATCGTCATGCCTAGCTAGGGGTGTTAAACTTTAGCGCTTGTTGGGAGGCAACCAAATTTTATTTTAGTTTCTTGCTTTTTGGTTCTGTTTAGTAATAAATAATCCATCTAGCTTCTGTTTAGATGTGGTTTTATGTTTTAATTAGTATTTTTCCCAAGTAGAACCTTTGGGAAGACTTGGGTGAAGTCTTTATGATCATGCTGTAAAAAACAGAAACTTTAGCGCTCACGAGATTAGCTAAAACTTTGTACTGGAGAGTGATATTTAGTTGATTCTTTTTTCAGATGATTACTATACAAATTCCTCAGGTCCACCAATTTATTTTTGAATTTTTGGAGTTCCAGAAGTTTTCGTTAGTTACAGATTACTACAGACTGTTCTGTTTTTGACAGATTTTGTTTTTCGTGTGTTGTTTGCTTTTTTTGATGACTCTATGGTTAGTAAAATAGTTTATAAACCATAGAGAAGTTGGAATACAGTAGGTTTAACACCAATATAAATAAATAATGAGTTCATTACAGTACCATGAAGTGGTGTTTTGTTTTCTTTCGCTAACGGAGCTCACGAGATTTTCTGTTAAGTTTTGTGTTGTGAAGTTTTCAAGTTTTGGGTAAAGATTCAATGGACTATGGAATAAGGAGTGGCAAGAGCCTAAGCTTGGGGATGCCCAAGGCACCCCAAGGTATTATTCAAGGATAACCGAGATCCTAATATTGGGGATGCCCCGGAAGGCATCCCCTCTTTCGTCTTCATTCATCGGTAACTTTACTTGGAGCTATATTTTTATTCACCACATGATATGTGTCTTGCTTGGAGCGTCATTTTATTTTCTTTAGCTTTCCTTGCTGTTTGAATAAAGTACCAAGATCTGAAATCCTTAAATGTTAGAGGGTCTTCACATAATTGCATAATTATTCAACTACTCATTGATCTTCACTTATATCTTTCGGGGTAGTCTGTCGTTTGCTCTAGTACTTCACTTATATCTTTTAGAGCCCAATGGTGGTTTTATTTTGAAGAAATAGATGAACTCTCATGCTTCACTTATATTATTTTGAGAGTCTTAAACATCATGGTAATTTTCTTAATCCTAATATGCTAGGTATTCAAGACTAGTAAAAACTTTCTTATGAGTGTGTTGAAAACTAAGAGAAGTTTGATGCTTGATGATTGTTTTGAGACATGGAGGTAGTGATATCAAAGTTGTGCTAGCTGAGTACTTGTGAATTTGTGAAATACTTGTGTTGATGTTTGCAAGTCCCGTAGCATGCACGTATGGTAAACGTTATGTAACAAATTTGAAACATGAGGTGTTCTTTGAGTGTCCTCCTTATGAGTGGCGGTCGGGGACGAGCGATGGTCTTTTCCTACCAATCTATCCCCCTAGGAGCATGCACGTAATGCTTGGATTTTGATGAATTGTAGATTTTTGCAATAAGTATGTGAGTTCTTTATGACTAATGTTGAGTCCATGGATTATACGCACTCTTACCCATCCATCATTGCTAGCCTCTTCGGTACCGTGCATTGCCCTTTCTCACATTGAGAGTTGGTGCAAACTTCGCCGGTGCATCCAAACCCCGTGATATGATACGCTCTTTCACACACAAACCTCCTTATATCTTCCTCAAAACAGCCACCATACCTACATATTATGGCATTTCCATAGCCATTCCGAGATATATTGCCATGCAACTTTCCACCATTCCGTTTATCATGACACATTCATCATTGTCATATTGCTTTGCATGATCATGTAGTTGACATCGTATTTGTGGCAAAGCCACTATTCATAATTCTTTCATACATGTCACTCTTGGTTCATTGCATATTCCGGTACACCGCCGGAGGCATTCATATAGAGTCATACTTTGTTCTAGTATCGAGTTGTAATCATTGAGTTGTAAATAAATAGAAGTGTGATGATCAGGATTCTCTAGAGCATTGTCCCAAGTGAGGAATAAAAAAAAGAGAAAGGCCATAAAAAAAGAGAAGGCCCAAAAAATAGAGAGAAAAACAAAGAAGGGACAGTGTTACTACCCTTTTACCACACTTGTGCTTCAAAGTAGCACCATAATCTTCATGATAGAGAGTCTCTTGTTTTGTCACTTTCATATACTAGTGGGAATTTTTAATTATAGAACTTGGCTTGTATATTCCAACAATGGGCTTCCTCAAATGCCCTAGGTCTTCGTGAGCAACCAAGTTGGATGCACACCCACTTAGTTTCTTTTGTTAAGCTTTCATATATTTATAGCTCTAGTGCATCTGTTGCATGGCAATCCCTACTTCTTGCATTAACATCAATCGATGGACATCTCCATAGCTCACTGATTAGCCGCGTTGATGTGAGAATTTCTCCTTTTTTGTCTTCTCCACATAACCCCCATAATTATATTCTATTCCACCCATAGTGCTATATCCATGGCTCACGCTCATGTATTGCGTGAAGGTTGAAAAAGTTTGATATTACTAAAGTATGAAACAATTGCTTGGCTTGTCATAGGGGTTGTGCATGATGAGAGCATTCTTGTGTGATGAAAATGGAGCATGACTAAACTATATGATTTTGTAGGGATGAACTTTCTTTGGCCATGTACTTTGAGAGGACATAATTGCTTAGTTAGTATGCTTGAAGTATTATTACTTTTATGTCAATATGAACTTTTATCTTGAATCTTTCGGATCTAAATATTCATACCACAAGTAAGGAGAATTACATTGAAATTATGCTAAGTAGCATTCCACATCAAAAATTTTGTTTTTATCATTTACCTACTCGAGGACGAGCAGGAATTAAGCTTGGGGATGCTGATACGTCTCCAACATATCTATAATTTTTGATTGTTCCATGCTATTATATTATCTGTTTTGGATGTTTATGGGCTTTATCATGCACTTTTATATTATTTTGACTAACCTATTGACCCAGAGCCCAGTGCTAGTTTCTGTTTTTCCCTTGTTTCAGTGTTTCACAGAAAAGGAATATCAGACGGAGTCCAAACGGAATGAAACCTTCGGGAAAGTTATTTTTGGAACGGAAGCAATCCAGGGGACTTGGAGTGCACGTCAGGGAATCGACGAGGAAGGCACGAGTCAAGGGGGCGTGCCCACCCCCCTGGGCGTGCCCTCCACCCTCGTGGGCCCCTCGTGGCTCCCCTGACGTATTTCTTCCTCCTATATATACCAATATACTCTAAAACCATCGGGGAACAGAATAGATCTGGAGTTCCGCCGCCGCAAGCCTCTGTAGCCACCAAAACCCAATCGGGACCCTGTTCCGGCTCCCTACCGGAGGGGGGAAACCTCATTGGTGATACGATCTTGATGTATCGCGAGCTTTGCTATTATAGTTGGATCTTATGATGTTTCTCCCCCTCTACTCTCTTGTAATGGATTGAGTTTTCCCTTTGAAGTTATATTATCGGGTTGAGTCTTTAAAGATTTGAGAACACTTGATGTATGTCTTGCGTGGGATAACCGTGGTGACAATGGGTTATTCTATTGATTCACTTGATGTATGTTTTGGTGATCAACTTGCGGGTTCCCCTCATGAACCTATGCATAGGGGTTGGCACACGTTTTCGTCTTGACTCTCCGGTATAAACTTTGGGGCACTCTCTGAAGTACTTTGTGTTGGTTTGAATAGATGAATCTGAGATTGTGTAATGCATATCGTATAATCGTACCCACGGATACTTGAGGTGACATTGGAGTATCTAGGTGACATTAGGGTTTTGGTTGATGTGTGTCTTAAGGTGTTATTTTACTACGAACTCTAGGGATGTTTGTGACACTTATAGGAATAGCCCAATGGATTGATCGGAAAGAATAACTTTGAGGTGGTTTCGTACCCTACCATAATCTCTTCTTTTGTTCTACGCTATTAGTGACTTTGGATTGACTCTTTGTTGCATGTTGAGGGATAGTTATATGATCCAATTATGTTATTATTGTCGAGAGAACTTGCACTAGTGAAAGTATGAACCCTTGGCCTTGTTTCCTAGCATTGCAATACCGTTTACGCTCACTTTTATCTTTAGTTACCTTGCTGTTTTCATATTTTCAGATTACAAAAACCTATATCTGCCATCCATATTGCACTTGTATCACCATCTCTTTGCCGAACTAGTGCACCTATACAATTTACCATTGTCTTGGGTGTGTTGGGGACACAAGAGACTCTTTGTTATTTGGTTGCGGGGTTATTTGAGAGAGACCGTCGGTGTCAAAACCGGCGGATCTCGGGTAGGGTGTCCCGAACTGTGCGTCTAAGGCGGATGGTACCAGGAGGCGGGAGACACGATGTTTACCCAGGTTCGGGCCCTCTCGATGGAGGTAATACCCTACTTCCTGCTTGATTGATCTTGATGATATGAGTATTACAAGAGTGGATCTACCACGAGATCATAGAGGCTAAACCCTAGAAGCTAGCCTATGGTATGATTGTTGTTGTCCTACGGACTAAACCCTCTGGTTTATATAGACGTCGAAGGGGGCTAGGGTTACACAGAGTCGGTTACAAGGGAGGAGATCTACATATCCGTATTGCCAAGCTTGCCTTCCACGCCAAGGAGAGTCCCATCCGGACACGCGACGAAGTCTTCAATCTTGTATCTTCACTGTCCAACAGTCCGGCCAAAGGATATAGTCCGGCTATCCGGAGACCCCATAATCGAGGACTCCCTCAATAGCCCCCGAACCAGGCTTCAATGACGATGAGTCCGGCACGCAGATTGTCTTCGGCATTGCAAGGCGGGTTCTTCTCCAAATTCTGAATACCTGCTGAGTAGTGTCCGACTTCCCATAAATGTTGCACTTCTTGGCTTCCAGCCCAATAATGGCTATTTTCCACGTGTCAAGCGAATGCGAGAAGCTAGGGCATTTTTACATTTGCCACCCTAGCCATGTGAGTAAACTGTCTATTAAAGAGATGGGGATCTGCAGATCCAAATCACACCATCCTCCCACGGCGAGTATCCATCGGAGCGCGCTCGAAAAAATCCATTCCAACATGGCCGGCCATCGCAGCTCCTCCTCTCGCTCCCATAGCCATAAGCCCGATGATTGGAAGAAGTATTCCATCCCGCACAGCCAACTAGTAGAGTTACAGACCCAGGGATTTCTCCCTCCAGCGTATATGATCCCCGTTCGAGCCGGGCTCGCCACCTATAATGGCGGGGAGCAAGCGGAGAGCTTTCCCAATCCCTCCAAGAGGGAGCGGGTATGCCTTGTCCCTTATTTATTAAGGGGACTTGGATTTCCAATCCATCCGTTCCTCCGCGGGCTCCTGGAGTTTTACGGCCTCCATTTGCATAACTTCACCCCTGCTTCCATATTACACATCGCTGGTTATGTTGCCCTTTGTGAGCTGTTTCTGGGCTGCGAAGCTCATTTAAAGTTGTGGAAGAGGCTATTCTGCCTTGTGCCCCGTACACAGAAGGGGTCAATATATCAAGTGGGCGGAGCCGAAATATGGCGCATCGCCGGGACCGGATACCTGTCCGGTACCCCGAAGAAGATGTCCGAAGACTGGTCTTCGGAGTGGTTTTATATGGAGGACGTCCCCCTTCTAGATCCTATTCAGATTGGCCTTCTCGAGTTCAACAATGCCCCTTTGAAGAAACGACGAAGCTGGCGCCCACGGAGCCCTCAGGAGGAAGATAACGGAGAAGTCCTTTACCTGATGGGCCGGATAAAGGTGCTGGCTCAATCAGGACTGATAATAATCGAGGTTATGTCAATATGCATAATGCGGGGGTACAACCACTTCAATATCGAGGGCACCCCATGTGGCACTTTAACGAGGAAGATGATGCCACCCGCTGCAGGCGTAAGGGACCGGACTCAGTTGCTGCTTTAGCAAAAATTCTGTCCGATTTGTATAAGGGAGAGGAAGAGGAGTTCATCCGCATTAAGCCACGGGATGGATTCTCCATGTACAACCCTCCGAGCTGGGTGAGCTATCACTTTTTACTCCCAGCCTTCCCGTATTCATCGTCATAAGTATTCACCTTGTTGTTTCATGGCAGGAACTGCGAAAAGCTGTAAGGGAGGTCAACAGCCCATCTCCACAACCGGAGGACCCTGACCGGGCCCTCGATCTCGGACTTGAAGAGGATCCGGACATATTTGTGGAGCTGATCGACAGGACATTCTGTCAATTGAGCTGCGATGATGCCATGGTGGCCATCATAGCCGACTATCTGGGGCTGCTCCCTGCATCGCATGTAAGAAAAACCAAAGTCCCAACTTCCGAGAAAGATCCCCTTTTATGCACTTCACCTACCGTACACATATGGTGTCTTACAGGGAAGGCCTTCGGGACGCCCTGCCGAACCCACAGTGACTCGCCAACAAGGGGCGCTGAAGCCGGTTAAGCTAAAAAGGAAGGCGGTCATGACTGAGACGCCGGCGCAGAGGTATGATAGAGAACCTCGCTCCGTGGTTGTCGTCTTTTGAAATATAATAACGTCCATGTTCCCTAGTAGGAAAAACGCTCGCCGGACTATATCCGGAGAGGTTGCCGATCACGCCTCCACCAGTCGGGCTCCAAGGCCGGACATAGAGGCGGAAGCGAATACAGGGCGAACGCCGGATGCTCCTCCTACGGAGGATGCGGATAGACTATCCGCTACAAATTCCGAAGTGGAGAGCGCCATGAATCACAGGCGTCGCCGGGCCGTACTCCGTGACGCTTGTTTCTCCCAAGAGGCGTTTGATGCCTTCAACTCAGGAGACGTGTACATCCGTGCTGTTCAAGATGGTCTTGCCAGAGCCATGGACCAGTATGTAAAGGATATACGGGTAAGAAAATCTGATGATTATATATATCAGTAGCCCCTGAGACTTGAAATAGTTGACACAACTAATTAAGGATCATTATTTGTGCAGGTTCTTACAGAGAAGAATACCCAATTGTCTCAAGAGCTGGAAGAGTGCAAAGCCCAGCTACGGGCCGTGGTTGCCTCATTCAAGGAGTCCAAGAAGGCCCCCTCTGGTAACACTGGTTTCCATTGTAAAGAATGACAAGTACCAGATAATGTGCGGCATGCATGCAAATCTAACAATAGATGTTGCAGATGACTCCAGAGTGAATCCGGAGGCCGTGCCAGGAGATGAGCAACATGCTCATCGATAGCTAAATGCTGGCGAGCGCGTGCTTATGCGTGTCATTCAGGAGAAAAATGATCTCCAAGACGCCAATATTCAGCTGGGCGTGGAACTGAAAGATGTTCGAGCCCAGCTTGAGGACTCCGTGAAGGAGAATAAGTGGCTTCGACGCGGCATTTTCAGTAAGTGCTTGAACGAACTTTTGAAAGAGTTCGGTGAAGAAGCCGGCTAACAGAGTTATGTCTGTAGGTATGCTGACGGGTCGTCCCGCGGACGAGATGCCCGGGTCTGCGGGTGATCTTCTACCAGAGCTCTCACAACTGCACGAACAAGTCCGACAGGTGATGCAGGGTATTGCCCAAGCCTTGTGGCCATCCGCCTCCCCGCCAGGAGGCATGGGGGAGCTTATAGAGAAGCTCAAGGGAGCCGGCAGCGCTTCCGATTATGGAAGATATCAGCCTTCCGACAAGGTGCAAGGGAAGCCTGGGCCATGGTGAAGACGCGATATACCAAAGCTGACCCAAACCACATGGCGAGGTCGGACTGTGGGGCCCGATGGGAAAGAGATCCTGTCGGCTTGGTGTATGACCAAGTAGAATTAGCCGCAAAGTATTCCCAACAGGATTGTAGGCTAGACAGCCTGTTGGATGGTATAGAAGAAGAATTTAGTCAGTCTAAGTGACTGTGTAATTTAAGTGACATATATAATGTCTCTAGTCGGATTGTAAATCATTTGTCATGGCGTACCTTTTCGCTTCACCTCTGGACCCGATAGTCCGAGTGTATCCGAATACCCGCCGCTATGTAAAAACTGGGTATGCGTGGAAACCAGCATAGGGGTCATAAGTGCTTGAATGCATAAATACCCAACTAGCTATGTTATATTACATGGATAGTAAGAAACATCTTCCAGGAGAATAGTTCCGTTAAGGGTTCCTTTCTCGGGTACGCATGCCCTAATGTGCATGTCCGAATCATGAAAAGAGACGCAGCTATAAACATCCAGGGCATGTAGTAAAATAAATAAAAGTCATCTTTTGTTCACCGAATCGAATATTCCCTAAGAATGCTAGCTTTCGCTTCACCCGTCCGAGGTACACATCCGTTGACCCGCAAGAATAATCGCAGAGGTGCTCCCTTATGCCCTAGCCGAATTAACGGGAATGTAAGGCATAAATGCAAGAGCCAGGCAACCCAGCTTGGCCAAAACTTAAGTCATATCAATGCATATAATGGCGAAAAAAGGTACATGTGGAAGAATAACACATGTGTGGGGCATGAAGCCCTGAAAATAGGTATATTAAGCTTCTGTATAAGAAGCCCCCAGGTATAATGAGCACGGTTAACGCGTCAATATTGTGTATTCGAGACACAAGTTAGCCTTTTAAGGCCTTGAGGAGAAGGAAAAATAAGAAAGAAAGAGAGAAAAGACAGATAACGTATATGCAAAAAATGGACGGGGGTAAGGAGACGAACATACAGTTCGGCACTAGGCGTAGAATCTTCGGAGTCTGGCTGCGTTCCATGGGTTTGGCTCGAGTCGATTGTCCGATGCATCCCGTAGACGGTACGCTCCGCCGGTCAGAACCTGGTCAATAATGAAGGGACCTTCCCATTTGGGCTTGAGCTTGTTCTTTTTCTTCTCCGGCAGGCGTAGAACTAGTTCGCCAACGTTATAAGTTTTGGCCCATACTTCTCTGCTTTGGTACCTTTGAGCCTGTTGCTGATAGAATGCGGAACGGGCTTTTTCCATGTCACGCTCCTCCTCCAGGGCGTCCGAACTGTCCTGCCGATCGAGCTAGGCCTCTTTTTCTTCATACATGCGCACTCGAGGTGAGTCATGAATTATGTCGCAGGGCAGAACCGCCTCTGCGTCGTACACCATAATAAACGGTGTGTATCCGGTAGTGCGATTCGGCGTGGTCCGCAGCCCCCATAGTACGGAGTCGAGCTCCTCTACCCAGTGCGTGTTAGACTCCTTTAAGGACCGCACTAATCTGGGTTTGATGCCGCTCATGATAAGACCATTTGCTCGCTCGCCTTGACCGTTAGTTTGCGGGTGATAGACAGAAGCATAATCGAGCTTGATGCCCATGTTGCTGCACCAAAGTTTTAACCTCGTCGGCTATAAAGTTTGTGCCATTGTCAGTGATGATGCCGTGGGGGACGCCATAACGGTGTACAACCCCAGATATGAAGTCTATCACCGGTCCGGGTTCAGCCGTTTTAACGGGTTTGGCATCTATCCATTTGGTGAATTTATCCACCATGACCAGTAAGTATTTTTTCTTATGGGTTCCCCCGTTGAGGGGTCCAACCATATCAAGCCCCCAGACCGCAAAGGGCCAAGTAATGGGGATTGTTTGGAGAGTGGTAGGCGGCATATGCCTTTGGTTTGCAAAAAGCTGGCAACCGACGCAACGTTGGACCAGATCCTGTGCATCTGCCGGGGCCGTCGGCCAATAGAAACCTGTACGAAAGGCCTTGCTTATAAGGGCGCGGGCTGCAGCGTGATGGCCGCCGAGTCTAGCATGGATTTCTGCCAAAAGCTTCCGCCCTTCCACTTCGGAGATGCACCTTTGAAGGACTCCGGTAGTGCTTTTCTTATAAAGCTCTCCCTCGTGGACCTTGTAAGCTTTAGATCGCCGCACAATGCAGCGTGCCTCATTTTGGTCCTCGGGTAGTTCCTGCCTGGTTAGGTAGGCCAGAATGGTTCTGTCCATGTATGGCGATGACGACCATTATCACGTAATGAAGGTGCTATTTCGATGGCGAGCCTCCGATTGTGTCGAGTGTTCGTATCTCGTGTTGTGGCCGGGTCCGACTATCGCTACAGTGTCCCTTCCCATACCACGGATGGCTTAAACAGCCTTTCCAAGAAGATGTTAGGTGGGACAGTGTCGCGCTTAGCTCCAATACGGGCGAGGATATCCGCCACCTGATTGTTTTCCCTAACCACATGGTGGAATTCAAGCCCCTCGAACCGAGCTGACATTTTGAGGACGGCGTTGCGATAAGCCGCCATTTTCGGATCCTTGGCGTCGAAGTCTCCATTTATTTGAGATATTGCGAGGTTCGAGTCCCCATGTACCTCCAGGCGTTGAATGCCGATGGAAACTGCCATCCGAAGACCATGTAACAGGCCTCAGATTCGATCGCATTGTTGGAGTCTGTATAGTATTTGGAGTACGATTGGATCAGATCTCCGATGGGGACGCCAGACGACGCCAGCCCTGCACCAGCCAGCATTTTAGAGCCGTCAAAGTGCATGATCCAATTGAGTACGCGCCGTACTCTTTAGGGAGTTCGCTTCATCCATTCGGCGACAAAATTGGCCAGTACTTGCGACTTAATGGCTTGCCAAGGTCTATATGTTATGTCGAACGGGAGGAGCTCGATGGCCCATTTGGCAATCCGGCCCGTGGCATCGCGGTTGTTTATTATGTCACTGAGTGGTACTTCCGAGGCCACCGTGATTGAACACTCTTGAAGGTAGTGTCGTAGTTTCCGGGATGCCATAAATACCGCGTATGCTATCTTTTGATAATGTGGGTACCGTGATTTGCATGGAGTGAGGACAGTGGATACATAATATACTGGCTTTTGGAGTGGGAATTTATGTCCGTCCGTCTCTTGTTCGACGACGAGCACTGCGCTTACAACTTGATGAGTTGCCGCTATATATAACAGCATTGGTTCATCGGCATTTGGCGGCGCCAAGATTGGGTTGGTGGCCAAGATGGCTTTTATTTCTTTCAATCCGGCCGTGGCCATGTCGGTCCACTCAAAGTGTTCGATGCGCCGAAGAACGCGATAAAGGGGTAATGCCTTTTCTCCTAATCGGGAGATAAAGCGGCTTAAGGCCGCCACGCATCCAGTTAACTTCTGGATTTGCTTGAGGTCAGTTGGGATAGCCAACTGTGATAGAGCTCGGATTTTAGCCGGATTTGCTTCAATTCCTCTACTGGAGACAATGAAGCCCAGGAGCTTTCTTGCGGGCACGCCGAAAACGCATTTTTCCGGATTGAGCTTAATGTTGTATGTTCGGAGATTGTCGAACGTGAGCCTCAAGTCGTCTATTAAGGAGTCGATGTGTCTGGTTGTAACGACCACATCGTCAACGTATGCCTCCATTGTTTTGCCGATATGCTTTTCTAGACATGTCTGAATCATGCGTTGATACGTAGCGCCGGCGTTTTTGAGCCCGAAGGGCATTGTGTTGAAACATAAGGGGCGCCGTATGGAGTGATAAATGCCGTTGCGGCTTGATCAGACTCCGCTATCTTGATTTGGTGGTAGCCAGAGTATGCATCGAGGAAACACAGTGAGTCGTGTCCCGCGGTAGCATCGATAATTTGGTCGATGCGAGGGAGGGGGAAGGGATCCTTTGGGCAAGCCTTATTAAGCTCCTTGAAGTCGATGCATAGGCGCCAGGATTTGTCCTTCTTTGGTACCATTACCAGGTTTGCTAGCCAGTCCGGATGTTTTATTTATCTAATGAATCCGGCCTCCAATAACTTGGCTAGCTCCTCTCCCATGGCTTGTCGCTTAGGTTCAGAGAAACACCGAAGAGTCTGCTTGACCGGCTTGAATCCCTTTAGAATGTTAAGGATATGCTCGGCCAACCTGCGTGGGATTCCTGGCATGTCTGAAGGATGCCAGGCGAATGTGTCCCAATTCTCGCGCAGGAACTCCCGTAGTGCAGTGTCTACAGCGGGGTTTAACTGTGCCCCGATGGATGCTGTTTTTGTAGGGTCCATTGGGTGGACTTGGAATTTGACTATTTCATCCGCTGGTTTGAAAGAGGTGGACTTGGATCTTTTGTTGAGTATCACGTCGTCCCTGTCCACTGTGGAGCGCAGCGCAGTTAATTCCTCCGCCGCAAGGGCTTTGGATAATGCCTCGAGGGCCAGTGTGGCTGTTTTGTTTTCGGCGCGGAGTGCTATGTCCAGATCACTAGATAGAGTGATGATTCCATTGGGCCCGGGCATTTTGAGCTTCATGTACCCGTAATGGGGTATGGTTTGGAAGATCGTGAATGCCTCCCGCCCTAGAAGGGTGTGGTATCTGCTACCTAACGGGGCCACTTGGAATGTAATTTCTTCGGACCTGTAATTCTCCAGAGTCCCGAATACCACGTCTAGTGTGATTTTCCCAGCGCAACGTGCCTCCCGACTGGGGATGATTCCTCTGAAGGTAGTGCTGCTTTGCTCAATGCGATTTCTGTCTATTTCCATTTTTTGAAGAGTCTCTTCATAAATGAGGTTTAATCCGCTACCGTCGTCCATGAGTACTTTAGTAAGCCGAAAGCTGTCCACAATTGGACTGAGGACCAAGGCGGCTGGTGCTCGGGCTGTTCGAAATTTAGGTTCGTCACTGGCATTGAAGGTGATAGCCGTGTCGCTGCATGGATTTATTGCTGCCACGTGGCAGACTTCGGCAAGGCTGTGGAGTGCTCGCTTACGCCTATTATTTGAGGCGAAGGTCTCGAAGACTGTCAATACTGTATTGTTATCCACGGGATGGTGCTCTGCGGTGTTTTGAATGAGGAGATCCTCACCGCTCTTGGCCACCTGTCGGAGTACCCAACATGCTCTAAGGCTGTGTGTTGGTATGGTATCCACTGTACTGTGAATTTTGCAGGGCCCGTTAAGCCATCCCTTCAATACGGTTCCACGCCCTGTAGTGGGCTTTTGCTTCTTTGTAATTGAGTCGGGCGACTTATGAGAGTGCACCCTTTTAATTCGGACTGGGTGTTTAGTCAGAGCCGGATTATCCCAAAATTTTGTTTGGGTTTTCCAGGCGCTTTCCATCGCACAGTATTTCCGTACTATGGCCGCCAAGTCCGCGAAGCGTGTTATATCCTGACGACTTATGGCGTTGAGGATTCCCTTGTCCGTGCAATTATTGCAAAAGAATGAAATTGTGTCTTCCTCGGAACAGTCCTTGACCTTGTTCATTACAAGGAGGAATCTGGCCCAATAGTGATGCACTGTCTCCTGGGGCTCTTGCCTAATATGGGAAAGATCGTTTGTATCTGGGTGAGTGGGTGGATTTAAGTCTGAACCTTGACCCGGTCTGGGACCCAGGGGCGGAGGAGTTTCTAATCTTGGAAGTTCGGGCTCCGGGATGTTGCCCCATAGGTCCGGCCCGCTGCCAGATTCTAGGTTCAGGGTTTGGGCGATGTCCTCCCGTAGACGGGTATCCGGCTCGGAGAGCTCGGGAATCCGGACATAGTTTGTCCTCAAGATACAAGAAGAATCGCCGCATTGCTCCTCCACCGCCGCTATCTGATGGGTGACCGGCGGAGAGTTAATCTCCCATTGGTCGGGTTTAAGCCCAATCCGATCATAGTCCATAGCGACTCACCAAGCGGCGATGCGATACAAGAGCTCGTTCAAAGAGGAGAGCTCCATTGGGTTCATCCGCTCGGTAAACTCCGAGCCGATGTGAAGGCTGTTTTCGATGACCCGAAAAGTCATCATCGTCGGTGCAGCGGCCGAACGGGCGGTCATGACGAAGCTTCCTAGTCAGAGAGTTTGGCCTACAGCAATGGCTCCCCCAGAGGTGATGTTGTCCCTGACAACGAGACGAGCCACCCTTCCTTATGATGACGGCACAGTGGAACTCTCAATGAAAGCACCAATGTCGGTGTCAAAACTGGTGGATCTCGGGTAGGGGGTCCCGAACTGTGCGTCTAAGGCGGATGGTAACAGGAGGCGGGAGACACGATGTTTACCCAGGTTCGGGCCCTCTCGATGGAGGTAATACCCTACTTCCTGCTTGATTGATATTGATGATATGAGTATTACAAGAGTTGATCTCCCATGAGATCATAGAGGCTAAACCCTAGAAGCTAGCCTATGGTATGATTGTTGTTGTCCTACGGACTAAACCCTCCGGTTTATATAGACACTGGAGGGGGCAAGGGTTACACAGAGTCGGTTACAAGGGAAGAGATCTACATATCAGTATTGCCAAGCTTGCCTTCCACGCCAAGGAGAGTCCCATCCGGACACGTGACGAAGTCTTCAATCTTGTATCTTCATAGTCCAACAGTCCGGCCAAAGGATATAGTCCAGCTGTCTGGAGACCCCCTAATCCAGGACTCCCTCAGAGACCATCTTGATCCTACGCCTCCCACAGATTGATAAACCTTAGGTCATCCACTTGAGGGAAATTTGCTACTGTCTTACAAACCTCTGCACTTGGAGGCCCAACAACGTTTACAAGGAGAAAGTTGCGTAGTAGACATCAGTATCTGACCCCAGAAATCCTTCATCGGCTTCCTGCACAGGGGCAGGTTATACCTACTCCTAGATCCGGCGAGAGGGTAGTATTTGTGTCCCACTTTCTCCATGGGTTAGGGTTCACGCTCAACCCCTTCGTCCGGGGGCTCATGTTCTACTATGGGCTAGATTTTTACGATCTGGCCCCGGACTCTATTCTTCTCATCTCGACATTTATCGTTACGTGTGAGGCCTTCCTCCGGACTCCTCTGCACTTTGGTTTGTGGCTCAAGACCTTCAACGTGAGGCCGCAGGTGACAGAGGATGAGCAGGCACAGTGCGGCAGCGTCATAATAGGCAAGCTTGCCAGCGCGGTTTGGTTTGAAGGATCTTTGGCCAAGTCCTCCGACCTATGGCAGCAGGGGTGGTTTTACATCAACGAGCCGAGAGGCTCCAAGTGGGCGGCTACGCCTGCGTTCTGACCCGGCCCTTCAATTCAGCTTGCTTCATGGATCAATAAGGGATTGGACTGGGGATCCGTCAATGAACTGCAGACTCTGCAGAGTCGCATCCGAAGCCTTATCGAGAAGGGCATCAATCTTGTCAACGTCATTCAAGTAATGCTAGTCCGCCGGACCCTGCCATGTCAACGGCGTTCTCTCCGTATGTGGGAGTTTAATCCAGATGGGCGGCGGACTCTTCAGCACTTCTTCGGCACCACGCATGAAGGAATGTGGAAATTGTATTTCGGGGAAAGAGAGCAATGGCCGGACACCACCGAAGATGTTGGCCTTGACTGCAATCATCCGGACACGGCGGTAAGTATTCAATCTCTGAACACCTTCCGTCCAAGCATCTCTTGACAAGATACTGAACAATCCGTCCCTATACAGGACTGGATAAAGAAAGCAGTGTTAATCTGGTGTCCGGCGCCCCTTCCCGAAGACTCTGCGACGGCCCTGCTGACGAGAATGCTGATTCCGACACCGTACTAGGTGTTTGCAGAGGGGGCGAGAGCAGGGAGCCCAGGGGTGATACCCGCACTGAGGATGAATTAGATGTCGTTTTCGGGGAAACCGAAACCCCTTTATCCAAGGGCAAAGGTGCGAAGGAAACCCTCCATGGCAAAAAGAGGGCCGCTTCTGAGGATTAGGAGGGGAAGCCTTCCAAGAGAGGAAAAATGCCATCGTCTGGAGGCTTGGGCTAGGCGAGCGATGCTGCCGTAGGGCTTTATGACAAGGATGAACCTCTGGCCAAACCGTAAGTCAAGCTGGGGCACTTTTAAACGTACCTCATTCTTTTCCTATTAGTGAAGTAATCATCCAACATATGTACATCCACACAGGTTAACGCCTGGTGTTGCTCAATCGCCCTCCTCCTTGGGAGATCTTCTTCCGAAGATGATGGAGAGTGACACGTCTTCTCCGGCCTCCTCACCCAATACGAGGTGTTGTCCCGAAGGGCTCCTCCCGATCGTCAAGTAGTGCAGGAAACAAAGAAGGCGTTACCCGAAGGCAGTGCCTCTGTCATTCAGGGTTCGGGGGTCAAGAATGACGGCCCTGAACCGTCCGTTTTACAGCCGGAGACGATTCTAGAGGCGAGTAAATGGATTCCTTCAAAGGAATTCTGTATTTCGGCGGCGGTTTCTGAAGACCCCGGAGCGCCGGAAATGCTGACGGACATGCTGCAACAAGCGTCCATTTCATAGCAGCACTGTGCCGTGATGGTTACGGTGGTCGAAAGGGTTCTATCCGCGAAGAGCGGATTGAACGAGGCCTTCTCGAGCCTTCTAAGAGGTTTTGAGGTTTGTGATGTAGTTTTGCCAATTGAATAATATTGACAGAATGCACCTGTTGTATATGCAGTAGCCCCTGAGACTCGGGTTGCCTTCCAAAGGAAGTGATCGGAGGATCAAAAATACATGCTCAGGTACTAACCTTGATTTAACTTGGACTACAGGCTGTCACTCCTCCTGCGGCTACCCGAAATACGGAAGTGGCCGAACTGCAGCGTAAGCTGGATATTGCGGAAGATGACATTGCATTGATCAACAGGCGCCTTGACGACTCGCATGGTATGTATTTCGAGCATTCCTTACACCAATGTGTTTTTTATTTAGGCCTGATGCCGAAAAGAGTTTTACATGAAATGTGCACGAGTGCAGATGGTGCTGCCGCCATTGAAGCTCTTCGAGCGGAGCTAGCCCGGGCCAAGGAGCAGGCCCGGTGTGGTGATGCGGCTGCCGAGAAGGCATCAGCTGATCTAAGAGCCAAACAAGCAGCTCGGCGCCAAAATGAGGAGAAAATATCCGCACTGGCGCTTGACTTGAAGAATACTACCAGCCGCTGTGAGTACCTTGAGAAGGAGAATAAAGCCAAAATGGCTGAACTTGAAAAGGCCGTACGAGAAGCGAGTGAAGCTCGGTCTAAATCTAGGGCAGCTCGTGAAGAGATTCGGCAGGCTAAGGAGATAGCGGTCGGTAAGCCCTTTTTGCTTCAAGCTAAGTTTTGCGATCCGGACTATGCTCAGCTGAACCAGGTCTGGAGTTCTTCGGCTGAATTTTTGGACTTGCCGAAGAGTTCTTTTGATGCGGCGCAATTTTACCAAGCACAAGAGGGGTATGCAACGGAGAAGCTTTTCTGGTAACAATTTGGTGCACCAAAGCGCCCTCTGTTGCTAAATTAACAGATGTCCCAATGGGCCGAGCTTCAGAGGATATCCGGCGACACCATGAAGAACGTCATAATTCGGTTGTGGCCGAATGAGCCTGTTCCAAAGAGCTACTTTGGTTTGGTGCGGCGTCTTGTTGATGCGGTGCCGCGTATGGATGCTGCGAAGCGGTCGGCGTGCGTTGAAGGTGCACGGATGGCCTTTTCCCGAGTCAAGACGTTCTGGGGGAAGATGAAGGACGTCGCTGTTGCGACGAAGAGTCCGCCCAAGGGCAAGGACCGTGATGAGCTAGAGCATTATTTTGAAGATTTCCTGGAAGCCGCCCGCCTGATAGAGGGTCAATGCTCGAAGAACATAATGTTCGAGTGAGGTGTATTAGAATTGTAATAGACAATTTGATAATTGATCTACTTATATATTTTTTCTCAAAAGCTTGAATTCCTCCTGTGCGGCCGTTTTAATATAATCTGAAATTTTTCCAGTCGTCGACTTCAGCCCCCTCGTAGGAAGTACGAGGTGTCCGGAAAAGCATTTAATCACTCTTTATCCAACGTCTTGGTCCATGAAGGAGGTGATAATGCATCGAACCAGGCAATCGGACTATAAGGCGTTAACACTTTCACTTAGCCATAGGAGTTTTATGGTGGGACTACGACATAGCCCCTGGTATGTATGCGGCGTATAGTGCCTTACATATTTGATCTGAAAAAATCCCTCGTGTGACACGGAGAATCATGAAGGATTCCAAGAAGTCGTCAAGTGGTTGACCAGCTCTCGCCGCATCACGACAGCCAGTTTTCGGCTTTCTCTACTGAGGTGCTCATCCGGTTTAGACCAGGGCACAATCGTAGTAGTTCTCCCTTTACTACCCTAGCCGATAGAGCGGAACATAGGGTAGCAAGCACACGAGCCGGGCAACCCAACTATTGACCCAAGACAATGATTCGGAGCTGATGCATATAAGGCCAAACTTGTGATGCCGAAGTACGCTATAGAGCAGTTCAGACTTTTGCTGGCAACTCATTCGTTCCCATACCGAGCCCCTGGCAGGGTATGCCGAGGTGCATCTGTAAAGCAGCCGTTGAGGCCATACTCATTGTTGAAAGAGCATGGAAGATTAGTTCGGATAAAGTTTACTGGGAACGGAGCAATATGCCAATGGTAAATATATATAAAGAGTAAAAACCACAACCCGGCTATTTGACATGCTCGAGGTTGGGAATGGAGGAAAAGGGCATAGTACAGGCTCAAAATAAAGAGTGCGGTCTACAGAAACTCATTTTGGACCTCCTGTCGCACGTCTGCACCGCCCGTCCTCGGGGAGGGGGAATCCTTAGTGGAAGTGGCCCCTTAGGTCAGTGTACGGATCCGAACTCCGATAGAGTCCGATGTAGATGCTATCCTGATGGTCACCTGTTTTTAAGAGATAATAAATAAAAGTAAGGAAAACAGATAAAAAACGTTATGGGAATGCTTGCAGGGTTGTCCATATTGTGCTTCCGCCGACGCCCATGGTATCTTGAGCGCGTAGTGATGTACGCATGGTGTAAATCTTGCAAGTATGGTAGGTGGGTGGCGGTTTAACTGCTATTTCCGCTCCGGAGGATCGAACTTCCAAGGAAACTGCTTCGCCCCGGTGTTCGGCTTATAGCCGCCTCCGCTATCTTTATCGCTGGTGGCCTCCTCCTTGTGCTCGGCGTTAAGCTTGCCTACCTGTTTGAAGACCCAACAGTTTCTGTTGGTATGATTGGCTGGCTTATCAGGGTGACCGTGAATCTGACAAGGTCGGTCCAATATCCTGTCAAGGGTAGATGGTCCATCCTGGTTTGCCTTTAATGGCTTCTTCCATTGACCGGTTTTCGGATTGTGAAATCCGGCATTGACCGTTGTCTCGTGTAATCTTTCATTATTATTGCGACTGTTGTGTTCGGTTTGTCGTGGCTTGCCGTTGCCGTCTCGGATATCAGAAGTGCCCGGGTCACTGGCGTTGTTGCTTTTATGAGCGAGCCAGTTGTCTTCTCCCGCGCAAAAGCGAGTCATTAGAGCGGTAACGGCTGTCATGGATTTAGGTCCTTCCTGGCCGAGGTGACGCGCTAGCCATTCATCCTGGACGCTATGTTTGAAGGCCGCAAGGGCTTCTGCGTCTGGACAGTCGACAATTTGGTTCTTTTTTACTAAGAACCTAGTCTAGAGCTACCTGGCTGACTCGCCGGGCTCCTGGACAATGTGACTCAAGTCATCGGCATCTGGTGGCCGGACATATGTTCCTTGGAAGTTGTCCCGAAAGGCGTCTTCCAAATCTTCCCAGTTGCCAATAGAATTTTCTGGCAAACTGTTTAGCCAGTACCGAGCTGCACCTTTGAGCTTGAGAGGTAGGTATTTAATGGCATGAAGGTCGTCTCCACGAGCCATGTGAATATGGAGGAGGTAATCCTCAATCCATACCGCGGGATCTGTTGTTCCATCGTATGATTCGATGTTAATGGGTTTAAACCCGTCTGGGAATTCATGCTCCATTACCTCGCTGCTGAAGCGTAGAGGGTGTGTGGCTCCTCTATGTTGGGCCACACTGTGAAGCACCTCCGGCGGACTCCGCTTACGGTTTTCGGACCGGGCATGGTCGGGTCTGTTGTGTCCGAATAGATAACCGCTGCCACCGGTCGGGCATGTCCTCGCGATCCGGTGTCGATTTTGTGTGTTCTGTTCTACCCTCCAGGTCTTGTTGGATGTCGCGAGTATTCCCCCCGAGCTGCTTTATTCTTGCTTGGACGGCCGGATGGGTTGGTATGGTGCTCTGCTTCGGTTGCTGCTTTGTCCGGACCGAACTGTTGTCGGCCCACCGCATTATTCGATGGTGGTGTGGGCTCCAATGACCTACCATCGTATTGAGGGAGCCACCTACTCTTGGGGTGGCTTTTGTCTGGGCCGCTAAGGCCGTATTCTTCGGCGGCCAAGACCTCGGTCCATCTATTATTGAGCAAATCTTGGCTTGCTTGAAGCTGCAGCTGCTTCTTCCTTAGGCTCCTTGCAATGGCTATAAGCCGGCGTTTAAAGCGCTCCTACTCGAGAGGTTCCTTAGGCACGATAAAATCCTCGTTGCCAAGAATCTCCTCTTCCTTGGAGAGTGGGAGATAATTGTTGTCCTCCGAGTCTCCATATGTTGCCTCTTCATTAGGGTTGTCTTGCCCGCTTTCCTGTTCCTCCTGTTTGGATTTTACCTCAATAGGGTCTTCATTGTCCGGAGTGTTATCTTCTCCGGTGCTAGTATTGTTTTCTCTTCAGTGACGTGACTTAGGGCGGCACAGGATGCGCCGGTGTTCGGACTGTATACCAGGGGTTTTATCCTCAACTGGGTCTGCTTTGTCATCGTCGAGAGCATCGTTGGGTGTGTCTACCATACACACGTCGTACTATGAAGTGGCCAGCCCGCGTCTAGTGGGTAGTGAGCTCTGGCCCTGCCCCTTATCATTGTCCATACCGTCGATGTCTTCGGAGCCAGGGTCAAGCGTGTTGGTTGGGTCTTCGACAGTGACTATGAAGTGGGTGGCGGGTGGGAAGAAAATTCTCCATGATCAGCCGCAAGTTCGAACCGAACATAGTTCGGTGGCGAGTCACCTGCTAGGGATAGGTTTTTTAGTGAGTTTAGTACGTCGCCCATGGGCGAGTGTTGGAAGACGTTTGCGGCGCTGAACTTAAAGATTGGTGACCGATTGAGTTCGGTATCCGTGGACTCGCATGGTTCGGAACTTGTCACCGGAAACGAGTCCGGGGCTCCGTTGATGCTGATATCATATGAAGTAAAATTTGTCTGCGGCTCCAACGCCGCGGGATCAGCAGCCTCCGCGATGGGGTTGAGCTTCCCATCTTCGAATGACTCGATCTGCTCCAGATCTAAGGCCGGAGTTGTTGTAGGAGCTATCTCCTGGATGGGGCCCGATGACAGGCTTAGGCCATGTTCATCGAGGCGAAGGGGGGCGGTGGCCGTGGTTTCGAATCCGTTGAAGATCAAGTCTCCACGGATGTCCGCGACGTAGTTCAAGCTTCCAAATCTGACCTGATGGCCAGGGGCGTAGCTATCAATCTGCTCCAGGTGGCCGAGTGATGACCCACAAGTATAGGGGATCTATCGTAGTCCTTTCGATAAGTAAGAGTGTCGAACCCAACGAGGAGCAGAAGGAAATGATAAGCGGTTTTCAGCAAGGTATTCTGTGCAAGTACTGAAATAAGTGGTAACAGATAGTTTTGTGATAGGATAATTTGTAACGAGCAATAAGTAACAAAAGTAAATAAAGTGTAGCAAGGTGGCCCAATCCTTTTGTAGCAAAGGACAAGCCTGGACAAACTCTTATATAAGGAAAAGCGCACCCGAGGACACATGGGAATATCGTCAAGCTAGTTTTCATCACGTTCATATGATTCTCGTTCGGCACTTTGATAATTTGATATGTGGGTGGACCGGTGCTTGGGTGATGTTCTCACTTGAACAAGCATCCCACTTATGATTAACCTCTATTGCAAGCATCCGCAACTACAACAAAAGTATTAAGGTAAACCTAACCATAGCATGCAACATATGGATCCAAATCAGCCCTCACGGCAAACGATAAACTAGGGTTTAAGCTTCAGTCACTCTAGCAACCCATCATCTACTTATTACTTCCCAATGCCTTCCTCTAGGCCCAAATAATGGTGAAGTGTTATGTAGTCGACATTCACATAACACCACTAGAGGCTAGACAACATACATCTCATCAAAATATCGAACGAATACCAAATTCACATGACTACTAATAGCAAGACTTCTCCCAAGTCCTTAGGAAAAAACGTAACTTCTCACAAAGCATATTCATGTTGATAATCAGAGGGATAATAATATGCATATAGGATCTGAACATATGATCTTCCACCAAGTAAACCAACTAGCATCAACTACAAGGAGTAATCAACACTATTAGCAACCTACTAGTACCAATCCCGGACTTGGAGACAAGAATTGGATACAAGAGATGAACAAGGGTTTTGAGAGGAGATGGTGCTGCTGAAGATGTTGATGGAGATTGCCCTCTCCCAATGAGAGGAGCATTGGTGATGACTATGGTGATGATTTCCTCCTCCCGAGAAAGTGTCCCCGCAGAAAAGCTCACGGAGCCCTAGATTGTTCCGCAAGGTTCCGCCTCGTGGCGCGAGTCTCATCCCAAAGGTTGCTTATGATTTTTCCTCAACGAAAGACCTCATATAGCGAAGATGGCCATCGGAGAGCTAACGGGGTCCACAAGGTGGGGCGCGCTGGGATAGGGCGCCCCACCGTGTGGCTGTGTGGGTCCCCTCCGTGAACTTCTTCCTCTCAATATTTTTTATTATTTCCAAAAATTACTTTCGTGGAGTTTCAGGACTTTTGGTGTTGTGCAGAATAGGTCTCTAATATTTGCTCCTTTTCCAGCCCAGAATTCCAGCTGCCGGCATTCTCCCTCCTTATGTAAACCTTGTAAATAAGAGAGAATAGGCATAAGTATTGTGACATAACGTGTAATAACAACCCATAAAGCAATAAATATCGATATAAAAGCATGATGCAAAATGGACGTATCACCGAGCGAGTTGGCCTGCAGTACGAAGCCTCCGAATACAAAGATCTGTCTGAGGAGGAAGGTTTCTCCCTGGACAACGTCATTACTGACGATCGAAGGGGCCATCGAACTTTTCGTCGACGGCACAGTGGAACTCTCAATGAAAGCACCAATGTCGGTGTCAAAACCGGCGGATCTCGGGTAGGGGGTCTCGAACTGTGCATCTAGGATCGATGGTAATAGGAGACAAGGGACACGATGTTTACCCAGGTTCGGGCCCTCTCTATGGAGGTAATACCCTACTTCCTGCTTGATTGATCTTGATGAATATGAGTGTTACAAGAGTTGATCTACCACGAGATCGTAATGGCTAAACCCTAGAAGTCTAGCCTGTATGACTATGGTAATGTGTATCCGTCTATCCGGAATATGCTCTCTGGTTTATATAGACACCAGAGAGATCTAGGGTTACATGGAATCGGTTATATCAGAGGGAATCTACATAGTCGGTTGCCAAGCTTGCCTTCCACGTCAAATAGAGTCCAATCCAGACACGGGTATAGTCTTCTGTCTTCATGTCTTCACAGCCCAGTCCGGCCCAATGGATAACAGGACGGATGCCCGAGGACCCCTTAGTCCAGGACTCCCTCACCTTCCAAGCTGCAGCAATCGACGACCCCGACAGCAAGGGCGAGCGCCCTCCTGAGGCCACCCCCCAAGAAAAAGAAACAGCTGCACCGTGCAGGGCCTCAGGCAAGCGGCAACTCGTCAGGATCAGCGCCCGCACCTGGGGCGCCTCCCTCCATCGCATAGGAAAGCCCGCCCGGCACCCTTCTTGGGTAGGGCTCGGGGGCTCTCTTCTGGAGGGCCTCAGACCTTGACAACCTCACAAGGGAAGCTCTTGGGCACCACTTGGAGGCGTGCTTCACGGCACGTTTCCCTTGGGACGACACAGGACGAGAAGCGCCCACCGCTCAGGAGTTTATCATCAAGACCACTTAGGAACTGCAAGACGCAAGGGCCATGCGCGGCAGTCGCCGTTCACAAGGCGCAGCTCCCCATCCAGGCGAGGATGCCGGGCTGCGCGTCTGCATCGACGTCCCAGGGCTCAACAGGGCCACGTCTCAGGAGGTTTTATGGCCTTCGCGCGTGGGACGCTACAAGGGCCCACCGCACAGCTACGTTCGCATGCCCTTCGGCTTGCCGAGCGTGGCGTCCGCCTATCAGCGCAACATGCGGAGCATCCTGGCGGCTCCGGAGGCCAGGCGCCACGATGTCCTTACGGAGATGGAGACGGTCCTCAAGGAACCACCTGGACCCCCAGAGCCCCCCGAGGCTCAGGGCCCCAGTGGCTCATGAGGAGAAACCCCTTCGCCGCGTACCTTCAGCTGCCCCAACTCTCCTTCATCAATAGAACCAGGTGACATTTTCCAAGTTTATTTAGCTGGGAGCGCCCCAGGGCTGCATCACTCCCAGGCCGCGTAGGTCCGTCCCTGTGGCATGTATCCCTTTTATGTCTTTATCTTACCTCGCTGGGAGCGCCCCTCGGGCTGCATCATTCCCAGGCCGCGTGGGTCTGTCCCTGTGTCATGTATCCCTTTTATGTCTTTAGCTACCTCGCTGGGAGTGCCCCTCGGGCTGCATCATCCCCAGGCCGCTCGGGCCTGACCCAGTGGCACGTATCTCCCATGCATTTACCTAAGCCTGCTGCTTCCATGCTTAATCTACTTATAACTACTACTTGTTCGTTCGTCACCCACCATGGGGGCTACTCACGCTGGCACGACGCTTGTGCACGGATCTGTCCCTGCAACATTGACAAAATTGAGCGGCTGAGCTCTGGCTTGCGGCACACCCCGCGCACGTCACCTCACCAGGCCCTCAGTGCCGTCATTCCCTCGCGAAGCGACCGGTGGCATACCAGACACCATAATGGCAAACTGTGTTTCTCCTTGTGCTGGCTTGCAGGAATCTCCTGAGGATAACAGCAGGTGGCACCGCAAGCTCCCTCTCCGCCCTTGCAGTCCGCTTGTGCGTTAAAAGGGGGGCTCCTGAGCATCGCGCCTCAGGAGCTCTTACTGGCTCTCCAGCCCTCACCCCCTAGCCTTGACCACAGCACACGACCTGGCATATATACCAGCGGCGGCTGAGCTCGCTCAAGGGCCGGGACCTGAGGACGTAGAGCACGAAGGGGAGCGTGGGAGAGGGGGAGACTCGTATGGGCCCGACCTAGCTACGATGCGGACGCCTACGCACGAACCTGGCGCATCATGAGGAGTCAACCCCGAATCGTCAAGATAAATCCCGTGCTCAGATCGGCTAATCGTTGGAGCCTAGGAGTCACGCACGCCGCAGCCCTGTTGCGGCAACGCCGCCTCCCTTTCTCGCCTTACCACGGCTACTTGAGCGCTAAAGGGGACCTCCTAAGCATCGCGCCTCAGGAGCTATTACTGGACCTCGGGCCGCTCACCTCCTGGCCTTGACCACGGCACGCGACCTGGCATACCAGTGACGGCTGCAGCTCGCCTGGGGACTGGGACCTGTCAGCGTAGAGCAACAAGCCGTCGCAAGGTTGGAAAGGCGAGACCGAGCCTAAATAGGACATGCGTTCACAAATTTCCATAATAAGGATAATATCAACAAAAGACATTATAGACCCTTTACACGCCCCCATGGGGTACTCCTCAATTCCTCGCAGGGAACAACAGATGAGAACTTAGGGGAATCCTATCTACACACCCCGCAGCCGACGTCATCATCAACAGTGGGCCAAGGGAGGCCAGCGCCAACCCCATCCATATCAGCGACGGCTGGACGCTGCAGCCTTGCTCCGGGCACGACGAGAGGTCGGGGGCACGTAGCTGTCGTCGCTCGTCTCCGGAGTCTCGTAGAGCTTAGGAGAACCACTGGACTCCCAAGAGTCGCTGCTGTTGGTGGAGGAGTCGAGTGCGGGGCACGCATCGTCCTGGCGCTCCCCTCCGGGGCAACACTGTAACACCCGCGATGCGGCTATATCTCCCACATGTCGAGGCACGACTTGGAGGCATAACCGCATGGTGGTTTTGTTGCAAGAAGGCTCATCTTCACACAATCCCATGTAATGAACAAGAATGGGATAAAGAGTTGGCTTACAATCGCCACTTCACACAAATAACAAGTTAAACATACATCATCCAGAATACAATCAAGGTCCGACTATGGAACCAAAATAAAAGAAGACAACCCCAAATGCTAGATCCCCGATCGCCCCAACTGGGCTCCACTACTGATCATTAGGAAACGAAACATAGTAACGACCAAGTTCCTCGTCGAAATCCCACTTGAGTTCGGTAGCATCGCCTGCACTGGCGACATCGGCACCTGCAACTGTTTTGGTAGTATCTGTGAGTCACGAGGACTCAGCAATCTCACACCCGCAAGATCAAGACTATTTAAGGTTATGGGTAGGATAAGGTAATGAGGTGGAGTTGTAGCAAGCACTAAGCAAATATGGTGGCTAACATACGCAAATAAGAGCGAGAAGAGAAGCATAGCAATGGTCGAGAAGCTAGAAATGATCCTGAAACTACTTACGTTCATACATAACCCAAACCGTGTTCACTTCCCGGACTCCGCCGAAAAGAGACCATCACGACTAAACACGCGGTTGATGTATTTTAATTAAGTCAAGTGTCAAGTTCTCTACAACCAGACATTAACAAATTCCCATCTGCCACATAACCACGGGCACGGCTTTTGAAAGTTTATACCCTGCAGGGGTGTCCCAACTTAGCCCATCACAAGCTCTCACAGTCAACGAAGGATATTCCTTCTCCCGGGAAGACCCGATCTGGCTTGGAATCCCGGTTACAAGACGTTTCGACAATGGTAAAACAAGACCAGCAAGACCACCCGACTGTGCCGACAAATCCCGATAGGAGCTGCACATATCTTGTTGTCAGGGCACAACGAATGAGCAATCCGTACAACTAAAACCAGGCCTCAAGTTTCCCGGAGGTGGCGCTGCAAAGGGCTCTAGTTTGGACCAACACTCAGAGGAGCACTGGCCCGGGGGGGGGGGGGTTAATAAGATGACCCTCGGGTTCGCGAAAACCCAAGGGAAAGGCTTAGGTGAGGAAAATGTAAAACCAAGGTTGAGCCTTGCTGGAGGAGTTTTATTCAAGGCAAACTGTCAAGGGGGTCCCATAACCCCAACCGCGTAAGGAACGCAAAATCAAGGAACATAACACCGGTATGACGGAAACTAGGGCGGCAAGAGTGAAACAAAAAACCAGGCAAAAGGCCGAGCCTTCCACCCTTTACCAAGTATATAGATGCATTAATTAAATAAGAGATATTTTGATATCCCAGAATATCCATGTTCCAACATGGAACCAACTTCATCTTCACCTGCAACTACCAACACTATTAGAAGGGCCGAGCAAAAGCGGTAACTTAGCCAAACAACGGTTTGCTAGGATAGGATGGTTAGAGGCTTGACATAGAAATATGGGAGGCATGATAAAAAAGTGGTAGGTAGCGCAAGCATAGCGATAGAGCGAACAACTAGCAAAGCAAAGATAGAAGTGATATCGAGGGTATGGTCATCTTGCCTGCAAAGTTCTCAGAGTTGTCGAAAGCTTGATCCTCGTTAGCGTACTCAATAGGTTACTCGTTCACGTACTCGTCTCCCGGCTCTACACAAAGCAAGAACACAAGCAATGGAACAACAATCAATCACGGTGCAATGTGCAAGCAACATGATGCAATACAAGGCATGGGATGCAAGGTATGATGTGCAATGCATATGAGAACTCCAGAAGGGAAAGGATGATCAAGGCATCAACTTGGAAAACCAAGTATGCCGCTGGAAAGATGAGATGATTTCGGTCGAAATCGATATAAGGATCACCAGAAATGGATGCACGGTTTGCAAATGAAAAGCAAAACAAGATATGATGCAAACTGCTTAAAACAACAACATGGCCACTTAGAAGCAAGGTTTAAATATGCTACAACACCCAAACATGAAAAATAAATACATGGCAGTGAAGTATATGTGAATCTCCACAAAACATTAACAGTGAGATACTGCTATAACTCACTAGAACAGGTTCAAACAAGCATGGCAAAAGTGCAAAAGATATCAGCTTCACAGACTTTGTGAAAATACTAACATGGCATAAACAGCATCAGGTAGCAATGTTTAGAGCTAGCAATCAACATGCTACAGGAACATGACATAGCAAACAAAGGCATCTCATGCTTCTACTAAATGCACTTAACAAAACTTACTTACTGAACATTAGCCAAAAGGGCACAGAAAATATTATTACGCCCATGCAAACATGTCAAGTTTTATAAACAGATTCAGACTTGGTGAAATTTCAGGACATGGCAAAAACAGATTCATGTTGGCATGTTAACAAGCTTGATTAACTCCCTACATAGCATATCATGGCATGAAATAAATCTATAATATGGAGTAGGCATGAAAATGAAGCTAACCATGTGCCAAACAACCTCATAGCATGTTTGAAATAAATCACACAAAAATGCCAAAACAGCACCATGATGTAAAATGACATGTATGCAAACTTGCTTAAATGCATAAAATAATGCCACCACTGGATTGGTGGGACTTTTCTACCCCAAAAACATATATAATATGTGTAGGTTGCTGTAGAAAAATCATCACAAATGCTATAAGTGAAAAACTGCCCTAAAAGGGAATATGACAGAATTGGCAATTTCTATATTTGGAATGTCCCGATCTGGACTTGCCTGAAAAGGAAAGCTAGCATATTCCAGAAATGGAAATCGCTGGAATAAAAGATTAATAAAGGAAAAGAAATAGATACAAGGGATGTGAGAGTATGACATGTGGGCCTGTGAGTGTGTGTGGATGACAGTGGGACCAAGGCGTCATAGTCACAGTGAAAATAATAGGGCACCACTAAAAACATGGAACCTAGGACTCGAACCCAGGTCTCCTAGGTAGGAAAGAGGCGTGCTAACCTGTGCGCTAGAGAGAGGTGTGTGTACTAAGAGAGGCGCCTGGCTCCTTTTGAACCAGGGCCAGAAGGCCGAGCCTTTGGCCGTGGCAACACAGAAATCACCGGCGCCGGCGTTGACGAGCTACAAGGCTACGGCTTGCAATGCAGAGCAGCAGCGGGCATGCGGGAAGTGCAAGGGAGTGCAGGTGTAGTGGCGCGCTTGCAAATGCTTGAGCAGGAGCAGACGAGCTCGCGGAGCGCAAGCCACGTGTGCATGGACGAGAGCAAGCAGAGGCAATACACGAACTTGCCTTGCTGCCATGGTGGATATGGCATGCGGGCTGCGTGCATGCGGGCAAGTACAGCGAGGAGAACGCAGCTAGGCGGGAACCGGAGCGCGGGGACGCATGGGCGCGCTACAGCAAGTAGACACAACAAAACTATAGACTTCGCCGAAGCACCGGAAGCACAGCAAAGACACGGATCGATCGAGTCCTACGGGGTCCTATATGCCATGGAAAGAAAGGGAGAGGTAGGCTCGTTACCCAGCTCACCTAGGACACGATGGGATCGACGGAGACGAGCCGGAGACGACGCGAGGGAGCTCTGAACTTGGTGGGGCTGCTGTCTGCGAAGCAGAGGAAGAAGACGGCCGAGGGAGTCAATCTGGAGGCCTTGTGGTCGCGTGCGTCGTGGAAGGAGACGTAGGGGAACTTGGCGGACTCCCCCATGGTGGCAGAAGAGATCGGACGCGGTCAGGGAGGCTACCCCGAGCTCGAGCTCTTGCTCAGCTGGAGCATGGTGGACAAGGCGACGACGTGGCTTGGCTAGCCTTACCTGGCGGCGGCGAGGGAAGAAGAGGAGGGGGATCGGTCGACGGGAGACCCTAGGGCACCGGTGACGTCCTTTATAGGGTCTAGGGACGCCAGACGGCTGTCAAATCAATCGGGGCGTCGACATGGACATGTTGGTTGTGCTGCCGTACAGGAGGACGAAGCTCATGTCTCTTGCGAGCTAGGTGGGCTGCGGAGGCTTGTCAAGGCCATTTGTTGGGCTGAGGCCTGTAGGGTGCCTTGTGTCTTCGATGCCCCGCTACTTCTTTTTTTTTTCCTTTCCCGCATGAGAATTGAATGTAAAAGCACAGCGATATAGGGGAGGAGTTAGAGAAATATAAAAATATCCCCGTAACTCTGGAATTATGCCCAATTTGATAAAACTGAGTTGGGCATTTCTTAGAGGTAGAAAAATACAACAAGTTTGAATATAGTTCAAACTTAGAGCATTTTTTAACCTAACCAACACAACTCCAAATGAGTTTAAATTTAGCAGATAGGTTAATGCTAAGGTGGATGATTTATGAGGCAAAGATGAACATTAATGGAGGAGGGCAAGATGACACTTGCCAAAGAAAGAAAAGAGGGGGAGAGGTGGTGATGAGTGAAGGGGGATGATGATGCTTGGATCCACATAGAACATGCCACAATGCAATGAGCTACACCATGAGGATGCACATGATGACATGAGATGAAATGCATAACATGAACAAAATGCAAAACGAGAGACAAAAACCCAACCACGAAGGAAATATCATATCACATAGTCAGAAATGGCAAGAGTTGGAGTTACTAATATGGAAAGTTACATCCGGGGTGTTACAACACTCCACCACTACAAGAGGATCTTGTCCTGAGATCTAGGACTGAAAGAACTCCGGATATTCGGAACAGAGGTGATCCTCGCGCTCCCAGGTGGCTTCTCGGTCGAAATGGTGTGACCAGTTCACTTTCAGGAATTTGATTGACTTGTTGCGAGTCTTGCGCTCGGTTCCTTCAAGAATAGCAATGGGATGCTCATGATAAGACAGATCTTCTTGGAGATTGATCTCTTCGAAGTTGATAGTGCGCTCAGGCGTCTTGAAGAATTTGCGAAGCTGTGACACATGAAACACATCGTGCACATTTGCGAAGTTGGACGGAAGCTCAGGTTGATAGGCGGGGTCGCCTCTTTTGCCAATGATCTTGAAAGGACACATGTATCTAGGGCAAGCTTCCCTTTGATACTAAAGCGACGAGTGCCTTTCATTGTAGAGACGGGAGGTACACATGGTCTCCGATCTCGAAAGCCAAGTCACGTGATTGCTATCATAGTAACTCTTCTGGCGCGATTGCGCGGCTTTGAGATTTTCATGGATGACTTCACAAATTTCTTCATCCTTTGTGATTAAGTCGTTGCCAAGCAGTTGGCGTTCACCAGCCTCTGACCAATTGAGAGGAGTACGACACTTTCTGCCATATAGAATTTCGAATGGGGCCTTGCCCGAACTTGCTTTCCAGCTGTTGTTGTAGGAGAACTCGGGATATGGGAGGCAATCTTCCCACTTCATACCGAAAGATATGACACAAGCCCTGAGCATGTCTTCGAGGATTTGATTTACTCGGTCGACTTGGCCGCTTGTTTGAGGATGGAAAGCTGTGCTGAAGCGAATGTTGGTGCCCATGGCCTTCTGAAAGGAGTCCCGGAACATAGAGGTGAAAATGCTTCCACGGTCTAAAGAGATCAATTGCGGAATACCATGCAAGGAGACAATTCTGGAGGTGTATAGCTCTGCCAACTGAGCTGCTGTGATGGATTCTTTGATTGGAAGGAAATGAGCCACTTTTGTAAGCTTGTCGATGACAACGAAAATAGCATCATTCCCACGCTTGGACTTGGGAAAACCAGTAACAAAGTCCATTTCGATATGATCAAATTTCCATTCTGGAATAGAAAGATGTTGGAGGAGATCAGCTGGTCGTTGGTGTTCTTCTTTCACCCTTCTGCAGACGTCACATTCATTCACGAATTGAGCAATTTCACGCTTCATTCGAGTCCACCAATACGACTGCTTGAGGTCATGGTACATCTTCGTACTTCCAGGATGAATGGAAAGAAGAGAATTGTGCGCTTCATTCATTATGACCTTCCTTAGATCACCTTTAGGAACCACAATCCGGTCCTCGAAGAATAAAGTGTCTCTGTCATCAATGCGATAGCACTTGTATTTGGGTAGGCCCTTGCAATACCATCTTTCACTCTCTTCACCATGGTGTCAAGGAGTTGTGCCTCATGAATTTGATCTTCCAAAGTTGGAGTGACTTGAAGGTTGGCAAGAAAACCTTGAGGAACAAATTGGAGGTTGAGTTTGCAGAAAGCTTCACAAAGATCAGGTTGGAAGGGCTTGAGAATTAAGCTGTTGCAGTAAGCCATCCTGCTCAAAGCATCTGCAATCACATTGGCCTTTCCTGGAGTATACTCAATACTTAGATTGTACTCTTGAATCATTTCGACCCATCGAGTTTGCCTGAGGTTGAGGTTGGGTTGAGTGAAGATATACTTGAGGCTCTTGTGATCTGTGAAGATGTCCACCTTCCTTCCCAACAGGAGATGTCTCCATGTTATTAATGCATGGACAACTGCCACCAACTCAAGATCGTGAGTGGGGTAGTTCCTTTCATTGGTCTTCAACTGACGAGAGGTATAAGCCACAACTTTCTTCTCTTGCATTAACACAGCGCCAAGACCGTGCAAAGAGGCATCATAGAAAACTTCAAATGGCTTGAATTCATCAGGAGGAGTTAAGACAGGAGCTGAGCCAAGCTTCTCTTTGTGGGTGTTGGAAGCAATGTCACACTCAGGCGTCCAGACATACTTGACATGCTTCTAGAGGATGTTGGAAAGAGGCTTTGCAATCTTACAGAAATTCTCAACGAATCTTCGGCAATAGCTTGCAAGTCCAAGAAAACTGCGGAGCTGCTTGACATTCTGAGGGGGTTCCCAGTTCACAATTGCAGAAACCTTCTTTGGATTAACAGCAATGCCTTTGGCGGAGATGATATGACCAAGGTAAAGAACTTCATCAAGCCAGAACTCACATTTGGAAAACTTCGCATAGAATTGATACTCTCTGAGCTTGTCGAGCACCAATCGCAAATGTTTGGCATGGTCCTTCTTATTCTTGGAGAAGACCAAGATATCATCGAGATACACCGGGACGAATTCATTTTTGAAGGGGTTGAAGATGAAGTTCATCATACGAGTGAATGTTCCAGGAGCATTGACAAGGCCGAAAGACATGACAGTATATTCATAAGAACCAAAACTTGTTCTGAATTCTGTCTTGGGAATATCTTCTTCATGAATGCGAATCTGATGATAACCCAGACGGAGATCAAGCTTGGAAAACACCTTTGCACCTTTAAGTTCCTCGAATAGCTCAATGATGTTGGGAAGTGGGTACTTGTTCTTGATTGTCTTCTTGTTCATTGGACGGTAGTCGACACAAAGTCGGTCTGTGCCATCCTTCTTCTGGACAAAAAGAACACCACAACCCCATGGAGATGAACTCGGTCTGATCAGACCTAGACGCTCTTGTTCATCGAGCTGTTTCTTCAATTCTTTCAGCTCCTTGGGTCCAAGCTTGTAAGGACGCTTGCAAACGGGTTCAGTGCCAGGTCAAGATCGATAACGAACTCAACTGGCCGGTGAGGAGGCATACCCGGAAGCTCTTTTGGAAAGACATCTTGGTACTCACAAACGACTGGAATCTGAGAGATTGCATCTAACTCACCCTTCTCATTGAGAGAGAATAACCGAATGGTTTCGTCACGAGCGGCATAGATGATCACATCCACAGAAGAGTGTGTCAATTCAATCTCCCTGGCAGCACAATCAAGTTCAACCTTGTGCTTAGAAAGCCAGTCCATGCCGAGAATTAGATCAATATCCGAGTCACCAAGAACAATTGGCGAAGACAGAAATTTATAGTCTCCCATCTTGATAACGGAATCCCGAACGAATACTCGAGAAGTCATTTGCCGAGCCGAGGAAACAATAGACAATGGTCTCGAAAATACTTGAGTAACCAAATCATGCATAGCCACAAAAGGTCTTGAAATGAAAGAATGCGATGCACCAGTATTAAATAAGACTTTTGCAGGAATATCATTAACTGAGAGATTACCCATGATCACATCAGTAGATTCCTCCGCTTGAGCTGCATTCATCATGTTCACCTTTGCAGACTTGGGACTATGCTTGACCACTGCATTGCTTGAAGATCTCACAGGAGGAGGAGGCGGAAGGCGCCTTTGGTTGAAGCACTTGTTCGCATAGTGACCTTTTTGCTGACATTTGTTGCAAGTCACCTCTGAGAGCGGACGATGATAAGGAGCATTTGACCTTGGAGCTTGATTCTGAGACTTGTTCTGATAGCCTGGGTTGGGTGGGTGGAAAGATCCATTGCCACCTTTGTTCTTTTGCTAGAAGGGCTGACGAAGCGGAGGAGGTGGAGGAAGCCAGAACTTCTGATGCTTAAAAGCCACTTGTGAGGAAGAAGAAGACTGAACTGCATCCCTGATTCTCTTCTTAGAAGCCTCACACTTGAGCTGGGCAGCTTCTTGCTTTAGTGCCATGTTATAGAATTGATCAAACTTAGTCGGCTCAACAAGAACGAGAGCTAACTGTAGATCTTCTCTGAGGCCACCTCTGAATTGATAGGCATGCTCTTTTCATCAGGAACGTCTTGTTTAGCGAAGCGGGCAAGTTTCTGAAACTGGATGTTGTATTGATACACGGACATGCTGCCTTGCTTGAGATTGTGGAACTCCTCACGCTTGCTCTCAACAACACTTGTAGGAATCTGGTGAGCTTTAAAGTCCCGACAGAAGTTAGTCCAAGTAATCACTCAACCTCCTCTGGAATCTTTGTATTATTGATACCAATCAGCAGCTTGGTCCTTGAGTTGAAACGAAGCAAACTTGACAAAGTCCTCAGGCCTGACATTGCTACATTCAAAATGCTTGTTGATGTCCACGAGCCAATCATCGGCGTCTGTGGCCTCGGCATAGTAGCTGAAAGACTTCGGCTGATTTGCAAGGAACTGGTTGAGGGTAGCAAACTGAGGCTGATTGTTGAACTGACCTTGACCTTGATTCCCTTGGTTGCCTTGGCCTTGGTTGCGCTCTTGCAAAATTTGCAAAAGCATCTGAGTGTTGGCGTTGGTGGCTGCCATGACAGCTTGCCATGCCTCTGGAGGCGGAGGAGGTGGCGGAGGGTTCGCCTGACTCCCATCATTGCGTTCCGGATTCTGACGCATTGGCGGAGCCATCCTGAAGAGGGTGACATCCATTAGCATCTTGGTAGATAGATAGACAAGTGGAATCAACGGATAGAAATTGCAACATATAGTCTTCACAAAAAACATTCGAACAAGGATGAACGAATGAATTCCAAAGCTAACATCACATGTCCATTAAGGTGAGAAGCCACTTGATAAGAGATTGATGAAAGAAATACCAAGGTACGACTGGAACAAATAAGTGGTAAGGAGTACCCAATCAAAAACCAAATATCTGTGGGAAGAAATGCTAAGAGCTACTTGAATCCCACCTATAAACTCCCGAAACTTTCTGGTTATGCAATCAGGTGTTGGGGATACAGGGGAAGCAATATATCTCACCCAAACTAACAATCCCTACATCCAGCTGTATCCATCCTTCAGCACATAACCAAGAAACCTTCCTAAATCGTGTACCTCAACCTTCGAAAAGCATCCGTTATACGAGTTATGGCAATACTCCCGAACTCCCGCCCCAGTACTGGGTGGCGTCGAGGTAATCTCACCAACAACTGCATAAAAGAGATTTTCGATGTCGGCGAAACTCAGGTATTCCAAAACTGCAATGATAAAATTGTGATGACAACACCTCGGAGCTCAACTCCCTGGGACACTGCCACAACCCCTAAATGTCACGAGGCACCTAGAACAATGTTCTCGTCACAAGACTATCAGAACGATTCCAAGATACCCGCGTGATCCTAAATTTTTTTTAGTGAAATTTGAGGAGAGGAAAGTCAAAACATCTACGTCAGGAGACCTCACCAGAGCGACGAAGGGACTGAGGAGTAAAAATAATCCTACTCTCCGATATATATAATCCTAAGACTCGAAACATTTTTGTTCTAGACTCAACAACGCCAGCGATTCGATCAAGCAGGGGGCTCCTAAGTCGGGGGTGGCTCTGATTACCAACTTGTAACACGCACGATGCGGCTATATCTCCCACGTGTTGAGGCACGACTTCTTGCGACAAAACCACCATGCGGTTATGCCTCCATGTCGTGCCTCAACACGTGGGAGATATAGCCGCATCACGGGTGTTACAAGCACTCCAGGCGGCGGGCCTCCGCATTGAAGACCTTGAAGGACATTGTGGAGGTGCCGTCATAATCAAAGTGGACCGTGAGGGCACCCTTAGTGCGGCAAACCCGCGCGACCTCACCCCAGCCATGGGTCACGAAGACCTTGCCGAAGGAGACTGCTTCAACCTCTGCTCTGGTCGCTGGAGCATCACAGTCGGCATGCTGCAACCAGAGCTCGAGGTGTCCCCTCGGCGGCATCACGTCGGAGAAGAACCTCGGAAGCGGATCCAAGTGCTCGGGGGCATCGCCTCCCACAGCACAAGCTTGCGCGAGGAGTCCATGGCGTGGACCCCAGGGGCGGCGACCCGCGCCGCGGCAGCACGTCGACCTTGGCCAAGGCACGCGCGCCGACGCTCATCGCCTCTCCCTCCTGAGCCCTCAGCTTGGGCGTATAGGGGTAACGGATACCCAGGAGGAGGCCGCTCGCACCAACGCCTCGTCACCACCTGCATCGCCGCTGCGTCGCGGCGGTGGACCGGCCTCTTCTTCGGCGGGAGCAACGCCAGCCCGTCGAGGGGAGTCTTTCCTTTCTCCGCAGCAGAGAACCTTCGGATGGGCGCCATCGATGTCGGTGGTGGAGCAGAGGAGGAAGAAGCAAGCGGAATGGGAAGAAATGGCGATGGGGGCTCTGCCCCCCCCTCCTCATTTATAGCAGGAGAAGGCCAACCAGCGCCCCCCACGATCACAGGTAATGATGGTTTTCCTTGCATGTCGCAGGGATTTTTCAAGTCAGGCGGTTGCCGAGGCAGCGTGGGGAAGCGGAGACGCCCACATCCAATCAACCGCCACGTGTCGACCAAGGCCGCAGGCTATTGGGGCCCACGGTGCTCCGTACTTGACCTTTGGCTTCGCCTCGAAGCCAAGCCCGAGCACGCCTTGGGCCCGCGGGCTACAGTCAGCGTTCTGGGAACGGGGGTCCCCAGACTTGCCTGCCTGCAGCCCATGGTGTGGCTTTGCTAGCAGGCCCGTACGGCCCATCTTCATCAACAAGGCATCCAAGACCCTCGCGAGGGGCCAAGCCTCGCGAGGCGGACGACGCAAGACCTCCTCAGGAGCGGCCTCACCCGGTAGGCTCGCGAGGGGCGGAGAGATCAAGGCAAGGCAAACCTCGCAAGGTTCTCATGACGTGAGCCATGATGATCGAGACCAGGCCGGCGCCAGCATGCGCAGTTCCTTGTTTCCTCTTTGGTGCTAAGGGGGCAAGCGCATGCGCGGAGTACCAAGGCATCAAGATAAGGTTTCCATATCAGTGCCACGAGACCAAGTCCAGCAGGATGGCAAGACGGAGGTTACCATGGAGCCCAAGGCGGCGTCACCACCAGAGCCTTTTGTAGGCGAAGACCGCTTTTGTCAGGATAAGCTGTACTAGCTGTCCCCTTTCAAATTGGTCGTTGTTGGCTCCCTTCCCGCTCAATATTTGGGAAGAGGGCTAGGGCCTCTATAAATAGGACTAGCCACCACCGTAGGAGGCAACTCATTCGGAGACCTCTCATCTCATCTGGATCGAGCCCACACCCACACAAGTTCACCAAGCACAAGAACACCTCAACCTCAGGAGGTTGTTCTTCCCCTTTGTACTGTTCATCCTCAGCCCAAGAGGCAATCCACCACCACCACACTGGAGTAGGGTATTACACCACAACAGTGACCCGAACCAATATAAATCTTGTGCCCCTTGTGTTATGAGTTCGTCGAGTTAGTCCGTAAGATCTTAGCAAAACTAGGATGTGGATCGGTAGGGGGGGAATCTTCGTGCGCACCCCTGTGTTCGAACCTTGAGGGTTTTGCCGGAACCCGTGATCCGACATGTTCAACCACCCCTCCACGGGCTACCATTCATCCAGCCCTCCATCGGCTACTATTCAACCAGCCCTCCACCGACTGCTGTTCATCCAGCCCTCCACGGGGTCATGTTCATCCACCCCCAACCTGCTCGATCGAGGTCCTGTTCATCTAGTGGCAACGGCCTCTACTAACATGGGGTCCTGTTCATCCAACCCCCATCGGGAACTGTTCATCCAACCCCCAACAGCGAACACTATTCATCAAGAGGCAGCAGGTTCGATCGGCTTCAGTTAGCAGCAGTAGCAAAGGAATCGCTCGATTGGTTTCAGTTAAAAGCCAGATCGATCGATCACTCGAATCGATAAACACGTAGCTGCGGTGCAATCGCCGGGTTCGATTACCCAACGCCGCACCCAGCGCCAGACGTATGCGAGAAAGCGTGCATCACTCGGCCCCCGACCACCCACCATAACAGAGAACTCCCTGATATTTTCCTGGCCCTCGCTTTTACCATGGTTTTTTTCATCATGGACAGCCCAAAGAATGTCATGCAGCTGCATCTCCGGCCCGCCCAGGACGAAAAGCCCATTTTCTGTCATGATTTCTTTTCATGGAAGTAGGAGCGCACCACATCTATGATGATACTGGGTTTTGTCACAATTATCGTCATAGAAGTGTCATAAGCATGATAGAAAAAATCGTTCGGCCCAAAATGTCACGGATGTGTCTTTTTTTTGCAGTGGTGAGCTCCAGCAGGCTTGCCAGGACGTCCCGAAGGCTTGCTTCCTGGGGTAACCCCATCCTCACCAGGCTCGCCTGCGCGGCAAGGGAGGTTTTTCCCTTAGCAATATCTTGCTTCTCTGACTAGTCTTGGTCCTCTTGTGCTGCACACTGGTCCTTTGAAGAACTGATCCCTTGTACTCCAATCTGACCTTGGTGTTGTAATCTTGTTCTCGTGTCTGTAGGCTTCATCGTCCGTGCACTAGTCAGGGGAAAATATACACCCCTGTTTGTGTTCCCCGACAACAATAATGCATATGAGAGCCACTCAACATTTTCATCGTGGTCTTCTCCTCGGTACGACTCAATAAAAAGAAAACAAATTCAGAGAAACACACTGAAATATTTTTGGAGTTTTTGGAGGAAAGCAAATAAAGAAAGAAAAACAAAAATGAGAAAAATTATTTACACGGGAGAGCTCCCAACAAGCAAAAGAAGAACAAGGAAATCTTTTTGGGTTTTCTTTTTGAATACTACAACTAACTACACTAGAATGAAAAATAAAAAATAAGCAGGAAATATTTTTGCATTTTCTCAAAGTTTTTCAAACACACAAGAAGAAGGCGAGCAAATAAATCTAGCATGGATAATACAATGAAAAAGTGTGGACACCGACAACTGGAATGAGAATGTGTAAACATAAATGTAATGTCAATGGAAACACGTACTCCCCCAAGCTTAGGCTTTTGGCCTAACTTGGTATCACCACTCGAAGAAGCCATCAGGTCCTATGTTGAAGTGTTGGGGAGCAGGCACCTGAAGGTCCCACTCCTGAGGCTTCTCCTTTGCCGCAACCAGGTTGTTCCGGTAGGCGACAATGTCCTCAGGCATGATCATGTATTCACCCCTAGCAATAGGGTCAAACAAAGCAGGTGCAGGCAATGAAATAATATCATGAGTGTTCACATTGAAAACTAGGTTATAAGGAATAGGAATGTCAGTGTTCTCGCCATCAATAAACTGGTGGTGTGCCATAGCCTGACAATCTAAATAAACCTTTGGTATGGAATAATCATGTTGGCGTATCTGAATGTTAAAGTGACCCGCTAAATGAGTAGCATAAATACCACCATGTATTTCACCCTTGGGTCTGTTAATGTGGAGACGACGTGCCAGAATAGCTCCCAAGCTATAAGTGTTGTCGTCGTAAAGTGCACGGCGTAAGACATCGAAGTCAGGGCACTGAGTGCACCTACCTTCTCTCTAGCAAGCAAACACTTTGCAAAGAAAAGAGCAAAATAGTGCACGGCAGGAAAATATAAGCTAGTGGCGGTGACACTGACACCCCTCTCTCATCCCCCACTGTCAGCATGTGGTAAAAACCATCAAACTTTGTGGGCCTAGGGTCTACTAAATCCCCGCCAGAAGGGATCAAGCATATGTCACAAAATTCAGTGAGTGGTATCTGATGGGTTTCAGCATATAAATTAAACTGCACCTCAGGAGGATTATTCCTACTTATGAAATGAAAACTTTGCACAAAGAAATTTGTGTGGAGATGATATTGTTCACACTCAGCTGCGATGAAGTCGGTGAGGCCAGCATTAGCAGCATATTGTGCAAACTCTTGACGGATTCCGGCTCCCTCCATGAATGGGTTATGCGGCCATTAGCACGGTCATACCTCCGCCATTCTCCGGGTGCGGAGATCACTATCAGATGACTCCCCAATAACTCCCTTGGAGTTCTTCTTGGAAGCAAACTTCCTGAAGATACTCATCTTTTTCCTATGAACAAAATTCTGAAATTTTTAGTCCACAAAAATTTTCTCAATAAAACTTCACAAGATTGATAGCAACTACTCATAGGGATGCATAGAGGCCATATCAAGCATCCAAACTACTTAGAACTCTGAGAATTCAACATGTAAGCTCATCTACGGTAGCACCAAAAGTTACTAATTATTCAAAAAATAAACCACTAAAGCAAAAACTAATTGGACCAATGGAGGAGTCACATACCAAGCAACAATCCCCCGAAACAGTTTTGGAAACGGAGCTTCAAACAAAGAGATTGAAATCCGCAAGTTTGAGAGCAAGAACACGAGAGAGAGAGCAAAGGTGATTTTTTCTGGAGGTAGGTGGTGACATGGGCTAAAGACATAAGTGAGGGGCCCACGTGGGGACCATAGCACACCATGGCGCGTCTGGGGGTGCTGGCGCGCCCAGGTGGGCTGTGCCCACCTGGTGCACCCACCTCTGATGTTATTTGCATCAAATATTCAGAAAAAATCGTATTAAATTTTCAGAGCACTCTGAGAACTTTTATTTTTGGGTCATTTTTTTTGCACGGGAGATTCAGAAAACAGACAAAACATGGCATTTTATTTTATTTAACTAATAAAAAAAAGGTAGGGACAGAAGGTAGTGCTTACTAAATTCACGAACTTCATACCTCTCAAACATGATTCATTAATAAGGTTGATCAAGTCTTATTAACAACCACTTTCGATTAGCATGAAACCGAAGAGCTTTCATAAAACACTAAGTTACCTCAACGGGGATATGAATGTCTCCCACAATAAGCATTTCAAATTTCTTTTTGGCAGTAGGTGGAGGTAGTTGAAAACTTCCAATAGTGATTGTCGGAGATTTTTCAATAACATTAATACCATTCACTTGGAATTGTTTCTTCGGAAAGTGCACAGTATGCTCATTACCATTGATATGAAAATTGACCTTGCTTTTATTGCAATCAATAACATCCCCTGGAGTATTCAGAAAGGGTCTACCAAGGATAATCGACATGTTGTCGTCCTCAAGCATCTCAAGTATAACAAACTCAGTTAAGATAGTAACACTTGCAACAACAACGGGCACATGCTCACAAATAGCGATAGGTATGGCAGTTGATTTAGAAGCCATTTGCAAAGATATTTCAGCAGGTGTGAGTTCATTCAAATCAAGTCTTTTATATAAAGAGAAAGGCATAACACAAACTCCAGCTCCTAAATCACATAAAGCAGTTTTCACATAATTTCTTTTGATGGAGCAAGGTATAGTTGGTATTCCCCGATCTCCAAGTTTTTTAGGTACTCCACCCTCAAAACAATAATTAGCAGGCATGGTGGAGATTTTAGCTTCCGGTATTTTTCTCTTATTGGTGATGATGTCTTTCATGTACTTTGCATAAGGAGGCATCTTATATTCTTAAGAAGTTGATCCCCACTACTACAATTCTCTCAACGTGCACACTATCCACATCACCATCATGCCACCTCATCATTTAGTTTGCAGCCTCACCACATCAGCATCATGCTATCTCAGCATTTTCCCACGAATCATGTGATTAAACTCTGATAATTAATTGAAGCGGGCATGTTCCATCTTCCATTATCAATGATCCGGTGCGTTTCACGTTTAGTCTACCAAGTACCAACTGTTAGATTTCCTTCTGCCTCTTTGCCTCTTCAAACCCACGACAACCACCTCTGCTGCTCTGCCCATCCCCACCAATTTTCTCTCTGCCCATCCCCACTAATTGTCTTAGCTTAATCAGTTACAGAACTTCCCCATCCCTCTCGAGCTCATCTTTTCCCTTTCCCAATCCCTCTCCTCTACCTGGACCGAGCTGCTGTTCCATTGCTGCCCACCAGATTGCCGAGAAGCACGCCGGGAAGGTGGTCTTCCACGAGTGTCCCGTGTTCCTCTGCTACAAGGTCCATGAGGAGTTGCCATCGCGCATCGAACCCGTCGAGTTTGATCGCCTCCCCCGCCTCCTCGTTGCCGCCATCAACGCCCGCAAGCCCAACCTGAAAGAAGAGCGTGAGCATATCTTCCTCTTCTCCCTCTCCCTAAACTTGCTTTTGGATTGGCCGTATCTCCTTTTGTGATGTTGTATGCTTCTGCGATTGTAGTGTTATTTGGTTATGCTATTCTTTCTTGCAAAGTTTCAAGTTGCAGAATTGTGTAAAAATGTGTCTGAAATATTAAAACTTGACATGATATGGCTGTTGTACATCTTATGTGTATGGAGGAACATTGCTTTGCATCGGAGCTTTGCATGTAATATGAAGATAAACAAAAATTTAGTAATATTCATACAGGGTAGATCAGTGTGGTAAATATAGTGGGGGGCTCCATACACATATAGTCGATTCTAATTTGCTGTACAGTTTACGTAAATCATTCAACTGGATCCCTTTGAGAAAGCGATGTTAATATCCAGGTAAACTCATCTTCCACCATTTTTGTTAGTGGGGTTGCATTAATTTTGCACAGACTGCAGTATCGTTCATTGCTAAAGAAGACTTCTGAAGAAATTACCTTGCAAAAATGCTCAAATCTCCTTTGGTGGTATGTCATACATAATCCACACATATTCTATTTATAATTACTGGTGTGTTCTGAATGTATCTCTAAATAATCAAAATATCTTAATGTTTGCAGGTTACTTTTTGTGCAGATTCTGCAATTGCGTTTCAGTCATTATCATGTATTTATGCCAACAATTACTTCAACATTATCGGTCAACAGCTGAAGGATGGTGAACATATTTTTTTCCAGTCCATTCTTATTAGTCTTGCATGGATCTGAGAATAGTAATGTGAAACAAGATACATTTTGTTCGAAAGTTGTCGAAATGACGACAGATAAGCACGAGGAGTGATCCCTCCTAAAGAAGACACATCTTGGTTCAGTTATTGATTAAAAGTATTGTACATGTGAGAATAAACAGCGAGCGCCTTAGAACCTGCTGAAACCTCTGATTAGATAGAGGATAATGGATGTGGTCGAGGCCATGGTTTGTGATATTTTTTTACTGCGAGGATGTACTGGTATATTCAGTGATATTAGGTTACCATGATACTTCTATCTTCGATTGTGTCGAGGACCCTGCACGTGAAAAGGTAACTAACCCATTATCTTAATCCCTGATTATATTTATCTCTCTCAAATTAACCTATCTATGTAATTTATTTGCTCCCTTCATGTATGTTTCTCTCATACAAGTTATAGTGCGCTGGATAAATTTGGATTTCCTTGGGCCTGCTGTTGCCTCCATCTGATTTCATGGCATCCGGTTCATATCAGGTCGTTCTTGATATCTCAATGGACTATTCTAATGATCTATATCATATTCTACTCACCGTGAGGTTATCCTATATGATTCACTAATTCTTTTTTTGCCATGCCTTTTGCAATTTTGTTCATGGATGGACAAATGTTTGCATTATTTGGCATCCCAACAATGCATGTTTATTGATTGTTCTTTCCGACTATTGTTAAATTGCGCTATTTGATTTTGTACATCATAACAATGAAACATAGATGATTATGGTACATGGAGGGTTGTTGTTCCATAATTTATTTTGTCATGCACAATACCAAAACTAGAAAAGTGATTACATTAAAGATTGTTAACCGATTACTGAGCCTTGCATATTGTTTCCCTCGCTACATGTTATATCTTACATACTTCATGTTTAAAATTTTCATTCCAGTTGTGCAATTAAATGTTATCTCACCGTCGTGGCTCGCTTTACTATGAGATCTCTCAACTTCTACCCATTCTCAATCTTAATGAAGTGGTTACGAATAAGATATTCAGAGTAAATATGAAGAATCCATTCTCCAACTTTTCCCAATTATTTTTTCTTAAATTTATTTTACATTTTAGATTCTTTCAAGAATCAAGAATGACAAGGACAACCCATCTCCTAATTTCTACTTCCCTAGAAATAGAAAAGATAAAAGCATCTGAGTAGGAGATCTTCCAGCCAAGGTACAATATACAGTTATAAGCCTTTCAGAAATAGTTATAGTTCCATTATAAATATTTAATCTCTTTTAGTTTTGTTTTGGTATAGTACAACTTCCTTAGCAATTTTAAGTGATATATGGTTTTATGTTATTCATGGTGCCTTGGGATGTTTGAACATATATCTCAATTGGCAGCTCATGTCTTGCTTGACGACATGACATCTTTCAATGCTTTACCATTACTATCTTATGACCATAATTAATTCCTATGTGCATTATATTTATAGTGGTTAATACTTGGCTACAAGAATTTAAACATTCATGTGATTAGATGTCTCACTTGAGGTCACTATAGGCCAGCCAAGTGTACTAGAATTGATTCAATGCTATTAGACGCTAAGGAAACTATTGAGGAGAGGAATCCATGATCATGAGATTTGTTTTGTATATTTGTGCAAAAATGCATTTGTTGCAACATTTCAAATGTAAATATCAATATTCCATTGGTAACCTAACATCCCATTTCAAATGCAAATGTATTTATTAAACATTTTAAGCCATATTTCCTTTTCACTTATTCAATATACATTTTCCAAATAAACTACTCAGGAAAGTCAGAAAGTCCCGCAACAACGCGTGGGGTATCATCTAGTTTTTAAGATATCAGTCAATTGGGCACGCAAAAAGACTGGCCTAAGCATTTCAGCAAAGCATTCAAATTCTTCATCATCTTTCTTCTTAGTTTACTTAGGTGGAAAGGGCATAGGTGTTTTAGCCCATGGTTCTCTTTCCTTACCATGTTTTCTAGCAACGAAGTCTCTTTTATCATATCTTTTATTCTTGGGTTGTGGGTTATCGAGATCAATAGCTGGTTCTATTTCAACATCATTGGCTCATTCATTATTATTTGTTTGAGTATCTCATGAACCTCATCCTTATCTTTTTCATTATCGGAGGGTGAGTGTTCATTACCAGATTAAGTTTCAGCATCAGAAATAGATACTTCATTATCATTATCAGGAGGTTTTTCTACTTAAGGTTCACTAAAGGCATGCAAAGTCCTACTATTTTTCTTCTTCTTTTTCTTTTTAGAAGGACTAGGCGCATCAGTGTTAACTCTTTGAGAGTCTTGTTCAATTCTTTTTGGGTGTCCCTCAGGATAAAGTGGTTCTTGAGTCATTCTACCTCCTCTAGTCATTACTCTAACAACATGATCATTTTTATTATTGTTCATTTCATCAAGCAATTTTCTTTGAGATTTAGCACCTTGTTCTAATTGAGTTTGAACCATAGAGGCATGTTTTCCTACGCCTCTAACATCATTGGTAATTCTAAATAACAAGTCACTCAAGCGAGCAATCATATCAGAATTATATTTCAATTGTTTCATAACATTTGCATTGAAGTGATCTTGCTTTCAAATGTAATTATCAAACTCATAAAGGTATTGACTAGCATGCATATTATAAGGATTGTCATTGTCATTTAATTTCCTTAAGGAACTTACCTCTACCACCTTAGGTGGTGATGGTGTATCAAGCCCATGTATTTCTTCAATAGGAGGTAATTTTTTTACATCCCCAGCTTTAATACCTTTTTCTTTCATAGATTTCTTTGCCTCTTGCATATCTTCGGGACTGAGATATAAGATACCCCTCTTCTTCGGAGTAGGTTTAAGCGATGGTTCAGGAAGAGTCCAATCATCATAATTTTTCAATACGTTGTTCTATAGTTCTTCAGCTTGTTCAACAGTTTGTTCCCTGAAAACACAACCAGCACAACTATCTAGGAAATCCCTAGAAGCATCGGTTAGTCCATTATAGAAGATATCAAGTATTTCATTTTTCTTAAGAGGATGATCAGGCAAAGCATTAAGCAATTGGAGAAGCCTCCCCCAAGCTTGTGGGAGATTCTCTTCTTTAATTTGCACAAAGTTAAATATTTCCTGTAAGGCATCTTGTTTCTTATGAGTAGGAAAATATTTTTCAGAGAAGTAATAATCATATCCTGGGGACTACGCACACAACAAGGAGCAAGAGTATTATACTAAGTCTTAGCATAACCCTTTAACGAGAACATAAATAACTTGAGAATATAATAATAGCGAATCTTCTCATCATGAGCAAAAAGGGTGGCTATGTCATTCAACTTAGTAAGATGTGCCACAACAGTTTCACTTTCATAACCATGGAAAGGATCATATTCAACAAAAGTAATTAACTCTGGGTCGACAGAGAATTCATAATCCTTATCATCAACAAAGATAGGTGAAGTAGCAAACATAGGATCACATTTCATTCCAGCATTCAAAGACTTTTCTTTGAGTTTGCATAATAATTTCTTAAGACCATCCCTATCATTGCAAGCAAGAAAGTCTCTAGTTGTCTCCTCATCCATAACATAACCTTTCGGTACCTTCGGCAATTCATATCTAGGAGAACTAGGTCTAATAGGTGTTTCAAGATTTTCAGTTTCAAGCTCTTCATCAGTCTCAACAATTTCATCATTTTCAGCATTCTCAAAAGCTTTAGTTCTGGCAAGTTGTTCATCAAGAAATTCACCTAGTGGCACATTATCATCAAGCAAGGTACTAGCATCATCATGAATATCATTCATGGCAGAAGTGGCATCATCAATAACTTGCGGCATATTAGGATTAATAGCATGTGGTGGTGTTGCAAGTTTACTTATAACAGTAGGTGAATCAAGTGCAGAGCTAGATGGCAGTTCCTTACCTCCCCTCATATTGGAGGGAAAATCTTAGTCTTAGCATCCTTCAGATTCTTCATAGTGATAATTTGATAATAATTCCAAGTGACTAAACAAATATAGCTATGCTCCCCAGCAACGACGCTAGAAAAAGGTCTTGATAACTGACAAGTATAGGGGATCGCAACAATTTTCGAGGGTAAAGTATTCAACCCAAATTTATTGATTCGACACAAGGGGAGCCAAAGAATATTTGTAAGTATTAGCAGCTGAGTTGTCAATTCAACCACACCTAGAGATTAATTATCTACAGCAAAGTGATCAGTAGCAAATTAGTATGATAGTTTGATAGTAGTAGCAACAATAATAGTAACGGTAACAATGATAGGAATGATTTTGTTGCAAGTGCAATAGTAACAATAGTAGTAGTAATTTTCCAAGAACAATATGAGAGAAGTTCGTAGGCATTGGATCGGTGAATTTTTTGGATGATATTCATCATATAACAGTAATAACCTAGGGCGATACGACACTAGCTCCAGTTCATAAATATAATGTAGGCATGTATTCTGTAAATAGTCATATGTCCTTATGGAAAGAACATGCATGACATCTTTTGTCCTGCCCTCGCGTGGCAGCGGGGTCCTATTGGAAACTAAGGGATATTAAGGCCTCCTTTTAATAGAGAACCAGAACAAAGCATTAACACATAGTTAATACATGAATTCCTCAAACTACGGTCATCACCGGGAAGTGTCCTGACTTCTGTCACTTTGGGTTTGCCGGATCATAACATGTAGTAGGTGACTATAACTTGCAAGATCGGATCTAGAACATAGATATAATGGTGATAACATAAACGGTTCAGATCTGAAATCATGGCACCCAGGCCCGAAGTGACAAGCATTAAGCATGGCAAAGTCATAGCAACATCTATCTCGGAACATAATGGATACTAGGGATCTAGCCTGAACAAACATAACCCGATTACATGATGAATCTCATCCAACTCCTCACCGACCAGCGAGCCTGCAAAGGAATTACTCACTCACAGCGGGGAGCATCGTGGAATTGGCGATGGAGAAGGGTTGGTGATGACGAAGATCAAAGATCCCCCTCTCCGGAGCCCCAAACGGACTCTAGATCTGCCTCCTGATGAAGAACAGGAGGTGGCAGAGGCTCCGTCTCGTGAAACGCGATAATTCTTTCTCCTTGATTTTTTTCTCCGAAAATGTGAATTTATAGCGTTGGAATCAGGACCTGCGGGGCCACCAGGTGGGGACAACCCACTTGGGTGTGCCTGGAGGGGGCGCACCATGGTGGGTTGTGCCCACCAAGGTGCCCCCCTACGGTGGTTCTTGGCTCCAGAAATTATCTTTATTTGTATAAAAATTCCTTGCAAAGTTTTGTTCCAAACTGAGAACTTATATTTCTGCATAAAATCCACACCATGGTAGTTCTGCTGAAAACAGTGTCAGTCCGGGTTAGTTTCATTCAAATAATGCAAATTAGAGTCCAAAACAAGAGGAAAAGCTTTAGGAAGTAGATACAACGGAGACGTATCACCTGCTGCGGGCGACCACGTGGGGATGTGATGATGGGTTCGTCGGCCTTGCTATCACCTGTGATCGTAGAAGCACTCTATTCCCTTTTGGTGTCTCGATGCCAAAGGGGGAGAGAGTTTAGGAATTTGTCGAGTTGCGAGTGTGTCTTATTTGCCTTGTATTTCTCTCTCACAAACTCTTTTATCGTCATTTGCTTTGGTTTGGTTTGTGCTCGTGAGACCTGGTTACCCGCTCATATGGTGTGAGACATATGCTATCCTATCCTATTATTATCTAATACGTGTCTAGTACCTTGGTAGTATGTGAGTTGCATGCTTAACTTATGATTCTATTTTGCTCACTTACTAAACCCTTGCATCCTAGCTTATATCTCTCTTACTATAGATGCAAATGTTGTCAGGCTATAAAATATAGGGGGAGTGTTGATCCTAATGTGTGTACTTTGCATTCCAAAGGAACTTTTATTAAGTTCACACATCTAGGGGGATCCCGTCTATATTTTGTAGTCTTTGGGGTTTGCTTATTTTCTTGTTATTTATCTACGCTAATCATGTGTTTGTCATCAATCCACCAAAAAGGGGGACATTGTTAGTGCATGTCTCTCTCTAAGTGGTTTTGGTGATTGATGACAATGCTTTTGCGTACTAATCGTTTCATTCATTGGCACGGGAAGGTTTTTCCCCTCGGAGCTCAAGGTGAATACGGTGTAGTCTATTTCATTTCGGTTTTGGTCGACTTGATTCGTAGGAGACAACGTACTATCAAGAAGGGGTGCGTATCGAAAAGGCTATGGTGGAATCAACATGTAAACATCTTTCTCTCACACCTAGCTCCTTCCTTCTTCCTTCGAGTATTCCGTTATCGCGGAAGTGGCACATGTGAGAAGCCAGCGGTAGTACCGTCGGCTGGAGCGGCAGTACCGCTGATAGCCTCAAGCGGTAATAGCGTTGTCTCACAGCGGTAGTACTGCTCATGGCCATCAGTGGCAGTACTGCTCAAATTCCGCAATGTTACGACTTCGATTCGAGACCATCGCTTCTCGTGCCGGGTTGGGCGGCAGTAGGAGCGGTAGTACTGCTTCCAAGCGGTATTACCGTCCTACCACCGCTACTAGTTCCGCTCGAGGGCTCTCTCTCCTCTGCCCCTTCTTTCTACTCTCCGTGCGCAGCCCCAACGGTACTACCGCTGGGCCAAGCGGCAGTACCGCTGCCTAGTGCGGTAGTACCGCTTCGATGAGCGGTAGTACCGCTCCCTGCGGGCTGAGTTGTGGGATAACGGTTGGATTGAATTCCCCACTATAAAAGGAGGTATTCTTCCCCAAGAAGACCCACCTCTTTTCCCCCAAGCTCCATTGTTGCTCCAAAGCTCATTTTCGCCTGATCTCTCACCCTAGCCAATCAAACTTGTTGATTTTCTAGGGATTGGTTGAGAAGGCCTGGATCTACACTTCCACCAAGAGAAATTCGATTCCCCCCACTAATCCCTTGCGGATCTTGTTACTCTTGGGTGTTTGAGCACCCTAGACGGTTGAGGCCACCTCGGAGCCACATTCCATTGTGGTGAAGCTCTGTGGAATCATTGGGAGCCTCCAATCAAGTTGTGGAGATTTCCCAAACCTTGTTTGTAAAGGTTCGGTCACCGCCTTCAGGGGGCACCACTAGTGGAATCACGGCATCTCGCATTGTGTGAGGGCCTGAGGAGAATACGGTGGCCCTAGTGGCTTCTTGGGGAGCATTGTGCCTCCACACCGCTCCAATGGAGATGTACTTCCCCCAAAGGGAAGGAACTTCGGTAACTGAGGGAGTCCTGGATTAAGGGGTCCTCGGGCGTCCGGTCTAAGTAACATGGGCCGGACTAATGGGCTATGAAGATACAAGACAGAAGATATTGTCCCGTGTCCGGATGGGACTCTCCTTTGCATGGATGGCATGCTTGGAGTTCGGATATGTAGATTCCTTCCTTTGTAAACCGACTCTGTACAACCCTAGGCCCCTCCGGTGCCTACATAAACTAGAGGGTTTAGTCTGTAGAGGCAATCACAATCATACAGGCTAGACATCTAGGGTTTAGCCATTACGATCTCGTGGTAGATCAACTCTTGTAATCCTCATATTCATCAAGATCAATCAAGCAGGAAGTAGGGTATTACCTCCATCAAGAGGTCCCGAACCTGGGTAAACATCGTGCACCAGTCTCCTGTTACCATCGACCCTAGACGCACAGTTCGGGACCCCCTACCCGAGATCTGCCGATTTTGACACCGACATTGGTGCTTTCATTGAGAGTTCCACTTTAAAGTCATCAGAAGGTTCGATGGCTCCATCAGTTATCTACAACAATGCTACCCTGTGGGAGGATTTCCTCCCCGGCCAGCTCTTCGTATTCGGTGGCTTCGCACTGCGGGCCAACTCGCTTGGCCATCTAGAGCAGATCGACATCTACGCCCCAGGTCACCAGATTAGTTTTGGAGATCTGGATTATGTCACCGATATCCGAGGAGACTTGATCTTCCAAGGGTTGACGACCCCAACCTCCACTCTGGCCTTAGATCCAGAGCACATCGCCAGGTCCGAGGACGGGATTATTGAGCCGCCGTACTATCTGCGGCCACTAAACCCAGTACGGGAGAGCCGGAGGACATAGCGTCGCTAGCAACCGTCATGAAGGCGGACTCTTCTCCGGACACTGGCTCCGAACCCTCGGAGTAAGCATCGTGTGAGCTTGGCCAAGGAGTTTCCCTCCCGCCGTACTCCACGGATTTTCTTCTCCCTGGCCAAACCTCACCTTTAAGCGAGGCTCCGGACTTGATGCGATCCCTCGTCATTACAGAGGAGCAATGTCCGAACTACGCCTAGCCCGTACTAGGGGCTGAGAGCGGGGAATTTTACGTCCCACCCACCACCCACCTCATAGCCACTGTCGAGGACTTAACTGACATGCTCGACTATGGCTCCGAAGACATCGACGGTATGGATGACGATGCCGGAGAGGAGCAGGTCGAAAACCCGCCGTTTACCGAATGTTGGATGGCCACCTCTTCGTATGACGTGTACATGGTGTACACACCCAAAGAGGGTAACGGCGATGATAAAGAAGATCCAGTCGAGGATAAACCTCCTGAGACACAGACAAAGCGCCGACGCCAGCGGTGCCGCTCTAAATCACGCCATGGAAAAGACAGCAATGCCGGCACAGGAGGCAACAACACTTCGGAGGTGCCGAAGACAAAGAAGAACCCATTGAGCCGACCTCTGAACGGGACGACATGGAAGATGGGCAAGCTAGCCCCAATGAACAGGCTGAAAACAAAGACTCGGTGGACAACAATTATCTTCCTCTCTCCGAGGATGAGGTAAGCCTCATCAATGAGGATTTTATTGTGCCCGAGGAACCTCTCGAGCAGGAGCGTTTTAAGCGCCGGCTAATTGCCACTGCAAGGAGCCTGAAAAAGAAGCACCAGCAGCTTCAAGCTGATAAGGATCTGCTCAACGATAGGTGGACTAATGTCCTGGCAGCCGAGGAATACGGCCTCGAACGCCCAACCAAAAGTTACCCGAAGCATAAACTGCTACCCCAATTTGATGATGAGGCCCTCGAGCCCGCACCATTAGCGCGTAATGCGGCTGACCGACCTCCTCGTGGCCGGGACAAATGGCAACTCAAGCTGAACACCAGCCCATACTACCTCGCCATATAGGTAGAGACATAACAGCTCGGGGATACACATATGACCTACGGCAAGACCTGGACAGTAGAGCAAGTCAGACGAGATCGATATATGGATCGCGGGGGCGTGCCCCGACGCGCGAGAACGGCTACCTGGCCGGACGTGACAAGCATAATCACGCCCAGGCCGAAAATCGCAGACGGACTCCATCCGAGTTGCATCGCGACTTGGACCGACATAGAGGAGCCGCACACCCCCTCTGCTTCACAGATGAAGTAATGGAGCACGAATTCCCAGAAGCGTTTAAACCCGTGAATATCGAATCGTACGATGGAACAACAGATCCCGCGATATGGATTGAGGATTTTCTTCTCCATATTCATGTGGCCCGCGGTAATGATCCTCATTCCATCAAATACCTCCCGCTAAAACTCAAGGGACCAGCTCGGCACTGGTTAAACAACCTGCCTGAAAACTCCATTGGCATCTGGGAGGACATGGAAGATGCCTTCCGCGACAACTTCCAAGGTACATATGTCCGACCTCCGGATGCCGATGACTTAAGTCACATAGTTCAACAGCCCAGAGAGTCAGCCAGGAAATTCTGGACTAGGTTCCTAACTAAAAAGAACCATATCGTCGACTATCCGGATGCCGAAGCCCTAGCAGCCTTTAAGCATAGCATCTCCGACGAATGGCTGGCCCGACACCTCGACCAGGAAAAGCCGAAGTCCATGGCAGCCCTCATGGCACTCATGCCCCACTTTTGTGCGGGCGAAGATAGCTGGCTAGCCGGTATCATCAATAGTTCAAGCGAACCTGGCACCTCTGAAGCCACAAATAGCAACGGCAAGCCCCAATGCAACAGGCACAAGCGTCGAAGCAACGGTGATAATACCGATGACACGGCGGTCAACACCGGATTCAGTGGCTCCAAGTCTGGCCAGCGGAAGAAGCCATTTAAAAGGAACAATTCGGGCTCATCCAGCTTGGACCGCATACTCGATCGTCCATGTCAGATCCATGGCACCCCCAACAAACCAGCCAATCATACCAACAGAAGCTGTTGGGTCTTTAAACAGGCCACCAAGTTAAATGCCGAGAACAAGGAGAAGGGGTCGCAGAGTGAGGACGACGACGAGGAGCCCCGTCCACCGAACACAGGGGGACAAAAGAAGTCCCCCCCAGGTTAAAACAGTGAACATGATATACATTACCCATATCCCCAAGAGGGAGGGCAAACGTGTGCTCAGGGACGTCTATGCGATAGAGCGAGTCGCCCCAAAATTCAACCCATGGTCGTCCTGCATGATCACTTTCGATCACAGGGACCATCCTACCAGTATCCGTCATGGCGGTTCAGCCGCATTGGTCCATGACCCAATCATTGATGGATTCCACCTCACGCGAGTCCTCATGGATGGTGGCAGCAGCCTCAACCTGCTCTATCAGGATACAGTCCACAAAATGGGCATCGATCCATCAAGGATCAAGCCCACAAAAACTACCTTTAAAGGAGTAATACCAGGTGTAGAGGTCCGCTGCACGGGTTCAATCACATTGGAAGTCGTCTTCGGATCTCCGGACAACTTCTGAAGTGAGGATTTGATCTTCGATATCGTCCCCTTCCGTAGCGGTTATCATGCACGGCTCGAACGAACTGCATTTGCCCGATTCAATGTGGTGCCACACTATGCTTATCTCAAATTCAAGATGCCCGGACCACACGGTGTCATAACAGTCAATGGAAACACGGAGCGCTCCCTCCGTACTAAGGAGCACGCCGCAGCCCTGGCAGCAGAAGTACAGAGCGGCCTTTTCAAGCAGAACCTTAATTCGGCGGCCAAGCTCCCGGACACTATCAAACGAGTCCGGACTACTCTGCAGTAGGACAGTCTAGCTCATCAAGAGCTCGACTAGCAATTTGGCCTCCATCTCAGTCCCGGCCAAATGGCGGCGTACGTACCGTGCGTACATAACTACGCACTCAAAATACCATGGGCATAGATGGAGGCATAACTTGATTGTGGTCCATCATACGGCTCACACACATAATTTTCCTTTTCCTTTTTAAACATTTTTTGGTCTCTTTTTCACAGGCCCCTCCCGACGGCCTGATCATCGGTCCTTTCGAAGGATAGATATACCAAGGCGGCAAGCAGTACAGACGTGTGGGGGAATCTCTAGATGTTCTTGTTGATGATCATGCTACCTATTTTCAGGGCCCGCACGCAGCTCCCCCTTGGTCTTGGCATGTTAAATAGCCAGGTTGCTTATCGCACTATTTGTGCAAATACGCTTTGACGTATCAATCAAATTGTAATGGAAACAGTTTGCGGCCCATCTTATGTGGCACTAGCTTACTACTTCATTTTATTTCGCCATTCTTGTCGATTGCACCCGTACACTTTGGTACGCTTTAATTCGCCAGGGGCTTCATTGTGCTCCATACTACGGCAACAAAGTCCGAACACTTTTTATAGTACAGTTCGGCACCCCGAATCTTAGCATTATATGCATCGGCTCTGAATCATGTCTTTCGTCAATAGTTGGGTTGCCCGGCTCCTGTGCTTGCTACCTTACGTTCCGTCCTATTGGCTAGGGTAGTAAAGGGAGAACTATTGCGATTGTGTTTCTGGTTTACCCGAGCAAACACCTCAGTAGAGAAAGCCGGAAACTGACTGTCGTGATGCGGCGAGAGCTGGTCAGCTATTCGGAGGTTAAAAATCTTTTGCGATTTTTTCTGCATTATGCAATGAATCGGCCTCCATCCGATCAGGTGTTTACAACACCCTAGTACGGATTAAATACTAACTAGGGGTTGCGCCTACACTTTTATTGTCAAACTCCTATGGCTAAGTGAGGGTGATAAAGCCACAGAGTCCAATTGCCTGGTTCGTTGCGCTAAAAACCTCCTTCCAGGACCAAACTCTTAGATCAAGAGTGTTTAGATTCCATCTTGAACACCCCCGTACTACCTACGTGGGGGCTGAAGCCGATGACTGGCCAACCCTCAAGATTTAAGAAAATGGCCGCACAGGAGGTAAAATTAAAAAACAAGCATTATATTACATAACAGCTTTGTTTCATAGGAAGGGACAATATGAATGACTTCATTCAAAGATAATATATTTTGAACACTGGCCCTCTACAATATGGGATCCCTTCAGGACATCAGCAAAATACCGCTCAGGCATGCGGTGCTCCTTGCCCGCGGGCGGTCCCTCGGTCGCGAGCTTGACGGCGTCCATCTTCGCCCACTGCACCTTGACACGAGCGAAGGCCATCCACGCACCTTCGATGAAGACTGACCGCTTGATGGCATCAAGCCAGGGCAGGCATTGACCAAATGCTTCACGGGCCCGAAGTAGCTACTGGGTATGGCTTCGGCAGGCCATAAACGGATTATCAAATCCTTCATGGCCAGTTCGTCCACCCTATGCAGTTCGGTCAGCTGCTTCAGCTGATCGCTAAAGGGCACCGGATGCTTTGGCACAAGGTACTATGACTAGAACAACTTCTCCGTTGAGCTCCCCTCTTCGGCTCGGAAGAAATTTGCAGCGTCAGCAACACTGCGTGGCAGATCCGCAAACGCCCCTGGAGAACTCCAAAGCTGGGTCAGTAAGAGGAACCTTTTCTTCACATACTTGCTCTGCATAATAAAGGCCTTACCCGCCGTGATTTTTCCGGCCTCCTGGATTTCCTGGAGGGCGCCCTGGGCTTCAACCTGGGCATCGTGTGCGCCTTGGCGGCCCTTGGCAAGTCCGGACTCTTGATTCGCAATATTGCACTCCAAGGACTCGCATTTCCTCACGGCGTCTTGCAGCTCCCGCTAGACCTCACCAACCCTGGCTTCATGTTTTTCGTGAGCGGCTTGTTCCTTTGCCGCTCTCTCCTGGGCTTCGGCCAGCGCCTTCTTGAGGGTCTCCACCTCGGTCGCCGCTCCTACAAAATATCATGGCGCTATGGTCAACACAAATCATTCATCCTTTCTATATCTAAAAAAGGTCACTGCATACCTTGCTTGTCCTCTAGCTTGCTTTTTCACACGGCCGAGCTCCTCCTCGGCCCATCCAGACTCTACTTTAGTCTGGAGACTTTGGCAGAATGAGAGGTCGCAGCCAGCAACGACGCCTGGTTATTCACATAGACATGTATGGTTAGTCTCCTGCGAAAATTATTTGATCCTCTGTCCGACTTTTCTTTCCGAACACCGGACAGGGTGTTAGGGGCTACTGGCTATACTATGATATTCTTTTGGCATAATTACATCGCATACCTTAAAGCCTGTTAGAAGACTGGTGCAGGCTTCAGTCAGTCCGATCTTAACAGACTGAACCCTCTCAACCACCGTACCCATGAGGGTACGGTGTTCCTCAACAATGGAAGCACTTTGCAGCGCTTCCAATAGAGTATCCGGTGCCTCTGGATGGACAGAGGTCACCGGTGGAATTGGTGCACTCCTTCTTTCGAAGGAGGCTGCTCGCCTGATTCCGGAGCCATATAGGTCTCCGGAATTGTATTCAGCTGGGGACCAAATTGAATATGGCCCCCATCGCCAGTCTCCAGGGGGATTTGCTCCCCAATGTGTCCGGCCGCCGAGGTATCACCCTCTGGCGCCATTCTGGCGGCCTCCTGCTTCTCTCCTCGGCCTGGAGAGGTCCTTCGGGACAGCACCTCAGCGTCTTCCATGGCCTTGGGGGAAGAGGCCGCCAGAAGGGACCCGTTGTCCATAACCTTGGGATCCAGCGAATTCCCCAAAGATGAGGATCGCTGGAGCTCGGAGCGAGCCGGACTGCAGCGCATGATTCAACATGTTAAAACCATGAAGTAAAGGAGTTGGATATATGTGTGCGTCTTTGAGTACTTACGATTCGGCCAGGGGCTTATCCCTGGGGCGCCACTCGGAGCTGCTATCGATGTCCCACGCGGAGTTATCCACGGGAAAGACCTTCCCCTTCTTGGACGCCTCGGCCTCCAGATGCGTGGAGGCCGTCCTTTTCTTCCTTCCCCCTTCGGGGGAGATTCAATTTCCTCCTCCTCCTCCTCATCCTCAGTGGGGAGGAGTGAGTCTCGGCGTCTTCGGACGTCATCCAAAGAGCCCTTACGACGGAGGCCACTTCGGGTCTTGGCGTTCTTCTCTGGTGCTTGGTTGGGCGCCGGAACCAGCATCTTCGTCAAAAGAGGGATTGCTGGGTTTTCGGGCAGCGGAGCCAGACACTAAATCCGCTCTGCCTTCTTTGTCCAGCCCTGAAAAATCATATAGGGAAGCTCAGATATCTTCCTTGAGTATGCAAGTAAAGGATACGCCTTTGAAATACGAAAAACTTACCGGACTGGCGGGATGGGCCAGGTCGTGCCCACGGTCCTCGATCGTCGCCGGCCACGTCTCGTTGGTCTTAAAGAGCACCTTCCAGATGTCTTCGTCCGTAGTGCCATAGAACTGTTCCAAGGTCTGGTGCTCGGCCGGATCGAACTCCCAAAAATGGCAAGTCTGGCTTTGGAACGGAAGGATCCGGCGAACAAGCATCACCTGGATCACATTGCCAAGCTTGATGTTCTTGTCTACCATGCTCCTGATGCGCGTCTGGAGCGCTGTCAGCTCGTCCGACGAGGACTAGTCCAGGCCCTTCTCTAGCTAGGAGGTTAGCCGCATCGGGGCTCCGGACTGGAATTCGGGAGCCGCGGCCTAGGTGGCGTCGCGAGGCTCTGTGACGTAGAACCACTGCTGTTGCCACCCTTTGACGGTCTCCAAGAAGGTACCTTTGGGCCATGTGACGTTGAGCATCTTGCTCACCATGGCGCCTCTGCACTCTGCGTGTTGACCACCCACCACCTTCGGCTTCATATTGAAGATTTTTAACCACAATCCGAAGTGGGGTGGGATGCGGAGGAAGGCCTTGCACACGACAATGAATGCCGAGATGTTGAGGAAGGAGTTGGGGGTCAGATCGTGGAAACCTAGCCCGTAGTAGAACATGAGTCCGCGGACGAATGGGTGGAGAGGGAATCCCAATCCGCGGAGAAGTGGGGGATGAAAACCACCCTCTCATGGGGCTCCGGGGTGGGGATGATTTTCCCCTTTTCTGGAAGCCGGTGGGCGATTTCCTAGGCAAGGTACCCGGCCTCTCGGAGCTGGGTGATGTCCTTCTCCTGGACGGAGGAGACCATCCACTTGCCCTACGCTCCAGATTCGAATACGGTCGGAGTGCTTTTTTTTAGGCGGAGAGGATGAGAGCTTGAGCGCTGGAGCTCGAGAATGGATGGGCATAGAGAGAGAAGGCGTGGATGAAAGGGGGTGAATCCTTATCTCCTTATAAAGGCAGCGAATATCAAGCGTCTCCCCACTCGCCTTAAAACTCACCTATTCCCCAAGGGTCGTGCAGACATCGCGATTGGATTACCCACGCCCGTATTGATGAGTATCCCACAATAAGGGGACACGATCTCTGCTTCGACAAGACGTGCCAATAAAATTGCATCTTGAAACATGGAGCGGGAGGCTAAAAAATGGTTCGAAATAATGACTGGGCAGCGACGTGATGTCACGCTACAAAAGTTGTCAGTAGATTGGACTCGTGAAATATTATACTCTCTACGTGTGTGGGGGGGGGGGTACTTGTTTTGCAGAGCCGGACACGTTTTCTGTGTTCGAAGGCTGTTTGGAGTATTCGGACGAGGAACCTGCCTTGCAATGCCGAAGACAATCTGCATGCCGGACACATCGTCATTGAACCCTGGTTCAGGGGCTACTGAGGGAGTCCTGGATTAAGGGGTCCTCGGGCGTCCGGACTATGTAACGTGGGCCAGACTAATGGGCTATCAAGATACAAGAGAGAAGACATCGTCCCGTGTCCAGATGGGACTCTCCTTTGCGTGGATGGCAAGCTTGGCGTTTGGATATGTAGATTTCTTCCTTTGTAAACCGACTCTGTACAACCCTAGGCCCCTCTGGTGTCTATATAAAATGGAGGGTTTAGTCCATAGAGGCAATCAATTCATACATGCTAGACATCTAGGGTTTAGACATTACGATCTCGTGGTAGATCAACTCTTGTAATCCTCATATTCATCAAGATCAATCAAGAAGGAAGTAGGGTATTACCTCCATCAAGAGGGCCCGAACTTGGGTAAACATCGTGTCCCCCGTCTCCTGTTACCATCAACCCTAGACTCACAGTTTAGGACCCCCTACCCGAGATCCATCGGTTTTGACACCGCCAGTAAACATCCTCATCTCCACCGACTCCACTTGTGATTATCTCTTCCCTTTACTTTGTGCAAACTATTGTTGTGTTGTATCCTTTGCTTGCACTTGTTGTTGTTGTTGTTTGCATCATATATGTTGCTCACCTAGTTGCACATCTGGACAACCTATTTTTTGCTAAACCTAATTTGTTAAGAAAAGATAAAATTGGCAGTTGCCTATTCACCCCTCCCCCCTCTAGTCAACCATATCGATCCTTTTAGCTCCCCAAAAAGGCACTAGGGCCACCGTAGTCTCCTCACACCCTCGCACAATGCAAAATGTCGTGATTCCACTAAGGGACCCTTACGGGCGGTCACCGAACCTGTACAATTGGAAACCCTTGGGGGCGGCCCCTATTACCCGTACAAATTGCTTGGGGCAATTTCCACAACTTAATTGGAGATCGCGACACTTTCCCGGAGCTTTATACCACAATGATTGAGATTCACAACACCAACCGACTAGGGAACCAAAGAACCCAAGAGGAACAAGTTGTAGGGTGCCCAAACACCCAAGAGTAGTAGGCTCCTCAACTTTCACTTCCACGTATCACCATGGAGAACTCAAACCGATGCACCAAATGCAATGGCAAGGGCACACAGAGTGCCCAAGTCTGTCAGTCACAGGTCCTACCAAAGCAACGAAAGCTATGGAGGAATATGAGAGGGAGACTAAGAAAGAGAACACAAAGAACTCCAAGATCTAGATCCAAAGGGTTCTCCTCACATAGAGGAGAAAGTGATGGGTGGAAATGTAGATCTAGATCTCCTCTCCCATTTCCCTCAAGAACTAGAAAGAATCATTGGAAGGGTTGAGAGATAGCAAGCTCAAAGAAGGTCAACAATGGGGGGCAAACACGAGCTCAAGAGATAGGGACCATTGGGGAAGAACGCCCCCCTAATAGGCCCCCGGGATCCAACTGTTATGCCCACAAGTCTTGATAGAGGCAAAGGTGTCCCGTCTTTCGATGAGATGATAACTATCGATTTGGTGGAGTCAACTTTGACGATCCGACTACAAACATGCACGACGTTGCGCCTTAGCAATCGCTAAACCAATCTCCTGTGGTTACTGACGATGTTGGAAACACGATTAGCCTGACCACGATGGTCTATTCATGCACGCAATCGAAGAACAAGCAAGAATATGGTAAATGCAATATGAATATTGCAAATATAGATGAAGTATTGATAAAGGTGGGGTTCTAAAAGCGGTCTTGGTCTGGTCGTTGGACACAAGCGAAGTACACGAAGTTGCAGCAGTGGCTAACTTTGAACTAATTAAAACCCAAGCAAAAAGCTACTAGATTGATCTAATTATATAGGAGCAAGGGGTGGTAGCCAAGGAGGTGGGAGGATGTCCCAAGGCATCCTAAAACAAACCCTAGGTCATACAAGGCCCATGGGCCCAAGTGGAGGTGATGCAACACCTTTGGACTTGTAGTTTGAGTCGGATTCTGCTACATCGTCAGATTGTTTCGTCAATATCTCAACGCTCTAGACGAATTTGAAGGTGAATCCAATTGGGTTGGGAAGAGCATGAAATCTACTTACCAACAAAAAAGAAGAGCCAATTACACCGGCGGTGCTAGAACTTGGCGTAAATGGTCACTTTGGTGCTAGAAGTTGCGGTGTACATTAAAGTGGTGTAAAAACTTGGCTTGGGCGTGCAAATACAGTGCATATCCTGTTTTGTATACATAATCTGTGCTGACTAGGCGCATAATTTTTTTCAAAAACCCCCTCAAAAAGTACATTTTTGACAAAAAATACCATGACATGGCATTTTCCTCTCTATGCCCAATGGGTCCCGCCTGTCAATATTAAAAAGCTCATGTTTCGATCCAGCGACCACAGGTTATCAAAACAACTGGCTAACCACTCCAACCTAAACACTAATTAGTTCTCTAATGATCACAACCGTATAAATATTTAGCAAAGACACATGTGGACCTTAAATGGGCTGCAAATATTGCAGCCCATTTTGCACAAGCTATTTTAAAAAGATATTTCAAAACATAAGTATTAAAAATTATGTTCCAATATTTGTTTGTTATCAAATAATTTGTAAATAAAAAACAATGAAATATATACCCGTGTATATATAAAATATTTAGTTAATCTGAATTTAAAATGCTTATTATATCAAAGCTTAATGAATACAAAAAAGTATACACTCATGGCTTATATTTAAATTTTAAAATCATGAATACAAACATTTACATACAACTATAATTATTCACAAGTGTATATTTTTTACTAATGACTTATATTCGAAAACAGTATATATTTTAATACTATACATGATTTAATATCCATATCGACAGTTTTTAATAGTATATTTTGTACTCATGACTTATGTATATTTTAGTTATAAAATTGAACTATACAAATGTGATTATAATTATTCAAATTTTGTATCGTAAAATAATACTTTTAAATGTAATTTTAAAAGAAATTGTATCATTTTAAATAATATAAAGATATTTAACATTCATAAATATTATTTTAAATATACAAATGTGTTTTAAATAATACATGAAGATGTTTTAAAAATAAGTTATTTAGTTGAGATGCATGGTATTTTTAAAAGAAATATACCATTGTATTGAAAATAACACATGAACATTTTTATCTAATATACATTTTAAATTTCTATATTAACTAGATATTTTATATAGTACATGCATGTGTATTTAATTTTTATTTACTAATGATTGTTCGTATTTACAAAATTTATAGCACACAAAAATTTAAACATAAATTTTTATAACTTATATTTTATAAACACATCTTTAAGAATTAGTGCAAAATGGGCCGCAATATCTGCAGCCCATCCAAACTTCAGATGCGTAAAAAAATGCTAAAAAAGAACGTGCTGAATACATGTAGGTTAGTTATCCATTGGGGACGTAGTAAGCGGAACAACGAACTCGTAGGACAGGTTTGCTTTCCTGCCATGGTCGCGTGCTTGAGTCTTGACATCCCCTTTTTCCTGTTAATTTCGACCGACGGGACCCACTAGTTAGAGATGAAAAATGACACATTTATATGGACTTTTTTTGAAAAAAGATATATTCCGAGGGGGTTTAAAAAAATAGGCCACACGCCCCCCTGTTCCAGGTCTAGTGGCTGACATGGGACCCACGCGCCTAGTCAGCGCAGATTCTGTATACCCACGCGATTAGCACTGTATTTGCACGTTTGAGCCAAGTTTTTGCCCCACTTCGATGTACACCACAACTTCTAGCACCAAAGTGACCGTTTGCGCCAAGTTCTAGCACCATCAATGTAATTGACTCAAAAAAGAATCACCCAATTTGGAGTCCGGATGAAAGAGATCTCAGTGTTTTGAGTCAAGTATGTCTGTGCAGTCTGAATCTGAGACCAGAACGTGAGAGACTTGGACTCTATCTTCTCTTAGCCCAAAAGTAATGTGAGAGGACTTTTTAAACAATACTTAAACTTCTGTTTTTCTCTTATCTTCATATGTGGATTGTACAAATGTCCCATACACCTGCAATTAGACATGGTACAAAAGTTTGTGAAGTATTTTTGTCCCGGATAACATAAATAAATTATTGCATAGTTTGCATTAGAAATCACCTCACAAATATGCATGTATGCAATATTTTTGGTCGTATCCAAGGTAGTCATGTCCTCATCATCCTTCCCTTCTTGAAAACAAAGCTGTCCTCGGCATTGCTTAATCTGAAATGCGGCCAACAAAAAAGAAGGTGTACATGTTGTATATGTATATGTCATCCATTTTTTACTTCCCTTGGTTTTTGCACATATGACACATGTATACATGAGTAACTTTCATAGTTCAGAAAATATATAGCCAAAATATTAACACAATAATTAGAAAGCATGAAAATATTGCAACTCAATTTGCACATATAAGTGAAGCTCTTATTCATATCAAAAGATTGACAATGTTCATCATTAAACCATCCCAACATTGGTGAATAAACCTTATTTGCATCAAATTTGCATGCTACAACATGCTTAAATAAGCAAACATGCAATAAATCATTTGATACAGAATCATCACCAAGATTAGAGGTCATATCGAAATTATTAAACATTGGCACAATTATTTTCAAATGTATTTGATCCAAACCTGATTTATTCCCTGATTCACATGGTTCTTTTGGATCAATAGTTAATTCAGTGGGTGCACTCAAAATTGTTGGTATTTCAGCTGTTTGATCACATAATGCATTTATGATAGTAACATGATTCTCTAAAATAGGTGGTGTGCTCAAATCAACAGATAACTCTACACATGATGTATTCAAGTTAACTAGGCATGCATCATTCTCATGTGAAGTTATATCATCAATACCTTTACTGTTACCTTGTCCCAAAGAAGTAGCTGATGTAGGTGCGGACAATGACAATATACCATACACTTGAGATGATGTCGGGATCAGAATCGAAGGTGTGGCTGCTCTAGTAGGTGCAACGGCGGAGGAACCAACCGGTGGTGGTGAGCATGAACTGGAATTGTAGTTGTTGTAGTCACACAATGCATCATCCTGTATCTGTCTCTCAAAGGTACAAGCACGAACATTCGTGCCAGTAATGCAACGAGGAACATACTGAAATCTTGCGTGAATATCATGGTTCAAACCACCAAAAAATTTATTCATTCTATCATCCTCAGATTCTTCTATGTCACAATGATGCATACAAGATTTGAACTCTTGGTAGTAAGCATGAACAATGTTGTTGCCTTGTTTTAATTGTTCAAATTTGTGAAGCAATTTAGCATGATAGTAAGGAGGAAATTTTTTTTGTCTCATTATAGCTTTCAAATCTTTCCAAGTTGTGGGTTGGTTATCAATGTTTTTCTTACAATGCACACACCACCAAACAGAAGCAAAACGAGTAAATGCTCTACTTCAATCGCCCAAGCTAGATAAATAGCAGGATTAAATCTACCCTCAAATGACAGTAAAGAGGTAACCTGACCATGTGCTTGTGTGAGTTGTCGCGCCTCTCGTGGTGGTAAAGATGTGTCCATCGTCCATGAACTTTTATCTGTGGAACCTGTCATTATTAGTAGAAACAAGAAACAAAATTCGAGAATAATGTTCCTATGATCTACTAGGATGTGGTGGAAAGCGCTCACAATAAACTAAATATCAATATCTTACAAGTTCTTACCATGCAACAGGTGGTGACAGGCAACCAGCGGTGTCAAATAACTCCGAAGGTTGAGTAAAGCGATTGCCAGGGTGTATACACGGTGTACAAATATGTGGAGCTTGGAAGGCTTAAATATATGGTAGCAAAAGATTAGCAATAATCAATTCAGAGATGCAATGTTGAATAAACACTCAATGACGATATTGTGCTGGTCCTAGGCTAGGCTGTGCAAGAGATGCGGGCCTAAAACACTAATGAGGTCACGACGTAGCACAACTAGCAATAATAAAGGATATGAAGTAGCTCTGGACAACAAGATATAAGTGAAGATGTAACACCCCGGATGTAACTTTCCATATTTGCAACTCCAACTCTTGCCATTTTCGGCATTGTGATATGATATTCCCTCCGTGGTTGGGTTTTTCTTCATTTTTGCATTTTGTCCATGTCATGCATTTCATATCATGTCATCATGTGCATCTCATTTGCATACGTGTTCGTCTCATGATTCCGAGCATTTTTCCGTTGTCCGTTTTGCAATCCGCACTCCTATGTCCCCGGCGTCCCCTTTTACATTTTTCCGTGGCGGGTACTAAACTTTCTCGGAATGGACCGAGGTTTTCAAGTGGCCTTGGTATACCACGGTAGACCACCGGTCAAGTTTCGGTCATTTGGAGCTCGTTTGGTACTCAGCAGTTAACCGCACTCTCAAAAGGCCTCTTTTAAGTTGCAGCCCAACACCCCTCCAAAACAGCCCAATAACCCATCTAAGTCACTTCCATGCTCTCCGTCGTCGGATCACGATCGTGTGGCGAAAACCGCCTCCATTTGGAGCTTCCTAGCTCCTTCTACTTATAAATATAGCCCTCCCCCAAATTCGGATGAAACCCTAGCCTCCCGCTCCCTTCGCGGCCGGGACGAATCCGGACGGCCGGACGTGTCCGTCCGCCGCCGCCCGCCACTCAAGACGCTGCCACGTGGGCGCCGCGCCCGCCGCCGCCCCAGCGCCCGGCCCGCCAGGCCAGGCGGGCCCTCCCGGCCGATTCTTTGCCGCCTCTGGGCAGCGCCCCGCCGTCGCCCTCCGCCGCCTCGTCGGCCGCCCGCCCCCGCCGCCCGCCGCGCCAGCCCAGCCCGGCCCGACTCCACCCCCCGGCCCTCCTTCCTCCTCCGGCGCCGCTCCGGCGAGCCGCCGCCGGAGAACCTCGACCCGCGCGCGCTCTGCTCGGGATCCGATCGGATCGGGCGGTTGACTTTCTCCTTCCCCCGTTTCCCTCTAAGTCTTTGTTTTGGTGATATTTTATTGCATTTTCCTCATGCCATAACTTTGTACCCGTAGCTCCGTTTCATGCGTGTAATATGTCAAAATGTTCGCCTCGAAGAGTAGATCATTTCATCTCATTGCATCATTTTCATTTGAGCTCATCTTGATGCCTGTAATGCTGTTAGAAGAGGGCTATGTGATGTTAGTTTCTGTTTCTTAACAGAACATGCACTTTTGTCATTTTTGCCATGATTGATGTGTGCACCCTATGAATTTGAGTCCTACATGTGTTTTGTAATATGCCATGCCATCTTTCCAGGGGTGTATGCCATGTATTTTTGTGATCTCTGTGGTGACTAGCACAAGCATGCAAACTAGGCATCCTGATGTTGCTGATTTCAGCCCCTGTTTTGCTGATATTTTTATGCCATGTTAACTTGATGCTACCGAGAGATCCATGCATATTTTGAGATACTTCAGTAAGGATGTTTTGAACATATGGTTATGCTCTATCCATCCATGCCTTTGTTTGCAATTATGGAGTGTCATAGCTTGAGTCAATCGAGCTCTACTTTTGCTATAAAATGTTTCCTGGCAGATTGTTTACATGTTATTCAATTTTGCCAAGGTTGTTGTAGTTGATCCGTGTATGCTATGAAGTTGTTCTTGCCATGTATAACTTCTATGCCATGTCTTCTTGATGTATGTATGCTTAGTTTATCATGAAATGCTCTGTAGTGAGTGCATCGAGCTCTTAAGCAAGCCTACTTGTTATCTGTTTTTGTCATGCCCTGTTGCTGAATCTGTTAACGGAACTTTTGCTATATTGACATGGGTGCTATCATATTTTCCGATCCTTTTTGGCTTATGGTCAGTAAGGGACTTTTGTTCTATGCTTTTATTAGATTCATGCCATGCCTTGTTTTGCTATTATAAGTCCCTGTAGGATGCTGTTTAATTGCTCTGAACATTGCTTCCTGATGATGTTTCTGCCATGTTCAGTAATTTCACTAAGTCTGTGAAGCTGATATGTTTTGCACTTTTGCCATGCTTGTTTGGACCTGTTATTATGTGAATTAGCCGTAGCTCAGTGTTCATCTTTTGTCAAGCATCTTGAGTAGATCACTGCCATATGCTCTGTTGGTACGTTTGGGTGCAGTAGCTTAATTTCTTGTTGCTTGCTATGTGGTATCATGCTGTTAATGGCAGATTTGTGCCATTCTTGTTTTGCTTGTCATTTGCAAACCGTTCATCCGATTCCGGTGATCTTTATATCGATTTCAACGAAATCATCTCATCTTTCAGCGGCATACTTGGTTTGCCAATTTGATGCCTGATTCATCATTTTCCTTCCGAACACGATATGCATTGCATATCACATCTCGCATATCATGCCATATATTGCATCATGTTGCTTGTGCATTGCACCGTGATTTATTGTGGTTCCTTTGCTTGTGTTGTTGCTTTGGGTAGAGCCAGGAGACGAGTACGTGAACGAGGAACCTGTTGAGAACACTTACGAGGATCAAGCTTTCGACAACTCTGAGAACCTTGCAGGCAAGATGACCATACCCTCGAAATCACTTCTATCTTTGCTATGCTAGATGCTCGCTCTTTTGCTATGCCTATGCTACGATGCCTATCACTTGCTTATCATGCCACCCATATTGCCATGTCAGCCCCTAACCATCCTTTCCTAGCAAACCGTTGATTGGCTATGTTACCGCATTGCTCAGCCCCTCTTATAGCGTTGTTAGTTGCAGGTGAAGATGAAGTTTGTTCCTTATTGGAACATGGAGATGTTGTTCCTTGTTGGAACATGGTTACTTGTTGGGGATATCACAATATATCTGCTATAATTAATGCATCTATATACTTGGTAAAGGGTGGAAGACTCGGCCTTATGCATGGTGTTTTGTTCCACTCTTGCCGCCCTAGTTTCCGTCATACCGGTGTTATGTTCCTTGATTTCGCGTTCCTTACGGTTGGGTGATTTATGGGACCCCTTGACAGTTCGCTTTGAATAAGACTCCTCCAGAAGGCCCAACATTGGTTTTACCATTTGCCACCTAAGCCTTTTTCCCCGGGTTTTCGCGAGCCCGAGGGTCATCTTTATTTTAACCCCGGACGGTGCTCCTTGAGTGCTGGCCCGAACCGAAACCGCTTCTGAGGCCACCTCGGGAAACTCGAGGCCTGGTTTTACTCGTAGCCTGTCTCATCCGGATGTGCCACGAGAACGAGATATGTGCAGCTCCTATCGGGATTTGTCGGCTGTCGGGTGGCTTTGCTGGTCTTGTTTTATTGCTGCGAAATGTCTTGTAGTCCGGGATTCGAGACGATCTGGTCTTCCCAGTAGAAGGAATATCCTTCGTTGACCGTGAGAGCTTATAATGGGCTAAGTTGGGACACCCTGCAGGTATTATCTTTCAAAGCCGTGCCCGGTTATATGAGGCAGATGGGAATTTGTTAATGTCCGGTTGTAGAAAACCCGAAGTTGACCTTAATTAAAATACACATCAACCGCGTGTGTAACCGTGATGGTCTCTTCTCGGCGGAGTCCGGGAAGTGAACACGGTGTTGGAGTTATGTTTGACGTAAGTAGTTTCAGGATCACTTCTTGATCGCTACTAGCTTCACGACCGTGCCTTGCTCCTCTTCTCGCTCTCTTTTGCGAATGTAGCCACCATATATGCTAGTCGCTTGCTGCAGCTCCACCTCAAAACTTTGTCCTTCCTATAAGCTTAAATAGTCTTGATCTCGCGGGTGTGAGATTGCTGAGTCCCCGTGACTCACAGATTCTACCAAAACAGTTGCAGGTGCCGACGATGCGGTCAGGTGGCGCAACCGAGCTCAAGTGGGAGTTCGATGAGGAACGTGGTCGTTACTATGTGTCTTTTCCGATGATCGATAGTGGAGCCAGTTGGGACGATCGGGGATCTGTGTAGCATTTGGGGTATCTTCTTTTATTTTGGTTCCGTAGTCGGACCTTGAGTGTACTCTGAATGATGGATGTTTATTTATGTATTGTGTGAAGTGGCGACTGTAAGCCAACTATGTATCTCTTTCCCTTATGTATTACATGGGTTGTGTGAAGATTACCTCACTTGCGACATTGCTTTCAATGCGGCTATGCCTCTAAGTCGTGCTTCGACACATGGGAGATATAGCCGCATCGAGGGCATTACAGAAGATCACAATGGCAGTAGAGATAATGATGAGAAACTACTGCCAAGCAGGATATACCGATAACTCTCTCTCCAACTTTTCTCTAGAAAAGTTTATGCCAATTTTCTGATGATTTTTCTACAGAATGCTACTGACTCAAGCTTTCCAATGCAAAAAGAATCACTAAATTCCAAGTTGATATGAGGAGTCAAAAAATTCTAAAAAAGTGGAACAAGCTGTGTTTGCAAACTTCGGAGGGCAAAAAGACCTATTTCTAAGCCGATTTTGAGCCAAGGGAAGATAGAGTCCAAGTCTCTCACGTTCCGGACTCAGATTCGGACTGCACAGACATACCTGACTCAGATTCGAACAAGCAAGAATATGGTAAATGCAATCTGAATATTGTGAATATAGATGAAGTATTGATAAAGGTGGGGTTCTAAAAGAGGTCTTGGTTTGGTCGTTGGACACAAGCGAAGTACACGAAGTTGCAGCAGTGGCTAACTTTTAACTAATTAAAACCCAAGCAAAAAGCTACTAGATTGATCTACTTATATAGGAGCAAGGGGTGGCAGCCAAGGAGGTGGGAGGAGGACGTCCCAAGGCATCCTAAAACCAACCCTAGGTCATACAAGGCTCATGGGCCCAAGTGGAGGTGATGCAACACCTTTGGACTTGTAGTTTGACTCGGATTCTGCTGCGGCATCAGATTGTTTCGTCAATATCTCAATGCTCTGGACGAATTTGAAGGTGAATCCAGTTGGGTTGGAAAGAGCACGAAATCTATTTTCCAACAAAAAAGAATCACCCAATTTGGAGTCCGGACGAAAGAGATCTCGGCGTTTTGAGTCAGGTATGTCTGTGCATTCCGAATCTGAGTCCAAAACGTGAGAAACTTGGACTCTATCTTCTCTTGCCCAAAAGTGACGTGAGAGGACTTTTTGAACAGTACCTAAACTTCTCTTTTTCCCTTATCTTCATATGTGGATTGTACAAATGTCCCATACACCTGCAATTAGACATGGCACAATAGTTTGTGAAGTATTTTTGTCGTGGATAACACTAATAAATTATTGCATATTTTGCATTAGAAATCACCTCACAAATATGCTTGTATGCAATTGACACATCGCGGTCGTATCTATAATTTTTTATTGTTCCATGCCAGTATTATACAACTTTCACATATTTTTGGCAACATTTTATATGATTTATTGGACTAACCTATTGATCCAGTGCCCAGTGCTAGTTCCTGATTTTTGCATGTTCTTTGTTTCACGGAATATCCATATCAAACGAAGTCTAAATGCAATAAATTTTACGGAGAATTATTTTGGAATATATGTGATTTTTGGGACTTGGAATAAATGCAAACGGGGGCCCACAGCCCCCACAAGACACCAGGGCTCACCCTAGGAGCTAGGCGCGCGGTGGTGGGTTGTGCTCACCTTGTACATCGGTTGGGGCTCTACTTCGGGCGCAAGGAAGCTTATATCCGAAAAAATATCGTGTTAAAATCTCAGCGCAATCGGAGTTACAGATCTCCGGGAATATAAGAAACGGTTTTCTGCCAGATCTAGGGAACGCGAAACAGAAGAGAACAGAGAGGGAGATCCAATCTCAGAGGGGCTCCCGCTCCTCCACCGCCATGGAGGCCATGGACCAGAGGAAAAACTCTCCTCCCATCTAAGGGGGAGGCCAAGGAAGAAGAAGAAGGAGGGGGGCTCTCTCCCCCTCTCTCCCGGTGGCGCCGGAGTGCCGCCGGGGCAAGGATCATGACGGCGATCTACATCAACAATCTTGCTACCGTCAACACCAACTTTCTCCCCCTCTATGCAGCGGTGTAACACCTCTTCTCCCTGCTGTAACCTCTACTTAAACATGGTGCTCAACACTATATATTATTTCCCAATAATATGTGGTTATCCTATGATGTTTGAGTAGATTTATTTTGTCCTGTGGGCTAATCGTGATCTTGGATGGTATTATTGTATATTTTATTTATGGTGTTGTCCTACAGTGCCCTTCGTGTCACGCAAACGTGAGGGGTCCACTAGTGCGCGTCGGTCCTAAAGAAACGGTTTTTTTACCCCTTTTCGCGACGACATTTGGAACCGTCGCCAAATGAGTGTGTGCGATAGGGTGTCCTTCTCACACGACCCAGAAATTGTCGGGGATAGGCCCTCCTGGGACCCAGGCTGGGGCCGTGTGCAATTGGGCGAGGCATCGAAACCCAATCATTTCTGTAGGTATGTACATCCCACACGGTGAATCCCAGAAATCATTTCCGTAGGTATGTACATCCCACACGGTAAATCCTAGAAATCATTTTCGTAGGTATGTACATCCCACACGGTGAATCCCAGAAAATCATTTCTGTCCGTATGTATATCACACACAGTCAACCCAAGGAATATGTTTCCGTTCTTATGTACATCCCACACAGTCAATCCTGGGAGAACGTTTCCGTTTGGATGTACATCCCACACGGTTTTATGTATACGCTCGTGTGTGAAAGGTGTAACTATCACACACGCCCTTCCTTGGTTAACTGTATGTGTTGACACCTGTTTTTGGCAAGATACAAATTGCAATGAAGATGGTCTCGAGTGAACGGGCTTTCAGCATGAAAAGATACACGTCGCCGAGTGGAACAACTTTGATGTTTCGGTTATATTCATTCGACATTATCTTACGGACCGAAACTATACTCCGAGTGGCATAATTCAATGTTCTGAGTGATTTTTGGCCAATCACGCCTTCAAGATGACCTCGGATTAAGTAGCACACTAACGGAATTGTCTTCCTCTCGTCGAAGCAATCAATTTCGATATATAAATCATCTCAATCCGAGTTTGTATGCAAAAGTTACAATCAATACATACCAGCCCTACCAAAGACCAAAATATTACGCTCGACACCAGACACATGTTGATGAGTGTCTGATACAATGTGTGAGCAATTAGGCCTTCTGGACGGCCTTGAATGGAAAAACCTTCAACATGAAAAAGTTTCGTCTCGTCGAGCCGATCGATTTTCATATAAAATTTGTCTCAATCCGAGGACATATGCAACCTGGAGAGGCAAATCAAGATCAGGCTGTCTTTTCAGTCGGGAAATCCGAGTGAAAAGTTTTACCATCCGAGTGAAAACCTACCGATTGAGTAAAAGGTCGAGTGAAAACCTACCGATCGAGTAAAAGGTCGTGAAAACATATCGATCGAGTAAAAGGTCGAGTGAAAACCTACCGATCGAGTAAAAGGTCGAGTGAAAACGTATCGATCGAGTAAAAGATTGTCTTCCGACTGAAAATGTGGTCATCATCCGAGTGAAAGATTGTCTTCCGAGTGAAAATATAGTCATCTGAGTGAAAAATTCTAAAACATCCGAGTGAAAAAGTCCAGTCGGACCATCCAAGTGAAAGACTCTAATATCCGAGTGGATGAGCTCAAATCCGAGTAAAACTGAACATGTGTCCAAAAGTTTATCAAGATGATCTCGGATGGAGAAGTGTTCAATACGGAAGTTGTGCGTATCGTAAAAACGGTGAAATTTGGTTTTGGAGTCATCATCATCAGAAACAGCATATGGCATGCAAATTCACTACGAGACTCAGATAATCCAGTCTGCTACAAGAACGAATCTGACTAGAACGTAAAGATGGCTTCATGGAGTATTCAAGATGGCCTTATTGGAAAAGTGTTCAATATGAGAATTGTTCGTCACGTCGAGGCGCACAAATTTGGTATTTTAATCTTCCCAATCAGAGGTCATATGCAAATTCCATGGCCCGCGCAAGGAGCAGGACAGAAGTTTGGACCAGATTCGAGCTGAATCCGAGTTGGAGTAAAACTAGGACTCTAGGACATGAATTGATATAATTTTCTTCTAAGGAAAGCCTAGATGAATCCTTTACTTGTACGGGAAGTCCAGCCACCTCTTATATATGTTGGGGGTGACGGCCGATTGAACAACACCAATCGAACCAATCAATCTATTACACTTTTGTGTTTATCTATCTTTAGCCCTACCCTTGTATCTTTCTTTCTCGTTCTTTGTTCGTTCTTCGCGTTGGAGGGCAGCAATCCACGAGGCTCTAGGGGCGAGCGAATCGACCTAGGGCAGCCCATAGCCGCCGCACTCCCTGACGGGGTCCCTCCCGGGGGTGTGGGGTTTTCGGGTCTGCAAAAGCGCCCGTTGACTGTCTTGCGTATCGCGCTGTCGGTCGGGTCTCCTTCGACGTGAGCTGTGGTGCATCACCCCGGCGTCGAGGGTACACGTGACGTGTTCGTGTGTCAACACATTTTTTGGCGACTCCGTTGGGGACGAAGCTTTGAACAATCTCCAGCCTGTTCTTGCTACGAGGAGAGCATCATCAAGCGGCTGCAATCTACAACGGTAACATGTATCATCAATCTCCTTACGTAGATGCAAATAGCCATTATGTTGATGTTGCTAGATCTTTCAATGGACATGTCATGTCGGCTAGCCCTAACGAGCAAAGGCCGACTAGTTATTCCATTGGAGAAACTTGGAATTTACAGAACCGCGACATGCAACTTATGAATCTGAACTTTCGTGCATCGGCAACACCTTTCAATATGCCGATGAATAACACGATTTGTTCGAGTGATAAATATATGACACCTCATGTGCAGGAGGGCATCTCACAGTTTTATCCATCGGTAGTCAACTCGCAATATGCGGGTTTATCCCCAAACATGCCGATGAATGAGGCAATCGGCCATGCTTCCATTAGCTATTTGGCCGGTTATCCTCAGTCATCATATGATACACCTCATGATATTAATTGTTCAGCATCATATGCAACTAAAAGTATTCATGACTCGGCTCACTTTTATGGCCGAGTGAATGGAGATTCTACAGGAGTGTATGTGTCTAATATTGCAGGAGATGAGGTGACTTTGGCTGCGTTAAAAAGCTTAGCGCAAAATAAGAAGATTACCGCTCTTTGCCTTGAGCAACATGATAAAGGTTTGGTTCCTGATTATGAGGCAATAAAAGCTAGGGTTTTAAAAGAAGACGAAGTGTTGCCAATTGATCAAATTGGCGTGAGAAAATATTCAACAACAGTGCACACATCTTCACCTATCATTGTTGCATGTTATACACCCCCTATCCAATTGCAAAATTCCGGCAACATCAATTCATTGCCGAAAGATCCTAAAAGTATTGGGGGGCAAGCTGATCCAAGCAGGGCTGAGTCTAAAGAAAAATATGTCGCCCGAATGGATGGGGTCAAGCCAACTCTCACAGGGAATAGAATCAATGGCTTTACTACGCCAACTCTTGAGGAATTACCAGCAGAATATCGACAGGCTTATGAAGCACTCAAGAAGAGCCGTGGAGAGGAATATTTGCAAGAATACGTCAAGTGCCTTCCTCCATCCAGTAACTATGTTGGCCCTTCTACGATATTGAAACAAGAAGGTTTGCAAGCAAATCAGCAAGAAAGGGTTCACTCGGCTAATATGGTTGATTCGGTTGAAACTGAGTCAAATATGAATAAGTCATCTACAGCCGAGTCGAGCGATTCCTTTAAAGCAAAGACGATGGTGGATTCAGTTGAAACCAGATTGAGCACAGAGACGGTTACAACCGAGTGCATAGAGTCCATACCGAGTACATCATACCAGCCGAGTGCATCGACCCATCTGAGTACATCATGCCAGTCGAGTGCATCGTTCCCAACGAGTGCATCGCCGGATAAAGTCGAGTGCATCAAGCCAATTATTGCCGCGTGTACCAAAACAGAAGATGCAAGTTTCGCCGAGCAAAAGAACGATAAACGCAACAAATTGGCCGTGTTAGATTTTTCTGGATGTGAGGGGGCTTACATGCTGCCCTATGAGTTTCGTGCCAAAGAAATTGATGAGCATCAAGAGAAAAGTTATATGGCCAAACAAAGTTTGGCTAGTGATAAAGATCAAGAATCAGAGCGTGCACCTGAGCAAAGTCCAACTGACAAAGAGCGTCCGAGTGAAATCCACTTGGGTAATCCGAGTGAAATATACTCGGGCAATCCGAGTGAAATCTGCTCAATCAATCCGAGTGATGAGGCACGAGATTCAGAAGAAGAGGAAGAGGTGTTGGAGAATTATTCAAAAGTGGAGCAAGATATTGTTCCATTGGTGCAACCATCTTCTCCTTCCAAAGTCTTCACAAAGGTACACCTAGCAGACAGTTTATTCAATTTTCGATTCGGTCAAAATCATATTGTTGATGTACCCGTTGGTAAGATTCTAATTAATTCTGAAAGACCAATCGAGATGAGTAATCTATTTGTTTCGAATTATCTTGTCACTAATCATATTGATCGACACATGTCATCATTCATAGAGGCTAATAGTGACAACTTATCGCAACCAAAGTTGTTCCTGTCATGTCGACTGAACTTTATATTCATATGGACAACTTTGTTTGTTTCATGCTTGGCTAACATTTGGTCTCAGATGAGACATATATTATGTAATTATTTTGGTTGTAGGAATATAAAGCCAGGTCCAAAGTCCTTCGAGATATCCTATTCAAAAGCATCGGGAAAGGACGACGAAAATCAATGCATAGCCGAGTCAGATGACACTAAGCTGACACCACTCGGTTGCTTTGTTTCAGAGCCGGTATTACAATATCGGTTAATGGACCAGGAGTGTATGTCCAATGCATGCATAGTTGATCGCATCATCGGTACATTGCTGACTAATCCTATTATTATAATTAATCACGATGTCGAGCCGTCAAGACAAGAGCGAATGTTCGAGAAAAATATGAAAGATTGCAACATGATTCATCAAGTCGAGCGATCGGACAAAATAGGACGATTGGAGTTTGTTGAGGCGCGATCGTTTGGCCAGTCAGATCAGATTGGTTTTGACGGCAATCAAATGTTGACTCGGCTATATCCAGCCGATTCATCTAAAAGTGGACAGGTACACACCAAGGATGACGGGGTCAGGTCTTCGAGCAAGGATATTGTTAAAAAGTGCATCAAGAACAATCTTGAAGACGGAAGTTTCATCAAAGCTACAATGGCGACATCTAGCACTGGGGGCAACGAGAAAATTCAAAGACCGATGCACGCACAACTAAAGAAAGCAAAGGCAATGGTAAGCACAAATGTAAAAAGCCGAAAGTCACTTTCGCGCAGTTATTAGAAAAATATCAGAAAATAAGTGAGGCAAAGAGTGCTTATCTGCCGAGTGAAACAAAAGTATCAAAGTCACCCCCAAGGCATAAATTTAAAGACCGGGATTGGCGAAGGAAGAAGTTGAGCAAACAGACTCCATATCCTCCTTTTGGGCCACGAATGCCGATGTCATGGATGCCTCCCCCTGCCGACTATTATTCATATCAATCATGGGGCAAGTATAAGTCAAGGGCACACCGTCCATCATATTCTAAACCACCTCACCAAATTTATGAAGCTCCGAGAGAATCATCGTTTGTTCAAAAACCACATGTTAAGGACCGGCTCAACCAAAAAGAATCGGTCTGGATCTCAGCAAAGAAGATGGACGTGGTCAAGCAAGTGTACCGAGTGAAAAAGGATGGCCGCAAATGTGCTATTTCAGATCCGACTCCAAATGACAAAAAGCCAGCCGAGTCTATGTTTGCTGCTAAGGACAAGAAAGTGAAGCAAGTAAATTTCAAGGATCCAATCGCCGAGTTTGGACAGGCCAAGCCGGAGATGCCCAAAGTCAGGAAGAACTTGCTAGTGCATAAACCAAAGTCCCAGCCGGGACACCCACTCGGCTTACCATATTTGCAACAGAAGAAGTTGAATCGGCTTAGGGCCAAAGAGCTGGAGAAGAGGAACATGGCCTGGGCTCCTAAAGGAAATCCTCAACTCAAGAGAGGCATCACATCTCCTGTTGCGAAGCCAGCAGAAATAAGGGAGTACACGCGTAAAGCCTGTAGACGAGGACGACAATTTTCATCTCACTATAGGAGACTCCAGGAGGCGTGTCATCCACATTCTTCAATCGTACCATCAAAATTAACACTACGGAATTTATCCTCAGCCGAAACATCTGACTTATTTCGGCTGTTCACGCTTTGGTGGACGGATTCCCGAGCTCCTTTGAGATGAGAATGCATGGCCGATATTTGCATATCGCCCTCAGAATTCATTGTGTTGGCAAAGTCGGCATCTGGCTAATGGTGTTCACCATGGTTGATCTTCTACTCCTATAGCCGATGCTCAATGTTTGCCAATACTGGCAAGGCCGACTTAATTATTGAGTCAGCCACCAATCAAGGTTCTAGTGCATAAAAGAGCCCCGACTCCAAATGTTATTTATTTGCAGGATCCAAGTCAGGAGACAGACATTGTTCGGCGGAGGCTTGATAGTGTACTGTGATAACGAGTTGAGTCGTCGAACAGTTGACGGTATTCCTTTGAGGTGCATGGTCATAATCGTTTGGCAATCGTATTCGTTGAAGGGTTCTAATATTCCCAGGGAAGGCCTGGACAAGTGCAAGGTCCGGATTGACATAAGAAACTTACGTGGAAGCATTTGTGACATCCAATTGTTGTTTTTTCACAACTATTATCCAAGAGGCTCTATCGAAGAAGCAACAAACATGAGCATATGGATGATTAAAATTATCATACTCAACATGCACAACCCATGGAGTGTTGACATCGTGCTTAAACATTACCCTAGGCAAGGTATTTTCTGGCACGCAAGCTCTGCCAGAAAACAGGGGGGCATGTTTGACACCTGTTTTTGGCAAGATACAAATTGCAATGAAGATGGTCTCGAGTGAATGGGCTTTCAGCATGAAAAGATTCACGTCGCCGAGTGGAACAACTTTGATGTTTCGGTTATATTCATTCGACATTATCTTACGGACCGAAACTATACTCCGAGTGGCATAATTCAATGTTCCGAGTGATTTTTGGCCAATCACGCCTTCAAGATGACCTCGGATGAAGTAGCACACTAACGGAATTGTCTTCGTCTCGTCGAAGCAATCAATTTTAATATATAAATCATCTCAATCCGAGTTTGTATGCAAAAGTTACAATCAATACAGACCAGCCCTACCAAAGACCAAAATATTACGCTCGACACCAGACACATGTTGATGAGTGTCTGATACAATGCGTGAGCAATTCGGCCTTCTGGACGGCCTTGAATGAAAAAACATTCAACATGAAAAAGTTTCTTCTCGTCGAGCCGATCGATTTTCATATAAAATTTGTCTCAATCCGAGGTCATATGCAACCTGGAGAGGTAAATCAAGATCAGGCTGTCTTTTCAGTCGGGAAATCCGAGTGGAAAGTTTTACCATCCGAGTGAAAACCTACCGATCGAGTAAAAGGTCATGAAAACCTACCGATCGAGTAAAAGGTCGAGTGAAAACCTACCGATCGAGTAAAAGGTCGAGTGAAAACGTATCAATCGAGTAAAAGATTGTCTTCCGACTGAAAATGCGGTCATCATCTGAGTGAAAGATTGTCTTCCGAGTGAAAATATAGTCATCCGAGTGAAAAATTCTAAAAAATCCGAGTGAAAAAGTCTAGTCGGACCATCCGAGTGAAAGACTCTAATATCCGAGTGGATGAGCTCAAATCCGAGTAAAACTGAACATGTGCCCAAAAGTTTATCAAGATGATCTCGGATGGAGAAGTGTTCAATACGAAAGTTGTGTGTATCGTAAAAACGGTGAAATTTGGTTTTGAAGTCATCATCATCAGAGACAGCATATGGCATGCAAATTCACTACGAGACTCGGATAATCCAGTCTGCTGCAAGAACGAATCCGACTAGAACGTAAAGATGGCTTCGTGGAGTATTCAAGATGGCCTTATTGGAAAAGTGTTCAACATGAGAATTGTTCGTCACGTCGAGGCGTACAAATTTGGTATTTTAATCTTCCCAATCAGAGGTCATATGCAAATTCCATGGCCCGCGCAAGGAGTAGGACAGAAGTTTGGACCAGATTCGAGCTGAATCCGAGTTGGAGTAAAACTAGGACTCTAGGACGTGAATTGATATAATTTTCTTCTAAGGAAAGCCTAGATGAATCCTTTACTTGTACAGGAAGTCCAGCCGCCTCTTATATATGTTGGGGGTGACGGCCGATTGAACAACACCAATCGAACCAATCAATCTATTACACTTTTGTGTTTATCTATCTTTATCCCCTACCCTTGTATCTTTCTTTCTCGTTCTTCGTTCGTTCTTTTCGTTGGAGGGCAGCGATCCACGAGGCTCTAGGGGCGATCGAATCGACCTAGGGCAGCCCATAGTCACGCGCACCGACGGGTCCCTCCCGGGTGTGGGTTTCGGGTCTGCAAAAGCGCCCGTCGATCGCCTTGCGATCGCTACTGTCGGTCGGGTCTCCTTCGACGTGAGCTGCGGTGCATCACCCCGGCGTCGAGGGTACACGTGACGTGTTCGTGTGTCAACACTATGCTTTCATTAACTACATCACACATGATTTGATGTATAAAACTGTGTGGCATTGGGCTATCCATCGCAAGCGCTTTTACTGCTCGAACCGTTTACAAAGGTCCGTGACCGTCTGTTCTATTTTTATGTTTGCCTAATTTATTATTCTAATTGGAAATTTTGAAATACGAAACATGCAATGCAAATTCTCAGCACAATGGTTCAACAACGAATCCATAAATAAAATTGCCAATACAATATGTTTAGTAATTACAGGATTAGGCAGCTATTAACTATGATGAACCGCAATATTTAAAGGCGGTAAAGGTGAAGAGACAAGTGTAAATAATTTTGACTGCCGACGGTGTTGAAGAAGCGGAATGCCCATAATGTGCCTTCCTGCATGCCATTGGCACGAACCACTTTTGTCTAACCCCTTGTGACGATCGCCCGCCCATCCTTCTCCGTCTTCAGGAAGACTTCTAGAGCATTATCATGGTAGCATGAATTATATACTTTAACCTTAGTTGCCTCCACTCCGTTCATGTAGTTTGCAAGGTAATCATCGGTAAATAGCTTCGGAAACAACTGAAAAGAGAAAAATATCAGATACCGAGGTCTAATAGAGTAACTTGTGGGCAGGGGGAAAGGCAACACATTACATACCATCCTAAAGTTCACTGTTGTCTTCGACAAAGTGTAAATAAAGAGCTTAATTCCAATCATCTGTTTCTTTTGCCTAACAATCTTTCTTAGTTTCCTCACTTGACGCTTGTTCATGAATATCTCATTGCCCCATACGCAAAGGGATCAAAGCATGGATCAGTACCCCTCATATATGTACCTACAAGCAACCAGTAAATGTTAGAAGCTAAACTGAGATTGCACAAATGATGTAAAATACAACTACCTATGTTCCTAAGTACAAGTATTTTTTTTGTGATTTCAATATGAACTACATACAGATGTATATAGAATTATAGATATAGTTTAGATTAGAATCTAGATTCACTCATTTTGCTCCTTATGTAGTCTATATTGGAATCTCTAAAAATACTTATATTTAGGAATAGATGGTGTATAAGACATGGGATGCAGCTAACCTCGATGGCAAACAACAGCATCGCCCATTATAGCCTTGTGTAAGTACATGGAAAGCCAATATTAACTACAATAGGGTTAGCATCCACCAAAAATAGCAAATGGTAATAAAACATCAGCATCTGTAGTGATATCTTCATTTCGAAAGAGTAGCACGGTAGCAAAGGGACGGATTAAAAAAGGATACAACTGTTAATTGCAACAGGCTTAACAACATCCTAATTCATGTTTTGTAAGTTTGTAGCCATTGAAATACAACTCTTTAAAAATGGATACAACTGTTAATTGCAACAGGCTTAATGGCCATTGAAACTGGTACTGATAAAATTGCAATTGGCAGAGTTAAACATCATAGGCAGGTGCTGCCAGAGCAGATAATGGCCCAGTTTAAGAAGGTAGGGAAAATAGCTCAAACGTGTTAGGAATGTTTACTACAACATGCTTAATACATCGACAGTACAAAACATAGCCATTAATTGCAACTGGTATTGGTAAGATTGAACTGGTGGGTACATACTTGGTAAGTCCTGAGAGGTAGTTGTTGGGGCACTTCATCTTGGCCAGAGCCTGTCCAAAGTCAACGGCGGCGGATGCGAGCTGTTCCTCCAGGTCGAAGCGTGGATCAGTGCCACTGACATGTGTACCTACAGGCAGCCAGTAAATGGTAGAAGTTAAACTACAATTGCACAAATGATGTGAAATACTGTAAGACATGGGATGTAGCCAACCTTGACGACAAACAAAAGCATCGGCCGTTATGACCCTGCGTAAGTACATGGACAAGCATGATAAGTACAATAGGGTTAGCATCCACCAAAAAAAGCAAATGGGGCAGCATCTCTAGTATATCTTCATTGCGGAGAGTAGCATGGTAGCAAATGGACAGATTAAAAAATGGATACAACTGTTAATTGCAACAGGCTTAACAACATCCTAAGTCATGTTTTGTAAGTTTGTAGCCATTGAAATGCAACTGTTTAAAAATGGATTCAATTGTTAATTGCAACAGGCTTAATAGACATTGAAACCGTCTCGATAAAATGCAATTGGCATAGTTAAATATCACAAGGCAGTGCTGCCAGAGCGAGAGAATGGCCCGGATGTCTATAAAAGGTAGGGAAAGTAGCAAAAACATGTTAGGCATGTTTACTAGAACATGCTTAATACATCGACCGTCATGTAACATAGGCATTAATTGCAACTGGTATTGGTAAGATTGAACTGGTGAGTACATACTTGGTAAGTCCTGAGAGGTAGTTGCTGGGGCACTTCATCTTGGCCAGAGCTCACCCAAAGTCAACGACGGTGGAGGCGAGCTGTTCCTCCGGGTCGAAGCGTGGATCAGTGCCACTGACATGTGTACCTACAGGCAACCAGTAAATGGGTAGAAGTTAAACTGCAATTGCACAAATTATGTGAAATACTGTAAGACATGGAATATAGCTCACCTCGACGGCAAACAAAAGCATCGGCCGTTATGACCCTGCGCAAGTACATGGACCGGCATGTTAAGTGCAATAGGTTTAGCATCCACTAAAAATAGCAAATGGGCAGCATCTCTAGTGATATCTTGAGTCATGTATTGTAAGTTTGTTGCTGGTATTGGTGAAATTGAGCTGGACACAGTAATATTTGAACATCACACAGTGTGTAGTACTGAAATAAACAAGGCACGAACATGCTTAATACATCAACCATACAAATCATAGCCATTGCAAGTGGTATTGGTTAGATTTAGCTATTCAGATCTTACCTGTTAAGTCCTGGGGGTAGTCGCTGGGGGACTTCATCTGGGCCAGAGCCTGTGCTACCTCTTGAACACTGCCTTGGTTTTCCCTTGAAGAGGAAAGGGTGACGCAGTAAAGCAGCGTAAGTATTTCCCTCAGTTTTTGAGAACCAAGGTATCAATCCAGTAGAAGCCACGCACGAGTCCCTCGCACCTACACAAACAAATAAAATCCTCGCAACCAACGCAATAAAGGGCTTGTCTATCCCTTCACGGTCACTTACGAAAGTGAGATCTGATAGATATGATAAGATAATATTTTTGGTATTTTTATGTTAAAGATGCAAAGTAAAATAAAAGGCAACAAAAATAGCAAAGTGTTGGAAGATTAATATGATGGAAAATAGATCTGGGGGCCATAGGTTTCACTAGTGGCTTCTCTCGAGAGCATAAGTATTACGGTGGGTAAACAAATTACTGTTGAGCAATTGACAGAATTGAGCATAGTTATGAAAATATCTAGGTATGATCATGTATATAGGCATCACATCCGCGACAAGTAGACTGACTCCTACCTGCATCTACTACTATTACTCCACACATCGACTGCTATCCAGCATGCATCTAGAGTATTAAGTTCAAAAGAACAGAGTAACGCTTTAAGTAAGATGACATGATGTAGAGGGATAAACTCATGCAATATGATATAAACCCCGTCTTGTTATCCTCGATGGTAACAATACAATATGTTCCTTGTTGCCCGTACTGTCACTGGGAAAGGACACCGCACGATTGAACCCAAAGCTAAGCACTTCTCCCATTGCAAGAAAGATCAATCTAGTAGGCCAAACCAAACTGATAATTCGAAGATACTTGCAAAGATAACCAATCATACATAAAAGAATTTAGAGAAGATTCAAATATTGTTCATAGATAAACTTGATCATAAACCCACAATTCATCGGTCTCAAGAAACACACCGCAAAAGAAGATTACATCGAATAGATCTCCACGAGAATCGTGGAGAGCTTTGTATTGAGATCCAAAGAGAGAGAAGAAGCCATCTAGCTAATAACTATGGACCCGAAGGTCTGAGGTAAACTACTCACACATCATCGGAGAAAAACAATTATCATAAGAGAATAGATCTCCGTTTGATATTCTTTTTCTGCGAAACTCTGAAATAGGCAAAAAAACAGCAATTCTGGGCTGGGCCTCCAGTTAATAGGTTAGTCCCAAAAATAATATAAAAGTGTATAATAAAGCCCATTAATGTCCAAAACAGAATATAATATAGCATGGAACAATCAAAAATTATAGATACGTTGGAGATGTATCAAGCATCCTCAAGCTTAATTCCTGCTCGTCCTCGAGTAGGTAAATGATAAAAACAGAATTTTTGATATGGAATGCTAGTTGGCATGATTTCAATGTAATTCTCTTAATTGTGGTATGAATATTCAGATCCTAAAGATTCAAGACAAAAGTTTAATATTGACATAAAAATAATAATACTTCAAGCATACTAACTAAGCAATTATGTATTCTCAAAATAACATGGCCAAAGAAAGTTATCCCTAGAAAATCATATAGTCTGGCTATGCTCTATCTTCACCACACAAAGTATTTAAATCATGCACAACCCCGATGACAAGCCAAGCAATTGTCTCATACTTTTGATGTTCTCAAACTTTTTCAATCTTCACGCAATACATGAGCGTGAGCCATGGACATAGCACTATATGTGGAATAGAATGGTGGTTGTGGAGAAGACAAAAAAGGAGAAGATAGTCTCACATCAACTAGGCGTATCAACGGGCTATGGAGATGCCCATTAATAGATATCAATGTGAGTGAGTAGGGATTGCCATGCAACGGATGCACTAGAGCTATAAGTATATGAAAGCTCAACAAAAGAAACTAAGTGGGTGTGCATCCAACTCGCTTGCTCACGAAGACCTAGGGCACTTTGAAGAAGCCCATCATTGGAATATACAAGCCAAGTTCTATAATGAAAAATTCCCCACTAGTATATGAAAGTGATATCATAGGATACTCTCTATCATGAAGATCATGGTGCTACTTTGAAGCACAAGTGTGGTAAAAGGATAGTAACATTGTCCCTTCTCTCTTTTTCTCTCATTTTTTGGGCCTTTTCTTTTTTCTATGGCCTTTCTCTTTTTTTTAGTCCGGAGTCTCATCCCGACTTGTGGGGGAATCATAGTCTCCATCATCCTTTCCTCACTTGGGACAATGCTCTAAAAAATGATGATCATCACACTTTTATTTACTTACAACTCAACAATTGCAACTCAATACTTAGAACAAAATATGACTCTATGTGAATGCCTCCAGCTGTATACCGGGATGTGCAATGAATCAAGAGTGACATGTATGAAAGAATTATGAACGGTGGCTTTGCCACAAATACAATGTCAACTACATGATCATGCAAAGCAATATGACAATGATGGAGCGTGTCATAATAAACGGAACGGTGGTAAGTTGCATGGCAATATATCTCGGAATGGCTATGGAAATGCCATGATAGGTAGGTATGGTGGCTGTTTTGAGGAAGGTATATGGTGGGTGTATGATACCGGTGAAAAGTGTGTGGTATTAGAGAGGCTAGCAATGGTGGAAGAAAGAAAGTGCGTATAATCCATGGACTCAACATTAGTCATAAAGAACTCATGTACTTATTGAAAAAATCTACAAGTTATCGAAGCAAAATATTACGCGCGTGCTCCTAGTGTCGGGGAAGCTGATCGTAACCCACGAACACCTATGGGACCGGCGGACCGAGCCCCTTTCGGTACGGTGGGAGGCGGAGGTCGCACGAAGAGCAGATCAAGGCGAAGCACACGAGCAGTTTACCCAGCTTCGGAGCTCTCCGGAGAGATAATACTCCTACTGCTGCTTGTCTGATTGTATTGTGTTCTTGCTAGGGAGCACAGAGAGCTACAAAACCTAGCGTGAGTATCTCTAGTTTCGAATGAGTCGAACCCCCCTTTCGTTGCGCATGGGCCTCCTTTTATATGCTCAAGGGGTCACCAACAGTTGGCAACGTAGACGAGGGCAAAAAGGGAAAAATGAGTTGCGGTTGGTACAGCTACTTTGTACAGTGTATTCTACCTAACTCGACGGCAAGGACAAAGCATTAAATGCCCGCCCATGTCGCCTAAACAATTCAACAGGACCGTCAGAGCGCCACCGCTTGCCACGATGGCACTCTTGTCGGCGCCGCTTATCGCTGCTCTCCGCTGGCGCAAGACAGCTCTTGACACGCTGCGCTGGAATGGTCCCATGGCGACATCGCTGGTGGATGAGCTGGAGCAGATGAAGAGTGGTTGCTGCAGCGGCAAGCGCCTTTGCCGCGGCTGAATCCTTGTCGCGTCCGGAAGCTTGTCGCTCTCGAGCCTTCCCGCAAGCTCCTCTTGCCGGGTCTTGTCTTCTGGTGCCTTGAGGGCCTTCCCGGCAAGCACCTCTTGCCGGGCCTTGTCTCCTTGGCTTAAATACTTTGTTCTTGAATGGCTCCAAAGGAACCATGGAGGACCTTAGCGGTCACTAGGCAAGCCTTGCCGCTGGTGTGCTGAATCGCCTGCAGACGCAGTTCGGGGTACTAAGGTACCCCTACTCTAGTACACCGGCAGAGCCCCGGCCTGGGCCACACGGTGCCGAGCGCTGTTGGGCCAGGCCCAAAACAAAGGCACGGGCACGCGCGGCCTAGATCACGCCGTAACTTGCTCCGGACCCACCACGTCCCCCACGAATAGCACGCGTCGAACGTGGCGTCGTGTGAGAGATCGTGGGGGGTTTCTTTATTTGGAAAAGCGGAACGTCCGCCCCCTCTCCCTCCTTATAAACAGGGGAAACAAGGGCAGGTCGCCCACCTCGCCATTTGCTGTCCAATCTCGAAAACCACCGCCGCTCCCCCCTTCTTCTCTAGTCTGAAGAGAGCAGCGCCCGCCTCATCGCCACCAGCGCCATCAACGCCGCTGGTCTCCTCCACCACCTCCGCCATGGCTCCAAAAGCCGATAAGGGAAGGGCGTGAAGTCGGCCGAGCGCAGCGGCTCGCAGATCGCGAAGGAGCGGGCCGTCTTCCCCCAGACTTGACGCAAGGGAGCCGAGGGAGAGCTATTACTTGTTCAGTCGACGGAGACGCTGGAAAGATCCACAAGACGAAGGTACTCCCAGCCGCTGCTTGTGAACTAGCCCCAACTGGTACCCTTCTTCGCTTTTCTTCTATTGCGGGCTCTGCCCGCCTTCTCTAATTCTTCTGCGATATTATGAACACCTACGGGCTTCGCCTCCTTGATTTCACCCCCAATGCTGTCCTGACCATGGCAGTTTTCGCACACCTTTGCGAAAACTTTGTCGGAGTCCACCCAAACGTAGCCCTCTTCCGCCACTTCTTCATGCCCCGCGTTGAGAGAGGAGAGCCACTTGCCGGAGGGATTGCTTGGATCTCAAGGATCGGCAAGAAAGAAGCCTATCTGGAAGGAGAGCTCCGCAGCAAGTGGGAGGAGTGGAGAGCCGATTGGTGTTGGATCGTTGAGGAGAACCCGCAGCCCTTGACTGCCCAGCGCCAAACCCCAATAGTGCGCGGCAATGATTGGAGCAACTTGGCGCCGGAAGATGCTAGGTTGAAGATTGTCGTGACCCGGATCTTGCGCCTCAGGCTTGCCGGACTCACCGTAGGCGCTGTTGGCGCAGATTTCCTTCGCCGCCGCATCGCTCCCTTGCAGGAGAGGAGGAGACCTGCTTGGGAGTTCCAAAATGCGGCGGACATCATGAGGCTGCGCCCGGGCCTCAACTTCAATTTCACTGTCTTGGAGTTGGATGCGATGCTGCTGGAGCTGTTCAAACACGACCCCGATCACCCCGAGTGGTTTAGGTTGCCGAGGGGAGTCGTCCCATTGTGCAACAACTCTTCGCTCGACCGCATCCGTGCAATGATGCCGTTGTGCGATTCGCATGGGATCGTTCCAACCTGGCAAGAGCCTTCAGACGACGTCGTGCGGCAGTTCTTCGACAGCTTGGAGGAGGTGCCGGTCCGCCCCGACGAGCAGAAGAGGCTCACCCGCGACACCACTGACGACGAGATGCAGCGCATTGCCACCAGGTTGGAGGAGGCGGCAGCAGCTGCTGTCGCTGGCGCATTTGGGTTTACCGTGGAGGAGGCAGAGGCAGCAGAGGCGGCAAGCCTTGCCGATCGAAGGGAGTTCGCCGATGAGGAAGAGCTTGCCGAACCCGAAGCCGAGTCGAACGAACCAGCCGAGGGCGCTTCTTACCCACCATCCAGCAGCTTGCCGCAAACGGATCCCCCGACTCCACCAAGAAGGCGTCTCCGCAAGGCTGGAGACGAGACAGGGCGGCAGACGGGCCAACAGCCGCAGCGCCAGCAGCCGCGCTTCCACCGTGGCAAGCATCATGCACAAGGAGCGCCTCTACACCGCTGCAACAACCGAGGCGGATCTTCTCGCCACCGCTGCCACCCCGCCAAGCGGTCAAGAGAACCTACTCCTCCGCCTCTTCGCACCGGAGGCGAGCCGGAATTTGATCTCTCCGTGCTCAGCTCCGACGAGGGAGAAGAAGAAGAAGAGTAAGCTTCTATGTTGTGCTTGTATTTCTTCAATTTTGTTGCTTCGTCTTGTATCTGACTTGCTTCATTCTGAACTCTTTCCTTTTTCAGGACGCTGGCTCAGAGGGCATCGAAGAGAGCCAAGACCCCGGTGGTTGTCATCGAGGGCGATCCCCGTGGCAACAGGAGGCGCTGCTTGAGATCCCCTTGCCGGACCCGCAACCTTCCTCAAAGCAGCCCCAAAGACAGCCCCAGCAGAAGTATATGGTTTACTTCTTCGTTAGGCGGCATGGGTGCTCCTTCTTTGTTGATATCTTTGTTGGTTTGTGTAGGAGCAGAGCAGCCTCATCAGAGTGCCCGAAGCCGCCTCCCAAATTCCATCTGCTTCGACTACGCCGCCAAGGGAGAACTCTCCGGCAAGGGAGTGTTCTCCGGCAAGGGAGACTTCTTCGGCGAGGGACAGCACCAGTGATCCTCCGGTGGTCGAGACCATGGCTGCAGATCCCATTGCAGGTAATCCTCTTGCGTGAAAATTTCCCTTGGGCTCGTTTTCTTCTGTTTTTCTTTTTCGAACATTTGCTTGACTGTTCTTTCTTTTTCTGGTCCTCAGATCCATCCGCCACAGAGCCGATGGAGACTGAGGTCGCCAAGCAGGAGGGCGCTACAAGGAAACACCGACGACGCCACCATGGAGGAAGAGGCTGGCGCCGATGGGTCCGCCAGCGAAGAGGCCGCCAAGGCTGCCACCGCAAAGGCTGGCGAGGGTCCGCGATCGCCTTGGACGACCACGAGGCCGCAGGAGCGCCAGGCGCTACGCCGACCGTCGATCCCTCCGCCACTGGTGCAGCGTCAGGCTCCGAAGAGCCCCAGCCCGGCACCTATCTGAAGGCCGGCGACGGCGTCTTCATCAAGCTCCTCTGGGCATCGAGCTCCAGGGCACCGGTCGAAGGGGAGACCTTCGATGAAGAGCTGCTCGCCTCCGCTGGGCTGTCACTGGTCGACGCGCCAAGCAGCAGCAGCGGCGAGTCTGAGGAAGAGCAGCTGCTGAAGAAGATGTTGTCGCTCTACCGCGCCCTACAAGACAAGATGGAATCTCGAGAAGCGCTTGTCGCGAAGGCGGGAGCAGACATAGAGAAGCGCACGGAGGAGCTCCGGGGAATCAATCAGGAAGCTCCCCGGTCCTTGGCAGAGGAGCGGGAGCAAATTGTTGAGGCGCAAAGCCTTCATCCTCGAGAAGGCAGAGGTTGAAGAGCAGCAGAGGCTCGCTGCCGAGAAGCTATCCGCGCAGGAGGGCGAGCTGGCGCAGCGGAAGATCAACCTTGACAGCCACGAGGAGGAGCTTGTCGCGCGCGAGGAGTCACTTGGCGGGGCTCTCAAGGAAGCGAAGGATGCCGCCGCAGCTGCCGAGGCCGCCAAGAAAGAGTTGGAGACAAAGGTGACGCAGCTGGAGGCCAATCTCCAGAAGAGCGGCGAGGAGCTTGCTGCACTCAAGCACGAGCGCGAGAAGGACGCCTACACTCTTGGCGAGCTGCAGGCCGCCTCGCCGAGAGGAGCAAGGAGCTCAGCGCCGCTAAGGACTCCAAAGCAGATCTTGAGCTGAAGCTGACCACCCCGATGCAGACGCTGGACGGTGCCAAGGAGCGGGAGTTGGGCCTGTTGGAGAAGATCAAGGCCAACGAGGAGCTGCTGGCGAGTGCTATGCCGCCAGAGCACCTTCAGGAGAACGTGGAGCACTTTGGATCAAGGTCTTGTGAATATCGCCGCCGCCATCGACAAGGAGCCGACGGAGCTAGGGATGGTGGATCTCGGTACTCTCCGACGAGCGCCCAACCCAGCGCCAAGCTCAGCTTGTTCCTCAAGGGCGTGGTGGCGGCTCTCCAATGACTCGGGAAGAGATCCCGAAGCAGCTGGCCGAGGAATCGTGCGGATCTGCGCTGGAGCTCTCGAAGGTGTTGATGAAGGTGGCCTTCCGCAATCCAGGCCTCAACCTCAACGGCGCCCTCGGATCCTTGCCGCCAGATGCCGATGTGGAGGCGCTCAAAGCCCTTGTCGCACCCATTGTGGACAAGGTGGGCAAGATCAAGCGGGTTGATGGCGACCGCGTAGATTAGGCCGCTAATTTATCTTTCCTTGTCGCTGCTGATCATGTTTAGGAGAACAATTTATTAGATCTGCGACAAGCTATTTTGTAATATAACTCTATCTTAGGCAATGATTGCAATGTTATTTCCTTTACTTGATTACTTCCTTTGTATGTTTTGTGCCCTACGCTTTTAGGGGACTTGTCGGCGCGGGCACCTTTGCCGCGAGCGCTGAGTGCGGAATGTCAGCAGCCTGCTGGCGGTGCTGCTTCCGACAAGCAACCTTGTCGCAACTAGTTGCAGCTCACTTAAGTTGTTGAGCGGACTCGAAACAAAGTAAGGGCGCGACTAGCTACGAGTTGGTTCCTCCGCGCACAGGTTTTCCATACAAAGTACTATCGTTCGAGGAATATAACTTAAAGATTTAAAAAACTGTTTGCTCAAACTTTGGCAACTTAGCTTTTCTGTCGTTTGCTTCCCGATAAGGTGAAACTTCCTCGAGCAACGCTTGGTCCACAGCATTATCTTCTCCTTCCCCCCTGGTTAACTTGTGTGCGAGGGAACCTTCCTTTCTTTGAGAAAGAGAAAGAAGAGAAAATAAAGTTATGGAGCCTTGTGGCTCGTTATTGCTTACCGGGTGTGGATGCTGCACAAAGTGTCAGACAAAACATGCAATAAAATTATGAAAGCATGAAATTGACAAGTTGTGCGCAACACATGAGCTTTACTTATGCACGGGGTCTGCGCCCGGCTTTGCACAAAGGATTACATGCAACATCGGCAAGACTTGTACAAAAGGTGGTTGCCGGAACAGGTTCCGGCAACCGCGCCCTACGGGTAAAACTTACGAAGATGCTCAATGTTCCAGGAGTTGCTCACTGGAATGCTATCTTCGGTCTCAAGGCGAACAGCGCCAGGCCTAGTGACTCGTTTCACCCGATAAGGGCCTTCCCACCTCGGCGTCAACTTGTTGGAATTCTTGGCGGACTGAGCGTGCCGAAGAACAAGGTCGCCTTCCTCGAGGCTTCTGGCACTAACTTTGCGGCTATGGTAGCGACGCAAAGCTTGCTGGGAACGAGCAGCTCGTGACAATGCCTCAAGACGGTCCTCCTCAAGGAGCAACGCGTCATCTTGTCGCAGCTGCTCTTGCTCAAGCTCATCATAAGCGAGTACTCGAGGTGACCCGTATCGAAGTTCCGTGGGGAGAACTGCCTCTGCTCCATAGACTAGAGCGAAGGTGTCCGCGATGGCTCGATTTGGCGTCGCCCCGATCGACCAAAGAACCACCGCAGCTCTTCAATCCAGTTCCTTCCGCACTTGTGCAGCCTATCGAAAGTTCTGGTCTTGAGCCCGCACAAGACTTCAGCATTTGCCCTCTCGCTGACCGCTGCTTCTCGGATGAGCAATGTAGCAAAGCAGACCTTGGCGCCAAGATCTTGGACGATCGCATGAAGGTGCGGCTCGTGAACTGTGTGCCGTTGTCGGTGATGATCCTGTTAGGAATTCCAAAGCGGCAAACAATCGACCAAGAACTTGATCGCCGACCGTGCCGCCACCTTCCTCATCGCTTCCACTTCCGCCACTTTGTGAACTTGTCGATTGCAACGCATAAGTACTCAAAGCCCCGACAGCTCGGGAAAGGGGCCGAGAATGTCAAGCCCCTGCACCAAAAATGGCCAGGATAAAGGGATCGCCCGGAGAGCTTGAGCTGGCTGGTGTATCTGCTGGAATGGAACTGCACGCTTCACACTTGGTTACTTGTGCAGTTGCATCCTGGAGGGCTGTCGGCCGAAGAAACCTTGCCGGAAAGCTTTGTCGGCAAGTGCTTTGCGCCAATGTGGTGACCACATATGCCTCCGTATATCTCGCCAACAGCTTCATCCCATCTTCCCGTGAATACACTTCAATTTCACACCGTTGAGTCTTCTTCTCATGCAGCGTCTTTGTCGACAAACTAGTACATACTTGACTGCCGGGCTAATCTCCGCTTCTTCTTCGACTCTTCGGAAGTTCTCTGTCTCAAGGAAATGGACAATCATCGTGCCCATGTTGGAGCTTGTGGCTCGACAACAAGGGCTAAAGGAACATATGTTGCCGCGGAACATCCGCTTCTCACGGCAAGAACCTGCGGCTCGACCGAGCTTGATGTTCCCGGCAAGCTTGCCGAGCAAAACTTGTCGGGAGCGCTCGCTTCAACGAAACAAACCCTAGGGCTTGTCGGGCAGATCGCTCCTCGGCACTTTGGTGTTGATCCTGGGACCTTTTGGTGGCGGCTTCGAAGCTCGCCGGAAAATAGTCACCAGAAATCAACTTCCTCTTCTTGTTCTGTCCAGTTGATGGTGTTACAGTTGGTTGAGTCAGCTTGAGCACAAAAATCCCTGGTTCCACAGGTAACTTGAGTGCGGCACACTTTGACAGGCCATCAGCAATATCATTCTGAGCTCTTGGAACATGTTCCATCTGCAGGCCGTCAAAGTGCTCTTCTAGCTTTATCACTTCATCAACGTAGGCTTCCATCAACGGACTCTGATAATCTTTGTTTACTTGGCGGACGACAAGCTGCGAGTCACCCCTGACAATGAGCTTCTTGATCCCAAGGTCTATTGCGATCCTAAGACCGGCAAGCAAACCTTCATACTCTGCAGTATTGTTTGTTGCTTGCTCCTTGGGAAAGTGCATTTGGACTATGTACTTGAGGTGCTCTCCGATGGCGCGACAAGCGATGCGCCCAAGACCGGGCGCCTTGCAGCGAGAAGGCACCATCAAAGTACATCAGCCACTCTTTGCTTGCTTCCTTGACGGGGATGCTCATCTCTGGAATTTCTTCATCCTGCGTTGGCGTCCATTCTGCTATGAACACTGCCAATGCTCTGCTTTGGATAGTTGAAGTGCTTTCAAACTTGAGGCCAAAGCTTGACAGTTCCAAAGGCCCACCGACAATCCTGCCTGTTGCTTCGGATTTTGCAATATCCTCTTCAGGGAAAGCGAGTGACGATTGTGATTTCATGTGCTTGGAAGTAATGGCGCAGCTTTCTCGAGGCCATGAGGAGGCCGAAAAGCAATTTCTGCACACCGTAGTACCTTGACCTAGCCCCTCAGAAAGGGAACTGACAAAGTACACTGGGCGCTGCACCATCCTTTTCTGTATCTTCTCGCACGCCTGCGCAGATCCGTCCTTGTCGGGACCCGAGCTTGTCGGTGAAGCCCCCTGCTTGTCGCTGGATGCATCTGCCTTGGTTGCCGGCTCATCGTCTGCCTCCCTTTCCGCCACTAACGCAGCACTAACCACTTGATTGGTTGCCACTATATATAGCAACAACTTTTCTTGTGGCCTAGGTGCGACAAGTATTGGAGTGGAGGACAGGTACCTTTTTAAGTCCTGCAGCGCAGCCTCCGCTTCGGGTGTCCATTTCATTGGACCTGCCTTTTTCAAAATCTTGAAAAATGGCGGTATGCTGCTCAGCAGACCTAGAGATAAACCTGCTGAGAGCAGCCACGCAACCGGCAAGTCTTCGTACATCCTTGACGCGCTTTGGTGCTTCAATCTGCTCAATGGCCTTAATCTTGTCGGGATTGGCTTCAATTCCCCGCTGAGACACGAAGAACCCGAGAAGCTTGCCGGAAGGGACTCCAAACACGCACTTCTAGGGGTTGAGCTTGAGGTTGATCTTGCGCAGATTTGCAAAGGTCTCATCTAAATCTTGAACCAGAGTTGCTTTGTCCTTGCTTTTGACCACTATGTCATCCATGTAAGCTTCTGCATTTCTGTGCATTTGCGGCTCAAAAGCGTCATGGACTACTCTTGCAAACGTTGAACCAGCATTCTTTAACCCAAAAGGCATCCGTACAAAACAGTATGTGCCACATGGGGTGATGAATGCGTTTTCCTCATCGCCTTCTGCCATGAAGATCTGATGATATCTCGAGTATGCATCAAGAAATGAAAGCAAATCACATCCAGCCGTGGAGTCAACAATCTGGTCGATGCGCGGCAAGGGAAATGGGTCTTTGGGACAAGCTTTATTAACGTCTGTGAAGTCGATACAAAGTCTCCATTTCCCATTTGCCTTGCGTACAACTACAAGATTGGCCAACCATGTAGGATGGAGCACTCCTCTGACAAGGCCTGCTGCTTCCAATTTCTTGATCTCTTCTGCAATGAATTCTTGGCGCTCCACTGCCTACTTCCTGACTTTCTGCTTGACGGGCCGCGCATGAGGACAGACAGCTAAGTGGTGCTCAATTACTTTCCAGGAACACGGGGATGTCGACGGTTGCCATGCAAACACGCCGACGTTACGCCGCAGGAAAGCAACGAGCACGCCTTCCTATTTAGGGTCGAGAGTGGCACTGATGGTGAAGGTACCACCAGTGCCGTCCTCCTTGGCGGGCACCTTCTTGGTCTTTGGTGGAGCTGCCATCGTCTTCTTGCACTTGCCGGTGGAGCTCGATGGTGCGTCCTCGACGGTAGCGCAGCACTCCGAGGAGGTGCGCTTGCCGGAGTGGGCATCAGAGCTCTTGCCGGACTTGGTCTTCTTCTTCCCCCCGGGAGCTTCAGCGGCAAGTGATTTGCTATCTGTTGCAGCTGCTGCCTCCCGGTAGATCTTGTCGGCGCAGATAAGAGCATCCTTCTTGTCGCCATGGACAGAAATGACACTTATCGGGCCTGGCATCTTGAGCAAGTTGTATGCATAATGAGAGGCTGCCATGAACTTGGTGAGTGCTGGACGGCCAAGTATCCCATTGTAAGGCAATGGAAAATCAGCAACGTCGAACGTGACCCTCTCAGTCCTGAAGTTTAGCTCGCTGCCAAATGTTACCGGCAACGTGATCTTCCCCTTTGGCTTGCTCCTTCCCGGATCGATTCCTTGGAATGTGCCAGTCTCTTCGAGCTCGCTGTCAGGGATCTGAAGCTTCTGGAGCACCGCGGAGGAGATCAGGTTTAAGCCGGCCCCGCCGTCAACTAGTATCTTGGTGACCTTGAGGTTGCGGATAGTTGGTGAGACCAACATCGGCAAGCACCCGACCGCAGTTATGCGATCAGGGTGGTCCTCAATATCAAAGATGATAGGCGTGCTGGACCATTTCAGAGGCTTGCGTGACTCTACGGATGGTTCTGCTGCATTAACTTCCCGCATCCACTGCTTGAGTTGGCGGTGTGAAGTATGCAGAGAAGCACCACCGTCAACGCAGAGGACTTCTGTGGCTTTCTAAAACTCCTGCTCATCAGTCTCGTCATCTTCCATATCTTCATCGTCGTCGTCGTCTTCATCCTTGTCGCGGCCGCGGGGAGGTCTGTCTCCTTGTCGCTGCTTGGCCTTGCCGCGGCCCTCCCGCCGGTCGCTTCTTGCCAGCTCCCCAAAGACCTTCTGGTTTTCTCCTTGTCGCGCCGCAGTACTCAGCCTTCGCTGTTCAACAAGCTGCTCGACCTTCTTGCAACTCGAGGTCATGGCCCTTGGTGCGGTGGATCTTGCAAGATCTGTTTGTTGAGCTGTCCCGCTTGTCGGCGTCGCCACAGTGGCGGTCGGTGCCAGCGGCAACCTCCTTGCCGGAGCCACCAACTTTGGCTTTCTTGCGGCACCACCGCTGCCGGACTGCTCGACAACCAGCACCTCTTTGCCCTTCTTCTTCTTCATTGTTCCGTCGCGGCTCTTCTTCGTCAGGCGGTCTCCTCACTATCCGATCCTGCTTCTGTATTCTCTCCTGGGAGTCTCCTCCCTTCTTCAGCACGTGCACACTTGTCGGCCAGGGCATACAGCTCACTGACGTCCTTGACTTTGCACATCGCCATCTCCTCCCTCATCCTGCGGTTCCGCACGTTTTGATGAAACGCGCTGATCACCGCGGCAGGGTGGACATCTGGGATGTTGTAGTGCACACGGCTGAATCTCTGAATGAACTTGCGCAGGGACTCTCCTTCCTTCTGGGCGATTAAATGAAGGTCGCTCTCTTGGCCATGAGGCTTGTGAAGGCGCCGACAAACTGATGGCATAGATCTGCCCAAGAGGATATGGATCCGTCCGCAAGTGCATGAGCCAGATCTCGACATTGGGCTTGAGTACCGCGGAAGTAGTTGGCGAGATCTTGTCGCCTTGTCCCCTGCAGCTTGCACCGCGATGGTGTAGATGCCGAGGAACTCCGACGGATGCGCCCCGCCATCGTATTTCTCGCACGCCCGCTTGAAATTCTTCTTGCTGGGCCATCGACTTGCCGCAGCTCACGAGTGAACGCAGGGCAACCTATCACAGACGGCAAGTCGCTCGTTCTCTCGGGCGCATGCATATCGACAGAGGGCCCAGCGCGCTGGTCGGATTGACGCCGCTTCTCTTGGCGCTTCGATCGCGAGTTCGAGCGCCTTCTTGTTGCCATTCTGAAGAACTTGGCGCTGATCACGGCGAGCTCGTGGATCCGGCGACGCGTGGAGTCGCTGTCGAGGTGGATCCGACGAGTTGGTGATCTTGGCCTTCGGTGGAGAGTGCATGGTGGTTGCACCCCATAGGTTTCGCCGCCACCGCTCGTGCCTTTGTCGCCTTGCCGCCGCAGCGATGTAGTTGGTTGCCGCGAGCGCCGCCGCTGGCAAAGCCGATGAGACTACGATGGTGGCCTCCATTCGCCGACCTTGTCGGCTGTTGGAGGGTAGTCTAGAAGCGCTTGAGCTCGCCAAGGCTTCCGCTGGAGTGGTGGGTGGCAATGGCGAACGGTGCGAGGAGCGGATATGCTCGGACTTCTAACTATGTTAGATAGAGCAGCATCCCGCCCAGCGACAAATACCCGCTTCGTGCCAACATGTCATGCGTGCACGCTGGTCTTGAGGGCCTCGCGATCCTCCAGCTAGGTCTTGATCCAACGAAGCGATGGTACTATGAATACCATGACGCTGTCGATCCCGCCTCCGAGATGGGCGGTGCGTGTACGGACGCCGAGGTCTGCGCGGCCTTGTCCTTGGACTTGGCAGCGTCGTGGGCTCCCTCGTCGGCGCCCGTTCTTCCGCCGGTGTCTACCCCACCACCCATTTGCTCCGGTGGTGGCGGGATCGACGTGGACGGCTCCGCTGCCGCCGAAGCCTTCTTCTTCGGTGGCATGTTGATGAAGATGATGAAGATGTTGCTCGTGTGAACGCCGGATCAGGTTCACACGGCCTCGACGCCCCCTACCTGGCGCGCCAAAGATGTCGAGGAAGCTGATCGTAACCCACGTACACCTATGGGACCGGCGGACCGAGCCCCTTTCGGTTCGGTGGGAGGCGGAGGTCGCACGAAGAGCAGATCGAGGCGAAGCACACGAGCAGTTTACCCAGCTTCGGAGCTCTCCGGAGAGATAATACTCCTACTGCTGCTTGTCTGATTGTATTGTGTTCTTGCTAGGGAGCACAGAGAGCTACAAAACCTAGCGTGAGTATCTCTAGTTTCGAATGAGTCGAACCCCCCTTTCGTTGCGCATGGGCCTCCTTTTATATGCTCAAGGGGTCACCAACAGGTGGCAACGTAGACGAGGGCAAAAAGGGAAAAATGAGTTGCGGTTGGTACAGCTACTTTGTACAGTGTATTCTACCTAACTCTGACGGCAAGGGACAAAAGCATTAAATGCCCGTCCATGTCGCCTAAACAAAGGCAACAGGACCGTCAGAGCGCCACCGCTTGCCACGATGGCACTCTTGTCGGCCGCCGCTCACGCTGCTCTCCGCTGGCCGCACAGCCTCTTGACACGCTGCTACCGAATGGTCCCATGGAGACACGTTGGTGGATGAGCTGGAGCGGAGATGAAGAGTGGTTGCCTGCCGCGGCAAGCGCCTTGCCGCGGCTGAATCCTTGTCGCGTCCGGAAGCTTGTCACTCTCCGAGCCTTCCCGGCAAGCTCCTCTTGCCGGGGTCTTGTCTTCTGTGTGCCTTGAGTGGCCTTCCCGGCAAGCTCCTCTTGCCGGGGCCTTGTCTCCTTGGCTTAAATACTTTATTCTTGAATGGCTCCAAAGGAACCATGAAGGACCTTGGCGGTCACTAGGCAAGCCTTGCCGCGGGGTGCTGCAACTGCCCGTGCACGAGTTCGGGGTACTAAGGTACCCCTACTCTAGTACACCGACACCTAGGGGGATAGATTGGTAGGAAAAGACCATCGCTCGTACCCGACCGCCACTCATAAGGAAGACAATCAATAAATAAATCATGCTCCGACTTCATCACATAACGGTTCACCATACGTGCATGCTACAGGAATCACAAACTTTAACACAAGTATTTCTCAAATTCAAAACTACTCAACTAGCATGACTCTAATATCACCATCTTCATATCTCAAAACAATTATCAAGTATCAAACTTCTCATAGTATTCAACACACTCATAAGAATTTTTTTTTACTAATCTTGAATGCCTATCATAATTAAAGCAAATTACCACGCTGTTTTGTAGGACTCCCAAAATAATCTAAGTGAAGCATGAGAGAACAATAGTTTCTATAAAACAAATCCACCACCGTGCTCTAAAAGTTATAAGTGAAGCACTAGAGCAAAACCTATATAACTCAAAAGATATAAGTGAAGCACATAGAGTATTCTAACAATTTCCGAATAATGTGTGTCTCTCTCAAAAGGTGTGTACATCAAGGATGATTGTGGCAAACTAACAAATAAAGACTCAAATAATACAAGACACTCCAAGCAAAACACATATCATGTGGTGAATAAAAATATAGCTCCAAGTAAAGTTACCGATGGAAGTAGACGAAAGAGGGGATGCCTTCCGGGGCATCCCCAAGCTTTGGCTTTTAGGTGTCCTTATATTATCTTGGGGTGCCATGGGCATCCCCAAGCTTAGGCTCTTGCCACTCCTTGTTCCATAATCCAACAAATCTTTTACCCAAAACTTGAAAACTTCACAACACAAAACTTAACAGAAAATCTCGTGAGCTCCGTTAGCGAAAGAAAACAAAACACCACATCAAGGTACTGTAATAAACTCATTCTTTATTTATATTGGTGTTAAACCTACTGTATTCCAACTTCTCTATGGTTTATAAACTATTTTACTAGCCAAAGATTCATCAAAATAAGCAAACAACACACGAAAAACAGAATCTGTCAAAAACAGAACAGTCTGTAGTAATCTGTAACTAACGCAAACTTCTGGAACTCCAAAAATTCAGACAAAATAGGAAGACCTAGAAATTTTTTTTATTGATCAGCAGCAATCTGAATAAATATTTTATCACGTTATGGTTATTTTTAACAATTATTTTCGTGAACAGAAAGTTTCTGGAATTTTCAGCAAGATCATATAACTATCATCCAAGAAGATCCTATAGGTTAAACTTGGCACAAACACTAATTAAAACATAAAAACACATCTAACCAGAGGCTGGATCTAATATTTATTCCTAAACATAAGCAAAAAGCAAAATACTAAAAATAAAATTGGGTTGCCTCCCAACAAGCGCTATAATTTAACGCCCCTAGCTAGGCATTGATAAATCTAATGATGCTCACAAGAAAGACAAGAATTGAAGCGCAAAGACAGCATCATGAAACAAATGACAAACACATCTAAGTCTAACATACTTCCTATGCATAGGCATCTTATAGGCAAACAAATTATCAAGTCAAGCAAATCCTAGCATATGCAAGGAAGAAGAATAAAACCTAGACAATCTCATCATAACGAGAGGTAATTTAGTAACATGAAAATTTCCACAACCATATTTTCCTCTCTCATAATAATTACATGTGGGATCATAATCAAATTCAACAATATAGCTATCACATAAAATTTTCTCAACATGATCCACATGCATGCAAAGTTGACACTCTTCCGAAATAGTGGGATTAACATTAACTAAAGTCATGACCTCTCCAAACCCACTTCTATAAAAAATTTGAACATTCTCCAAATATGTGGGATCTAAAGTTGACATTCTTCCAAAACCACTTTCAATATTATTGCAAACACTATTATCAATCTCATATTCATCATGGGGCTTAAATAAATTTTCAAGATAATAAGAAGAATCACCCCAATCATGATCATTGCAATAAGTAGTAGACATAGCAATCTTAGCATCCCCAAGCTTAGGGTTTTGTATATTATTAGAACAATTGAAATTAAGAGAATTTATAGTAAAATCATTGCAATCATGCTTTTCATCAAAGTAACTATCAAGTATGGGCGCAATAGCAACGATCTCATGTTTAACATAAGGAACCATAGCAAATTCATCTTCATAAATATTGGATCATGGCCACAAGAAGCATCATGTTCATCAAGAGATATTTCAATCAAATCATCGGAATCATAATTATCTATAGATTCGTGCATATCATTATTTTCTTTAGAAGCAACTGTCATACTTTCAATAAATTCTTTGACATAGACATTATGAGCATAGTTTTCATAGCAATATTCAAGTATGTCAAGATTTTCAGATTCGTAAAGAGTAGTATCATACTTTTCAATCAAAGAAGCAACTTCAAAAGAACCCTTAAAAGCAATAAATTCTTCAATTTGTTCAATATCATAGTAGCTATAAACACCCTTTGCATAAGAAGATAAGATTTCATTTTCATTAAACTCACATAGATAGGGGAGGTGTTTTTTAGGGTTCTTAGAGCAACAAGTAATATCACAAATTTCACAAAGATTCCAAGCATAACATAGCAATTTGTTTATTTGATTCCATAAGAGTCTCCCTTTTTCAGACAAACGGTGACGCACAAAATGAGCATGCTCATCTAAAGATTTCCCATCAACTAGGCTAGTTGGGGTTTCAAAGACGAAAGATAAGGATCGAAGATGATCCAAGTAGAACACTTTAAGTGGATCCATATCAATAGATTTTTAGCAAGCAAAGATGCAAGCAAATAGAAGGCACGTGGAAACACAAACAAAAAGGCATACGGGAAGAAGGCGAATAAAATGGCGAGGGTGAAGTGGGGGAGAGGAAAACGAGAGGCAAATGGAAAATAATGTAATGCGGGAGATAAGGGTTTGTGATGGGTACTTGGTATGTTGACTTTTGCGTAGACTCCCCGGCAACGGCGCCAGAAATGGCTCGTTGTCGGGAGTCCAAATCTTGACTTGACCTTGCGTAAGCCTCCCCGGCGACGGCGCCAGAAATCCTTCTTGCTACCTCTTGAGCACTGCGTTGGTTTTCCCTTGAAGAGGAAAGGGTGATGCAGTAAAGCAGCGTAAGTATTTCCCTCAGTTTTTGAGAACCAAGGTATCAATCCAGTAGGAGGCCACGCACGAGTCCCTCGCACCTACACAAACAGATAAAATCCTCGCAACCAACGCAATAAAGGGGTTGTCAATCCCTTCACGGTCACTTATGAAAGTGAGATCTGATAGATATGATAAGATACTATTTTTGGTATTTTTATGATAAATATGCAAAGTAAAATAAAAGGCAATAAAAATAGTTAAGTGTTGGAAGTTTAATATGATGGAAAATAGACGCGGGGGCCATAGGTTTCACTAGTGGCTTCTCTCGAGAGCATAAGTATTACGGTGGGTAGACAAATTACTGTTGAGCAATTGACAAAATTGAGCATAGTTATGAGAATATCTAGGTATGATCATGTATATAGGCATCACGTCCGCGACAAGTAGACTGACTCCTACCTGCATCTACTACTATTACTCCACACATCGACCGCTATCCAAGATGCATCTAGAGTATTAAGTTCAAAAGAACGAGTAACGCTTTAAGTAAGATGACATGATGTAGAGGATAAACTCATGCAATATGATATAAACCCCATCTTGTTATCCTCGATGGCAACAATACAATACGTGCCTTGCTGCCCCTCATCACTTTGGAAAGGACACTGCAAGATTGAACCCAAAGCTAAGCACTTCTCCCATTGCAAGAAAGATCAATCTAGTAGGCCAAACCAAACTGATAATTCGAAGAGACTTGCAAATATAACCAATCATACATAAAAGAATTCAGAGAAGATTCATATATTATTCATAGATAAACTGATCATAAACCCACAATTCATCGATCTCAACAAACACACCGCAAAAGAAGATTACATCGAATAGATCTCCATGAGAATCGTGGAGAACTTTGTATTGAGATCCAAAGAGAGAGAAGAAGCCATCTAGCTAATAACTATGGACCCGAAGGTCTGAGGTAAACTACTCACACATCATCGGAGAGGCTATGGTGTTGATGTAGAAGCCCTCCGTGATCGATGCCCCCTCTGGCGGAGCTCCGATAAAGGCCCCAAGATGGGATCTCATGGGTACATAAGGTTGTGGCAGTGGAATTAGGTTTTTGGCACCGTATCTGGTAGTTTGGGGGTACATAGGTATATATAGGAGGAAGAAGTACGTCCATGGAGCAACATGGGGCCCACGAGGGTGGAGGGCACACCTGGGGGGTAGGCGCGCCCCCTACCTCGTGCCTTCCTGGTTGATGTCTTGACGTAGGGTCCAAGTCCTCTGGATCACGTTTGTTCTGAAAATCACGTTCCCGAAGGTTTCATTCCGTTTGGACTCCGTTTGATATTCTTTTTCTGCAAAACTCTGAAATAGGCAAAAAACAGCAATTCTGGGTTGGGCCTCCGGTTAATAGGTTAGTCCCAAAAATAATATAGAAGTGTATAATAAAGCCTATTAATGTCCAATACAGAATATAATATAGCATGGAACAATCAAAAATTATAGATACGTTGCAGACGTATCAGCCCGCACCATGTCGGCGGCGGCGGCGGAGGCGAGGTGTTCCTCAGGGTCAACACGCACAGCGGCCATCGCACCATGGACCACCATCAGCTCCTGGCGGGGGGTATTTGGAGGCATGAAGATGTTTCGCAGGTGCCATTTAAGCAATCAGGCCGGGGACGTGATAGAGATCGGTGGGTTACCTGCTGGATCCGAGCAGAACATAGATGTGGTTAAAGTTGTGGTTGCGGCGGCGGCAGTTTGAGATGTCGGTAGGGGGAGGCGTGAGGGAGGGGGGATACTGAGGGGAAGGGGATGTGGTTGGAGGAATAATTTCTGAAATCGCGCGCCTAATGAAAATTTCGGTGCGAAATTTGAAACTTGGGCGGGGGGAACACACAACACGGACGAAGCACGTAAAATACTCGTGTGCGAGAAAAAATAAAGTTGGCAGATCCCGTCTCCAAAAAAATGTACACGTGTACTTGATTTTTTTCGGTCAATGGTATGCCTGGTTTATTAGGAAATATCGTATAGGTAACTGACTTATGGGTCATTAATGGTATGCCTGACTTATGACTCGTGCCATGGACGACGCCTGGAGAGAGCTCTGGGACGGAGGGGCCGGGCAGCTGTACAGTGCAATGGTATTCAAGAGCTCAACCACAAATGACAACAGAAATCTGGCTCCCCTTACAATTTTGTTCGTTCATTATTGCACACGGTTCATCTCCGTTTCTTCCGGAAATAGTGTGCACTGAGCCTATTATGTGTTGCGTTATGATTGGACGGAACCCCAGCCACGCGGATCGCGCGTGTGCACCGTTGGATGCGCCGCGATGGAACGGCAATCCACATCCCTCACATCACACCCGTGCACCTGTAGCTGGATTGGATTTATATGCGCTAACTGCCTAGAAAATGCACATAATCCCCTAAATATGGTAAATGAGCCCGGAAAAATGCCAAATTTGAACACGGTGATTTGCAAGGTGTATGTTCGTCGTAGAAAAAAACTCCAGGGCAAAGAACGAAGAAAATTTGGATTCCCCTTCAATCTTGAGGATTTCCCATTCGAAAGCATGGAACTTCGTCGGTGATGGTTCGATTTATGAAGGGCGTGGATGACAACATAAGCCAAACCTTCTCAAATTTTTACCAAGGCATGGTGAGGTCCTACCATGGCACCATGCCAGGCGTCATGTTTCTTAAACATTTATTTCATTTTTTCTATCATTTAAAACTCAACAAACAGACATTTGTAGTTGACTATTGCCACACATTTCATCGAAATATCTGTCCATTCCTTGTAAAAGGCATGAGAATTTACTAAATGGCACGAGCATGGTTTTCTAGGCTGTTCTTGTGGACCCTTTCATGCATCGATTTGTTTGAACTTGAATTATGCGCATTAATGCCTAGGAAATGCACATAATCCCCTAAATATGGCAAATGAACCTGGAAAAGTGCCAAATTCGGACACGGTGATTTGCAGGTTGTATGCTCATCATAGAAAAAAAACTCGTGGACAAAGGACAAAGGAAATTTGGATTCCCCTTCAATCTTGGTGATTTCCCCCTTGAAACCATGAAACTTCCTCGGTGATGGTTCGATTTATGAAAGGCGCGCATCACGACATAAGGAAAACATTCTCCAATTTTTACCAGGGCAAGGTGAGGCCATACCATGGCACTACGCTAGGCGTCATGTTTTCCAACCATGTGTTTCATTTTTTGTATAGTTGTTAACCGAGTAAACGACGCATTTATGGTTGACTATTGCCACACATTTCCTTCAAATATCTGCCAATTCCTTGTAAAAGGCATGAGAATGTGCTAAATAACATGAGCATGGTTTTCCAGACCGTTCTTGTGCACCTTTGCATGCACCGATTGTTCGAATTTGAATTATGTCCATTAATGCCTAGAAAATGCACATAATCCCCTAAATATCGTAAATGAGCCCGGGAAAATGTCAAATTTGAACATGTTGCATTCGAGGCAGTATGTTGATCGTTGGAAAAAAAACTGAATGACAAACTAGGACATAAATTAGGATTCCCCTTCAATCTTGGGGATTTTCCCTCTCGAAAGCATGGAACTTCCTCGGTGATGGTTCGATTTATGAAGGGCGTGCATGACGACATAAGGCTAACCTTCTCAAATTTTTACCAAGGAATGGTGAGGTCATACCATGGCACCATGCCAGGCGTCATGTTTTTTAAGCATTTATTTCATTTTTTCTATAGTTGAAAACCCAACAAACAGACATTTGTGGTTGACTATTGCCACACATTTCATCGAAATATCTGTCCATTCCTTGTAAAAGGAATGAGAATTTACTAAATGGCACGAGCATGGTTTTCTAGGCTGTTTTTGTGGACCCTTTCATGCATCGATTTTTTGAACTTGAATTATGCACATTAATGCCTAGGAAATGCACATAATCCCCTAAATATGGCAAATGAACCTGGAAAAGTGCCAAATTTGAACACGGTGATTTGCAGGTTGTATGCTCATCATAGAAAAAAAACTCGTGGACAAAGGACAAAGGAAATTTGGACCCCCCTTCAATCTTGGTGATTTCCCCCTCGAAACCATGAAACTTCCTCGGTGATGGTTCGATTTATGAAAGGCGCGCATCACGACATAAGGAAAACATTCTCCAATTTTTACCAGGGCATGGTGAGGCCATACCATGGCACCATGCCAGGCGTCATGTTTTCCAACCATGTGTTTTATTTTTTGTATAGTTGTTAACCGACTAAACGGCACGTTTATGGTTGACTATTGCCACACATTTCCTTCAAATATATGCCCATTCCTTGTAAAACGCATGAGAATGTGCTAAATAACATGAGCAAGGTTTTCTAGACCGTTCTTGTGCACCTTCTCATGCATTGATTGTTCGAATTTGAATTATTTCCATTAATGCCTAGGAAATACACATAATCCCCTAAATATGACAAATGAACCCAGAAAAGTGCCAAATTTGAACATGGTGATTTGCAAGTTGTATGATCATCATAGAAAAAAACTCGTGGACAAAGGACAAAGGAAATTTGGATCTCCCTTCAATCTTGATGATTTCCCCATCGAAACCATGAAACTTCCTCCGATGATGGTTCGTTTTATGAAAGGCGCGCATCACGACATAAGGAAAACATTCTCCAATTTTTACCAGGGCATGGTGAGGCCATACCATGGCACTACACAAGGCGTCATGTTTTCCAACCATGTGTTTTATTTTTGTATAGCACGAGCATGGTTTTACAGACCATTCTTGTGCACCTTTTCATGCAACGATTGTTCGAATTTGAATTATATGCATAACTAATGCCTAGAAAATGCAGACAATCCCCTAAATATGGTAAATGAGTTCGGAAAAATGTCAAATTTGAACATGTTCCATTTGAGGCGGTATGTTGATCGTTGGAAAAAACTGAATGACAAACTAGGACGGAAATTTGGATCCCCCTTCAATCTTGGTTATTTCCCTCTCAAAAGCATTGAACTTCCTCGGTGATGGTTCGATTTATGAAGGGCGTGCATGACTACATAAATCAAACCTTCTCAGTTTTTAACCTGGGCACGGTGAGGCCATGCCATGGCACCATGCCAACTGTCATGTTTTTCAAGCACATATTTCATTGTTCTATAGTTGATAACCCAGTAAATGACGCGTTTGTGGTTGACTATTGCCACGCATTCCATTGAAATCTCTACCCATTCCTTGTAAAGGCTTGAGAAGTTACTAAATACCACGAGTATAGATTTTCCAGACCGTTCTTGTGCACCCTTTCATGCACCAATTGTTTGAATTTGAATTACGTGCATTAATGCCTACAAAATGCACATAATCCCCTAAATATTGTAAACGAACCCGAAAAAGTGTCAAATTTGAACACGGTGATTAGCAGGGTTAATGTTCATCATAGAAAAAAAACTCATGGATGAAGGACAAAATAAATTTGGATTCCCATTCAATCTCGGTGATTTACTATCACACATGATTCATATCCATCGCCTCTGCGAACTGTGTGTGTTCACTCACACATGCAAAAGGAAAAGAAAACCCTCGCCCACTTCGTTCCCACTCACTCGCCGCGGACTCCTCTGCAACTCTGCACCCTAAGCTCGACGGCTGTTGGCGGCGGGCGTAGGTCGCGCTCCAAACGCGTCGGATTTCGCCTCCACCGCTTTCCGCCGCCTATCTGCACCGACATTCTAGACTCTGGTCGACTGGGGTTTTCTGCGGGATTGGGCCAGGGATATTTTTCATGGAGAAGGTAATCAACTTAATTAGCGAAATATTCACTCATCTCTCATCGCACTCCGTCCGTCGCTATTAATCAACCGGCCGAAATCACCGTGGAATCATTTTTGTTCTAGCTGATTCGTGGGTGTTCATTCACATGTGCACAGTGCGAGCACAAATCGGGCAACGGTGGTCGTGGCCAGTCGGAAACGAAGTTCTATCTCACCATTCCGGATGACTTCAGGGAGCGCTCAGTATGTTCAATCTCAACCTACCACGGTCTGCATGGCCTAAATTTGTGAACATATACCGTCTCTTGCTACATTATCTATATATTTGCATCAAATCTTTGTTACATTATCTATTTTTAATTCTATATTTTTGTACTTTGCTTGCATCTATATATGGATATATTTTATCAGTTACTCCCATATTTGCATCTTGCTCGGTTATTTCAATATATCTAATTTACGATCTTAATTTTCATTTCAAGCAGTACATCCCTTGCTTTGCAAGAACAGGAGTAGAAGGAAATCTTGGGCTTTACTTTGCTGATGACTCCCAGGATGTCATATTGACAAAACAACATGGATTTACGATGACGGTTAGAGTAAAACTTGATAAAGATGGTCACTCCTATTTTAATGCGGACCTTTGGAGAAAAATGTCTAAGTGTTATGAACTGAAAGCTGGCAATAAAATTCTAGTGCGTGCACCACAGCCTGGTCTAATTAACATGGATGTTTACTTCCCCAACGTCATCAGCCGATCAAAGTCTGATCCAGGTTAGTGTCCTTTCAACTTTCTCCATGCTGTCATAGTACTATTTAAGCAACCAATTGATCACTATTTAAGCAACCAATTGTGATATCATATTCTGACTCTGTTCCTAGGCAGTAACAAATTCTGTTTACCAATTTATGCGCACTATGTATTCTTCTGCCATGTTCTGAATAAATAATACCTTTCCACCTTTTAAGCAGGATATGTTGGATGCATAGTGAATGATCTGTATGTTACTAAGCGTACTAAATTTCACTAGAAGGACTTGAAGCATGTCATAAACTTTGTTGATAATCTGACAGAGATAGCACAGCGTGTGAACGGTGGATTTTGGATGGGATTAATTAGACCTATGGTGCACACACTGAACAAGACCAATTGTGTGCACAAAGCGTTGGTAAAAAGTCTTATTTTAATGTTGATACTCATAAACTATATATATCTTCAACGATATGTTACAATTGTTTTTTATTCTACATATCAACAGAAATTGCCCCCTGTAGCCGTTCCTGGATTGATTTCCCGGCGTGGTCGAATTACACTTGTGCCTGCTAATAACGCCAAAGTGATTGGAAGGTACTACATTTTCCGCAAAAATGGAACCATTCAAATTAACAAGTTCTCGCTTCTCGTGGCAATGCATCCATATTGGAAAATTGGAGACACTGTTCTACTCCTGCTCTACCAAGGCACGGGAGGGCTCTTCCTTTTCATTGACGAGATGCCGAGTCACCGTGATCAACCTACTTCCAGTGGATAGTTGTGGTTGTTGGCCCTCGGCCTCTTAAAATGTGCTAGCTGTTACTATATATGTTAAGTATGTAGATATGGACCATATGGTTGTTGGCCCTTAGCCTCTTAAAATGTGATAGTTGTTACTATGTTAAGTATGTAGATATGGACCATATGGTTGTCAAAACCGTGTTACGAAGATCCTCCTTTTGTCCAATAGTGTAACCTATATATATATATATATATATATATATATATATATATATATATATATATATATATATATATATATATATATATATCTAATAATAAAGCACAGATTGACTTTGTCGGGTTCACCGTCACAATACGCTTCTTCCTGTGAATTACGCTTTCAGTTTGAATTTAAAATATATTCGAGGTGGTACTAATAATGCACCTATTGTTCCTGCCCGTTCACCCATCGCTCCCCTAATTTTCGTCCGTGCTCGTCCGGTTCGAAACATTGTTTACAGCTGCGAAAGTCAATGGTCAAGAATTTTTATTGTGGGCTCCTAAAAAGTTCGACCTCACCACTTGCCCTCCTCTCCCTTCCAACAGTAGAAACCAGAGTTTGTGCTAATATTTAAGATTCGAATTTATAGTCCCATACCGCTACTTTATATAAAATTCTAGCAACTTATAGAACTTTCAAATTGCAAGAATCAACAAGCCAAAAAAATGGTGAGATACGACCAATCAAAGAGGAGAAGCGATTGAGTCCAATATAAAAAGCAGGCTGGGGTGCCCAATAAGAAGACAGAGCCGAGGATTACAGAACAAGATTGATAGAAAAGCAGCCCGGGGGTGCCCAGTAAGGAGACAAGAGCCGAGGATTAGCGCGACGAGCTTGCGTCACCGGCAGCTGTGGTGGACGCAGCACCACCACAACCGAGGCAGCCACCAAGCATGAGTGCGCCAGACAGCCTCCCGCGCCTCGCAGAACACTTGCCCCCGCGTGCACAGGCCAGCTTCCATGCACCCTACACGCAGCCGCGCCGCAACCCTCCGATGAACGCCAAGTCTCCAATCACCGTTGCCGTATCGGCCGAGCAACCGAGCCAGTGAGCCACCACTGCAAATCGGCCCCGCGGCCCCTCTCGCCCACCCACCCATCGGAGAGGGGCTCAACTCCACCACCACGGCACGGGGACGTTGCCCTTGGCCACTGCATGGGCTGGGCCCGCCGCCGCCGCTCGGGGTCGGCCGGACTTGGGAGGGGGGAGGAGGACATGCCTAGTGCAGGTTTCAGACCGGATTCGAGGCTGTTGGTCGGGGTGAGGGTGCTGGCCTGATCCGGAGCACGGGGCGGCGATTGAGCGGGAGGCTCTATACTCACCGACAGAGGGGGTCTCTGTCCTAGATAGAGAAGCAAAGAAGGGAGAGGGTGGATGGAGAAGAAGATGAGGAAGAGTGGCGATTGTGTTGTGGGGATTTTTGAGGGCATGTGTTGTGTGCGGGAGCACGTAGTGGGCGGTGGTGGGTGTTGTGGATGTAGTGCTGGACCGGAAGCTGCTGGATGCATGAACCAATTACAATTTTTTTTCGGATGAGCATCCATTATTACTTCTGCTGCATGTAATATTTTGATATTAATGCCACATCTTACAAATAACATATCAGATATGATAATTAAAAATGGGATGTTATCGATGTCTTGATGAGATACGGAGGAGAGAGGGAGGGATGAAGAGCAGAGAGAGTGCAACAACAGTGCATCTTGATCGCGTCCTGTTTCGCCATGCACGAGAGTTGGGAGGGCAAACACTCCTCTTCGTTGTACCATCTATCCCGCAGCTCTGCATACCCATCGGGGCTTGATGATAATTGTCGTGGATTTGTCACGGCAGATGTCCTCATGAAAGGACTTAGTCGTGGAGCCATCGCTATGGGTTAGCTTGAAGGGGTTAAACCGGACAAAGGACACGGGAGTTTATACTAGTTCGGCCCCTTCGATGAAGGTAAAAGCCTACGTCTAGTTTGTGATGGGATTATTGGGGTTCCGATGACCAGGGAGCGAATACGCTTTGCCTGAGACTCGAGTTGTTCTTGTCTGTCTCTGAACCGCCGCTGGGTCATCCCTTTATATACACAGGGTGACGCCTGGCCGGTCTACAGAGTCCCGAGGCTGGCTCATACAAGTGTCCAGCCCGGTCTCTTCCTTTCCCTAACTGTCGGGGAAGCTGATCGTGACCCTCGAACACCTATGGGACCTGGCGGACCGAGTCCCTTGTGGTTCGGAGGGGGGCGGAGACAGCACAAAGAGCAGATCGAGGCGATACACACGAGCAGTTTACCCAGCTTCGGAGCTCTCCGGAGAGATAACACTCCTACTGCTGCTTGGTTGATTATATTGTGTTCTTGCTAGGGAGCAGTGAGAGCTACAAAACCTAGCCTGAGTGAGTGTGGTCTCGAATGAGTCTAATGAATCAAACGAGCCGAACCCCTTTCTATGTTGCACTTGGGCCTCCTTTTATAGGCTCAAGGGGTCACCGACAAGTGGCAACGTAGATGAGGGTACAAATGGAAAAACAGTAGTTGGTACACCGACTTGTACAGTGTATATACCTAACTCTGACGGCAAGGGACAAGATCAATAAATGCCCGTCCTCGTCCGCTGAAACGAAGGCAACAGGGACCGTCAAGTGCACTACCGTTTGCCACGATGGTAAGCCTGTCAGCGCCGCTTATCGCTGCTCCCCGCTAGCTGCACAACCCTTTGACACGCGTGCCTGGAGTAGCCCCACGGCGACACGTTGGCGGATGAGCTGGAGCGGAGATGAAGAGAGGTTGCCTGCCACGGCAAGCATCTTGCCGCGGCTGAATCCTTGTCGCGCTCGGGAGCTTGTCGCTCACCAAGCCTTCCCGGCAAGCTCCTCTTGCCGGGGTCTTGTTTCCTTCGTGCCCTGAGTGGCCTTCCCGGTAAGCTCCTCTTGCCGGGGTCTTGAATACTTTGTTCTTTAATGGCTCCAAAGGAGCCGCGGAGGACCTTGGCGGTCACCAGGCAAGCCCTGCCGCGGGGTGCTGCAACTGCCCGTGCACGAGTTCGGGATACTAGGGTACCCCTACTCTAGTACACCGACACTAACTTACAATACAAGTTATACAAATATGGCGGTTTACCGCTATGGGCCCTAATCCGCCTCTGGGCTCTGGGCCTCTAGTCTTATCGATAAACGCCATCTTCTTTGTCTTCCTAAGCTTCAAGATAGTTGAGCGTGAACCGGCCCCTCCTGGGCGGTTTACCCTCAGTAGTTATATCCTCAAAATTAGGCCCCAGATTGATTTGAACCTGTTAATGTCAATCTTCAATACTTAGAAAAGCTCCTTGAACATCTTCTAACGATTCTCGTAAACCACCATATTGTCTTCTCCCTGTGAATTTTGGTAAACCGCCATGACGTCATCCTCTGAATGCTATAGTGAATCATCATGACGTCATCTCTGTATAAAAAGATAATAAAGATTCCCTTCACTTAATTAATTCCTGAAGATCGAGGCGACAACTACGCCTCCTTTTGCCGCTTCAGGCCCCTCGATTCTTGCGCCTGCCGTTTTATCCCCCTTTCTTTATAAATAAGACCGGGGCTCTTTCCATTTTCCCCCTTGCCTCTTCGCATCGTCTTCCTCCTCGCGACCCGAAGAACTCAAGCATCGCCGCCGCCGTCGACCTCGAAGCTCTGCCTCATCTCAGGCTGCTGCATCAACTTGAACGTTTCCAGAGATCCGCAACTCTCCTCCGCTGCTCCTGAGAATCTGGTAAGCTTTCTTCCTGCAACCCTAGATCTCCATTAGGGCTTCATGCTCTTCATCGACGTTCATCAGTACTTATTCGCCTTCCCTTAGCTTATTTACTGAATCTTGCTTATGCCTGATTGTTTCTTTTGCTGCTAGATCCGTGACTTTAGTCCATCATCTAATAGCATCTTGCTGTTCTTAGAAAAAACTGCATCCGGACTTTGTCTGTTCCTCTTAGCGTCATTTAGGGCTCAGAAAAAATTACCTCACTGAACCACGGTAGATCCAAAATTATATCACTATCTTGTGAAACTTGTTTCTGCAATACTTAGTAGATTTTCAGCTCTGGCCCTTTCACCTAAGGGCGGTTTAACCTGTAATAGTTGACAATCCGTCATATGCCATTAGCCCTCACCTAAACCGCCGTCTTGACTTGGATAGCAATGTCCATTTCACCTCATACGTACGCTTTGATTAAATTTTTGGTTTAACATTGATGAATACACCTGAACCGCCAATCATAAACCGGCCTTTATCTTTCCATTACAGTTCTGCTCTTCAAGATGACCAAGCAATTTTCTGCCTGCAACTGGGTTCCATCCCGGATTACGGAAACACAAATCAACGGATTCGTTGTAACGGGCGCTTTAGCTCCAAAAAGTGTCCTTCATTGGCGATTTCCTGGCCCTGAGTGCCCTCCTGAGCCTCAAGATGGAGAAGTGATTATATTTATGCAACATCTATCCCGGGGTTTCGGTCCTCCCGGATCAAAAATTGTCCGGGATGTACTTGCCAGCTTCCAACTCCATCCTCAGGATATTGGACCAAATTCTGTGTCCAACATCTGCAACTTTCAAGTGTTCTGTGAGGTTTATCTGCAAGAAGAACCAACGGTTGACCTCTTTCGGGATTTCTTCCACTTAAACCGCCACACTGAGTTCCCTGACGGCCCCAATACTGAACTTGGTGGTGTATCAATTCAAAAAAGGAAAGAGGTTGATTTTCCTCATGCCAAACTTCACAGCCACCCTAAAGACTGGAACCAAACTTGGTTTTATTGTCAAAACACTGCCCCTGCTGGACAAAATCCCTTGCGAGGCTACCGCGCTCACCGGCTTAGCAATGGCCACCCTTTACCTCCACGAATGACTGCTAAAGAACGACAAGGTTATGCACCTCAACTCGCCAAACTCCGGGCTCTCCTCACCAACGGTTTGACTGGTGTTGATCTTGTCCGTTGTTGGGTTTCATGGTGCGTCCTACCTTTAAGCCGCCGCCCCGGATTGATGTATGAATATACCGGCAAGCCTAATGATCCTCAACGGTTTAACGAGATAGAACTGACTGATGATGAAGTCATTGAAAGTGTGAAGAAAATGCTTGACGAACCGATCGCCGTATGCACCCAAACCGGTCTGCGCCCTTTTTATACCTCCAACAAACCGCCAGCGGTAACGACTTTAACCTTGTACATTTTTAATCCGTCTCCGCTTTAACAGTAATATAATTATCCTTTACTCTAATCTTGCAGACCAATAGCTCCTTCTGGAAAAGGAAAACTCAAGATAAACCGGCCAGGGCTCCTCGTGCCAAAAGCAAAGTCACCAAGAAAACTGCCAAGAAGAAAACTGCCGAGTCTTTTGATCCACCAGAAGATGTTGATGAATCGGCTGAAGAGGTAAAACTTGACTCCCTTGGTTCCTTTTTCGTGCACCTTATTGACAATAACTATTCCCAGGATGATGTGGAGGCTAGCCATGCAGACCTTGTTGAGGTAATAGCTCGTTCTTCCGATTCATATCTGGTGCCAGTTAAAAGATTTCGCCGTGCAGTTCGAAAAGTGAAATACTCTCACCCTCTTGCTTATCTGGATCCAAAACTTTCTTTGAAGACGCAGCAACCTGAAGGGCGTCGCACAACCCGACACAGTGGCCAGCAAGTCACCTCTTCCGGTATACCAGACACACAAACCCGGAAACGTCGTCCAGAGGTTGCTTGTTCTCCTAAAAAACTTTATCCTTTGAAGGGTTTCTTCCGATACGCTCTCAATCTGTCTGATTCGAATTATCAGGTGTCTTCCAATTCGTCCGGCAGTTCATCAACCACTCAGTTGCCTCCCCTTGAAACCGTCGCTGGGTAAGTGTTCTTGCTCTTCGGTTTGTTTCTTCATGCATCGGTTTACCGTACTGATCTTTATTTTGACATTGTAGTACCAAGGCCCGATTAAGAAAGAAAGCCAAGACCAGCGACCCCACTGACAATGTTGAACCGGAGAAGAGAGAATGCTAGTGAAAATCCTGATACTATCATGGATGACTCTGCCCCGCAAGACCCAGCCACAGATGCTGATTCGCCGGAAGCTGATCTGGCTACTCATGTGGACACATCAAGCCCACGTGCTACGCCTGCAAGTCCAGTTGTTGATCCGCTGAGTTCAACTGCTAATCCGCCAAGCCCTGCTGCCACTCCACCAAGCCCAGCCAAAGATAATGTCAATCAACCGAGCCCAGCCAAAGATGATGATGACGTTGTTGTTACTGGCAATGCTTATACTGCCCCAAGCAATCCAGTTGTTTTGTCAAAACATACCGCCAAGGACGAATTTGTTGCTATGGGCAAGGGGAAGAAGGAGACTGACTTGTCAAACTATGCTAATCTTTCTGCTCAGGATCTTCATTCCGGATTCTTGAAGCGGGTTTACACAAGCCGGGATTATGAAGTCGGTTTGGTAAATCTGATGAAGGAACGTTATGAGGTAACCACTTTCATCCTTGTCCTGTACCTTTACTGTATTGTAGCCCCCAAGGGCCGGTTTGTCTTGCGAAGTCAAACCGGGACTTTTATTTCCATACTGTACTTTGTTGACTTTCCTTGCGTATTTTCTTGATCAAATACACATTAGCCCCCAAGTGCCAAGTTTGAAACTGGTATTAATCCTTGGGACTTAAAACAATCAGTAGTAAAAAAGCAATCCGCATTAGCCCCCAAGTGCCAAGTGTATAACTAGTTGTATGCTTGGGAATTTTTGATAAAATATTTATATGCTCCTCTGATTGTGGCAGGCTGATATAAATCACCAAGGCACTCAAATTGCTGATCTCCAAGAAAGTATCAAATCCCAACAAGAAGAGTCTTCCAAGGCCAAGGATGAGCTAAAAGCCGCTTTAACCGCCACGGAACAACTTAAAGAAGGGTTCAAGAAGGAACGTGCCAACTGGGATACTGAAAAGACTGCATTGCTGAAGCAGGCTGAAGACGCTGAGTCAGCTCTTAAACCGGTGGCAGAAGAGCTTACTGGGTTGAAACGCCAAGTAAATGCCATGACCTCTGTAGTATTTGGTAAGTACTCTTGCCAAGGCTTCATGAATGAATATCCTTTTAATTTTCCGGTTTAACGTGAAATTCTTAAACCGTTGTAGGTAGCTGCATTGCTCATCTGGGCTCTGATATGCGGATGAATCTGAAGGCAGCATATACTCTGATTGAACAACTGTATACCGGTGCTCGACGGGTTATCTGCGCAGCGTCATACAACAATCCGGCCCCAACACTGATCAAGGACATGCTAGCAAAGTTATCCATGACGCCACCACACATAGAAGAGATGAAGCGATCCGCTGCCAGGGCTGGCGCTTTGTTGGCACTTACCCGAGCGAAAGCATGGATAGCTGACCTGGATCCGGTGGACATCGCCAAGGGCTTTCGTAGTGCACAAGAAAACGGGGCAGATTTTGATGACGAAGCCCTTAAAAATGTGACACGGGAGATGCGTCCTCTGGCGAGTCAACTGGCAGAAGAAGCTAACTTGACTATTCACTGGTCTTTCTATGATGCCAACAACAAACGGATTAACGCTGTCATGCCGGAAGTGCAAAATCTTATTCCGCCAATTCGTAAGCACACTTACGCCCGTGATGTTGATCCGTCCGAACTTATAAGTGAAGAGGCTACCTTTCAGGCTTTAACCCGGATTGACTGGACCACCGTGGACTTCCAACCAATAGATGGGGAGGAGGATGCTGAACCGACGCCAGATGACCCATCAACTTCACGTCAACATGGTGATGAGGCTTGATCCGGCAATTTGGTTGATGCTTCACAAACTTTGCTCTGTTGGAAGAAACAACACCATATTTTGGGCCTTAAAGCGCCTTGTAATAGGCTAGTGAAATTAATTTGATCTGCTGCCATCATGCACTGGGATATACTTTGTTTGATCCGTCGTGACATTTTCAGAGCTGGCTTATATATATTCATAATACTATGCAAACCCTGTCTATAGAAAAAAAAAATCTGCCCGGGCGGTTTACCGCCGGACGGGTCACAATGCCCGATGCAAAGCCAGGCTAATAGCCAAAGCTTAAAAACATGAAATAAACCATACCTGTGATTTAAAATCACTTAGTTTATTTACCAATGTATATTTCTAGTAAGGGTGAACACCCAACTTCCACCATGCAGTGCTAGTATTTATAAAGGAGAACCGGGTTGTAATGAACACCGGATGATTGTACTGATAATATGTAATCAAAACCAGTCCGGGTTGTAACACACCGGTTTGACAAAGAATAAGGTCTGACAACTTATAGTTGACAATCAAGCTGGGTTAACGAACACCGGATTAACATGAATATGATCTAACAACTTGTAGTTGAAAGTCAAGCCGGGTTAATAAACACCGGGTTAATTTGATGACTGATAGTCATGCCGGGTCAATAGACACTGGTTCAACATAGAATTTATCAAAAAATAAAAACTTGACAAAGGCAAATAAAACCGTGTAGTCGAGGCTTTTCAAGGGCTGCCAGGCCCAAATTCGAGGCTTTTCATGGGCTGCCAGGCCGCTGAGTTAAACCATTTTGACAAAGCCTTTTAAGATGGGCCTCCAACTAACCATTCATTGTTTTAACTTTGACAAGTTCAGGGTCTCAATGAGAGTAACTGTCAAACGTTCGACGGGTCATGCCAGGATTACCTGGATAGGAGTGGCTTACTTGATGAAGGCAGGTTAACCCGGGGTTTTAGGTGAATACACCAGGCTTCCAAGCCGTGGGTTGATACCCGGTTACAAGGGTCCTTTCAAATTGGTATTTTACACAAAGAGCCCCCAAGTAACTTTGTGAGCTGTGCTCAATGGGTGCCTATGTTTGAGTCGTGCTTTGAGCAATAGAACTCTCTTTGGCCCCTTGGGTGTGAAGCTCGCAAGCTATGTGGTGGCATGATAGCCGGTTTAACATGTAGTACTTCGCTTTGTCAGCTGGAGCCCCCATGTAAACAGAGATTTGAAGAAAATAGCGGAGACCTTGCTTATAGCAAGGATGCCGGTTTATTATATTGATCATAATATATACATTGTTGGAATATGTACATAAGAAAAGCCTATGGCTTCAAGTGTAATAAGGCCGTAGGAGAGCTATGTTCCTTGGCCGCCGGGTCTCCTCCTCAGAACTGTGTGAGTCTTCTCGAATGTCAATGAGGTAGTATGAGCCGTTATGTAGATTTTTACTGACCACAAAGGGTCCTTCCCAAGGTGGGGATAACTTGTGCATATTAGTCTGATCCTGGATGAGCCGGAGCACTAAGTCGCCTTCTTGAAAGGTCCTTGACTTAACCCGGCGGCTGTGATAACGCCGTAGGTCTTGTTGATAAACCGCCGATCGAGCCAAAGCCATATCCCGTTTCTCATCTAACAGGTCCAGCGCCTCTTGGCGTGCTTGCTCATTATCCGCTTCAACATAATTGTCAACCCGGGGCGAGTCATGACGAATATCACTGGGGATGACTGCCTCAGCCCCGTAAACCATGAAGAAAGGTGTACAACCCGTAGATCGGTTCGGGGTGGTGTTTATGCTCCATAACACAGATGGTAATTCTTGACTCGCCCCTTCAAAGGAACCATAAGCCGGGGCTTGATACCCTTCAGGATCTCTTGATTCGCCCTCTCAGCTTGACCATTGGACTGGGGAGGAGCCACGGACGCTACATCAAGCCGGATGTGCTCTGTTTAAAAAATCCTCCATCTCACCTTTAGAAAGGTTTGTACCATTATCTGTGATGATGCTGTGTGGAAAACTGAAACGGAAAATAATCCTTTTGAGAAATTGAACCACCGTGGCTGCATCACACTTGCTGACGGGCTCCGCTTCAACCCATTTAGTGAACTTGTCAACCGCCACCAACAGGTGGGTCTTCTTATCTTTGGAGCGCTTAAAAGGTCCAACCATATCAAGCCCCAAGTGGAAAACGACCAAGTGATGGGAATCATGCGTAGCTCTTGAGCCGGAACATGAGCTCGGCGTGAAAACTTCTAACAAGCATCACACTGCTTTACCAGATCCTCCGCATCAGCATGATCTGTCAACCAATAGAACCCATGACGAAAAGCCTTAGCCACCAAGGATTTTGAACCGGCATGGTGACCACAATCCCCTTCATGGATTTCACGTAGAATCTCTTGCCCTTGTTCAAGAGAAACACAGCGTTGGAATACGCCTGAAATACTGCAACGGTGTAGCTCGCCATTGTGAACAACCATGGACTTGGACCGCCGGATTATCTGCCTAGCAAGGAGCTCATCATCTGGTAACTCGCCCCGGTTCAGATACGCCAAATATGGAACCGTCCAATCCGGCGTGATGTGTAAAGCGGCGGTTTACGTTGAGATCCCAGCCGGCTCAAAGCGTCTGCTGCTTCGTTTTTGCGTCGATCAATGTGCTCAACCTGGTAACCCTTAAAGTGACCTGCCACAATATCCACCTTGCATCGATAAGCCGCCATGAGTGGATCCTTAGAATCCCAAGTACCAGAAACTTGCTCAGCCACCAGATCAGAATCTCCAAAACAGCGAACCTGGCTTAAGTTCATTTCCTTAGCCACACGGAGACCATGGAGTAAGGCCTCGTACTCTGCAGCATTGTTAGTACAAGGAAACATTAAGCAGAGAACGTAACAAATTTTATCACCTCGAGGGGAAGTAAGGACAACTCTAGTCCCTGAGCCTTCCTATTGCCTGGACCCGTCAAAGTGAATAGTCCAGTATGTATTGTCCGGTTTGTCCTCTGGTGCCTGTAACTCGGTCCAATCATTGATGAAGTCGACAAGCGCTTGAGATTTGATGGCCGTTCGAGGCATATACTTTAATCCATGTGGACCAAGCTCAATTGCCCACTTCGCAACCCAGCCAGTTGCTTCTCTGTTCTGGATTATATCGCCCAAAGGAGCAGAACTAACCACTGTGATGGGCTGGCCTTGAAAGTATTGCTTGAGCTTCTTCAGAGGGGTCATATCTGCCGGATCAACATTGTCTTTGTAAAACTTCAGCTCCTCTCACTACAAAAAAAAAGACACATCCATGACATTTTGGGCCGAATGAAAAAAAATTATGTCATACATATGACACTTCTATGACGATAACTGTGACAAAACCCGGTATCATCATAGATGTGGTGGGCTCCTACTTCTATGACAAAAAATCATGACAGAAAATGGGCATTTCGTCCTGGGCGGGCCGGAGACGCAGCTGCATGACATTCTTTGGGCCGTCCATGATGGAAAAAGCCGTGGTAGAAGCGAGGGGGAGGAAAATTTCAGGAGTTGCGGTTACGGTGGGAGGTCGAGGCGGAGCGTCGCGTTTCTCGTATGTATGCTGCGTGTGTGCGGCGTTGGCTCTAATCGAAGCGAGGCGTTGGGCTCTAATCAACCCGGCGATTGCACCGCAAGCTACGCGTTCTTGAACCCGGCGATCGATCGATGGCTGTTAATCGAACCCGATGGAGTGATTCGCCGCTCTCGCTGCTAATCAAGTCGATCGATGCTGCCTATGGGATGAACAAAGAGTCTTGCGGGGGGTTGGATGAGCGAGGGCGGTGGCGTTGCCGTTGGATGAACAGGACCCCATGGTGTGGAGGGTTGGATGAGCGAGAGACGGTGGAGGGGTGGCCGTGGAGGGTGGTTGAGCAGGACCCGTGGTGTGGAGGGCTGGATGAGCAGAGAGCGGTGGAGGGGTGCCCGTGGAGCGGTGGTTGAACAATGGCCGTGGAGTAGCGCGCGGTGGAGGTTGGATGAGCAGGAGCTCGTGGAGGCCGGAGGAGGTCAGCGGTAGCCCGTGGAGGCCGGAGGAGGTCGACGGTAGCCCGTGGAGGCTGGAGGAGGTCGACGGTGGAGATGAACAGATCTCGTGGAGTCCGTTTTGCGACGCCACACCCTCCCCCATTTTGACCGTGATAGCGCCCAACACAAGTCCGTTTAAATCCGTTTTGCGGTACACCACACCCTCCCCCCGTTTGACCGTGGCGCTCCAACACAAGTCTGTTTCGTCCGTTTTGCGGTACGCCACACCCCTCCCGATCAACAGGACCCTCTTTTCGACCGTAGGAGGTCTGTTTCCTTCGTTTTGCGGTACGCCAGGCCCCTCCCAATCAACAGGACCCCATTTCAAACGTGGCCGGTCGAACACAAGGCCGTTTCCTCCGTTGTGCGGTACGCTAGGCCTCGTTTCCATCGCATGTTCCGTCCAAGCCCTCCCGATGAACACGACCACACATTCCGTTCCGACCCAGCCGGTTGGATCCCCATGAACACGACGACGATGTTGTTTCTCCGTTCCGACCCAGCCATGTACGTATGCGTGATAGGCGTTAGAGACCCTGCCCGTATGTACGTACGTGGCCGTATTTTCTGTCTTGCACCCTCGCCGATGTACGTACGTGTACATGCTACGTGCGCGCCTCTACTACGACACGTGCGTGCCTCTACATCCACCAGTATATATGTACGTACATGTTCGCGACCAGAATGACAACGGTACGTACGCTTCGACCAGGTGGGTCCCGACTGTCAGGCACTTCCTTGTGTGCGATGATGTAGCTGGTGGGTCCCAACAGTCAGGGGGGTGAATCGTTTTTTTCGGACGCACTTCCTTGCGTGCGAAGATGTAATTGGTGGGTCCCAGCGCATGTGGGAAACGTTTTTTCGCTAAATACGGTGGCCCGTCCGGTGGGCCCCCGCTGTCAGGTGGAGGAATAATTATTTTGCGTGTAATAAGGAGGCACTTCCTTGCTGCGGTCGTGGACCCAACTGCCAGCCTCTCCACGTATAGTCCACGTCCGATGGAAGCCATTCCTTGACCACGTTGACCACACCGCGCCGAGAGCACCAGGGCGGTGGACAACGGCGAGGCCTAGGAAGGGGACGACGCGGAGCCGGGGAAGACGCGGCAGTGGATGCCCACGCGTAGAGGAGTATGAGGGTTCACTCGTTCGGCTGCGGTGTGAGGCTGCCATCATCGCAGAATATCAGGGGGTGTGGGTGCGTAGACGGATGGCCTGGCCAGCAGTGGGATTAGTAGGGGCAGTGAGGCCTCCGTGGCATCACAGCCGGCCACGGGCGGCAGGAGCAGGCGGCACGACCGCCGCTGCTTTGGGCGGCTGGAGCAAGAAGACCAGAGGTTGAAGAAGCACTACGGCCGTTGGATGGACATCGTACGGTCACTGGAGCTAGACTCATTCATATATTGACTAAAGTTGACAAAGGCCTCCATCCCAGTCAACTTAGTAGGCCCACAAGTCAGCCTCCCACCAAGGTTGGTCCCAACCAGCAGGGGGGTATTCATTTTTTTTTGTGCGTAATAAGGAGGCACTTCCGTTGGGTCCGAGATGACAGCGGGGGGGAACGTTTTTTTTGCGAAATACGGTGGCCCGTCCTGTGGGTCCCAGCATTCAGGGGGAAACGTTTTTTCGTGAAATACTGGTGATCCGTTCGGTGGGTCCCTGCTGTCAGGTGGAGGAACAATTATTTTCCAAGTAATAAGGAGGCACTTTCTTGCGGCTGTCGTGGATCCAGCTGTCAGCCTCTCCACGTACAGTAATCTTCCGATGGAAGTCGGTCGTTGACCACATTGACCACGCCGTGCCGAGAGCACCACGGCGGTGGACGACGGTGAGGCCTAGGAAGGGGACGACGGGGAGTCGGGGAAGACGCGGCAGTGGAAGCCCGCGCGGAGAGGAGTACGAGGGTTCACTGGTTCGGCTGCGATGTGAGGCTGCCGTCGCCGCAGGGCCTGGCTAGCGGTGGGAATAGTAGGGGGTGGTGAGGCCTCCGCGGCAGCACAGCCGGCCACAGGAGGCAGGAGCATGCGGCACGACCAGCGCTGCTTTGGGCGGCTGGAGCAAGAACACCAGAGGTTGAAGAAGCACTACGGCCGTTGGATGGCCATCGCACGGTCACTGGAGCTAGAATCGTTCATATTGACTAAAGTTGACAAAGGCCCCCATCCCAGTCAACTTAGTAGGCCCACAAGTCAGCCTCCCACCATGGTGGGTCCCAGCTAGCAGGGGGAGCATTCTTTTTTTTGTGCGTAATAAGGAGGCACTTCCGATGGGTCCGAGATGACAGCGCGGGGAATGTTTTTTTTCGCAAAATACGCTGGCCCATCCGGTGGGTCCCAGCAGTCAGGAGGCAAACTTTTTTTCGCGAAATAAGGTGGCCCGTCCGGTGGGTCCCTGCTGTCAGGTGGAGGAATAATTATTTTGCACGTAATAAGGAGGCACTTCCTTGCGGCCGGCTGGACCCAGCTGTCAACCTCTCCACGTACACTACTCTTCCGATGGAAGTCGGTCGTTGACCACGTTGACCACGCCGCGCCGAGAGCACCAGGGCGGTGGTCTGGACGACGGCGAGGCCTAGGAAGGGGACGACGCGGAGCCGGGGAAGACGCAACAGTGGTAGCCCGCGCGAGAGGAGTACGAGGTTCATCGTTCGCTGCCGTCGCCGCAGAATAACAGGGGGTGTGGGTGAGTAGAGGGATGGCCTGGCCAGCGGTGGGAGTAGTATGGGGCGGTGAGGCCTCCGCGGCATCACAACCGGCCACGGGAGGCAGGAGCACGCGACACGACTGGCGCTGCTTTGGGCGGCTGGAGTAAGAAGACCAGAGGTTAAAGATGCACTACGGCCGTTGGATGGACATCGTACGATCACTGCAGCTAGAATCGTTTATATTAACTAAGTTGACAAAGCCCTTGGTATGCGTCAACTTAGTAGGCCCACAACTCGGATTTGGCAAAGAACATATAGCCCATTTGCGATTTGTAAGAATGTACAGCCCATTTTTCAATTCTAATGGAATTTACTACAGCCCATTTACGGGTTTGTTAAAAGTACAGCCCAACTTCTAGGTAGGACAACGATTAATAATTTCAAACAACCGCTCAAAATAGAATTCAAAAAAATTCCCACATTTTGATGGGATCCGAAATATTTTTATCCGAAATTTCTAGTCAGGTTAAATATAATTTCAAAATAAAGTTGTATCACGTTAAAATCCAAAGAAATATTGCTTGCAAGAACAAGTAATGAAATTAAAATTTCTAAATTCCAAAAATAATATATTTTTCAAACTAATTACATGTTTGGTGCATAGTAATTGCCCAGTTATTATAATTACATCCCATTTGTTATTTCTTCAAGTCCATTTTCTTGTTAAGCCTAATGCATACCTCCTAGGAAACTTTGCAGACCAGCGGGGCGGATAACAAGTTGACCCGGATATTGTGTACAACTGTCGACCCAGTTGCATTGTCGATGTTGAGAAAAAAGGCACTGTAGTACAAAGACAACCTAACATGGTTACTCAGCCCACATTCAGGGACGCCGGAAAGGCCCAAACAAGGCTTCTGTACAACTTTTTGAAGTCACTGAGCTCAATTAATAACTTAGGAAAAAAGTTAGATTACAGTGGAACCTAATTAAAAGCTATCACGAGAAAATAAATAATTCAACGGGTCCCACTTGTGCGTGTGCGCGTGTGTGCATGTGTGTGTGTGAGAGAGAGAGAGATAGAGAGAGAGACCCAACGGTCGATGCTCGTAAATACATCTTTCAGCCATATGCATTGCTGATGCTCAGTAAAAACTTATATAGTTGACACAATCATATAGAACATCATAGCACACTGAACTTGCATACAAAAATTTCACGCAGGCGGCACAATCAGGATGGAAGCAGTGGATCGCTACGGGAAGGGCTATGTTGAAACCAACGAAGTCGTACATAACAGTTCATCATCTTTATAAATGACGGGGAAATATCTTGAATGTTGTGCAAAGAAAACAGACAGACAACACAATAAGTTCTGCTAGCACATTAAGTTGATGTACAACCCTTTCTAAAAAAAGTTCAGGTACAAACTTAGAACAGGTCACAATCAAATGTATTGGCATATCAGTGCTTCAGACCCATAGCTCGGATTTAACTAGTACTATCTGACAAGATTCAGTTGTTACCTCAAATTAGAGCACATCCAGGTAGCCAACCCTGCCTCTTCGCCCAAAGAAGCAGTGGCCTCCGCCGCGCGATGGAGTAAGCCCTGTGCCATCCATCGTTCCGAGAAACACGGGGAAAGTCTGATGTTGACTCCTATAATGGACATCGTCGACGGACCCTGGCACCAGCGGGGGCGGCAGGACTTCGATTGATGGATTGACCACTTATTCGACATGCACGAACACTCGATACAAGTACATCCCTAATGTGGTCCGCGGCGGCCTTGGTGGCGACGAATAGTACAACCCCGGTTCCTGCACCGGTATCTCAACACCAATCACCTTCGGTATGGTGGACGGCTTCTTCATCCATGCCATAACCGTCAGAGCCCAGCTGTCTAGAGGAACAAACATACTTACGAGCTCATCTCCAAGGTCGTTGATAAGCTCGTTCATGGACTCGGTGTTCCAAGCACGTCGAGGCATGCCATGGAAGGTAAGCTTTGTTAAAAACTCAAGCTCAGAGGGCATCGAGCCCCATCCTGGGTGCCACCGATCAAAGCTCACCAGCGCGCCATTGCAGAACAAACGCCAGGAAGATTCGAACACACGATCGCAATCGAAAGTTGTTCGAACTCGACGAAGAAATCAGCGGTGGCGGACAGACTTCGACGAGCAAGTCACTTATTTGGATGCCGTCGCGCAATGCCAAGAGCTTTGACAAGGTCGTCCGGCGAGACGGGAGACCGGTCGCCGTTAATGGTTACCATCAGCACTTTGCCGGCAAACTGGTCGTCAAGCGCCACCATGCCACTGTTGAGCGACAACATGCAGCGACCGAAGGCAGGACGGACCTCAGGATCTCCGACTCGGAGATCCGCATTGACCGGCGACATGATAGTGCACTTGAGTACAGGGACAACAGGAGGGGGATTTGGGGGAACTGGAGTAGGAATCGAGATTCCAGAGGTGGGGAGGGCGGAGACTGGGATGAAAAGGTAGCATGAATTTCGAGCACACGCCAATATGCTCTCGGCGCATAAGCGCACGAAAACACCGTGGCGCCCACATGTCGGCCTAAGAGTCCTTATTCTTTCTTTTTGGAGAGCCCGGCCTTTTTCAGGATCTTTTGAGAGCCCGCCCGAGAGTCATAATTGACCTGTTTGGCATTGCGTTACTACTCGCCCATATTCAATGACATCTCACCGCCCAAACAAGTCTACATCATCGAAAAGACAAGTGAGCTCAAATTATATAACTTGAAAAAGGAGATATACTCAACACCGGAGAATGGTGATGCCCTCATTTAGCCCACCAAGAGTTTGAGACAATAAACAGTTCAAACAACGATATATACAACATTCAAACACCGACTAGTGACTACTATCGACATAAACAGCAAGACATGATAGTTCATAAGAAGTCTTGCTACACCACCAAAACGCACTCCATCTACAAATACCGACTCTCGTGATCCGCATTTAGAATGACATTCTAAATGAAGCAACTATTACATAGAAAGAGTGACATAGACGAGGATGACCAAATGATAAGGAATATGCATAACAAAAGAAAGAACTACCCATCCGTAACCAGCAGCAAAGACAACAAAGTCATTAGAAGAGATGATCCAACACCATCATAATTTGCAGCCCCGCTTCAATGACCAAAGGATCCCGAGACACCAAGACTCCACCCTTTCGATTCAACAACCCTATTACCTATCAACCTCAAGGCTTGAACCACATCATCGCTTATCGTAATTGAGACATCCAAGGATCAAAGTTAATCCGGATGCCTTTGTCATTCTCACCTTCTTTTGGCTGCAGGCTGTATCGTTGACAATCGGGGAGTATGCTCCCGAACTCCTAGGGCTCGCCGTAGACACAGTTTTCCATAGCAAACAGAGCCTCTCGCCATCAAGGTCCTTGCCAACGGTGATCTCCTGTTAATCGGATAATTGAGTCCGGAAATGAGAGTGTGAACCAAGGCTGTTTACCCGCCTCCAACTAAAAATCCTAAAGGCCCCAACAAGCTGCTGCTCATAGACGTAATAGCCATCGTGCGGATACTCACGTATTACACGGTGCTTGTATACATGGGGTTTTGCAATATAACTTTTCCAGCTCATGTGTCCGAATGATCATCAGTCTTTTGCCGTCGTCGATCGAGCGAGGAACCAGTTGTGCTTCCTGTTTTTGACAAAGGTGGTGTAATTACAAAGGGCATGAATCGTAGGGACACCGCATCATATCAAAAAGGATAGGCATTGTTAATGTAAGATCAGCATTGTTCGAGTATGAGTAGGATAATGCAAGAAACAACATTGATATGTCCTGTTGAACCGGGAGGAAAATACAGGAAATGTATACCGGGTTCGAAAATATAGAAGTGCCATGCATGGTTATACTCATGTTATCTCGCAATCGATTCTTCACAGAAACTACCATGTCATGCATGTTATGTAATCATGTTCTGTCCTCACAAACAAATTCTTCAACGTAACTAATGCACCATGCATTGTTATATACTTGTGTTACGTGGGCAAATTTTTGTGAGAATATTATTCTAGTCATTGATTGTCAAGGGCTAATATAGGTATGTACACATGGTAAGCATTGTAGGATTTCACTACTTCCAAATATAGAGTTCTCCATATGCACATTTACTTCCCTAATGTATGGTTAGATGAAACCAACAGCGTGGTGCATGTTTCTACATCATGAAAATGAGGAAACTAATATGGCCATTGATACACACTCATATATAGTAGTAGTATATAGATTATCAGAAATAAGGATAATATCCATATATTCCTAACCATTTGATTATTTAGGGTACAAATTGGTTGTAATGACATGGTCACAATCGCATGAATTAACTCATTCCAAATATAGTTGATTTACGGCGTCTCTAATATATTGCCATAGTTCTACTCAAATTCTGCTCAAACAGGGATATGCCAATCATCAAAAAAAGTTCAAACAGTGTCATGGCGTCATCATTAACATGAGACGGAAACAACTTACATGCGCCATCCCAGCAATACGTGGTGCCATCTGCTTTGTCGATCGCGTAGATGATGCCATTGTGTTCAATAGCATCATAGAAGTGTGTATCAGCTTTGACGATGATCCACTGCGAGCCGAGTTGTCTCCAGCTAAAAAAGGCACCGGCTTAAAGATAGGTGAGTCCGCGGTCGAACAAGGCAATTAGCTTGAAGTGTGCATAATTCGCATGTTGTGTGGGTACTTGGCAGATTACAATCTTATGCAAAACAAGGTCCGTCCAACTAACGAAGTAATCTAGATGACTTGGACTGCGATGGTAATACTCTATATAATCCAACGGAGGAAGGATAATCTCATGGGAGGTTTGGAAGTTCACGAGCACAAACTTTTTACCGTCTTCTCTGAAGGCAGCCATATAGTGGGAGTTCATGCCGACCCAGTACATACCTACCAAGAAGTTTCGGGCGATGGTGATCGGATCGATGTCGAGGGAAATGATGTACGGCGACACACTACATACCTGCAAAGAAGTTTCGGCTAATGGAGATCGGATTGAAGTCGAGGGGCATCATGCACGCCTCCGTATCATGGCGAGCCAATCTCGCAAGACCAGATAGCAGCAAGCAGGGTGTCTTGAAAAGCTTAGGCCTCGCTTCGACGATGGCCGTGTGCATGTCTCTCGAGCATGCAGCCAGCCGCAGGGCGGTCAACATATCCATACACGAACAACATAGGTCGAGGATGTCACTGGGGAGATTGCTCCAATCGCGGCTCATATGGATGCTGCGCTGTTCGCGTTCGGCCATGGTGGAGTTTGGAAGGGGCTTGATTTACGGGGAGAAGGATGTCGGGTCTTTGGAGCGGCTAGCGAGGGAATAGTGGTACTGGGGGAGGCGAGTGAGGCGACGGTACACGGGGGAACAGTGAGATGGAGATGGAGATGGAGACGGAGAAGGAGATGGGGATGGAGTGGTGCTATGGGAACGGAGAGTGAGATGAGGCGAGGCGCCAATGTGCTGTACAGCGGCGATGACAGACTGCACAATGCATAGGGTGAGGCTGACTTTGGTAATCCGAACACGCCGCCTCGCCTGGACTAGTGTCAGGCGCAGGGTGTTGTCACTTCACTGTGAGGACCGGATGAATAGTATTTTGACCATCAAGTGTACCACAGTTGTACTACTACTACTAGTAGTAGGAACATGAGTACTCCAATGTTGTATAGCGGAAATAGGTCTCCGTGCTAGCATGCCTATTCACTTCATCGTTCGGTATCATCCATATTGCGGCGTAAACAAATTCGTGCATGCCCAATCAACGCCTACGCCGCGATGCATGCAAAGGGTCGCCTGGTGCATCAAGGACAGCATGCAGATCGTTCCACACTTGAGAAGAGGAAAAATGGAAAGGTAGAACGTGGCAGCAGAGGAAGAGAACGCTGGCTAACGAGGCTGGGAGGGGATCGAGCAGGAATTTAATGCTCCGCGCCTAAAGGTTTTGGGAAAACCTAATTTTCATAAGGTGACTTATACTCACCTAAATGGAGGGAGTATTCCTTAAGGCTGCTCGTAATGGTAGTATCATGGGTAGTATCATACATGCCAACTAAGCAATTTTGATGAGATGGCATACAATTAAATGAGGAAAGAGATGCTTGAGTATCATATCATGATACTGTATCATATTAAATGATGTACTACTTTGTGTCATGCATGACAATAACTGTAGTACTCTATGATACCAACATATGATACTTTGCATTACGGATGTAGTATCATACACTAGTATCATATGCATGATACTAGTATATGATACTCCCCATTACAACGAGCCTAACCAGAGAATGTTGTGTCTCCCACTCACGGGCTCAAAAAAAAGCTACGACACATTTTTTATCTGTTTGCATAGGTCCCACCTATCATGAAGGATGGGCACGTACACGAACAGGTACGACTCCTCAATCTACTCGCATAGCCTTTTCGTTTAGTCTACCTAGCCGTCTAATCAACTGCCTGCACGCCACTTCTCCCATTTACTTCTCCATCGGGAACCGGTTCGCCTCAGCTTCTTCACCTCCCTTCGTCTTCATTTGCATCCATACCTCACTGCGTTCACATTGTTTTAACCTCTTTAAATAATCATCTACTACTTTAGTTAGACTAGACATCTAATCCTAATTCTCCAAACCATAGCCCTCCATTCCAGCGGTTCCAAATGGCGAAAGAGATCGAGATGCAGGTTTTTAGCGTCCAACATGTCCTCGTCAAAGGCTCGATGCGCATAGTTGCCACCGTCACCGTCCACCCAAGGGTTGTTCGGCAGTGGATCAACAATGTATCCAACTCCCTCAAAAAGGTAGAGACGAGGGTCATCGGTCTCGACGCAGAGTACACGGAGCATGCCCCTGGGAAGATCCAATGCGCCGTCGTCCTTCAGTTGTGCCTCGAAGATGATGTTTTGGTGTACCACATCATACACTCGCCCTCCATACCAGGTGAGCTTCACGATTTCTTTACTCGGGAGGACGTATACTTCTGTGGGGCAGCCATCGAAGGGGACAAACAGAAGCTGGAGCCGTACAACCTTGATTTGAAAAGCATTGCTGACCTACAAACCAGAATCAAAATTCCTGTAGAAGATTGTGCTAAACAGACGCCATCCCTATTCGACGTAGCAAATTTTGTGCTCGGTACAAATCTTCAGAAGGGTGATGAGACGGTGGCATTAAGGTCGTCTGGATGGGAGAATTATCCCTTGACGTACGAGCGGATAAAATATGCTGCCCTCGATGCCCGTGTGAGTTTCGAGATAGCTGCAAGGTCCAAAGAGCTTGTTGCAAAGCCGTCTCCCACAGAGAATGAGAACAAGAAGAAGAAGAAGAAGAAGAAGAAGAAAACGCTGCACCAGCAGGAGGGCATTATGGATGGATGAACTATTTCCTCTCTTGTAAAAAAAATTATTCCCTCTCGGTGTATATTGATATAGATGGACTATTTCGATGGTGTGCATGTCTTTGGAACAGAGTAGTAGCGTGGGTCCACTTGACTATAAGGAACTATTTATTCGCATATATAGCTTTCTCTGCTACTCCTTCCAGTGATCGGTATACAGTGCATGTGTCCGTAGACATGACAGCTTGTCCATGGAAGTTCAACTACGGCGACCATCACGCTTCATCTCGCGATTCCCACGACGCCTCTCAACCCACGGCACCACGCCCCGACGTGGCGCCTCACCCCTCTCGGCCGCACCGCCCCTCTGCCTTTGTGTGCATGACATGTGGGCCACCTAAAATGCCGCGAGCATCAAGTTTCTACCACATCCACCCGCGATTCCCACGATGCCGCTCGAATCCATGAAACCACACGTCCCCTGACCTGCGGCTCACCCCTCTTGGCCCCACTGCCCCTCTGCCTTCGGGAGCATACTTGTGGACCAGTCACCTATCGGGTCCACATGTTATTGACTCAAAGGTAGTTGTAGTAAGGCGCTGAAGCTCAGTCCCGACGGCCCTGAGAGGGAAATGTAACTCCTGCGCCAGGGCTTGTGGTGCTCCCGCAGCACGAACTTGTGCCAAACTCGAGATTTGTTTCTTTACTATACATGCACGCAACGATTTAATGGACATTGTAATCTCAACATGTGATGGGGAGCTCTAAATTTGAATTTGAAACTTATAAAACGAAAAGATTCAAAACAAATAAACTGGGAGAGAGGGAGTATATCGTAGGATGTGTCCCATACAAAATATGTCCCCTGGTTTTTCACCGCGAAGATGCGGTTAGAAAGGAGCACATCATCTTCCTACTCGTACGGCAACAAATCGGCCGCAGACAACATGGTCCGCCTTTGACCGCCATGTGCAAGGTCCGTGCTATCTTTTATTCAATCTCACCGTGGTTCCATCAGACCAATTCATGCGGTGGCCCATTGCATGGCTGATCCCAATGTTGGACAAAGGTTCTACGGGAACGGTGTCACCGTTGTAAATGTTGTGCAAATTGATGTTGGTACCCTCCCGTACATATGCAAGCCAATCTCCACTCGCACCGAGCCTAGCCTGTGAAACAGTGGGCAGGGGGAGAATTAGGAAATGGACACGGAAGTAGTCTTTAGAATGCATTTACTACGCGATCAAACTCATCTTACCTGCTCATCGGAGGAAATCCGAGTGCCCCTCGACATCGGCATCTCAAGGGGCGTCAACTTGCAACTACGGCCACACCGCGCTGGAGAGACCCCCAAGGAAACATCGTCGTGCGTTCCACGGAACATCAAGATGCATTTGTATGAGTAGTTTATCTTGTGAGAGAAAAGGATGAACGAGGGAAGGCCTCTAGAGATAGAGATGGACACTAATACTACCAATGTACTGGCCCGTGCGCAGCAATGGATCCAAACTAGTAGAATAATACTTGTTCACGTGCTTGAAATATAAACACTCTAGTTTTGGTACATGTGTCAGCAGACACGACAGCTTGTCCATGGAAGTTGAACCACGGCGACCATCACGTTTCTTGTTTCTACCACTGCCACACCCACACGCGATTCCCACGACGCCGCTCAAACCCACGGCATGACGTCCCCCGAGGTGGACATGGATCCTCTGACGTGGCTATCACTGCCTTGCCCTGCCTTTCCTTCGCTGACAGGTGGGACCCACCCTTATAGGTCCCACATGTCAGTGACAGAATGGTAGGATTGTTCGTGCCCCTCATCCCTCTCAGCCCCACCACTCCTCTGCCTTTGTGTGCATGACATGCGGGCCAGCTGAACTGCGGCGACCATCAACTTTCTACCACAGACACACCCGATTGGACGCGGTTTGCCTGCTCCGCTGATGTGCTTCGATCTGTACTCCCGCACCATCGAATTTTCATCCAGCGGCTGTGACACATTTCGTCCCGGGCATCAATCCTCAGCTGGAGTACTTATGTACTACAGGTAGTACCCGCCGGTGTAGCCATCTACGCCTCGTAACGCCCCGACGCCCAGCTGTGGTACCCTTGCCACGGCCATGCCACCACCGGCCGGTTCATCTCGAACGAGTGAGTAGCGAACCACGCCACCACCATGAGAATGACATGTGGGCCAGCCGCATTTAAGGCCCACATGTCATTGACTCATAGGCCGGGCACTAAGCCACTGAAGTTCGGTCCCGTGGGCTCTGAGAGGAAAATGTAACTCCTGTGGCAGGCCTTGTGGTGCTCCCGCAGTACGAGCTCATGCCAAAACTGGAATTTGTTTCTTACTACTACTAGTACTAGTAGGAAGGTACACGTGCATTGCACGCATTAGATTCTGGTGGTTTGTGCATTATGCTTCTACATGTGTAGTTTTCTGGATTCTAACATGTGGCAAAATTTGGTGGAATGTAAGGTTAGGCAAGTTCGATTAACTTAGGTGAGTGTTTGGTTCAAGCCACACCTTAGGCAAGCCACACTGGCCCCACATGACATACACACAAAAAATGTGGCAAGATTCCCTTAGGCTTGCCAACTTGTGGCAAAATTTGGTGGAATGTAAGGTTAGGCAAGTTTGATTAACTTAGGTGAGTGTTTTGTTCAAGCCACACCTTAGGCAAGCCACACTGGCCCCACATGACATACACACACAAAATGTGGCAAGGTTCCCTTAGGCTTGCCAACTTGTGGCTCTCATTTTGAAGAACTTATTAATAACTTTGCCAGAGCTTAATTGTGGCATTAGTCATGAATTAATTTCAACCATGGAGTCTTCTAGATTATACATGTGGCAGAATCTGGTGGATGATATCCAATGGCCAGTAGTGCTCGGATTTGCCATCTTTGTACCGTCGGATTGGCTTCATCCAACGACCAACTTTCAAAGTTTTCACACACTATATAGGGGTATAGATATAGATGTGCGGTCCGTTGCAATGGATCCAAAGTATATCTATTTAGTGGAGTGCACTCTAAACACATTATCTATTTATTTTTCTCTAACCTTCCGTAGCCATGCAACCAAGCCACATAAGCTTCATGGGTGCCCCCCACATCATATTATTCATACTACGTTGATTGAAAAAAAGATAAATCACCCAAAACAAGATCTTCCCATTTTTTGTTCCTACGATGTTGTGCCGTGCACGTATCTACTAGTTGTATAGTGGTAGTACTAGTAATATAATAGTATTAGGAGTACAAACTTTGTAGGAGTGGTACTAATACGGAATGCTCCTACTCTATCAACGAGCCCCGTCTGACACGAAATTTCTTGGCTTCCGTGCTACAGCTAGATCTTCCCCTTGTTTCTGTTTTCCAACCCGGCGGTGGGCGGGGTGTCGGTTTGCTCAACGGGCGGTCCCACATGAAAGTGAAAATTCTAGGCACAGGGGCGGAGCTACGTGAGGGCCAACACGTGCCCTGGCCCGCCCAACCTAGCAGGATTTTCGTAGTTGTACATCCAGTTTTGAGGCATGGAACGTCGATGCAAGGGTAATTTCTATAGCCTGGCTAGACTGGCATGCCCAACGTTTTTCTTCAAGCTCCGCCACTGCTAGGCAACACGCCTTCCCTAAGCTATGTGTCATGCCGGACGGGCCGTGTTGTACTCCCGATTCCCGGGCGTATGGGGGTGCGACGTGAACGTGGCAGGCCTTTTCCTTCTACTAGCAATGTGCCCGTGCGTTGCGACGGATCCAAAGTAGTAGAATAGTAGTATTTGTTCACAAACTTGAAAGAAATCACTATTGTTCATAAACTTGAAAGTACTCACCATTGTGGCTAGTCAAACACATAGGCGTGGTGCATTAACTCTCACGTTGTTTCTTATTTTTTGACATAAATAGAGGAATCATCCAAGAAGAGATGTGGGGCTTGTATGCTTTTAATGACTTGAGACTATCAAACATGACATGCAGTGGTCAGTTCGTTGCACAAGAATAAATACAACCCACGTCAGCACACACGCATCTTATAGCATCACCTCCAATGGCTATAAAAGATGAATGAGACCAAATTATATCTCATCTAGATGAGTTCTAGCAAAACTGTATTAATAATACTTAGTACTCCTGCGCCATGTATCATATAAGTATCATGTAGTACTTTATTTATTGCCATGTATGACACATAGTTCACGAGCGCTCTCTATATGTACCACCTTTTTTTTTAATTTCAAGTTTTGCTCCATGGCGCAATCCATCGATACGACTACTGTACAAAAGTGGAGTATATACATTTTTTAAAAGGCTAGAGGGCGGGGCAGTCTAGCTCGGTCGGTTTCATGAGAGGCGAGGGCCTTTGTGATTTGACGGCTCATTAATGCTGTCAAATCGAATAGTACTGCGCCGCCCGCTGGACGCCCGGAGCCTCCATTAAATCCCACCGTTAAACCCGCATGCAAACCGAGAATCCTACTCCGGCCACACGTCCGTTCATGAGCGGGCCGGAATTAAACGCAACACCGGCCGAGCTCCTCCCGTCCGCCCTCAGTTTAAACGAGGACAGACGCCGGCCAAGATCCTACCGTCCTCCCTCTATTTACACGAGGCCAGACAGACAGCGGGCAAGAATCGCACCCCTCCGCCGCTCCCCCATCTCCTCCTTCACCATTTTCTCCACCCTTCCGATGGCTTCCGATGAGCCATTCTCCGGCATATTACCCGGCTGGGTGGCCCGCCGAGCCCTCCGGATACGGGCGAGGCCGCTCGATGCTTCACCAACCTCGCTTGGCCGACGGAGCGCTTGCCGCTAAGCGGCGCGTGGTTCAGCAACTCGCCGCTCCAGTTCAGCTCGATGAGGAGTGGCGAGTTGCTCCACGCCGGCACGGCGGCGAGCACGCCGATACGTGCGCCGTCGCTGCCGCGTCGTACTGCGCCACCAGTGTCTGCGGTGGCCGCGCCTACCGTGTCTGTGGGCGCGCCTCTCGTGCCTGCGGCAGCGCCATGCGTGCGAGATGAAGCCAGTGTGTGGAGAGCGACGATCGGTGGCCAGCTTCTCCCTATCCGCCGCCATCATCGAGGAGAAGTAGAACACGGAGGCCGCTGCCACTTGGGACCCATGAAGGCCACCGCCGGCGGCGACCGCGGATTCAGGTGGTTTCTTTGCTGCCGTCTCTTCCGAGGGACCTTCGTCGACCCCGCAAGTGTCGGCGGACATGAGGAAGACAAAGGGATCATGGTGCCATTTAGAACTAAAATAAGTCTAGATATATCCATTTCTAGGACAAGTATTTCCGGACGGAGGAGTATTAATTATACAAGAGAGCCGGATTGGCACCTCTTAGTTCATGTAAATGTAATGAAATCCATCATGTTTATATGAAGATCCGGTTTTTTATACGAAATCCTTCATGCTTATATGAAATTAGTCAGTGTTTGCATGAATTTCATCTGGTTGCTTAGAGTTGTAAAAATGTATGCCGCTGGCATTTGATGTCGTCCTCCACGGAAGGAAGCGGGAAGAAATTTGCCGGCTGCCATTGGAGATGCTCTTTATGCTGGAAATAATAGTGACATCCTATCCATTTGAGTTAATTTCCTGTATGATTGTCCCTCTATAAAAAGTTAATTGCACATACAATTAAACGTGACTTGCAGGGTGGCTACAGACTTCGTCTGAAAGTTAAAAAGAAACAAGTCCATCCTTAATATTCTAAGTACTCTGTGGGTTCCACTGTCAAGATCTGATGAGCGAAAGAAGTATATATTAAATAAGTAGAGTAATATATAATATACAAATCTAAAGTTAAAAGACAGAATTGAACTCATGTCACGCGCTGCGAGCATCCGCGCTAACCAGCCCAGCACATTTTTGTTGTAGACCATGCTGGAGATATATCTCCATATCTACTCTTATATATACTCCATTCGTTCCTAAATATTTGTCTTTTTCAGATTTCAAATGGACTACCACATACGGATGTGTATGTAGACATATTTTAGAGTGTAGATTCACTCATTTTGCTACGTATGTCTTTTCATGAAGGGGTCAGATTTGTCCTTGATTTATTTATGAGGTATCCAGATGGCATTGCACCGCCAAGAAAAGAGGGTACCATCAAAATTATGGACTACTTTTTTGAGTATGTTGGTAAGGTCCGGTCATAGTCACTTGTGGAAATCTCTAAAAAGACAAATACTCCCTCCGTCCGGAAATACTTGTCATCAAAATGGATAAAAGGAAATGTATCTAGACGTATTTTAGTTTTAGATACATCTATTTTTATCCATTTTGATGACAAGTATTTTCGGACGGAGGGAGTAGAAAACAGAGTTGGTGATGATGGTGTGCATGCCATCCTGCAATATAGGCCATCGGATTTATATCTAACGGATAGGAAAGAAACTATGGCAATTTTGCAAAAAATATACCCACACGTCTCTCCACATCCGCAAATAAGGCCTTCCCTCGTTCAGCCTTTTCTCTCACAAGATAAACTACTCATACAAATGCATCTTGATGTTCCGTGCAACGCACGGGCAGCTAGCTAATTTCTTTTAATGTAGTTGCTGCGATAATTGGGTTGAAGTGATATGTTTTATGTCTGCCCCGAATGATTTCAGATTCACTAGTACTCCCCCCGTTCCAAAATAGATGACCCAACTTTATACTAAAGTTAGTACAAAGTTGAGTCATCTATTTTGAAATGGAGGGAGTAGTAACAAAGAAAAGGTTGCCTTGTTAATTAACAGAAAATAGGGTGAAAACTATCACATGAGGCCGGTAAAAACAAGGCACACTAGGTTCAGCGTCATCGTCACTACAGTTGTGCGCGCGTGAGAAGTCTACATATCGAGGGGGCTACCAGCGACACCGAGACACAATGTTTGAGAGAGAAACCAATTGACAGATTATGATCAGATCGAGTTGTCACCCTTCTGTTGTCATTGTTGGGGGGGGGGAGGGAGAGAAAGACGTATCGAGAGTGTGCGCGGTAGGCACAGAGGCACAACTAGAGAGAGAGAGAGAGAGAGAGAGAGAGAGAGAGAGAGTGTGTGTGTGTTTGAAAGAGGAGTCGATAGATTATTATCAAGATCGATATGCCACCCTACTCCTTCAGTGTCGGGTAGTGTGTGTGTGTATGTTTGAGAGAGAATCCAGTCGATAGATTAGTATCAAGATCGAGGTGTCACCCTACTCCATCGGTGCCGGGTAGTGTGTGTGTGTATGTTTGAGAGAGAAGCCAGTCAATAGATTAGTATCAAGATCGAGGTGTCACCCTACTCCTTCGGTGTTGGGAAGTGTGTGTGTGTGGGGGGGGGCAGTGACACTCACATATCTCTACTCTTATAAAAAACAGAGTTGGTGATGATGGTGTTCCTGCCATCCTGCAATATAGGCCATCCGATTTATATCCGGCGAACATGAAGGAAAATATGGCAATTTTGCAAAAAGATACCCACACCCCTCTCCGCATTTGCAAACAAGGCATTCCCTCGTTCATCCTTTTCCCCCACAAGATAAACTTCTCATACAAATGCATCTTGATGTTCCGTGCAACGCACATGGGCATCTTGCTAGTAGGGAGAAGGAGTTTGTGTGACACATATCTAGCTATATTAAGGGATAGGTAGATAGCATATGTGTGAGAGACATTATTATACTTTGAGACATTAGTGGCTGTGGGTGGGCGGAATTAAAGGGGTGGGCGTGTTAGACATAGAGAGCGTGTGTGTTTCTGTGTGAGAGACTTGTAGGATGGGGTAGAAAGACGAATTTAACCCTGACGGAGGGAGAGAAATACATGAAGTGTGCGTGTGTGATTCCGATGCCCACAGGGAAATGAGATATGTATGCGTGTGAGAGAGATTGCACAATTCATTCACGTATCACTATCTAGCGACCGTGGACGTGCATCGCTTGAACATAAGTCAATATCTACTTCGTATCGTGGCCAAAGGTACAATATCGATTCAACGCTATAAAGATTGGACACTCACATATCACATTTTTTCTATTTAAATAAACCTTTTTCAGTTGTGCATGCCAAAGTTACAGTGATGTTTCTTCAAACAACCAATGTAGCTATCATGCACATGCACCATTGTTACTCTTGCATTCAAATTCATTAGTCCTGGATGATTTAAGTTTCTATTTTGAAGTAATATATATGTAATATCATATATGAATTCAACGGTTACGCAATTTATGAAATGAAGGCTATGTAATCATATGAGGTAACACTTTTAAGTAGCTAACTACAATATCCATTTCTTTTTGTGCGCCTCTACACTAACACGTCAATGCATTATGTTTAAAGTAAATAACCAATGACACTAAATTATCTATTTACACGAGAAATACATAGGCCGAGCGTTTGATCCCTTTTTTTGTGAACGCGCCACTACACCCGTATGATTGGCCGCGCCCGTGTGAACGGCCAAGTTATCGGCGCATCATCCCGAGTTATTGTCTTTTTTTCGGGTGGACTTCACACCAGTTATTAATCACGACGCGCCCGTGTACACAGCCTAGCATGACCTTCCCCTAGCACGGTCCAAAATTAGTTGAAACTAGATACGAACGATCCTGCGGGCGGCAAAATCTCCCGCCTCCTTCTAAAATTTCCGCCACCTTAGTCTTTAGCATGCGAAATCCCCCTTTTGTCCTTGGTGCACGGAGACCAACAGTTACAATACCGCCCTCATCTACATGATAGGTCGGGGCTGCTTTGGTAACTTCCGGTTCCCCCCACTAGACGCCACCCCCATTTCCTCTCCCCTCCTCCCGCAAAAACGACTAACTCCATAGCACCAGAGCATCTTACATCACGCCGTCCGTACTTCATCGCCCTTTCTCCCCTCCCCTCTCGAAACCCTAGACTGCTCATCCACCGGCGTACCATAGCCCATTCACTGCCAGCAGCGTCCATCTCGCCGGATCTGCTTCTGCGGCCGCATCTACCCCTCCCACCTCCCCTAGAAACAAGTAGACTGCTCATCCACCACTGTACCACAACCCATTCAGTGCTGTCCTTTTCCACGGCGCCGGATCTGCTTCCCGGTATTTCGTCAACCGCCACAGATCTGCAGCGGCTCATTCAGATTCCCACCGGAGACGCTTCGTCCACACCCCCCGGAGCCGCCCCACCGACGCCCCCGTCGACGGCCTCTGATTCTCTTCGCCGACACCTTCCTCAACCCTACCGGAGGCGCTTCGCCGACACCTTCCTCAACCCTACCAGAGCCGCTTTGCTGACACCAGCATCAACCCTACCGGAGTAGCTTCGCCTATACCATTCTCAACCCTACCGGGGCCGCTTTGCCAACTCACAAGTCCACGGCCTCAGATCCGCTTCCTCGCACCCTCATCCAACCTACCGGAGCAGCTTCTGACGCCCCGTCCAAGGCCGCAGATCCACATCATCGACACCACCCTTAACCCAACCACCGGAGCAGCTTCTGACGCCATGTCCACGGCCGCAGATCCGCATCGTCAACACCATCCTTAACCCAACCACCGAAGCAGCTTCTGACGCCCCGTCCACGGCCGTAGATCCGCGTCGTCGACACCATCCTTAACCCAACCATCGGAGCAGCTTCACCTATGCCCTCGTCCACGGCCGCAGATCCGCTTCGCCCACACCGTAGTCCACCCTACCGGAGCCGCTCCACAAACACCCTACTCGACGGTTCTAGATCTCCTTACCGGACCCCGACAGCCAGAGCAGCGTCATCACCCTCGACGTTTCTAACCTGATTCCCACCGTCTGGAGAGATGCCAAGCACCCGCCACGGCCTAGGTACTTGTCACCTTTAAACCCGTCCAGCATCACTTGCCCGATGTACTTCAAATATACTAACCGGTCATTGTTACCTATTATGCAGCCGCAAAACTACAAGGACGATGTTTCTTCTGGATCTAACAGCTTGGCCAACCAAGATCCTGGACTGGGGCATTGCTATGATCTTGTAAGCGCGTCTCTCTCTCTTGTATTGTTCTGTGCCTACCAGCGTGCTTTGCTAGGATTTTCACCAGAATCCCTTTGTGCGCATAATGATTTCTACTACTGGCTGCTAAATTAGATATGTAGATGTCATAGATACTACCTCGCACTGCCGTCCTAAATATAAGTCTTTCTAGAGATTCCACTATGGGCTACATACGAGCAAAATGAGTGAATCTACACTCGAAAATGCATCTATATACATCTGTATGTGGTCCATACCGAATCTCTACAAAGACATATATTTAGGAACAGGGCAGACATTACACAAAATCGTAGGTGGCATGTAGGAATTCCAGGCATTACATTAGGCTCCCTTAGAGTGCCCGCCACCCAAAGATCTGAGTCATGGCTAGTTTATGGTACGCACACAATCGTTAATTGGTGGTTTAAATATGCGCAAGGGATATGCAATGTAGTATCATGTAGAGATGTCTGAAATTAGCCGTGTCAACTTGCAAATAGGGTTACACAATGAAAGAGTACAAGATGTATGTGGCAATTTCATGGAACATCGCAAAAAAAAGGAGAGGCAGCGGTGAGCCTATACAGTGTGATATGGTACGTCACTCCTCCATTGCAATCATCGTGACATGTTATTTGTATGCCAGTTCTATTAGCCAAGTTTCTTAGGGACAGTTATTACGAGTTATCCTAAGAAAATAAGCACCTGCGAATATAAGCTCCATGTAATACGCTGACCAGTTCTTTTCATTGTGTTTTCAGCTTATCTTTGGTATGATCAGTGGAAAGTCTAGATTTCATTATATATATTTTTCATTTTGCTGCACATATGGAAATTAATTTGACTTGCAAACATCACAAATTGAACCCAGTGCAGTAATTAATATGATAGGAAAACAGACCATCACTATTTGCTCAAAATGCAAATACAAAGATACCATCTACTTGGCACAATCTACTTTGGTCAATGTTTTCCATAGAGATCCCATTGCCTAATTTAAACGAAGAACACATGACCCACATTTAAATGAAGAACAATTATTTGTTGAAATTCGATGGTCCAAGTGTGTAGCGACCCGACCTCAGACGGTCAAGCCTCTGTGTATCTGTGCCATCCCTGGATCAGTATGCTGGCACACACAGTACATCAATGTATATATCATAGTGCAATCACATGTATAAATAACGTAAAATGATATATACCTCATAATACTCAGCGGAAACAATCAAACGGGTGTGGAGTCCCATCAACGCCATCGGCAGGTTGAGTGTAGACCGTAACCCTGTATCGTAACTCTTACTCGTCGAAGAAAATCTTGCAACATGATACGTTGCAGCCGTGTAGGTCAGTACATTGAATGTACCGGCAAGATCACAATAAGAGAAAACAGATGATAAACTATACTATATGCAGTATGGCTTTGTGGCTCAGATTCTGAGTTTTGTTTATGTAAAAGCTGGTTTTATTTTCCCTACATCAAAGGAATAAATGAAGTCTGTACTATAGAGTTTTCTATCATGACATGGTTCCGCCAACCGATGTCTCATAGCCCAAATTCATCATAAGTTGCCCACAATTAAGTTATCGGTCCAGTGTTGAGAGTTCCGAGATAGATCCAAGTCCAGATGCTCAAATTGTCCGTAACCGGGGACACGGCTAATCGATTAGGTTTTGAACCCTCTGCAGAGGTTTGTCCACTTTACCCGCAAGATTCGATCCTCTTTTACGCTCTCGCACTTCGTGGTGTTTGAGAACAAGATGACCAAACATGGTCTTCCAAGAGTTCCTCGACCACCGTCCGGTGCTCATCCAATCCTACCGTAGTTCTACATCTGCTAGCACCGCCCCAGCCAGAGTCACAACTAAGGTCAACCAAGCCAGATCCCATAATGACTTGCGGTTGCACAGTAAGCTTCCGGCATGAAGTATTCTTCCGTCTCTTTGAGTCTGGGTGAAGCTTTCCGCAAGATGTCATGGCGCTTCTCCATGCATCCCGCCAACCACTGGTTTCTCCAGGTGCCCACAACCGCCCTTCACCCAAGAGTGTATTGAATTCTTGTCTCGAGTCTTGAAGTCTTGAGGCCTTGAAAATGCAGTCCTTGCAGATGCCATCATGGAGTTGTCGCCATTGACGAGAGTCCTCCATTCTCACACCACTCCCGAGTACTCATACCAACCCCGTCTACTATAGCGTAGCATTTAAATAAATAACGCCCGGGCTTGGTAACAGGTGATGGGTTCCTACCTCATGCATACTACTCAACTACAAGGATTCAATAACACTACTGAGGGGTGGTTGCAAAGGTGCCACTAAATGCAATAAAACATAGGTATGAAAGCATGGTCAACGTGAACTTGCCTGCACGTTGATGAAGATAACAACACTCTCACAAAATTTGATAGAACTATTCGTCACTCTCAAGAAAATCTATACAAGTCAAACATAGCATTCACATAAGCAATCATTCTAGCAAGCAATACTAACACTCAAAATAACAATTAAAACAAAAAACTCAATAATAAAACTCCAACAAAGTCCAAAGAAGCTTCAAATAAAACTAGAAAAAAAACTACTAACGAAAATCTATGACTTTGCTACAAGCATCTAACATAGTTTTGCCCTAAGTAAAAAACAACTTAACAACAATTAAAACACTAAACTAATAATTTAACAGAAAATAAAAAGTAAAACAACTAAGTTAACAGAAAGTATTTTTTCATAAAATTTTATTTGCAAAAAGAAACAAATAAAAGCTTTTATAAAACTCTGACTATGACCTATAGAAGGTTTCATACAAAACTAAGGAAAATAAATTTTTAAAATAAAATAAATTTTCTCCTGTTTTCTAACAGAACACAACTAGTTTTGTCAAAAGTGACAAAAAGAAATAATTTAAAACTAATAAAAACAATAAAGAAAAAGCTAAAACAGAACTAATAATAAAACAGTACTGTTTTGCTAAAAACCTAATTTAAATTAACCTAGAAATAAAATACTAAATACGACTGGATAAACAAAGGTCCTAGAGACCAGGAGCAAAAAGAATCGGTCAAAAATAATATTCCTAACTCAAAATAGCTCAAATCTAGTGATTTGAGAAAATTCATACAAACACAAATTTAAACTGCTCAAATGTGAAATAAAATTGAACTAACATAAACTTCAGCAAATTTGTGACACATAGCAATTGGAATCACTCAAAAATACTAAAAACTCTAAAAGATATGAATTTTCTAAGATTGCTATTTTCTGGAAAAAAATGAATTACGGGATTTCGTGGATCTCACCGAGTAGTCGTCGGAGTTGGGGAAGAAGATCGGATCCGATGTTGCGTTGCTCCTAGAGGAAAGGAGATCACGGACGGTGGAGAGGAGATCATATAAACCTCAGGAGAGGTCGAGGCGCGGCGGGCGGCACTTGGCGGCGGCGGTGGTGTTGCACTGCTGCTGCTGCTGGAGAGGAGTGGAGAGGAGAGGAGAGGAGAGGTGTTGGTTTGATGTGTTGGAGGGGGTGCTTGGGTATTTATAGTGGGGAGGGAGGGCTTTGCTTGGGTAGGGGACAAGAAATAGACTAGGATTAGGAAACAAAAGGAAAAGATCTAGAAACAAATCGAATAAACGGAATAACGAACGGGATCAAATCCTACTAGGATTTGTAAAAGAATAGGAAACCTTGGCTCCTGGCTCCCTAGGTGCGTGCGGTGGATGGCCTTGGCGGCCGGGTCATTGGCTTGGCCTTGGCCCTTGGCCCTTGGCCCGGGGGCGCAGCAAATTTTTTTTTGCAGAGACAACAAAACAGAAATAAATAAAATTTTATATAGGCATATAATATATCAAAATTTTCAGAAAAAGATTTTCTATAACATGAACACTATTTTAGCTTCAAATAAAATACACACAAATTTTAATAATTCACACAGTGCTACCGTCCAATAAAATCCAATAAAAATCATTTTAAAATACCAAAATGACTTCAAATTAATTTCTCTCAATTTTCTGATGTAGGGAATCATGTTACCCTATTTTCCATATATTTTGTTTTTGGAGAAAATAATTTGAATAAAACTCAAATAACTCCAATTGGAAATAAATTCAAAAGAACTTTGAATTTAATTCTTTTAGAACTCCCAACTCATATTTCATTTAATTTGAAGAAGTCATTTTATCTTCTCTCGTGAAAATCATTGAGTTGCATAAAGTTTCAGAATTGGAAATATTTCCCAAATGAAATTCAAATATTTTCAACACCCCTTGTCATTTAAATAAATGGAAGAAGTCATGTCATCTTCTCTCCAGGGTTTTTTGATGAAAAGAATTTGAATTCCCGAAGATCATAAAAGCAAAAATGAAAGTTTGGGAAAGTCCTTTTATTCTCTCTCATTTAACTTTCAAAAAGTTTCAAATTCCACTCAATTTCAGACAATCAATCACTCAACAATTAAACAAACAATCAGAATTGTTTATTTAATATAACATTCCAAAATTTAGAATTTTGGGATGTTACAAATCTACCACACTTAAAATAAATCTCGTCCTCGAGATTCGAAGAGGCTAGCAAGAAAAGGGTTAGGGTTTGGGGGTCTTCAAAATCCATCGATCATCACAAGGGGTCTGGGGTGCTACCACCCTTAGAAGCATTGTTACGGTTCCATCGAAACTCATATACTCCATCCTTATCGTTGACAGTGTCGGTCTTCTCAGATTGTAAGGATAATTCCTTCTCTGGGCTCTTCCGGTAGTGGCATAACCTTTTCCTCAATTCTTTTGTCCTTTACTCTTGGTAAGGTTATTCCGAGACTGGGTCTTCATAGCTGACGGGTCTGCCGCCAATTCTAAACAAATATCGGTATCTCATGGTGGTTAACGATTTATGGTTTCCCAGAAAACGGGTCAGGTTGAACCTCACCGTATAACCTACGGTTGGCAACAACTGCCGTGTACAGGGAAAAAATACCTATACCTTTCTAAGGTTTAAACAAGGTTTTGATCGTCGTCTCTCGTACTATAGGTAAGTCACTCAGATTTTACCATCCCATATAGCAAAGCGAATAATAAGAGTAAGTCGGTATGGTGATCAATCCATCCCGCACCCAAATCATTACCTTGTACATGGTTTAGCGAATCTCGCATTCTAACACTCGGTCATCCTCACAGGCATTGCAGAATTTCTCTTGTCGACGAACCAAGTTCGAAAATCCATTGATTCTGCAGGCCAAACAAACATCTATCGCTCCTTAACAACTCTCGTGTTTTATGTAAACTCCTATAGAATCGCCGATTGATCAAATCGTAGTCTATTCCCAAAATTTCTTTCTCCAAAGGGTACTTGATCCTTATTAATTCTTGGGCATGTGGGTTATGGCCCACTTCAACACTAGTGCAGCTTTAACTCATCCTTGGGGTAACTCTCTTGTTCCATATTACACATCCTTTAAATCCAGTAGTACTGTGTTTCTTCATACCATCATATCAAAAGCAAAACTCCAACCTTTTTTTTCGAACTACAGTCCGTGGAATATATATTTTCTTATCCATTAGTCTAGTCTTCTTCACAGGGTACTACCACCCTAAAAATGAAATTCACAAATCCATCCATAGACCATATTTCTCATATCCTTGAAAATGGTCAAAATCTTTGTTCACAGAGTAACAACTCCTACAATTAAACATATGAAAACATGTCACCTTAACTTTATTGATTTCATGAATCCATTACAAACTCGAGCACCCATTACATAACTCAACTTATTGTACTCATAAACATGAAATTGCTTTCTATTACTCTTGTTTCCAATATCAAAATTCCAACTACTCAACTCCAGCTTTCATCTTGTTGGGACATTTAGTAGCATAATGTCCTGCTTCCTTGCAGTGAAAACAAAAGACTTTCGACATGTCTCGGGCTTCTTTGTGATTATGTAGGCTCCTTGGATTCTTGGCTTCTTTTCGGACATTTACTAGCGTAATGACCTAAATCCTTGCACCTGTAACAAGTGATATGACTCAGGTCCTTCTCTGCGAAAATTGTGTTGTTCGGGGTTGCCTTCTTTTCTCTTCCTGGATTTCTCTCAGAACGATCGAGCTTCTATTTCCCAAGGGTCAAACTTCACTTCTGCTGTCGGGAAATCTCTGAAATATTCTTCTCTTTCCTTGGTACAATACTGGGAAAAATGTCCTTCTTCTCCACATGAATAGCAAGCGTTGGAGTAAAATCTGTTGAGGCCTTCTCCATCAGGGTCTTCAACACATTCCTTCATCACAAGTTCTTTCATAACTTCTCGGAGGGCTTCTTTCATGGCTTCCTTCAGCTGCTTGGTAATTTTCTATACCTTGGGGTAAATTTGGCACTGAGCCGGGAAATGAGTAACTCCTTCACACAGGAAACAAGTAACCTACCCAGTCGGGCATTCTTCAGCTGGGTGTTTCTCCTCACAATGAGGGCATCCATCCTTGTGTTCCTCCTGGGTGTGTCCTATTTCTCCGCAAATCTTGCAGGCACAAGGTTTATTTCTTGGTGTATCATGGTGCTTCCGGATAAGACGAGATCTTGTCAGAGTCTTCTTGAATTCTTCCCAAGTCTTTGCTCCATTCCATCCCTGTATAGCTTGATGCATCTGCCACCATGTTGCAGCACTTCCTTCAAAGCTTCAAGAGCGACGATACTTCATTCTTCCTTGAAACCAAATTGCTCCAAGTGACTCTCCATGTTCGAATCCATAGCTCGCCTCCGGCTGGGTTTTCGGTCCAGAGAAAACCGGTCCAACTTCATTCATCATCTACTGGGTCCAAAAGTTTTGGGATGAGATATGAGAGAGGTGGGGAGGGATACACACAATACAAACAATAGTTTTTGAAGAAAAGGGTTTTACTTTGTGGCTGTCGGAAAACATCAAACAAATGACAGCTCACAAATCGCCGCATCTAACGTAAGTGTGTAACAGGGGTTTGGTCTTCTAAAGGTCAAATAATTCTTTAGATTATTCAAATTCTTCTAGTCTTCGGAGTCTTCACTCTTCTAATGCATGGTGAAACCCTTGTTACTTTGAAATGGCCATCAGTTGTCCGATATCTTTAATTCTTGGAGTGACTTCAGTTGATCTTCCGTGTGGTCAAAAGGGAAAGGTGTATATTCTAACTATTTGAGGTCAGAGGGACTACTTGATAAAATCAGAAAAGACGAGAAGTAAAGGATCCTTTTGAAAATAAAGTTTTAGAGATTTCCTGTCCTAGGGGCTTTCCGATTTCTAGGGTCACGTCCTACACCAACATGTGCTCGATACCATATTCAGAGCGACCCGACCTCGAGACGGTCAAGCCTCGTGTATCATGCCATCCTCGGATCAAGATCTTTGGCACACAGTACATCAATGTATATATCAAAGTGCAATCACATGTATAAATAACGAAATGATATATACCTCATAATACTCAGCGGAAACAATCAAACGGGTGTGGAGTCCCATCAACGCCATCGGCAGGTTGAGTGTAGACCGTAACCACAGATCGTAACTCTTACTGTCGAAGAAAATCCTGCAACATGATACGTTGCAGCCGTGTAGGTCAAGACATTGAATGTACCGCAAGATCACAATAAGAGAAAACAGATGATAAACTATACTATATGCAGTATGGCTTTGTGGCTCTGTATCTGAGTTTTGTTTGCGTAAAAGCTGGTTTTATTTTCCCTACATCAAAGGAATAAATGAAGTCTGTACTATAGATTTTTCTATCATGACATGGTTCCGCCAACCGATGTCTCATAGCCCAAATTCATCATAAGTTGCCCACAATTAAGTTATCAGTCCGGTGTTGAGAGTTCCGAGATAGATCCAAGTCCAGATGCTCAAATTGTCCGTAACCGGGGACACGGCTAATCGATTAGGTTTTGAACCCTCTGCAGAGGTTTGTACACTTTACCCGCAAGATTCGATCCTCTTTTACGTTCTCGCACTTCGTGGTGTTTGAGAACAAGATGACCAAACATGGTCTTCGAAGAGTTCCTCGACCACCGTCCGGTGCTCATCCAATCCTACCGTAGTTCTACATCTGCTAGCACCGTCCCAGCCAGAGTCACAACTAAGGTCAACCAAGCCAGATCCCATAATGACTTGCGGTTGCATGTAAGCTTCCGGCATGAAGTATTCTTCCGTCTCTTTGAGTCTGGGTGAAGCTTTCCGCAAGATGTCATGGCGCTTCTCCATGCATCCCGCCAACCACTGGTTTCTCCAGGTGCCCACAACCGCCCTTCACCCAAAGAGTGTATTGAATTCTTGTCTCGAGTCTTGAAGTCTTGAGGCCTTGAAAATGCAGTCCTTGCAGATGCCATCATGGAGTTGTCGTCATTGACGTAGAGTCCTCCATTCTCACACCACTCCCGAGTACTCATACCAACCCCGTCTACTATAGCGTAGCATTTAAATAAATAACGTCCCGGGCTTGGTAACAGGGTGATGGGTTCCTACCTCATGCATACTACTCAACTACAAGGATTCAATAACACTACTGAGGGGTGGTTGCAAAGGTGCCACTAAATGCAATAAAACATAGGTATGAAAGCATGGTCAACGTGAACTTGCCTGGTACGTTGATGAAGATAACAACACTCTCACAAAATTTGATAGAACTATTCGTCACTCTCCGAAGAAAATCTATACAAGTCAAACATAGCATTCACATAAGCAATCATTCTAGCAAGCAATACTAACACTCAAAATAACAATTAAAACAAAAAAACTCAATAATAAAACTCCAACAAAGTCCAAAGAAGCTTCAAATAAAACTAGAAAAAAAACTACTAACGAAAATCTATGACTTTGCTACAAGCATCTAACATAGTTTTGCCCTAAGTAAAAAACAACTTAACAACAATTAAAACACTAAACTAATAATTTAACAGAAAATAAAAAGTAAAACAACTAAGTTAACAGAAAGTATTTTTTTCATAAAATTTTATTTGCAAAAAGAAACAAATAAAAAGCTTTTATAAAACTCTGACTATGACCTATAGAAGGTTTCATACAAAACTAAGGAAAATAAATTTTTTAAAATAAAAATAAATTTTTCTCCTGTTTTCTAACAGAAACACAACTAGTTTTGTCAAAAGTGACAAAAAGAAATAATTTAAAACTAATAAAAACAATAAAGAAAAAGCTAAAACAGAACTAATAATAAAACAGTACTGTTTTGCTAAAAACCTAATTTAAATTAACCTAGAAATAAAATACTAAATACTACTGGATAAACAAAGGTCCTAGAGACCAGGAGCAAAAAGAATCGGTCAAAAATAATATTCCTAACTCAAAATAGCTCAAATCTAGTGATTTGAGAAAATTCATACAAACACAAATTTAAACTGCTCAAATGTGAAATAAAATTGAACTAACAGAAACTTCAGCAAATTTGTGACACATAGCAATTGGAATCACTCAAAAATACTAAAAACTCTAAAAGATATGAATTTTCTAAGATTGCTATTTTCTGAAGAAAAAAATGAATTACGGGATTTCGTGGATCTCACCGGAGTAGTCGTCGGAGTTGGGGAAGAAGATCGGATCCGATGTTGCGGTTGCTCCTAGAGGAAAGGAGATCACGGGACGGTGGAGAGGAGATCATATAAACCTCAGGAGAGGTCGAGGCGGGCGGCACTTGGCGGCGGTGGTGTGTTGCACTCTGCTGCTGGAGAGGAGTGGAGAGGAGAGGAGAGGAGAGGTGTTGGTTTGATGTGTTGGAGGGGGTGCTTGGGTATTTATAGTGGGGAGGGGAGGGCTTTGCTTGGGTAGGGGACAAGAAATAGACTAGGATTAGGAAACAAAAGGGAAAAGATCTAGAAACAAATCGGAATAAACGGAATAACGAAACGGGATCAAATCCTACTAGGATTTGTAAAAGAATAGGAAACCTTGGCTCCTGGCTCCCTAGGTGCGTGCGGTGGATGGCCTTGGCGACGGGCCGCTGCTTGCAACCTTGGCCCGGCGAGCAGCAAAAATTTTTTTTGACAGAGACAACAAAACAGAAATAAATAAAAAATTTATATAGGCATATAATATATCAAAATTTTCAGAAAAAGATTTTCTATAACATGAACACTATTTTAGCTTCAAATAAAATACACACAAATTTTAATAATTCACACAGTGCTACCGGTCCAATAAAATCCAATAAAAATCATTTTAAAATACCAAAATGACTTCAAATTAATTTCTCTCAATTTTCTGATGTAGGGAATCATGTTACCCTATTTTCCATATATTTTGTTTTTGGAGAAAATAATTTGAATAAAACTCAAATAACTCCAAATTGGAAATAAATTCAAAAGAACTTTGAATTTAATTCTTTTAGAACTCCCAACTCATATTTCATTTAATTTGAAGAAGTCATTTTATCTTCTCTCGTGAAAATCATTGAGTTGCATAAAGTTTCAGAATTGGAAATATTTTCCAAATGAAATTCAAATATTTTCAACACCCCTTGTCATTTAAATAAATGGAAGAAGTCATGTCATCTTCTCTCCAGGGTTTTGTGATGAAAAGAATTTGAATTCCCGAAGATCATAAAAGCAAAAATGAAAGTTTGGGAAAGTCCTTTTATTCTCTCTCATTTAACTTTCAAAAAGTTTCAAATTCCACTCAATTTCAGACAATCAATCACTCAACAATTAAAAAAACAATCAGAATTGTTTATTTAATATAACATTCCAAAATTTAGAATTTTGGGATGTTACAAAGTGGCTGGTTATTATCATATAGCAGCACCACCTGAAAGCATCATATAGCAGCAACAGCTCATAGCAACTCATCATACAGCAGGAGCAGTCTGCAATTCATCATATACCAGCAGCAGCTCATAGCAATTCATCCTTCAACAGCACCTCAAGGCCATGGCCTGGGAGGAGTGGAGGGGGGACAAGGTGCCTTCTGCCGCAGTGTGGCATCAGCCGTAGTTGTGCAGCGCCCGCTGGAGTAGTGTGTTGCACGAACCACAAGGAGCAGCTTTGGAGACCATGAGAATGAGGGGCGGCGCCAGAGGAGGAGCAGCCAGGAGGTTTGCCCCACCCACCGGCCATGTAGCCTAGCTGGACATAGCATCATCGAGGACCAGGCCAAATGGGACCAATGGCGACGGCTCACTGGAGGAACCCTAGTGCTGCAGCGGGGATCGAGGTAGAGGAAAGGGAGAGGAGATGCAAGCGGGCAGGCAATGAATGCTTGCGTGTTTGTTTTACTTGAGGGTCGTGTGTGGCACAAAGTCGGCAGTTGCATTTGAGTGTAATATAGGCGGACAACAGAGTCATTTCACTATTCCCTTCCTTCAATTTTTAGTGAGGTTCTACCCAAACACCCCTCCAAAGCGAAATTAGTTAAGCCCAAGCCCATAACTCAAAAATGACTTCTTTACATCTTTTAAGGCTTATTTTGACAATATACCCTGAAAAGGCGGAATCGAACTGGCCCTTAACCTGCAATTCAATTGTGCGTGCAATGATGAATCACTCATGCCTGCTATCTGTACATTTAGGCATCATCATACATGGCATAACCTAATACATGTGCTTTCCATTGTAGAATCTGGAATATGCAATGTTTATGTTAGTTCATATGTTGCACATGATGTTTAAATGCCCCTTAAATCTGGTCAGTCAAGTGATGGTCTTTAAGCCTCCTTCTTTGCTTCTTTTCTTGATATGTAAGATTTGCTCACACATCTGTTCAATTGCTTGTTTGCATCAGCCAACCATACTAGGACTTTTTGCTTTGATTACTTGTTGTTCTTGACCTAACACTCTAACAGAGCTTGTCAACGATTTAAACACTAAGGTCTGCTATAGTGGGGCCTTGTCTAACTCATAGGTAAATAAAGGTTTGGCTGTACACTACAGTAGGCTCTCCAAGAGTACCTGGAGATCCAGTTCGAAGGTATGCCTAGTTTTTACATAGTGCAGACATAGTAAATGCTCAATCCATTGTGTGCAAGTGCAAGAGATGCGGCATGTTTCATTATGTGGTGTTGTTTTGTTATAATCTCATCCTTTTGTGTTCACAGACTGGAAAATATGCATATTTATCTTCCAAGGAGATGAGTAACTAGTTTGTGTCACCTTGCAGAGGGGGTGCAATGAATATAAGATTGAGGATTTCCAAGTACAAGATGTTAGGAAGAAGCCTTGCAAGAGAAGTAGGAGCTGCGCTGAGCCTCTTCAACCTGCTAAGGTAAGTCACTGTATGCAACTCAACAGTTCAATTCCTTGTTTGTTTCAGGCATAGTTAATTTTCTCTTTTCAATTGCTTTATTTGTCCTCACTTAATGAGATGCCCAAATAATTATGCCTGATGTTTGGTACTTGTATCACTATTAGTTGACATAATTAAAGGCCTTACCATTTAATTACTCTGCCGAAGTGTGCCTGAAGCTTTGAAGTCTATTAACCAACTATTATTGCATGAGGCTCACAATCTAGTTTATACTATGCTAATGATTGCATAGTTTTGCCTGCTGTAGTATGTTTGTATGAAACCCTCTGCTGTTCATTATGCTCCCTAAGACTTTAATTGAGGTACATAATGGCCAACTGCTTGCTTACTTATACGCAACATGCTGTCTAAATTTGTAACTTGTCTGTGTTTTCGATTGGGCCCCAACATCATGCTCCTCCGGTGAGCTAAGAGGAATTTCTGTATGCAGGCTACAGACTATCTTTTTATAATTTTAAAATATCACCGCTTATGCTTCATGACGTGTAACATTTTTTGTGTGAAAGTGACGTGTAACATTATTGTTAGTCCTGTTTTGCCATGTAGTACAAAATAGTGTCTTGTTCGCTTCATTTGTTGTAACTATATTTTGCCCTAGTCATGTGTACTTACGTAAACATTTCAGGAGGAAGTGACATCAACACAAAATCTCTGAGCAGTGCGGCATGGCCGTTATCAATGATTATGGATTGAATTGGAATGTGCTGATGTTCTCGAGCATCAACTAGAGGTGGCAAGACAACGTGTACATGATTGTCAACGATAATCAACAAGTTGAGACTGGACATGCAGGTATTAGATACGAGAGTCAAAAAATGAAACAAGACACCGAGGTAACCATGAAGGAATTGGAGATTTTGCAGACTAAAATTTGTGCTATCTGAATCCGGCCAATCCTATTTTTTGAAGAGATTATAGTTCAAATGGAGTTAAGTTGATGCGTCTCCATGATGTATGAGCCGTATTTGCCCAGTGTATGTAATTTGTTGTTTGTGTATGCTTTATTATCACCGTGCTGCACTATAATGCCCAAAGGGTATAATCGGCTGTAATTTCTTTATTGTATAGTGTAGGATTATTCTACCTTTCTAACCCTTGATCTCTTTGTTGTATAGTGTATGCTTTTTAGAGGTGATAGTATTGAGTAGGACAATTCTTTGAATATGCTATATCGTTTAAACGGGGGCCAACTCGCCCGACCATGGGCCTTCTACGTCACGTAGGATCCATGGGCCTTCTACGTCTCGTAGGATCCATGGGCCTTCTACGTCTCGCAGGATCCATGGGCCTTCTACGTCTCGCAGTGTCCATGGGCCTTCTACGTCTCGCAGGATCCATGGGCCTTCTACGTCATGTAGGATCCATGGGCCGCCGACTCATTTATGGGTCTTGTACTGGCCTTTAATGGGCCGTAGACGGGCCTATAATGGAAATCGTACATTTTATTGGCTGACCATAACGGGCCGTTAATAGGCCGTATTTGGTGATGCTATGAAAATGGCCCAACAAACTAACGGACCACAAACGGGCCGACTGTAACGACGGGTTGAATTTGGCCCACAAGCAGAAAATGACAGTAACGGGCCGTAAGTAACCAAATGCTGCAAATAAGCCCAAGAATAAATGGGCTCTGGGAAGGCCGAAAGATAACATGGGTTGTAAACGGACCAACTGAATAACGGGCCCTTAATGGGTATAAAGCGACATGTTGTTCATTACGGGCCGTTTCACCACGGGCCGTTAATGGGTCTAAAGTAATACACTTGTTCGCTCATCGCGGCGGTTTCACCACGGGCCATTAATAGGCCAAGAGTTACATAGGGCCTCATATGGGCCGAAGACGCCATGGGCCATACATGGGCCGAAGTGAAAACGGGCTGGAATCATATTGATGGCCCAGATGACGCCATCGGGCCTAATTCGGATAGGGCGTAACGGGCCTTGGGTTAGTGGGCTGTAAATGGGCTATATGCGAACAGGCCATTAACAGGCTTTCCATGGGCCGGCCCGTCACCTTTTGACCAAGTCAAACGGGCCGGCCTTTTCACAGGAATGGGCCTCTGTTGGGCTGTGCCACGTGTCGACGTATCATAGGCGTCTTATGTCCAATGAGTGGATGAGATCTATCTTAACAATGAGCCGACACGTGTTTCCTCCAGCCAATGATGATTTTACACGTGGAAAATCCCCATTGGTCAGGGCTGTTAACGGGTTATCGGATCCAAAACCCGACCCGATAGCTTAACGGCGTTCCGTTACGGTGGATGCCACGTGTTGGTCACCCTTGACGAAAGAACTTCTGTGACGCGCGATTTATCGTCATGGAAGTGGACACTTCCGTGATGATAATTTTGGTAATGTCATCGAACACTTCTAAGACAACACAGGTATGACTATCTCGATTCTGTCATAAATTTGTCATGGATGTACATGCATGAAAAAAAACGCGACTTACTGTGACAAACACGTATCATCACGGAAGTGTATTTTTTTAGTGTCTGTAGCACAAATTGACTCAACATAGGCCGCTTCACCTTCCTCACAATCCAAAGCGATCTTCTGACTTCCGTGTACTGTGATAGTTCCCTTATAACCCGGCATCTTGAGCTGTAAATAGATATAACAGGGCCTTGCCATGAATTTTGCATAAGCCGGCCGTCCAAACAGTGCATGATATGGGCTCTGGATTTTCACCACTTCAAAGGTCAGCGTTTCAGACCGGGAATCATGCTCATCTCCAAATACGACCTCCAAAGCGATCTTGCCAACAGGATATGCCGATTTACCTGGTACTACACCATGGAAAACGGTGTTTGACGGTTTAAGATTCTTATCTGTCAACCCCATGCGACGAAAAGTCTCATAGTACAGGATGTTGATACTGCTCCCTCCATCCATCAAAACTTTGGTAAACTTATAACCTCCCACCTGAGGTGCTACCACCAAAGCTAGTTGACCCGGATTGTCAACCCGGGGTGGATGATCCTCTCTGCTCCACACAATGGGCTGCTCGGACCACCGTAAATAGTGTGGCACTGCCGGTTCAATAGAATTGACTGCCCTCTTGTGAAGCTTCTGATCACGCTTGCACAGGCTAGTGGTGAACACATGATACTGCCCACCATTCAATTGCTTGGGGTGACTTTGATAACCGGACTGCTGCTGATTCCCTTGATTATTCTGTTGATTATTACCACCTTGGTTGTTCTGGTGGCCCTGATTATTCTGAAATCCAGAGCTTGAACCGCCACTACCATGAAAACCTGGACCAGAACCGCCCGGTGGACCCTGATCATACCGGTAGAAATCAGAGTTTTTGAACTCCTTCATAATGTAACAATCTTTCCAAAGATGTGTGGAAGGGGCCTCCTTAGTACCATGCTTTGGGCAGGGCTAGTTTAACAACCACTCCAGATTCATCCATCCACCGCGCTGGGGCGGTTTATCTTTACGGTGCTGCATATTGGTGTTAGCCACAAAATCTGAATTATCTGCTTTGCGCTTACCATTATTCCCATGGCCTCCTTGGTTGTGATGCTATCCTTTTGCACCGCCGTTCTTCTTTCCTTCTCCGCCTCCTCATCGACTCGGGATCCTTGGTATTATCGAATCGGCATACTTGACCAAGGCTGCCATAAGTGTTCCCATGTCATTGCAAAGGGCGCTTAAGCTGTCCCAACTTCATCTTTAGTGACTTAAACCGGCAATTACGCTCCAGCGTTATGATCGCTTGGCCAGCATTAATTCGGTCTGACGAATGCAAAACTTCTGAAACCCGGCGCACCCAATGGGTTGTTGACTCGTTCTCCCCCTGAACATAGGCATCTAGATCCACAATGGACATAGGCTGTTTGCAGGTGTCCTTGAAATTGGCTATAAACCGGGCCTTCAACTGATCCCATGATTCGATGGAGTTGGTTGATAGGTTTTTCAACCAAGTACGAGCTGTCCCTTCCAACATCATTGTGAAATACTTTGCACAGGCCGCTTCATCCACATCCAGCATCTCCATTGTCATCTCATAACTCTCGACCCACGCCTCAGGTGGCTGATCAGCAGTGTAATTTGGTACCTTACGCGGACCCTTGAAATACTTAGGCAGTCGCACATTACGGAGAGCCGAAATAAGACACGGCACTCCCCAGGAACTGAAAGCAAGCCCGGTGCCCCGGTCCACTGATGCCGCTGGCTGAATTGGGGCGGTTTGATAGCGACCCGCATGTGGTGCTGCCAAAGCGGCCTCCCTTCATGCTCTGCCATTATCCACCACATCCTGCACCGGATTACGGCGCCGAGCGCTGCTAGACACCTCCGGCTCATCCATGTGCCTACTATAACTCTTTCTCGGACGAGGGGTGGAATGAATTCTATCTCGGCTATAGGAATAAGCCTGCTGCTGCACCACAGCGGTTTGAAGAAGATCCCTGGCCCGCCGCGTCTCAATCGCCGCCAGTGAATTGCCCTCCATCGGAATAGCTGCCAGACGAGATGTCGCAGCAATCATGTTATCCAAAGGGCTCGAAAAGTGACCTGGTGGTGTTGGCACATACGACGGCGGGTTGTCCGTTCGTCGAGGTGGTTCCATTATCCGTGGTTGATCCGGCGCTGCTCCAGGCGCATCGGTCCAGTTTGCAGCGGCCGGTTTACTCGTCCTAGCCCCCGGCGTATTAAAGAGATTTAATCCTTCGAAGCCCGGCTGCATCCGTGATCGATACTTCCTTCACATCACGTCGTTTGACGCATTTTGATCCAACATGAGCCGGAAATTATGTGCCTGTATCTGCTGTGATTGGGCATCCAAAGCGGCCCGTTCTTCAGCCATCCTGGCATCCTCAGCTGCCAGGTCCTCCTTAGCCTGCGCTATCTGGTCCTTCAGCTTAGCAACTTCCACATTGTGTTGATCATGTGTTTCGGGGGTAACTGCCGTGGTTAACAAGGTCGTCCAGGCATCCATCAAATCGGAGAGAACTTGAGCCGGCCGGTGCACCGAGCCTCCTGCCACGGCCGCCGATCTAGAAATCATGGCTGCTGTAGATGAAGATTGCAAAGCGGGCTGTGTCCCGACCATCTTGATAGCAACTCGACTCGGCGGTTCAAGGAGGTCCGGAATACTGTTGCCGTCGGAATAGCCTCCGAACACACCATCATGAACTTGGTATAAGGACTCGGTTTCACCGGTGGACGACTCACCGTCGGAATAAATAGCCGTCTCGCCTTCAGACACCGATTCAGATCCGATCCCATGGACACATCCTGCGAACGCACGCTTCGTGGAAGGCTTAACCCGGGCAGGACTTGCACGCTGAGCCGTCTCGACGAGGTCGGTGCAGGTGTCCGGCTCAAGGCCCGGTTCGCCGATCTTGCCGATGAAGACATGAATTCCGCCAAAGGGGGCCCAGTACCCGTACTCGATTGAGCCGGCCTCGGGGCCCCATCCTTCGTCGTCGATGTAGAGCTTGCCGCGACGACTCTTGGTCATCCAGCCAACCGCATACCCCTTCGGTCCTTCGAAGTTGCCCTTCAAACACTCGAGACCATCGTGCGATAGCCCCACGGTGGGCGCCAACTGTCGTGGATTTGTCACGGCAGATGTCCTCATGGAAGGACTTAGTCGTGGAGCCATCGCTACGGGTTAGCTTGAAGGGGTTAAACCGGACAAGGGACACGGGAGTTTATACTAGTTCGGCCCCTTCGATGAAGGTAAAAGCCTACGTCTAGTTTGTGATGGGATTATTGGGGTTTCGATGACCAGGGAGCGAATACGCTTTGCCTGAGTCTCGAGTTGTTGTTGTTTGTCTCTGAACCGCCGCCAGGTCGTCCCTTTATATACACAGGGTGACGCCTGGCCGGTCTACAGAGTCCCGAGGCTGGCTCATACAAGTGTCCAGCCCGGTCTCTTCCTTTCCCTAACTTACAATACAAGTTATACAAATATGGCGGTTTACCGCTATGGGCCCTAATCCGCCTCTGGGCTCTGGGCCTCTAGTCTTATCAGTAAAACGCCATCTTCTTTGTCTTCCTAAGCTTCAGTATAGTTGAGCGTGAACCGGCCCCTCCTGGGCGGTTTACCCTCAGTAGTTATATCCTCAACAATAATGTCCAAGGAAGTGGTCATGTTGGAGTGGAGGGTGTGCTCCTAATACTGGTTGCAACGTGTCTACTAAAGAGTGCCAAGCATTATAAATTCTTTACTTTCCGACCATCATACTCCCTCCGTTCCAAAATAAGTGACTCAACTTTGTACTAGCTTTAGTACAAAGTTAGTACAAAATTGAGTCACTTATTTTGGGACGGTGGGAGTATTTTGAAAAGGAAAGTATAAATATAAATTAAGTTAATAGGGATTGCGAGATATAAGAATTAATATATGATTTATTTGAAGCTGCTACATGTATGTGAATGATGCACAATTACTTTTGCATTGAAGTAGTTGTTCATCTATCGGATCGTTAAATGTTTAGATTTCTGTCAAAAAAATTACGCAGGATTGTTGAATATCGACAAGTTATTACAAATAATCCAAATTCTTTATAGCAAGTTGAAGGAGTAGCTTTTATTGGCAGAGAAGAAGATTATGAGCTTTTGGAATAAAATAGGATATTCATGAAGTGGATCCTTATGAGTATTAAAATCATATTATTCACCATGACGGGCAAACTCTCAAATACCACACAAACTCACAAATTTATTTTGTACCCGTTGCAACGCACGGGCAAATTCACACACATGTTCACATAAGGAAACGTATGTGTGCAGACTAAGGCATAGCATAGTGGTGGGAAGGGGCTGATATCTTCCCACCCACCCAGGTTCAAGGCATGGTACTTGCAATTTGGGTATGTTGCACCAATTATACTGTAGGGAGTTCCCTTACAGTCTTTCAGTCAAAAAAAAGGAAATGTATGTGTAACATACTAATCATCGCACACGAGTACTCGCAGAAGCATCGTGTGCGATACTCCTAGCCACCTCAAGCAACTAGTTTGCATTTTTCAAAGTTTTTTGTACACACAGAATCACACACGAAGTAACTGTATTGACCGTCTGTGTTGTAAATTCTCATCGCAAATAGTTCATTTTAGATGGCTGTTTGCCATGTATCACACACATCTTGTTTACACGAATCGTTTGTGTTCTTTTGGCTCATCGCAAACAGTTCATCCATGTGAACTGTATGCTGCATATCACACACATCTTGTTAAGTTGAACCGTTTCTGTTGTGTTCCCTAATCAAAAACAGTTCGCCGAGTTAATCAGATGCCGATATCGCATTTACACATTGATATGGCTGCTGTTTCTGTTGTTCTACCTCATCGCAAATAGTTCGAATGAATTAACCGTGTGTCCTGCATCGCACACACAATGTTATGGCTGCCCTTTCTGTTGTTCTGCCTCATCGCACACACAACTAAAACCTTAATCGTGTTTAATGTAGCCATCATCGCAAACGTTTTGCACCTTTTTTGACGGGTTTTTTACACCACCGTTTGTGATTATTGCATCGCACACAGTTTCAGCAAAGGGTCTCTGATCGTAGTGTCACATTAGTAGTCTCCTGCAGTAGTGGTCCCCGCTGTAGGATGTTGCAATATGTTCATGATTCGCTTATTGTAAGTCGCGGGAGTGACAGAAGCCTAAACACAGATAAGTGGGTGATAACCCACAAGTATAGGGGATCAATTATAGCCTTTCTCGATAAGTAAGAGTGTCGAACCCAACGCGGAGCTAAAGGTAGAACAAATATTCCCTCAACTTCTATCGACCACCGATACAACTCTAGGCACGCTTAACGTTCACTTTACCTAGAACAAGTATGAAACTAGAAGTACTTTGTAGGTGTGATAGGATAGGTTTGCAAGATAATAAAGAGCAAGTAAATAAAATCTAGGGGTTGTTTAGATAAAGAAATAACTAATTTGGTTTTAGTAGAGAGCTTTTTGTCACAAAAAGTTATTTGTCCCTAGGCAATCGATAACTAGCCCGGTAATCATTATGGCAATTTTATATGAGGGAGAGGCATAGGATAACATACTTTCTCTACTTGGATCATATGCACTGATGATTGGAACTGTAGCAAACATCCGTAACTACTAAAGATCATTATGGGAAAACCCAGCCATAACATTAAAGTATCAAGTTCTCTTTACTCCCATACACAAACAACCTACTTACTCGGGTCTGTGTTTCTATCACTCACACCACCCACTGATGAAGCTATGTACCCAGGGTAGGGTCATGGACCTGTCCAAGATACCTTCCCCAAGGACATCTCTCAAAAAACCAGAAGCATTTGAAGAAGAGTCATCATCCACTCGACCATGAAGCTGTGTTTCACTCGGCAGTCTTGAAGTCACTCGACCGTGAAGACTATCACCGACTACCGTAAGGTCTAGAGCCACTCAAGACTTTGCAACGGTCGGGAATTAAGTCATAGCTTTATGGTCATTATGTATCTTTATTGTCATGCTACAAGAACACCCCTCTTGATGACCATTTAACCCTATGTAATGGAGGGAGCTGGGTCCCGCGCACTCTATATAAGCCACCCCTCCTGCAGGGACAAGGGTTCACACCCCTGAACTCACACGCATATAATCCAATCGACCGCCTCGGGGCTCGAGACGTGGGCTATTACTTCCTCAAAGAAGGGCCTGAACTCAAAACTTGCATGTACAACCTCCATAGCTAAGATCTTGCCTCTACATCACCTACCCCTATTCTCTTTGTCGACTTAGAACCATGATGCTTAGCGCCCATGTGGGGCAGGTGTCTTAGCGACTTGTTGGAGAAGGCGATTTTTCCGATCCCCATCGACATGGTTTCAAAGCGGAGGTTTGGCCAAGGGTCGCGAGATCCGCCTCGGCCTTCGTGTTAAATCGCCGACGACTCCGCTTGGCTCCAGGAGGCTCCACTCGACGTCGAGGCGCTCCCCGTCCGCGGGGCAACGCACTTTCGCGTGTGCGTCCATGGTGTCCTCCTGCGACAGCCGTCGACTCAATATCAGTCAACTCTTGTGGCGTCCTCCCTCCCTGTTGCCCGCCGGAGCAAGCGTTCCGGTCGATCGAGGCTTCAGCGGTGGGTGAGGCACGCGGTGGCCCGCCAGTCGGCCATCCCCCAAGTCGCGGCAATCGATCCCGACGAAACTCTCTACGGCCTGTTCGATCTGTCGACTGGCTCCGTAGAAACTACATCCGAGTGCGACAGCATTGATCCTGCGGCGGAAGTCCTGATGGTCGATGGGCCTCGCAGTCCTCCTTTCTTCCCTCGCGTTGACGGTGGAGATGGCGAAGGTGATCCGTCGCGTGTCCACGAGGAGTACCTCCCCGAGCCCCTCTCTTCGCAGCAGAGGGAAGAACTTCGCCGCCGGAACATGGATGCACTTCATACTCCTATCATTGGAGAAAGCCCCGAGGCCCGAGCCTTGGAGGAGGCGCGCCTGGCCAACTTGGCTGAGCGTACTGGACTGGAGAACCTCCAGCACGCACTCGACGAGCGTGCTCGGCAGCAGGTTCCAGAATCCAGTCGAAGACAACTTTTTCCGCCTCCAACTCAGGTATATCGAACTCCAATCCAGAATCTCACAGCCGCAGCCCGAATAGTAGAGTCAACCCAGCCGTCCCAATGGAAGTCGGCGGAGGTTTGATGTAGATCGTGGCTTTACTCCGGCAGCAGGAGAATGAATACAGCTGTGTCACGGTCATGGAATAGGATCCACAAAAACGTCGTAGCAAATACATACCCAATGCCCACAGCCTGTGATCGCCCCGAGGCATGAGGGGTGGAGACCGGCGAGATCAAGATGTAAACCGCGAAGCAGATGATCACCGACTCGATCACGATGATCGCCGCCGAGTGCCCACGCCCCCAAGGAGTGGGTCATACGTGCCTCGACAAAGATGATGACAGACGCCCACACGGTGGGGGCGAAGGATTCTAATCGACCCGTGGAACCGGGCTTTGATGCGAGATCTATTCTCGCATAAGGTTTGGTCGATAGAAACAAAGCTCACAGAGAAGTCCATGACAGAGATTTTCCAACCAGCAGCAGAGTGCATGTCTCAGGTCCAGAGTGCTTCAACAGAGCCATCAGGGCCGCGGTGATTCCTCCCAACTTCAGGTTGGCGACTGGAGTCAGTAAGTTCACTGGTGAGTCCAAGCCTGACACTTGGCTTGAGGACTACAGAGTGGCTGTTCAGATTGGCGGCGGCAATGATGAAGTGGCAATGAAGCACCTTCCTCTGATGTTGGAGGGCTCGGCCAGAGCATGGTTAAATCAGTTAGCGCTCAGCAGTATCTACATTTGGGAAGTTCTTGCACGAGTGTTTGTCAGAACATTTGAAGGAACATGCAAACGACCAGCAGGGTTGACAGAGCTGCAATCTTGTGTGCAGAAGCCGAATGAAACTTTGAGGGACTATATCCAGAGATGGATCACGTTGCATCACACGGTGGAAAATGTGTCTGATCACCAAGCAGTTTGTGCCTTCAAGGAAGGCGTCAAATATCGAGAGTTGAATGTGAAGTTCGGTGGACCAGAGATATGTCTCTGAGTCGGATGATGGAGATTGCCACCAATTATGCCAATGGTGAAGAGGAGGATCGGCTCCGGAGTGGCAAGCGCAAAATAGTAGTCCATGAAACCGGAGGAGGGAACTCCAGTCGGAAGTAGAAGCGCAAAGCCGAGCCAGCTGCTCCTGGAGAAGTGTCGGTGTCAAAACCGGCGAATCTCGGGTAGGGGGTCCCGAACTGTGCGTCTAGGCGGATGGTAACAAGAGACAAGGGACACGATGTTTTTACCTAGTTTCGGGCCCTCTCGATGGAGGTAAAACCCTACTCCTGCTTGATTAATATTGATGATATGGGTAGTACAAGAGTAGATCTACCACGAGATCAGAGAGGCTAAACCCTAGAAGCTAGCCTATGATATGATTGTTGTTCGTCCTACGGACTAAAACCCTCCGGTTTATATAGACACTGGAGAGGGCTAGGGTTACACAGAGTCGGTTACAATGGGAGGAGATCTACATATCCGTATCGCCAAGCTTGCCTTCCATGCCAAGGAAAGTCCAATCCGGACACAGGACGAAGTCTTCAATCTTGTATCTTCATAGTCCAGGAGTCCTGCCAAAGGTTATAGTTCGGCTATCCGGACACCCCCTAATCCAAGACTCCCACAGTAGCCCCCGAACCAGGCTTCAATGACGATGAGTCCGGCGCGCAGATTGTCTTCGGCATTGCAAGGCGGGTTCTTCTCCAAATTCCGTGTACATGTTGAATAGTGTCTGGCTTCTCATGAATATTGCGCTCCTTGGCTCCCACGCCTAATAATGGCCATCTTCCACGGTCGCATTTAATGCGAAAAGTCGTGGTGTTTTACATTTAGCCCCTAGCTGTGTAAATGAGCTGCCTTAAAGAGACGAGGATTTAGATCCAAATCGCACCGTATTCCCTTCATGGGCATTCATCGAGCGCGATCCGACAGAGATCCATTCCATCATGGCCACCGACGCAGCTCCTCCTCTCGCCTCCCAGCCCTCGGCTGGAGATTGGGAGAGATGTCCGTCCCCGCACAGCGAGCTAGTGACGCCCAAGCCAATGGGTTTCTCCCCAGCCTACATGGTCCCGGTTCGAGCCGGGCTTGCCACCTATAATGGTGGAGAGCAAGCGGAGAGTGTCCCCAATCCCTCCAAAGGAGAGCGGGTATGCCTTGTCCCTTATTTGATAAGAGGGCTCGGATTTCCAATTCATCCGTTTCTCCGGGGCCTCGAGTTCTACGGCCTCCAACCGCACAACCTTACGCCCGCCTCCATATTGCATATTGCAGTGCTTCAGAGCCTTTGCGAGCTGTTTTGGGCATCGAGGCTCATTTCGCTACCGTGGAAGAAGCTGTTCGCCTTGTGCCCGCTCTCGGAAAATCAATATATCAAGTGGGCGGAGCAAGTATGGCGACGCCAGACCGGATATCTATCCGAACCCCATGAAGGCGTCCAAGACCGGCCTTCTAATGGTTTTATATAGAAGATCTCCCCGCCGGATCCTGCTCGGATTGGCCTCCCCGAGTTTGATAATGCTCCTTGAAGAAGCGCTGAGCCAAGGCCCACGGAGCCCTCAGAAGGAAAATGACAAGGACGTTCTTTATCTGATGAGCCGGATAAGGCTGTTAGCTCATTCCGGACTGACCATGATCGAGGTCATGGCCACATGCATTATGCGGGGGGTGCAACCGCTTTAGTATAGAGGCCACCCCATGTGGGATTTCAACGGGGAGGATGATGCCACCCGCTGCGGCCACAAGGGGCCGGAATCGGTTGCCGCTCTGACGAAGATCTTGTCCGCATTGTACAAGGGAGAAGAGGAGGAATTCCTCCGCGTCAATTCTCAGGGCGGATTTTCTATGTACAATCCTCCAAGCTGGGTAAGCGGACACTTCTTTTTGCCCATCCGTTCCATATTCCCATAGTCAAGTACCTTATCTTGTGATTTCGACGCAGGAATTGCGTCGGGCTGTAAAGGATATAAACAACCCTCCTCCACAACCCGAGGATCCAGAACGGCCTCGATCCGCCTCCCAAGAGGATCTCGACATATCCGTGGAGCTGATCGATGGGGTATTTTACCAATCGAGCATCGATAACGCCTTTGGTGGCTATTACAGCCGATTATCCCGGACTGCTCCCGCCTCACAAGTAATCGAGACCGAAGTCCTAATACTCAAGATGATCCATCCGTGCTTATTTTTATCACCGTATACCAATGGTGTTTTGCGGGAGGATCTCAAGGCGGAATGCCGAGCTCAAGGCGATCGGGCCAACAAGGGACCGCGAGGGCGGGCAGGCTAAAGAGACACACAGTTCGGGCCGAGGCACCGGCGCAGCTGTAAGGCGCGCCGCCTTATTCCAAGGTATTATTCTTACAATGCGTACTAACGCCCGTGCTCTCTTTTTTAGGAAAAGAGGGCTCACGGACTATATCCCGAGAGATTGCCAATCGCGCCTCCACCAGCCAGTGCTCCAAAGCCGATCCGAAGCGAGGCGAACACGAGGCGCAAGGCTTGACGCTCCTCCGACAGAGGATGCAGACAAACTGTCCGCCACCAATTCCGAGGTGGAGAGTGCCATGAATCACAGGCGCCGCCATACAGTTCTTCGCAACGCTTGTTTCTCCCAAGAGGCATTGGACGCCTTCAATTCGGAGATGCGCCTCCGTGCCGCCAAAATGGTCTAGCCAGAGCCACGGAGAAGTATGTGAAAGACATACGGGTGAGAAAATTTGATGGTTATATATGTCAGTAGCCCCCGAGACTTGAAATAGTTAGAATAACTGATTTAAGGATCATTTGTTATGCAGGATCTTACAGAAAAGAATACCCAACTGTCCCAGGAGCTGGAAGTGTGCAAAGCCCAACTTGAGGCCGCACTAGCCGCGGCAGGGGAGGACAAAGATACCCCCTCTGGTAATATATCCTTCGAAAGATAAGTATGTTGTGAAGTGCGGCGTGTGTGCAAATCTGACAATAACATTGCAGATGGCGCCGGAGTAGATCCGGACAAGCAACAACTCTTGCACCGGTTAAAGGCCGGCGAGAGCGTGCTTACGAAGGTGAGGCAGGAGAAGAATAATATCCAAGATGCCAACACCCAGCTGGGCGAGGAACTAAAGGATGTTCGTGCCCAGCTGTCGGACTCCGTGAAGGAGAATCGGCGGCTTCGACGCGACATTTTTAGTAAGTGCTTGAACGAACTTTTGAAAAAGAGTTCGGCGAGGAAGTCGACTAACAAAGTTATGTCTGTAGGTATGCTCACAGGTCGTCCTGCAGAGGAAATGCCCGGTTCTACGGGTGACCTTCTTCCCGAGCTCTTACAACTGCACAAACGAGTTCGGCTGGTGATGAAAGGCGTCGCCCAGGCCTTGTGGCCATCTATCTCCATGCCCGAAGGTCTTGGAGAGCTTGCAGAGAGGCTTAAGGGAGCGCGGCGGCGTTTCTGATTATGGAAGATATCGGCCTGCCGTCAAGGCGCTAGGGAGGCCTGGGCCATGGTGAAGATGCAGTACACGAAGGCTGACCCAAACCACATGGCCGACGTCGGACCTGTGGGGCCCGATGGGAAGGAGATCCCTGTGAGCTTAGTGTACGGCGAGGTAGAGTTGGCCGCCAAATATTCCCAACGGGACTATAAACTAGACAACCTGTTGGACGGTATTGAAGAGGAATATACCCAGTCAAATTGACTATGTAATTTAAGATGACATGTAAAATGCCTTCTAGCCGGATTGTAGATCGTTTGTCATGGCGGACCTTTTCGCTTCAACCTCGGGACCCGATAGTCCAGAGTGTGTCCAATACCCTCTCGGTTATGTCGTAACCGGGGCATGCATGGAGACCAAAGGGGTCATTAGTGCTTGAAATGCATAAGTGCCCAACTAGTTATGTTATATTACATGGTTAGTAAGAAACATCTTCCAGGAGAATAGTTCCGTTAGGGGTTCCTTTCTCGGAGGCATGCCCTAAAGTGCATGTCCGACTGCAAAAAGCGTAAAAGCATCTGGGGCAGATAAATAAACAAGTGAGAAATCATCTTTAGTTCACCGAATCGAATATTCCCTTAAGAACGCTAGCTTCGGCTTCACCCGTCGAGGTACACATCCGGTGACCCAGCAGTAACAATCGCAGAGGTGCTCCCTTTACCGCCTAGCCGAACAATCGGGAACGTAGGGGTAAGCACAGGAGCCAGGCAACCCAGCTTGGGCAAAACTTAAGTCATATCGATGCATATAATGGTGAACAAAGGTACATGCAGAAGTGTGACACATGTGTTGGGCATGAAGCCCATATAAATAAGCTTCTGTTAAAGAAGCCCCCAGGTATAATGAGCGCGGATAGTGCGTCAGTTGTGTGTGAACGAGTCGCGAACGAGCCCTTAAAGGTTGTAAGAGAAAAAAGGGGGGAGAAGGAGAGAAATATAAGACATCTAATGTATAAAAAATAGACAGAGGAAGGAGACGAACACAGAGTCCAGGGCTAGGCGTAGAATCTTCGGAGACGGGCTGCGTTCCATGGGTTCGGCTCGAGTCGGTTGTCCGATGCATCTCGCAGACGGTACGCTCCACCAGTCAGGACTTGGTCAATAATAAAGGGACCTTCCCATTTGGGCTTGAGTTTGTCCTTTTCTTGTCCGGCAGCGAGAACTAACTCGCCAACATTGTAAGTTTTGGCCCGTGCTTCTCGCTTTGGTATCTTCGAGCCTCTTGTTGATAGAATGCGAACGGGCTTTTGCCACGTCACGCTCCTCCTCCAAGGCGTCCAAACTGTCCTGTCGATCGAGTTCGGCTTCTCTTTATTCGTACATGCGCACGCGAGGTGAGTCATGAATTGTGTCGCAGGGCAGAACCGCCTCTGCGCCGTATACCATAAAGAATGGTGTGTATCCGGTGGTTCGATTCGGCATGGTCCGCAACCCCCAGAGCACGGAGTCGAGCTCCTCTACCCAGTGCGTGTTAGATTCCTTGAGGGACCGCACTAATCTGGGTTTGATGCCGCTCATGATTAGACCATTTGCTCGCTCGACTTGACCGTTAGTTTGTGGGTGATAGACTGAAGCATAGTCGAGCTTGATGCCCATGTTTTTGCACCGAGTTTGACCTCGTCGGCCGTAAAGTTCGTGCCGTTATCGGTGATGATGCTGTGGGGGCGCCGTAACGGTGTACGACCCGGATATGAAGTCTATCACCGTCCGGATTCGCCGCCTTAACAGCTTGGCTTCTATCCATTTGGTGAACTTATCCACCATGACCAGTAGGTATTTTTGCTTGTGGGTTCCTCCTTAAGGGGTCCAACCATGTCAAGCCCCTGCACCGAAGGGCCAGGTGATGGGTATAGTTTGAGGGCGGTGGGTGGCGATGGCTTTGGTTAGCAAAGAGCCGGCAACCGACGATCGTTGGACTAAGTCCCGAGCATCGCTCGGGCCGTCGGCCAATAAAATCCTGTACGGAAGGCCTTGCTTACAAGGGCCCGGCTGCGGCGTGGTGCTCGCCGAGTCCGCATGAACTTCAGCCAAAGATTCCGCCTTCCTCTTGGAGATACACCTTTGAAGGACTCCGTGGTGCTTTTCTTATAAAGCTCTCCTCATGGACTTTATAGGCTTTAGATCGCCGCACTATGCAGCGCGGCCTCGCTTTGGTCCTCGGAAGTTCCTGCCTAGTTAGGTAGGCTAGAATGGTTCTGCCCACGGGCAATGACTGCCATTATTACGTGGGCTGAAGATGTTACTTTGTTGGCCGAGCCTCCCGCTGTGTCAGAATGTTCGGTGTCGGGCAGTGCGGTTGGGTCCGGGCTATTATTTCCGGATTCCCCTTCCCATAATTCGGATGGCTTGAACAGCCTCTCCAAGAAGATGTTGGGGTGGACGGCATCGCGCTTTGCACCAATGCGTGCCAAGACGTCTGCTGCCTGATTGTTTTCCCGAGCTATATGGTGAAATTCGAGCCCCTCGAGCCGAGCTGACATTTTTAGGACGCGTTGCGATAAGCTACCATTTTCGGATCCTTGGCATCAAAGTCTCCATTTATTTGGGATATCGTGAGGTTCGTATCCCCGCACACCTCTAGGCACTGAATTCCCATGGATACTGCCATCCGGAGACCATGTAGAAGGGCCTCGTATTCGGCTGCGTTGTTGGAGTCCGATACATTATCCGAGTACGATTGAACTATATCTCCGTTGGGGACGTCGAGAACGACGCCAGCTCCTGCACCAGCCAACATTTTGGAGCCGTCAAGTGCATGATCCAGCTTGGAATATGTGTCGTACTTTTAGGGAGTTCGGTTTACCCATTTGGCTACGAAGTCGGCCAAAACTTGCGACTTAATAGCTCGCCGTGGCTTATAGGTTATGTCGAATCGGGAGGAGCTCAATGGCCCATTTGGCAATCCGCCCCGTCGCGTCGGGTTGTTTATAATATCGTTAAGAGGTACTTCAGAGGCTACTGTTATCGAATGCTCTTGAAAGTAGTGTCGCAGCTTCCGAGATGCCATAAATACCGCGTACGCTATATTTTGATAATGCGGGTACCATGACTTGCATGGAGCGTGGACAGTGGACAAGTAGTAAACTGGCTTTTGAAGGGGGAATTTGTGTCCGCCCGTTTCTCGTTCGACGACGAGCACTGCTCTTACAACTTGATGAGTTGCCATGATGTATAATAGCATTGGTTCGCCGATGTTAGGCGCGGCCAGGACCGGTTTTGTTGCCAATATGGCTTTTATTTCTTCGAAGTTCGCCAAAGGCGCATCCGCCCACTCAAGTGTTCGGCAAGGCTTGAGGAGGCGATAAAGGGTAATGCCTTTTCTCCCAAGTGGGAGATAAAGCGGCTTAGAGCCACCACGCATCTGGTCAATTTTTGTATTTGTTTGAGGTCCTTTGGGATATCCAATTGTGACAGAGCTCGGATCTTGGCTGGGTTTGCTTCAATTCCTCTACCGGATACAATGAAGCCCAAGACCTTTCCGGCCGGTACCAAAACGCATTTTTCCGGGTTAAGCTTGATGTCATATGTTCGGAGGTTGTCGAATGTGAGCCTCAAGTCGTCTACTAGAGTTTCGACATGCTTGGTTTTGACGACCACGTCATCTACGTACGCCTCCACTGTTTTACCGATCTGGTTTGCCAGACATGTCTGAATTATGCGCTGATATGTTGCGCCGGCGTTTTTGAGCCCGAAGGGCATTGTGTTGAAGCAGAATGGGCCGTATGGGGTGATGAATTCCGTTGCGGCTTGGTCTGGCTCTGCCATCTTAATTTGATGGTAGCTGGAGTATGCGTCGAGGAAACACAATGAATCGTGTCCTGCGGTACCATTGATAATTTGATCGATGCGGGGGAGGGGGAAGGGATCCTTTGGGCAAGCCTTGTTGAGGTCCTTGAAATCGACGCATAGGCGCCAGGATTTGTCCTTTGGTACCATCACCAGGTTTGCTAGCCAGTCCAGATGTTTTATATCTCTGATGAATCTGGCCTCCAGTAGTTTGGCTAGCTCCTCTCCATGGCTTGTCTCTTAGGTTCGGAGAAAGGCCGAAGGGCCTGCTTGACTGGCTTGAATCCTTTTAGGATGTTTAGGCTGTGCTTGGCCAACCGGCGTGGGATTCCTGGCATGTCTGAAGGGTGCCAGGCAAAAATGTCCCAATTTTGGCGTAGGAATTCTCGTAGTGCGGCGTCTACATCAGGGTTTAATTGCGCCCCGATGGAGGCCGTTTTTGTAGGGTCCGTTGGTTGGACTTGGAATTTTACTATTCCGTCCGCTGGTTTAAAAGAGGTGGACTTGGATCTTTTATCGAGTATCACGTCGTCCCTGTTCACCGTGGAGCGCAGCAGCCTGATCAGGCCTCGGCCGCTAGGGCTTTGGATAGTGCCTCGAGGGCCGTGCAGGCTGTCTTGTTTTCGGGCAGAGTGCTATGTCCGGTCACTAGCAAGAGTGATGATTCCGTTGGGCGAGCATTTTGAGCTTCATGTACCCGTAATGGGGTATAGCTTGAAAAATTGTGAATGCCTCTCGCCTAATAGGCGTGGTATCCGCTGCTGAGCGGGCCACTTGGAACGTGACCTCCTCGGACCTGTAATTATCCGGCGTGCCGAACACCACATCCAATGTGATTTTTCCTGTACAACACGCTTCCCGACTGGGGATTATTCCTCTAAAGGTTGTGCTGCTTCGCTCAATGCGGCTCCAGTCTATTTCCATTTTTTGAAGGGTTTCCTCCTAAATGAGGTTCAATCCGCTGCCACCATCCATGAGTACCTTGGTAAGGCGAAACCGTCCACTATTGGATTGAGGACCCATGCGGCTGGTGCTCGGGCTGTTCGGAATTTAGGTTCATCACTGGCATTAAAGGTAATAGCCGTGTCACTCCATGGGTTTATTGTTGCTACTTGGTAGACTTCGGTAAGACTGCGGAGTGTTCGTTTCCGCATATTATTTGATCCGAAAGTCTCAAACACATTAATACCGTCTTTGGTATCCTGGGCTGGTGCTCTGTGGATTACGGGTTAGAAGCTCTTCGCCACTTCCGCCACCGCCGGAGTATCCAACATGCTCTAAGGCTATGAGTTGGTGTGGCTCCTACATACTATGAATTTTACAGGGTCCATTGATCCATCCCTCTAAACGGTTCCATGCCCTATAGAGGTTTTTGCTTTTGGTGTTTAACCCAGTGCTGGCGATAATGCACCCTTTTATTTCGGATCGAGGTTGTATTGAGGGCGGATTGTCCCAAAATTTTACTTCGGTTTTCCAGGCGCTTTCCATCACACAGTACTTCCGTACTATGGACGCCAAGTCAGCGAAGCGTGTAATTCACGGTGACTTATGTCATTGAGGATTCCGTTGTCCGTGCAATTATTGCGAAGAATGAAGCGCATCCTCCTCGCGGCGATCCTTTATCCTGTTCATGACCGGGAGGAATCTGCCCGATAATGGTGTCTCGTTTCTCTGGCTCTTGCTGAATTTGGGATAGATCGCTTATGTTTGGGTGGGCGGGTGAAATTAAATCGGAACCTCGCCCGATCTGAGACTCGAGGCCAAGGGTTTCGAACTGGAAGCTTGGGTTCTTGGATGTTGTCCAATGAATCTAGCCCGCTGCGACTTTAGGTTCAGGGCTTGAGGCGACCTCCCCTCCGTGGGTATCCGGCTTGGAGGATCGGAATCCGGACATAACTAGTCCTTAAGATAGATGAAGGCTTGCCGCATTGTTCCTCCACCACCGCAGCGTGATGGGTGACACAGGGAGAGTTAATCTCTCTCGGATCGGGTTTAGGCCCAATCTGATCATAGTATGTAGCGACTCCCAGTGCGGCGATGCGATCCAAGAGCTCGTTTAAGGAAGAGAGCTCCATCGGATCTAACTGCTCGGCGAGTTCCGAGTTGACGTGAAGATTGCTTTCGATGACCCGAGAAGTCATCGTCGGCGCGGCGGCCGAACAGGCGGTCATAAGAAAACCGCCTAACCGGAGAGTTTGGCCGATAGCCAAAGCTCCTTTAGCAACAGTGCCTTCTTTAAAGACGGATGCAGCATCCTTCCCGATGGCGGCAACAACGAAACTCTCAATGAAAGCACCAATGTCGGTGTCAAAACCGCGGATCTCGGTAGGGGGTCCCAACTGTGCGTCTAGGCGGATGGTAACAGGAGACAAGGGACACGATGTTTTTACCTGTGTTCGGGCCCTCTCGATGGAGGTAAAACCCTACTCCTGCTTGATTAATATTGATGATATGGGTAGTACAAGAGTAGATCTACCACGAGATCAGAGAGGCTAAACCCTAGAAGCTAGCCTATGGTATGATTGTTGTTCGTCCTACTGACTAAAACCCTCCATTTTATATAGACACCAGAGAGGGCTAGGGTTACACAGAGTCGGTTACAATGGGAGGAGATCTACATATCCGTATCGCCAAGATTGCCTTCCACGCCAAGGAAAGTCCCATCCGGACACGGGACGAAGTCTTCAATCTTGTATCTTCATAGTCCAGGAGTCCGGCCAAAGGTTATAGTTCGGCTATCCGGACACTCCCTAATCCAGGACTCTCTCAAGAAGCCTTAGTCGTGACTCAAGGAAAGTTCAAGGGGAAACCCAAGGGGCCGTGGAACCCTAAGAAAGTAAAAGATCAAGATGGGAATGATGTGTTGGATTTGCCATGACACATTCACACAAAGAAAGATGAAGAGGGTAATCTCATTTACCCAAAGCATACCACTCGACAGTGTCGGCTCCTAATCCAGCAGTTCCGAGAGAAACAACCCAAAGAGAAGGAAAAAGAGTCAGATAAAGTTGAGGACAAAGAGGAAAGTGACGATGGTTACCCTCACGTCAATTCCACTCTGATGATTTTTGCTGATGTTGAGAGCAAAAGTCGACTAAAAGTCATCAACAGAGAAGTAAACATGGTTGCTCCGGCGACACCCAGTTATTTGAAATTGTCTCATACTGCCATTACATTCGACCAGTCTGATCATCCGACGCATATAGCCACCCCCGGGAGGCAAGCATTGGTGGTCGACCCAATCGTCGAAGGCACTTTCGGTTGACTAGAGTTCTAATGGATGGTGGCGATGGCTTGAATATTACGTGTGCGGAGGCGTTGAAAGGAATGGGAATTCCGATGTCGGACTCGATTGAAAGCAATATGAGTTTCCATGCAGTCATTCCTAGCAAGAAGGCTGAGTCACTCGGCGGATCGCCCTTGATGTAGTTTTCGGTGATTACAAAATTACGCAAAGAAAAATTGACATTTGAAGTTGTGGATTTCGGGTGCTTATCACGCTATTCTGGGTAGGCCGACTTATGCACGTTTTATGGCTCGACCATGCTACGTGTATCTCAAGTTGAAGATGCCTGGTCCTAAGGGTGTGATCACTATCACTGGCAATCGGAAGAAGGCAGAAGAGTGCTTCCAGAAAGGCTCGAAGATCGCCGATGCACAGATGGCAGTAGTGGAATTGCAGGAGTATCAGAAAAATGCATATCCGAGTGATTTGTTGCGAGCTAAGAAGCCTGCCATGGATTCCGCATTTCAGTCGTCTGGCAAAAGGAAGCCGATTCATATTCACCCGACGGATCCCAATGCTGCTCCGACTCACATTTCAACAACACTCGACTCCAAATAGGAAGAAGCGCTCATCCAGTTCCTCCGTGAGAACTGGGACATCTTTGCATGGAAACCTTCCGACATGCCTGGTGTTCCCAGGGAGCTGGCTGAGCATCGTCTGCGAGTCGACCCAAAAGTGAAGCCAGTCAAAGAACATCTTCGACGGTCCGCCATGCAGAAGAGAAAGGCAATCGGTGAAGAAGTGGCTCGGCTCCTAGCAGCTGAGTTTATCCGAGAGATTTACCACTCCGAGTGGCTAGCTAATGTTGCCATGGTTCCTAAGAAGGACGACTCACTTCTCATGTGCATTGACTTCAATCATATCAATCGGGCCTGCCTGAAAGATCACTTTCCTCTCCCTCGCATCGACCAAATTGTCGACTCAACTGTGGGGTGTGAGCGTTTTTCCTTTTTGGACGCTTATTCAGGGTATCATCAGATCCGTCTGTATGGACCCGACGAGATAAAAATAGCTTTCATTACCCCATTTGGGTGCTTCTGTTATGTCACCATGCCATTCGGCTTGAAGAACGCTGGAGCCACATTCATGCGGATGATTCAGAAGTGTTCACGCACTCAAATCAGTCGGAATGTGGAAGCATACATGATGATATTGTGGTTAAGTCACGTAAAGGTTCCGACCTACTTGCTGACCTTGCTGAAACCTTTGCCAACCTCAGAAGGTATGATATCAAGCTTAATCCATCAAAGTGCACATTCGGAGTTCCAGGTGGAAAATTGCTCGGTTTTCTCGTTTCCGAACGAGGGATCGACGCTAACCCAGAGAAAGTGGGTGCCATACTCCGGATGAAACGCCCCGTGCGTGTGCATGATGTCTAGAAGCTTACTGGCTGCTTGGCCGCCCTAAGTCGGTTCATTTCTCGCCTCAGTGAAAAGGCATTGCCTCTTTACCGACTGATGAAGAAGTCAGATAAGTTCGAGTGGACTCTTGAAGCTGATGCAGCATTCATAGAGCTAAAAGCCCTGCTTTCCACCCAGCCGGTGCTTGCTGCCCCAATCAGCAAAGAGCCTTTACTGCTTTACATTGCAGCCACTAGACAAGTCGTCAGTACAGTACTTACGGTCGAGCGGGAAGAAGAAGGAAAAGCCTATAAAGTTCAGCGCCCAGTATATTATGTTTCTGAAGTTTTGACTCCATCAAAGCAAAGATATCCGCATTATCAGAAGCTTGTTTATGGGATTTATATGACCACGAAGAAGGTTGCACATTACTTCTCTGATCATTCAATTATAGTCGTCAGCGACGCTCCATTGTCAGAGATTCTGCACAACAGAGACGCAACTGGTCGAGTGGCAAAGTGGGCGATTGAACTCCTTCCCTTAGATATCAAGTTTGAGCCAAAGAAAGCTATCACGTCCCAAGCAATAGAAGATTTACTCGCCGAGTGGATCGAACAACAACTACCGACTCAAGTTCACTCGGAGCACTAGACCATGTTTTTTGATGGTTCCAAGATGTTAAAAAGTTCTGGTGCTGGGGTGGTACTGGTATCCCCCCGAGGAGACAAGCTCAGATATGTCCTCCAGATTCACTTTGATTCCTCCAACAATGAAGCAGAATATGAAGCACTCCTGTATGGGTTACGTATGGCCATTTCACTCGGCATCCGTCGCTTTATGGTATATGGCGACTCAGATTTGGTAGTCAATCAAGTGATGAAGGAGTGGGACGTCAGAAGCCCAGCCATGACTAGTTACTACAATGCAGTGAGGAAGTTGGAAAAGAAGTTTGAGGGGTTAGAGCTCCATCATATACCCTGACTGAAAAATCAAGTTGCCGATGACTTGGCAAAGATAGGTTCCAAGAGAGAAGCCATTCCCAACAATGTGTTTTTGGAACACATTCACATACCGTCAGTTCAAGAATATCCTTTCACTAAAGAGCCCCTACAGCCTAAAAGTGCCACAGATCTGACTAAAGTCGAGGTCCCAGCCGTGGTCGACCTGATCATGGAGGTTTTGGTCATCACTCCCGACTGGAAAGTACCGTACATTGCATATATTCTTAGGAAGGAACTCCCAGAATATGAAGAAGAGGCTCGACAGATCGTCCGTCGATCCAAAGCCTTTACTGTGACAGGAGGACAACTGTTCAGGGAAGGAGTGACGGGAGTCAGTCAGAAATGCATAACGCTAGAAGAAGGTCGAATGATCCTCAATGACATCCACTCGGGGACCTGTGGTCACCATGCGTCCTCTCGGACCATCGTGGCTAAAGCATACTGAGCTGGTTTTTACTGGCCGCGAGCAAATGAAATGGCGAAAGATATAGTCGACAAATGTGAGGCTTGCCAGTTTTACTCCAACATGTCGCACAAGCCTGCGTCAGCCCTAAAGACCATTCCACTCGTCTGGCCCTTTGCTTTTTGGGGTTTGGATATGGTCGGACCGCTGAGAACCGGTAGGAGCGGCTTCACTCACGTGCTTGTAGCAGTCGACAAGTTTACCAAGTGGATTGAAGCTAAGCCTATCAAGAATCTTGAAGCCAGCACTGCTGTCAGTTTCATCAGAGAATTGACATTCAGATGCGGAGTTTCGCACAGCATCATCACTGACAATAGGTCAAACTTCGATTCTGATGAGTTTAGAGCCTTATGCTCTTCTCAAGGCACACGAGTCGACTATGCTTCAGTCGCTCACCCCCAGTCAAATGGACAAGCAAAAAGAGCAAATGGCCTAATTCTCAAAGGACTAAAACCCCGACTGATGCGTGATCTCAAGCACGCAGCAGGCGCCTGGGTTGATGAACTTCCATCAGTTCTTTGGGGTCTAAGGACAACTCCCAATCGGTCGACTGGCCGAACTCCATTCTTCTTGGTCTATGGTTCTACCGAGTGACTTACTTCACAATGCACCACGAGTCGAGCTCTTCTCTGAGGATGAAGTGGAACAGGCTCGGTAGGACGCAGTCGACCTTTTAGAGGAATAAAGAGAGATGGTTTTGATCCGGTCGACCATTTATCAGCAAGACTTGCGTCGATTCCACGCCAGAAATGTGAGGGGTCGAGCCTTTCAAGAGGGAGACTTGGTTCTTCGAGTGGATCAACAGAAACCACACAAGCTCGCCCCTGCTTGGGAAGGTCCTTTCATTGTCACCAGAGCTATCCACAATGGAGCATACCATCTTTATAATGTCGAGCATCAGAAAGACGAGCCACGAGCTTGGAACGTGGAGCTGCTCCGCCCCTTTTATACTTAAGTACTCACTCGGATGAGATGTAATAAGAAATACCTTTGTAGTTTGTTTATCAAAGACAAGAGCTTTATAATCTTCCTAAACAATCTGTTGTCGCCTTTGTTTGCGTTTGAAATCCCCCAGTGGGTAACTTAGCTGTGAATCCATTTCGCCTAAGTTTAAAAAAATCCTACCGAGTGATAAGCAAGCCTCTCACTCGGGGGCTTAACTATGAATCTGTTTCGCCTAAGTTTAAAAAAAATTCCTACCGAGTGATGAGCAAGCCTCTCACTCGGGGGCTTAGCTGCAGTCCAAGTACTCGCCTAAGTTTAAAAATCCTACCGAGTGATGAGCAAGTTTCTCACTCGGGGGCTTAGCTACAGTCCAAGTACTCACCTAAGTTTAAAAATCCTGCAGAGTGATGAGCAAGCCTCTCACTCGGGGCTTAGCTGCAGTCAAGTACTACGCCTAAGTTTAAAAATCCTACCGAGTGATGAGCAAGCCTCTCACTCGGGGCTTAGATGCAGTCCAAATACTACGCCTAAGTTTAAAAATCCTCTGAGTGATGAGCAAGCTTCTCACTCGGAGGCTTAACTGAGTCCAAGTACTCGCCTAAGTTTGAAAAATCCTACCGAGTGGTGAGCAATCCTCCCACTTAGGGGCTTAGCTGCAGTCCAGTACTCGCCTAAGTTTAAAAAATCCTACCGAGTGATGAGCAATCTTCTCACTCGGAGGCTTAGCTGCAGTCCAAGTACTCGCCTAAGTTTGAAAAATCCTACAGTGGTGAGCAATCCTCCCACTCGAGGGCTTAGCTGCAGTCCATACTAGCCTAAGTTTGAAAAATCCTACCAGTGGTGAGCAATCCTCCCACTCGGGGCTTAGCTGCAGTCCACTACTCGCCTAAGTTTAAAAATCCTGCAGTGGTGAGCAATCCTCCCACTCGGGGCTTAGCTGCAGTCCATGACTCGCCTAAGTTTAAAAGATCCTACAGTGGTGGCGATCCTCCCACTCGGAGGCTTATTAGCTGCAGTCTTATACTCGCCTAAGTTCGAAACATATCCCTATCCGCAAGGACGACGAGGTGCAGGTCGACTGCAACCTTCTCCTTCGGAGCTATGCCACAAATACAATGTGCGCTCCATCCCTATCCGCAAGGAAGACGAGGTGGAGGTCGGCTGCAACCTTCTCCTTCAGAGCTACGCCACAAATACAATGTGCGCTCCATCCCTATCCGCAAGGACGACGAGGTGCAGGTCGACTGCAACCTTCTCCTTCGGAGCTACACCACAAATACAATGTGCGCTCCATCCCTATCCGCAAGGACGGCGAGGTGCAGGTCGACAACAACCTTCTCCTTCAGAGCTACACCACAAATACAATGTGCGGTCCATCCCTATCTGCAAGGACGATGAGGTGCAGGTCGACTGCAACCTTCTCCTTCAGAGCTATGCCACAAATACAACGTGCGCTCCATCCTTGTCTGCAAGGACGACGAGGCGTAGGTCGATTGAAGTCTCCACTTTAGAGCTGCATCTCAAACACAAAGGTCATTCCAAGTGTAGAACAGATTCCAAAGCAATCGCAAGCATATCCTGAGGTAAATCAAGTCCAGACGAACCCTAAAAGTTCAAGACCGCAGAAGTACTCGGGCACTCAGCCCGAAAGAGTTTAAGGTTACAAAAATCACTCGGCATCCCGAGGAAAATTTAAGGTGGGGCATAAAAGTTTGTTCACTCTGCAGGAGGAGGACTGGCAGGCTCGACGAATTCATCCAAGTCAATGCCATCAGCAATCCGAGTGGCTGCAGCAATGAAAGTCTCCATGAAGGATTGGAAGTCATGCTTCTTGGTATTGGCAACCTTGATCACCGCCAGCTTCTCTTCTCGCGCCTCCTTGCAATGGACACGAACCAAAGACAGAGCCACATCAGCACCGCACCGGGTAGAAGACTTTTTCCACTCCTGCACTCGACCTAGGATCTCGTTAAGTCAAGTCATCAGAGACTCGAGGTCATTCGAGAGCGTTGCCCTTGGGCAGATGCTGTGTCGATCCGGGACATTGCGACCTTCAGTCAAGCAAGGTAGTCAACAACACCGTCGATGCGGGATTCCAGTCGGAGCAAGTTCATAGCAGCTTCATCTTTCACGGGGGAGTTGATGGGGTCCAAGCTTGGTTCAATTCGCCCGGTCTCCTCCTCGAAATCTCGGCAAAACTCTGCATGCACAATCCGAGGAGGAGTCAATAGTCGTATGCCGAGTCAACGAAGTTAAACCAGTCGGAACAGAATATATACCTTCAAGCTTGATGAATAGCTTCTTGGCAAGGCTTCTCAGATAACTTTCCAGATCATCCCTCCTACGAGAAATGCCTTCCATCCTCTCGTTCAGCCTGACCTTGTCCTTCTTCAAGCGGGTTACTTCCTTGTTGGCTTCGTCCAGGGCAGATTTTATCTTGGCGTTTTCTTCCTCCAATTTGCCGGTGAAGCCAGCTTTTGTTCAGCGAGCAGTTTTGTCGTCGACCTTCTTACGTGCGGCAGCCAGATCTTGATCCTTTTGGCGAGCACTGGTTAAGTTTCTCACGAAAAGAAATAATGCTTGATTGAAGAAGAGCGAATGAAATCCGACCGAAGACAAACCAGTCGACAAGTCTTTCTTACCATTGGCGTCATCCTTGGCTTTCTGCGGTTCTATCTTAGCCAACTCCGGTCAAGGTTGAGTTGAATCTGCTTTGTTTCTCCAAGTCGAAAGCGAGCTCCAAGATCACAAGATTTACGCAATCAAGGAATGAGTCGATCGACTAGATAAAAGATTGGTTATTTCAGAGGTAAAACGATAAAGCCAACAAATTCTAAGACTCTTGCCGAATCAAACATCCAACGGTAGTCTCGGGACTACACCGGTGGGTGCATTAGCGTGCCCCACCGATTCAGTTTACACTCGACAAGGCCTTTTTCAGCGCGAGTACAACAACAAAAAGAGAGAGATAGCAACAAACAGATTCTTGGACCATAGTTGTTGCCGGTGATCGACTACGGTCTCGGGGACTACACCCAGTGGGTGCAATCAGCGTGCCCCCGCTAGTTCAAAAATCCACTCGACATGACCTGCTCAGACCGAGTGAAGAAATTCAAAATTCAAGACTACAGTCGATTGCCCGTAGTCCACCATAGTCTCGGGGACTACACCCAGTGGGTGCACTCAGCGTGCCCCCACTAGTCTAAAAAATTCAATCGACAACAACATCAGATTCAGCTCCAAGTACGAATTTTCTCAGTGACAAATCGAAAAACCCAGTGGGTGTACAGAAGCAAAGATCCTTGGAAAAAGAGTTTTCAGGTACCATATCCTAACAGAACAAGTCAAGAGAGTCAGTCGACAATCTGCTAACCTGAACGTTGCTCTGGAGAGTGGAGCTGGCATCATAAGCAGCCTGGCTGACAACCCGCACCATCTTCATCTTCTCCATAGTGATGCTTGCTTGGCGTATAGCTTCTTTGGCAGCACCCACTTCGTCTTCTGGGACGTGATGTGTAGCCAAAACTGAAGGTGGATCGGCAGGAGCATGCGCGGCTGACGCAGAAGGTCGAGCAATCAACAGCGGTATGACGAAAGAAACGGAAGTCCGATTGGCGTCACCGGTGTCCTGAACTGCTGGTTCCGCCACTGGCGTCGACTGAGGTGTCTTGCCAGTGGACGTTTTCCTATTTCTTCTCCCCAAGGGCCTCTGCGGCTTGTCATCATCATCGTCGGGGAGGTCAATAACGTTGGGAGCTACAAAAAGTTCACGCGCCAACATTTCATCGCCCGATCGGATATATCATAGTTCAGTCGACAAAAGAACGACATAATAACAAAGATTGTACCCGGATTGGAGGTGACCGCGTCTTCCATTTCCTCATCCTCGTTTCTATAAGCTGAAGTCCCAGAGGTAGCGGCACTGCCAATTTCAAGGATCATTCGATCAAACCAAAGGAAAGATAAACAGCGCAGAGCGTCGAGTAAAAACGAAAGAAGAACACTCACACAGAGGCAACAGGAATGTCAATCTTGATTTTTGGCAGCGCCTTCCGAGTCTTCTGCGCAACGACCTTGGTCTGCTTTGGGGCCTTCTCAGTTGGTGCTGGAGAGGATGTCCGAGGATGCTTTGACGATTTCCCAGTCAGAACGATCGCCTTGTCACGGGCGCTCGCTGGATCTTGAGCAAACTTAGATCGCCTTTCCCTGCGGGGAGGAGAGCCGACCTCTTCTTCGTCACTCGAGTCGTCGCTCTCCCCGTCTCCCTCTCCGTCAGAATGCCATTCGCAGCTTTCGCCTCCGCTTGCCTCGCCCTCCGGATCCTGCTCCTGCTCTTTGTTGAGCATCGAGTACATTTCGGTAAGAGTCTGGAAGAAAACAAGCAGGACAAAGTCAGTCGGTAAAGCATAAACAACTGTGCGAATAAGTCAAGATTACAGTCGGTAATTCAGAATTGGACCTTGTCTGGTTCGTAAGATTGGTCGAGTGGAGGAATTCTCCTGGCTCCCCTGGGGTTGTCTTTGTTTCCTGTGATACTCATCAGCCACCCCTCCAACGTGGTCTCTTCGACTTCCTCCGGATGAGTCCGAGTAGTGTCATCAGTGCCCGAATACATCCACATCGGATGGTCACGAGCTTGAAGCGGTTGGATGCGTCGCCGAAGGAAAACCTCCAGCAAATCCATACCAGTCACCCCATCGCGGACAAGTTGAACTACTCGATCGACCAGCACCTTGACTTGTGCCTTCTCCTCCGGGATCACCTTCAAAGGGGAGGGTTTCCCCACTCGGGCCAAAGAAAAAGGGGGAAGTCCATCGACTACCACAGGTCGGCTGGTCTTCTGATAGAACCAGTCGATTGCCACCCACGGACAGTCGGGAAGAATCATGGCTGGAAAAGAACTTTTGCCCCTCATCTGAATCCCAAGGCCCCTGCACATTTGGATCACATGTGTTCTTTCATCACTCGGATTTGCCTTTTTGACCGACTGGGAGCGGCATGTGAAGATGTGCTTGAAGAGGCCCCAGTGGGGTCGGCAGCCCAAGAAATTCTCACACAAAGACACGAAGGCAGCAAGGTACATAATGGTGTTTGGGGTGAAATGATGGAGTTGCGCCCCGGAAAAATGTGAGGAGGCAAGGGCACCCTCTCGCGGCTGCGGCTCGGTCTCATTCCCCGGGAGCCGCGCCGATTTGTGGGGAATCAGTCCCCCTTCGACCAGGTCGTCAATGTCGTCCTGGCGGAACACCGAGCGAATCCAGTCGCCATGGATCCAGCCCGGCGGTAGGCCAGACCTCTAGGAAGATCTGCCCCGGCTGGACTTCTTCCCCTTCGCCTTCGCCGTCGCCTTCTTCGCGCGCTCAAGAGCCACCGTCTTCTCTTCCCCCATCGCCACAGATGGATCTTGAACGGAACGGCGGCATTAGGGCGGAAGCAAGCGCAACGGAGAACTCTGAGGAAGAAGAAGAAAAATGAGAGCGCACTGTTCAAAAACCCTGGTTCGGCGCCTTATATGAGGTTACTTCCGAGTGACTGACTTGTAGGCCCGGGCAATCTTATCCAATCCTGCAACAGTCGCACGCGCGATACGTGGCAAAAAAAGGTGGTGCGGAAATCGAGGCGGCCCTGCCTAATCCAGCCCAATTACTGCGGCCTCCTCCGCCCCGCACGCTTCCCAAAATTTGAATCCCGCGAAATCCGCGGACAGCGGAACAACTTGTCAGACGGAAGATCTCCTCCACATCATCAATCGGAACTCTTCCAGTAAAAGTTCACTCGACAAAAACTAGGAATGGATCAAGGCGACTGAAAAAGAAGTTGGTATCGTCACCTCGGTTCATTGATCCACAACAAGATATACTCGTAGCACGGAAAACAAGTCGGAAGTGTTCTCAACTCCTTCCCCACTCAAACCCTGATCCATTGGGCTAATGATGAAGCTATGTACCCAGGGTAGGGTCATGGACTTGTCCAAGATACCCTCCCCAAGGACATCTCTCAAAAAACCAGAAGCATTTGAAGAAGAGTCATCATCCACTCGACCATGAAGCTGTGTTCCACTCGGCAGTCTTGAAGTCACTCGACCATGAAGACTATCACTCGACTACCATAAGGTCTAGAGCTACTCTGCACTGCAATGGTCGGGAATTAAGTCATAGCTTTATGGTCATTATGTATCTCTATTGCTGGCGTTACCAGTAACGCCCCCTCTTGATGTACATTTAACCCTGTGTAACGGAGGGGAGCTGGGGTCCTGGCGCACTCTATATAAGCCACCCCCTCCTCTGGGACAAGGGTTCACACCCCCTATAACTCACACGCATATAATCCAGTCGACCGCCTCTGGGCTCCGAGACGTAGGGCTGTTAGTTCCTCCGAGAGGGGGCTGAACTCGTAAAACTTGCGTGTACAACTCCTCCATAGCTAAGATCTTGCCTCTACATCACCTACCCCCTATTCTACTGTCAGACTTAGAACCACGACACCCACCATAAGAAAATCATGATCATATTGCAAACCCTACAGCGGGGATCCCCCACACTTGTGCAACACGAAGAGCACCATAGGATAATACCAATAATAAAACATGCAACTCAAACCAATCATGATCATCAATCAACCCATTGGACAAAACGGATCTACTCAAACATCATAGGATAGCCATACATCATTGGGAAATAATATATAGCATTGAACACCATGTTTAAGTAGAGATTACAGCAGGAAGAAGAGGTGTTACAACGCTGCATAGAGGGGGAGAGAGTTGGTGATGACGGTGGTGAAGTTGTCGGTGTAGATCATTGTCACGATGATGGCCCCAGCGGCGTTCCGACGCCACCGGTAGAGAGGGGGGAGTGCCCCCCTCCTTCTTCTTCTTCCTTGACCTCTCCCCTAGATGGGAGGAGACTTTCCCCTCTGGTCCTTGGCCTTCATGGCGGCGGAGGGGCTGGAGCCCCTCCGAGATTGGATCTCTCTCTGTGTTTCCTTCTGTTTCTGTGCTCCCAGATTCTGGGCTTTCACCGTTTCTTAAACTCCCGGAGATAATTGCGTCGTTGTGCCTGGGCTGTGAGGGCTCTCAGCCACATGGCCACCCCTGCAAGAAATAAATGAATTCCAAAGATCTTGGGTAAATCCAAAGAGGGTTCTCCCGTCCGCTCATCAGAGAATATTTCTAGGCTGAAATTTTAACATTATTTTTATTCGGACATTAGCTTTATTGCAGCGAAAGAAGGGCACCAACTGCCTTACAGGGTGGCCACAAGGGTCCACGGCGCGCCCTGCCCCCTGGGGCGCGCCCATTTCCTTGTGGCCCCCCTCTGGCATCGTCTCGCGTTGATTCCAATTCCCGAAATTCACATACATTCCAAAAAAATTCCCGTAAGTTCTAATCGCTTTGGACTCCGTTTGATATGGATTTTCTACAAAACATAAAACATGCAACAAACAAGAACTTGCACTGGGCACTGGATTAATATGTTAGTCCCAAAAATAGTATAAAAAGTTGCCAAAAGTATATGAAAGTTGTATAATATTGGCATGGAACAATAAAAAATTATAGATACGACGGAGACGTATCAGCATCCCCAAGCTTAATTCCTGCTCGTCCTCGATGTCTCTTGAAGCTACGTCGGTATTTCCCCAAAGAGGAATGGATGATGCAGCATAGCGGTGGTAGGTATTTCCCTCAGATATGAAACCAAGGTTATCGAACCGGTAAGAGAACCAAGCAACACAACGCAAACAGCCCCTGCACACAGATAACAAATCCTCGCAACCCGACGTGTGAAAGGGATTGTGAAACTGCAACTATCCCTAGGTGGTTTTGGTAATTCATAACAACATATAGCTCATTGAGCTAATGCTATTCCAAGACAAATATTTCAGGAAAGCTCAATGAATGGCATGGATGATGAAAGTGGATCCCTCAAAATATCAAGGACAAAGGATTGGCTCAAGCTCAAAAGCTCAAGACTCTACATTTTACATTTTAGTGATCCAAGATCACATTGAGTCTATAGGAAAAGACAATACTATCAAGGAGGGATGAGGTGTTTCTTAATGAGCCTCTTGCTTCATGTGCTTAGTGGTATGCTCCAAAACCTCCACTACTTTCTCACATCCACATATGACCTAAACCTAAAGTCAAACTTGGCCCTACCGATTCTTTCTATCCGGCGCCACCGAGTTCAGATGTCATAGCCACTGCCACAAACCCTAGGCAAATCGGTCTCACCGATAGGAATCTCGGTCTCACTAAGATGGGATTGTAATCTCTCTGTTTCCCTTCGTAACGTTTCGGTCTAACCGAAGTGAGCGATCGGTCCCAACGAGATTGCAATGTAAACTCTCTGTTTCTCTTTCGTAACTTTTCGGTCTCACCAAAAGAGCGAATCGTTCCCACCGAGTTTACCTGACCAACTCTTTGGTTAGCTAATTACCAAAATCGGTCTCACCGAGTTTGTGTAATAGGTCTCACCGAGATTACGTTATGCCCTAACCCTAATCATATCGGTCCTACCGATTTGCATGTCAGTCCCACCGAAAACCCAAACGGTCACTAGGTTTACTAAATCTGTCCAACCGAGTTTGATGATTCGGTCCCACCGAGTTTGATAAATTGTGTGTAATAGTTAGATTTTGTGTGGAGGCTATATATACCCCTCCACCTCCTCTTCATTCGTGGAGAGAGCCATCAGAACAAACCTACACTTCCAACTTACCAGTTAGAGAGAGAACCACCTACTCATGTGTTGAGGCCAAGATATTCCATTCCAACCACAAGAATCTTGATCTCTAGCCTTCCCCAAGTTGCTTTCCACTCAAATCTTCTTTCCACCAAATCCAAATCCTGTCAGAGAGAGTTGAGTGTTGGGGAGACTATCATTTGAAGCACAAGAGCAAGGAGTTAATCATCAACACACCATTTGTTACTTCTTGGAGAGTGGTGTCTCCTAGATTGGCTAGGTGTCACTTGTGAGCCTCCGACAAGATTGTGGAGTTGAACCAAGGTGTTTGTAAGGACAAGGAGATCGCCTACTTCGTGAAGATCTACCGCTAGTGAGGCAAGTCCTTCGTGGGCGACGGCCATGGTGGGATAGACAAGGTTGCTTCTTTGTGGACCCTTCGTGGGTGGAGGCCTCCGTGGACTCGCGCAACCGTTACCCTTCGTGGGTTGAAGTCTCCATCAACGTCGATGTATGATAGCACCACCTATCGGAACCACGACAAAAACATCTGTGTCTCCAATTGCGTTTGAATTCTCCAAACCCTTCCCTTTACATTCTTGCAAGTTGCATGCTTTATTTTCCGCTGCTTATATACTCTTTGCATGCTTGCTTGAATTGTGTGTAGATTTCTTGACTTGCTCAAAGATAGCTAAAATCTGCCAAAGTCTAAAATTGGGAAAAGGTTAAGTTTTTAATTGGTCGAGTAGTCTAATCACCCCCCCCTCTAGACATACTTCAAGGTCCTACAAGTGGTATTAGAGCTACGGTCTCCATTTGCTTTGATTTCCATAGCTTTTGGTGGTCATAGCCTTGGTTTCACAACCTAGGAGAGTATGGCGTCTAGCGAGGGAAATTATCACCGTAGAGGTCCTTACTTTGATGGCACTAATTTTGCTAGTTGGAAGCATAAGATGAAAATGCATATTCTCGGACATAACCCCGCCGTTTGGGCTATTGTGTGTATTGGTTTGCAAGGTGAATTCTTTGATGGGAGAGAACCGAACCGTGAAGCTAGCGCAGAAGAGTTGAAAATGCTGCAATACAACGCTCAAGCTTGTGATATCCTTTTCAATGGCTTGTGCCCCGAAGAATTCAAAAAAATCAGCCATCTTGAGAATGCAAAGGAAATTTGGGATACTTTGATTGATATGCATGAAGGTACCGACTCCGTCAAGGAATCCAAGTTGGATGTGCTCCAAAGTCAGCTTGACAAGTTCAAAATGAAGGATGGTGAAGGTGTCGCTGAAATGTACTCTAGGCTTGCTCTTATCACAAATGAGATTGCCGGCTTAGGAAGTGAAGAGATGACCAACAGATTCATCATCAATATGATCCTAAGAGCATTGGATGGAAAATATGATACCGTGTGCACATTGATCCAAATGATGCCAAATTACAAAGATCTCAAACCAACGGAAGTCATTGGAAGAATTGTTGCTCATGATATGTCACTTAAGGATAAGGAGGAACTTCACAACAAGTCAAGTGGTGCTTACAAAGCCTCATGTGAAGTCCCCACATCATCAAGTGAGAAACAAACCTTCAATGAAGAATTGAGCTTAATGGTGAAGAACTTCAACAAATTCTACAAGAGTAGAAGCAAAGAAAGAAGCCCTAAGTCAAGGTCCTACAATGACAAAAGATCTTCTAGTCAAGAGCGAAATTGCTACAATTGTGGGAGACCCGGACACTATTCCAATGAGTGTACGGCACCCTACAAAAGAAGAGAATATTCTCCCAAGAGAAGAAGTAGAAGAGAAGAATCACCAAGAGAGAGAAGGAGTAGAGATGATCGTTATGAATGAAGACCCTCACGGAGAAGCAAGGATTCGGAAAGGAAGGACAAGTCCTCAAAGAGCTACACAAAACAAAGACATCAAGCTCATGTTGGTGAATGGGTATCCGGCTCCGACTCCGACAATCACTCCAAGAGAAGCTATCACTCCGACTCCGTATACACTCAAGATGAAGGTGTTGTCGGTCTAGCACTTGTGTCAACCAACTCCCTACGACATATTTGAATCACCAAATGAAGGAATTGGAAGATGGTTCATGGCCAAAGGTCCTAAGGTAACACACCCCGAGTATGTTGATTTTAATAGTGATGAAGATGACTTGTTAGGTGATAACGACTTACTTATTGACAACTCTAGTGATGAATACTATGATGAAACGTCAATTAGCCATGCTAATCAAGATGAAACGAATGACAATGATAAGGAGAAGATTGAGCGTGTAACTAAAGAACTAAACACTCTTAAGTTAGCTCATGAAACTATCTTCGAAGATCATCGAGAACTTTTAAGGGCTCATGAGAAGTTACGCTTTGAAAAGCTCAATCTTGAGCAAGAGCATGAGTTCCTAAAAGCGATCAATGATGATCTCCGTAAGAAAAGTTCTTCTTATATTGCCAAGTGTTTACTCTTATCTACTTACATGCCTCAAGTAAAGTCTAGCAACAAGAACAAGAAAGATTCTTCTTCTAGTAGTAACAATAACAATGCTAAACCCAATATTGTTGCTTCTAGTAGTTCTCTTGATTCCACTAATGATTCTCTTAGCCAAGTTACACTTGAGCAAGAAAACGCTTATTGAAGGGAATTATAGAAAGGTGTATACAAGAGTCTTGCAAGGAGTAAGCAATTTGAGGAAATTATGCATAAGCAAGGAAGGCACCGGAAGAATCAAGGTGTTGGTTTTGAATGAAAGTTCAATGCCAATGGAGTTGAGTGGGAATAAGATCAATACCCCAAGACGAAGTTTGTTCCTCAACAAGAGAAGTATGATCCTACTTCCTTCAAGGGAACACAAGCACAACATGATCTTCCACCACAAGATCACAAGAACAAAGGCAAGGACAAGCTTCAAGAGGAGATTGATGCAATTGAAGAAGCACCTAAGGCCTTGGTCAAGTGGGTTCCCAAGACTACGTCAAGTTCTACTTCATCAAGCACAACTACTACACCAAGGATTCCCATCAAGATTATGTGGATCCCGAAGAAGAAGAACTAGAGAGTTCTTGAGGGTGACTCCGCCAACATTTTTCACTCATATCATTATGGCAAGGACAAGTGCAACCACCTTCCATATCTTGCACTAGTTCAAGGAGTCACAAACCCTCATGTTGGTAAGGCAAGGGACAAGGTAACCTAATGTGTTCATGGACATCATTTTGTGTGGGCATCACTCTATGTCTATGGATATTCTTGTTTGTTCCTTGTGGGACTAACCCATGTAGGTATTGAAAGTGCAACTCACTCCAAAGGGTTGCTCCAAGAGATCTACATCAACATTGAGCATCCACATCTTCAACACCTACATGAAGTCATCATCGACAAAACCCAAGGTTAGTTTATCCCTCTAAGGGGGGATCTCACATCTAGGGGGAGCTTAACTCTAAGAATTGAGTCAAAGCAACTCTAATGATGTGAACACATAAATGCTTTATGTAAAATTGGTAACCCCACTTGAGCTTAAACGATGAGTATGACCTATGATCAAATGTTCTCATTTGACTCCTAAGTCAATATACTCATATATAGATGACCTTGTCATCGCCAATTGTTTGATAGATGCTAGAATTCGTTGTGCATGCTTTGTCACATATTTCATTTGTCATTTTATTGTGTGAGCATGTTGGATGCATATTTTACTCATTCGAGGACATCCACTTGTTGTTTTGATTGATTGGCTTCTTTTTCTTTGGCCAAGTGGATGGAAAAGAATGCCTAAGAACCTTCTCTAGCTATCTATGCTTTTCTCGTCTCAAACTCTATTCATGCTACATCACAAAATTTGATCAAGTCAGATTCGAACCACTCTGTGTGAGGAGCACTCGGAGTCCCCGATTCGTCATAGACTTAAACTTCCAAAACTTCTTTGTGATTTTCGGTCTGACCGATTCATCCATTTTAGTCATACCGAGATCACTAAGTCGATCTAGGTTTTCATCTCGGTGCAACCGATTTGAACTTTTCGGTCACACCGAGTTGCTGTAACTGTTAACAGTTATGCATCTCGGTGCCACCGAGTTGTTCCACTCGGTCACACCGACAGTGTCGGGCTATATATTCACACGGGCAAATTTTGGAAAACTTTCTCCGAAACTCCTCACCCGCGCATAGCTCGCTCTGCCTACTAGGTCTACGGATCATTGACCTTGTCGCCAACCGCCTCCTGTCGCTGGTCTCCGCCGCCGTCAACAGAATTCTTCTCCGCCGTTGCCGCCGTAGGGAGTTCACCGTCGAACTAGGGTATGAACTCGATCACAGTGCTATCCTCATCTGAATCTTAGCACATTGTGTTCATAATGCATCTTGCCACGATTGAAACACTTCTATCCAGTCAAAACAATCCTTAGAATAGGTATGATTCGAAAATTTAGGGTTAGGTTTCATGAAACCATCTCGGACCCACTGGTTGAAAACTTCGGTCCCACCGATTTGGCTAACGCCATTGCACTAGTAAGTCTCGGTCGACCGAGAATTACAAATCGGTGTGACCGATTTTAGAACTTTGAAACCCTAGCAGTCTCGGTGCCACAACTGTGACTCGGTCGACCGAGTTCATAGTTTAGGTTCCAAAACTGCTTGGTATCACCGAGTTTGAAAATCGGTAGATCCGAAATGCTTTCGTGGAAAACTAAAACTAAGTTTTTGAATCATCCGTTTGCAAAATCTCTACATTTTGTGATGCTCATCCACTCTACCTCATCTATAACTATTCACGGGTCAGCGATCGAGTGTGCAGCATGTCGGACCAAAGTGACAGCGAATAGGTCGGAAGAGCAGATTCACATGAGTGAGGGCACTAGTCCCTCTAGCAGCTCGAGATGAGGGGAGCGAAGCACTCCCAACAATCTGCCCAAGGCTGCCACAAGGACAAGGAAGAAGAAGACCTCGAGTCGAGGATGAGGATTATGTGGCGATTGAGGATGAGGCAAGTTCAAAGAAGAAAGTGCTCAAGAAGGAGTACAACTCGACTGCAGTAAAGCCAGGCATGAAGATCAAAAGGCCTGCAGGAAGACAACCTATGTCCAAAGCCAGAGTCTCCACTCAAGCTTCTTTGGAATCCCAACCCAAAGAACCTGCTGCTGCTGAAGGAAAGAAAAGGAAGGAAAGGGTCAAGAAGACCATGGCCAGAGTGATTGGAAAGCCTTCTATGATGGAGGAAGAGGAAGAAGAACAGGTTGCTGAGCCAGCACCCAAGGCACAGAAGCTGATGGGTGATGCCATAAAGTCGGGGCTGCAACTTCAAAGCCCAAAGCTGCCCCCAAGCCCAAGAGTGCACCAAAGAGGAATACCAGGAGTATACCAGAGAGTGAGAAGAACAAGGCCCCAATGCCGGATGTTGCTGCTGGAGGAAGATGAAGAAGGGCAGGTCTTAAGGAAGCTCAAACCCAAGATTCAGACCACAATGATGCTCATCCTGTGGCTGAGAACATGAAGATCAGGAGAGATCTAGGGTTGAGGCTATGGAGAGAGTCAGATCCATATGCCACCAGGAGAAGGACTGCTGTAGATTACAGGTTCCACACCAAGGAGCAGCAGGACTTCTATGAGACCATCTTATTGGATAAGAAGCCCATAGTTTGTGATATGAGGTGGGTCGACTGGACCTACATTCAGGAGAATGCAGAACACTATCCTGGAGTGTATGACAGCTTCAGTGTGTGTGGAGTTGCAGAGTTTGTTGGGCAGAAGCTCACAAACTGGAATGACGAGCTCATTATGCAATTCTACTCCACAGCACATTTCTATCCAGATGGCAGGATAGTTTGGATGTCTGAAGGAACAAGATACCAATCAACCATAGAGTAATGGGCAAGTCTGATCAATGCCCCCAAGGAGAGTGAAAATGACTTGGACATTTATGCCAAGAAGAAAATGGATCATAACTCTATGTCACAGATGTACAAGGAGATCCCAGATGATGCACTTGAGACTTTCAAGTTTGGATCAGTTCATTTTCTTCTGTCAGGGCTGCCTACGATCAACTGGATCCTAAGGCACACTCTATTGCCCAAATCAGGTGACCACAACATGAATAGAGGGCATGCAATTAATTTGCTTCACATTTTTTATGTGCCCCAGAAATTCAAGGTCATGAGCCTCATAGTTGAAACTATCAAAGGGACAGTAGCAGACCAAAAGAGGAGCTGTGGATATGCCCCACAGATTCAGGAGTTGATTAACTCAAAGATGGGCACAGGGAAGTATCTGCTGGATAAGGAACACTTGGTTCTCCATCCTGATTTTGAGGACAATCAAGTTGTCATGACTGAGAATGAACCATCATCAATACAAGCTCAAGAGAAGAAGGAAAAGGCAAGGAAAGAGAAGGCTGCCAAGATGCCAACTCAAGAAGAGGCATCTGAGTACTTTTTGAAGAACAAGCGGGAGCAGCTTGGTTACTTGATAGCATCAACTCTGCGGATTGAGAAGGGGTTGGCCACCCTAACTCAAAACCAGGAGAGCCTGGAAAGAATCATGGAACAAAAATTCTATGATCTTGATGTCAAGGTAACTGAGATTCAGTCAGCTGTGGAGCAGCTACAGGATGACATGCAGGAGAGGAAGGGCATGACAACAACTGATGCATTTGCCAGAGTGCCTCGAGCTCAGAGATCAGCTGTAGAGCCAGTCACCAAAGTTACTTCATCAGCTCCAGCTACAGCTCCAGCGCAACCAGCTCCAGCACCAACTCCTTCAGCTCCTTCCACATCGACTGAAGCCTTCGTTCTTGGAGTTCTCCGGACACCACACCAAGACCAAGCACGAGAGACGATATAGTCCTATGCATTTTCTAGGAACTTTTGGTAACTTGTTGCCAAAGGGGATAAAATGTATAGATCATAAACTTCGAGAGAGATTTGCTGCTTTTGTTCTCTCTTGTCTTCTTGTTTGAACTTTGTTTGCTTTTGATTGCTTGAGATACTATGCAATTACCTGTGAGACATTGATGATCACGTGTTTGATCATAAGCTACACTTATGCTTGTTATATGTTATTATCTTACTTATCCTTATATGATCATTCACTTTGCTTGGTGATGAGTGCATGTATTCAATCTTTATTATTTTGGCGCTCCACCAAGATGTATGTGACATGGAAGAGTAACCCATGAGCCTAAGTCCTTGTGCATTTGCAGTCAAAGAAAATCTTAAAATATGCACAAATTTAGGGGAGCTCTTGCTTATCACATACTTCTCAAAGAGACGATGTTTTCAATCTTATTATCATTTGTCGAGCTTTGATCTATATGTTGTCATCAATTACCAAAAGGGGAGATTGAAAGTGCAACTATCCCTAGGTGGTTTTGGTAATTCATAACAACATATAGCTCATTGAGCTAATGCTATTCCAAGACAAATATTTCAGGAAAGCTCAATGAATGGCATGGATGATGAAAGTGGATCCCTCAAAATACCAAGGACAAAGGATTGGCTCAAGCTCAAAAGCTCAAGACTCTACATTTTACATTTTAGTGATCCAAGATCACATTGAGTCTATAGGAAAAGCTAATACTATCAAGGAGGGATGAGGTGTTGCATAATGAGCCTCTTGCTTCATGTGCTTAGTGATATGCTCCAAAACCCTCCACTACTTTCTCACATCCACATATGACCTAAACCTAAAGTCAAACTCGGCCCTACCGATTCTTTCTATCCGGCGCCACCGAGTTCAGATGTCATGGCCACTGCCACAAACGTTAGTCAAATCGGTCTCACCGATAGGGATCTCGGTCTCACCGAGATGGGATTGTAATCTCTCTGTTTCCCTTCGTAATGTTTCGGTCTAACCGAAGTGAGCGATCGATCCCACCGAGATTGCAATGTAAACTCTCTGTTTCCCTTTCGTAACTTTTCGATCTCACCGAAAGAGCGAATCGGTCCCACCGAGTTTACATGAACAACTCTCTGGTTAGCTAATTACCAAAATCGGTCTCACCGAGTTTGTGTAATCGGTCTCTCCGAGATTACGTTATGCCCTAACCCTAATCATATCGGTCCTACCGAGTTGCATGTCAGTCCAACCGAAAACCCTAACGGTCACTAGGTTTACTAAATCGGTCCGACCGAGTTTGATGATTCGGTCCCACGAGTTTGGTAAATTGTGTGTAACGGTTAGATTTTGTGTGGAGGCTAGATATACCCCTCCACCTCCTCTTCTTTCGTGGAGAGAGCCATCAGAACAAACCTACACTTCCAACTTACCAGTTCTGAGAGAGAACCACCTACTCATGTGTTGAGGCCAAGATATTCCATTCCAACCACAAGAATCTTGATCTCTAGCCTTCCCCAAGTTGCTTTCCACTCAAATCTTCTTTCCACCAAATCCAAATCTTGTGATAGAGAGTTGAGTGTTTGGGAGACTATCATTTGAAGCACAAGAGCAAGGAGTTCATCATCAACACGCCATTTGTTACTTCTTGGAGAGTGGTGTCTCCTAGATTGGCTAGGTGTCACTTGGGAGCCTCCGACAAGATTGTGGAGTTGAACCAAGGTGTTTGTAAGGGCAAGGAGATCGCCTACTTCGTGAAGATCTACCGCTAGTGAGGCAAGTCCTTCGTGGGTGACGGCCATGGTGGGATAGACAAGGTTGCTTCTTCGTGGACCCTTCGTGGGTGGAGCCTTCCGTGGACTCGCAAGAACTTACCCTTCGTGGGTTGAAGTCTCCATCAACGTGGATGTACGATAGCACCACCTATCGGAACCACGACAAAAACATTCGTGTCTCCAATTGCATTTGAATTCTCCAAACCCTTCCCTTTACATTCTTGCAAGTTGCATGCTTTAATTTCCGCTGCCTATATACTCTTTGCATGCTTGCTTGAATTGTGTGTAGATTGCTTGACTTCCTCAAAGATAGCTAAAATCTGCCAAAGTCTAAAATTGGGAAAAGGTTAAGTTTTTAATTAGTCGAGTAGTCTAATCACCCCCCCTCCCCTAGACATACTTCAAGGTCCTACAGATTGTCAATCCCTTTCGGGTAGCGGAGCCCCAGATGGGCAAACAGACGTGAGATAAAATTGCAGTAAATTGATAGATCGAACGCCAAATAAAATAAATAAGAATAAATTGCAGCAAGGTATTTTTGTATTTTTGGTTTAGTAGATCTGAAAATAAATCCAAAGGAAAAGTAGATCGCAAAGGCAAATAATATGAGAAAGAGAGCCGGGGGCCGTAGGTTTCAGTAGTGGCTTCTCTCGAGAAAAATAGCAAACGGTGGGTGAACAAATTACTGTTGGGAAATTGATAGAACTTCAAATACTCATGAAGATATCCAGGCAATGATCATTACATAGGCATCACGTCCAAGATTAGTAGACCGACTCCTGCCTGCATCTACTACTATTACTTCACACATCGACCGCTATCGAGCGTTCATCTAGTGTATTAAGTTCGTGGAGAAACAGAGTAATGCAATAAGAACGATGACATGATGTAGACAAGATCTATCTATGTAGAGATAGACCCCATCGTTTTATCCTTAGTAGCAGCGATACATACGTGTCGGTTCCCCTTACATCACTTTGGGATCAAGCACCGTAAGATCGAACCCACTACAAAGCACCTCTTCCCATTGCAAGATAAATAGATCAAGTTGGCCAAACAAAACCCAAATATCGGAGAAGAAATACGAGGCTATAGGCAATCATGCATATAAGAGATCGAAGAAACTCAAATAACTTTCATGGATATAAAAAGATAGATCTGATCATAAACTCAAAGTTCATCGATCCCAACAAACACACCGCAAAAGAGTTACATCATATGGATCTCCAAGAGACCATTGTGTTGAGAATTCAGCGAGAGAGAGAAAGCCATCTAGCTACTATCTACGGACCCGAAGGTCTACAAAGAACTACTCATGCATCATCGGAGAGGCACCAATGGAGGTGGTGAACCCCATCCGAGATGGTGTCTAGATTGGATCTGGTGGTTCTGGACTCTGTGGCGGCTGGATGAATATTACGCCGATGCCTCTAGGGTTTCTGGAATATTGGGGTATTTATAGAGCAAAGAGGCGGTCCGGGGGGCACCTGAGGTTGGCACAACCCACCAGGGCGCGCCTGGGCCTCCTGACGTGCCCTGGTGGGTTGTGCTCTCCTCGGAGCACCCCCCCAGGCGCAGCTAGGGCCCATTATGTTCCTTCTGATCCAAATAAATCTTCGTAAAGTTTCGTTGCGTTTGGACTCCGTTTGATATTGATTTCCTGCGATGTAAAAAACATGCAGAAAACAGCAACTGGCACTTGGCACTATGTCAATAGGTTAGTACCAAAAAATGATATAAAATGACTATAAAACATCCAAGATTGATAATATAACAGCATGGAACAATTAAAAATTATAGATACGTTGGAGACATATCACTATCTTAGGATCATGCAAAGCAATATTACAATGAATGATCAAGTCATGTATATGATTATGATGGAAGTTGCATGGCAATATATCTCGGAATGGCTATGGAAATGCCATGATAGGTAGGTATGGTGGCTGTTTTGAGGAAGATATAAGGAGGCTCATGTGTGACAGAGCGTACCATATAATGGGGTTTGGATGCACCGGCGAAGTTTGCACCGACTCTCGAGATGAGAAAGGGCAATGCATGGTACTGGAGAGGCTAGCAATGATGGAAGGGTGAGAATGCGTATAATCCATGGAATCAACATTAGTCATATAGGACTCACATACTTATTACAAAAATCTATTAGCTATCGAAACAAAGCACTACACTCATGCTCCTAGGGTGATAGATTGGTAGGAAAATACCATCGCTCGTCCCCGACTACCACTCGTAAGGAAGACAATCAAAAATAAATCATGCTCCGACTTCATCACATAACGGTTCACCATACGTGCATGCTTCGAGAATCACAAACCTTAACACAAGTATTTCTACCAATCCACAATTACTCACTAGCATGACTCTAATATCACCATCTTTATATCGGAAAACTATTGCAAGGAATCAAACATATCATACTTGGTGATCTACAAGTTTTATGTAGGATTTTATGACTAACCATGTGAATGACCAATTCCTGTCGACTCTCTAAATAGATATAAGTGAAGCATGAGAGTTCAAGTCTTTCTACAAAATATATGCCCACACTCTAACAAATATAAGTGAAGAAAAGAGCATTATACAAATGGCGGGTTTCCATGTGTAGAGAAACATGCAATCCAAACTTCAAATGATATAAGTGAAGCACATGAAGCATTCTATAAAGCCATACTCAAAAGATATAAGTGAAGTGCAAAGAGAATTCTATAAATCAACCAAGTACTATCTCATACCTGCATGGTGCATTATTAAAAGAAAAACAAAAACCACTTGACGCTCCAAGATTTACAAATATCATGTGATGAATAAAAATATAGGTCCAACTAAAATTATCGATGATCGTTAGAAGAAAGAGGGGATGCCTTCCGGGGAATCCCCAAGCTTAGTTGCTTGGGAGTCCTTGAATATTACCTTGGGGTGCCTCGGGCATCCCCGAGCTTAGGCTCTTGCCAATCCTTATTCCTTCATCCATCGTGATCTCACCCAAAACTTGAAAACTTAACAAAACCCTCGTGAGATCCGTTAGTATAATAAAACAAATCACCACTTTAAGTACTATTGAAAATCCATTCAGATTTTGTTTTTTCATTGTAGCTACTATATTATAACTTCTCCATGGCTTAGCCACCGATAAAATTTATAGTTTCATCGAAACTAGGAAAACAATGCATCAAAAACATAATATGCCTTAAACAGGACAGTCTGTAGCAATCTGAACATCTACCATACTTATGTAACTCCAAAAATTCTCAAAAATTAGGACAAAATAAAAAATTTGTATAGCAGTACTATGCAAAAAAGGTTTCAGAAATTTTTCACATTCTAGTAAAAAATGTAAATTCACGCGCTACAACCAAAGTTTCTATTTTTCCACTGCACATACCAAACAAGCAATCTAATCATCCTAAAGGAAAATCTTGGCACATTATGTTTATAATACAATGGATTTGTACAATGGGATAATTATTTTTGTTGAAAAGTTTATGTAATCGAGATTCACAAAGTTTCCATGGGCATGAACAAAGTTCAAGGACGTCCCCCACTTCAACGATGTTTGTCTTTCTCACTTCCACTTTTCTTTTTGAAAAGTTTTAGGTTCCCCTCTATGTTTTTTTTGTTTTTAAAACTTTTAAAAGCACAAAACAGAAATAAATGACTCTCTAAAACTTTTGGGTTGTCTCCCTGGTAGCACTTTCTTTAAAGCCATTAAGCTAGGCATAAAGTGCTCAAGTAATGGATCCACCCGGATCCCAAGGTATATCAAAGCCAATTTTAATTAACAATGATTAGTGTTTTAGTAGTGATCACAAAGTAACATATATCATGTGACAACGAAGTCTAACTCTCTTCCTATGCATCAGCATGTCATAAAAGAACAATTCATGAACACATAGTAAAGGCCGATACATATCATAAACAACTTCTTACAGTTTTATCGTATCGGAAACATAGAGAGGCGAAGATGTAGTTCCTCTCTCATAATAATTGCAAGTAGGAGCAGCAAGCACATGCATATTATATTTATCAAAATAATCATGTGCAATAATAGAACGCACCACATCAATATAATCCTTAATAAGCGAAAACTTCTCTGATATAGTGTAGTTGGGAGAATTCAAAAAGATAATAGGACTATCATACGTGGGAGCAATAGCAACAATTTCGTCCTTAACATAAGGAACTATAACAAGTTCATCTCCATAAGCATCATTCATATTGGCATCATGGCCACAAGCATAGCAAGCATCAATTTCATCAAAAAGGGATATTTCAAACGAATCCAAGGGATCATAGCAATTATCATAGCATTAATCCTATGGTAAGCACGAAGGGAACTTAACAATGTATGAGTTGAAGAGTTACTCTAATTAGAAGGTGGTCACGGGTAGATAATCCGCTGTTCCTCCTTTTTTTCTTTGCTGTCCCTATCATCTTTTTCATCTGATGAGCTCACAGTGTCATCAATTTCTTCTTCCATAGATTCCTGCAAAATATTAGCCTCTTCTTGCACAGCAGAGACTTTCTCAATAAACTCATTAATATCGGAATTATATTCACAATTCTCATAGAAATATTTAAGTATAGCAAAATTTTCAGGTATGTAAACAACATCATCAAGATTTTCACACTTTTCAAACAAAGGTTCAATTTCATAAGCACCCTTAAAAGCAACGAATTATTCTATTCATTCCACATCACAGTAATCATATATAACATTAGCATAAGAAGCCAAGGCTTCATTATCATTAAATTTACATGAAAAGGGAAGGTGTAGAGCCTTCATCCTAGAGCAACAAGTATAATCATATCTCAAGCATAAACTCCGAGCATACCAATGCAACATATGAATTTGATCCCATAACAGATTCCCTTTTTGAGTCAAGCAATAATCACGTTGATCCAAAGTGTCTCCCATTATATAATTGAATGGGGTTTTCTCAGGATTATTAAAGTAGTGCATAATATCTTTCACGTGATGAGCATCGAGGGTTTTAGGAGGTTCCCCATCTCCATGAGTAGCAAGTACACCTAATTTTTTTGGTATTTCGTGTTCCATATCCATAACTAAAGATAGAGAACAACTTAGAACAGCAAATAAAATCTACTTAGTAATAAAGCAAACAAGCACACACGAGAATATTCAGCCCACACTATTGCTCCCCAGCAACGACGCCAGAAAAAGGTCTTGATAACCCACAAGTATAGGGGATCAATTGTAGACTTTCTCGATAAGTAGGAGTGTCGAACCCAACGAGGTGCTAAAGGTAGAACAAATATTCCCTCAAGTTCTATCGACCACCGATACAACTCTACGCACGCTTAACATTCACTTTACCTAGAACAAGTATGAAACTAGAAGTACTTTGTAGGTGTGATAGGATAGGTTTGCAAGATAATAAAGAGGACGTAAATAAAATCTAGGGGTGTCGGGGAAGCTGATCGTAACCCACGAATACCTATGGGACCGGTGGACCGAGTCCCTTTCGGTTCGGTGGGGGGCGGAGATTGCACGAAGAGCAGATCGAGGCGAAACACACGAGCAGTTTACCCAGCTTCGGAGCTCTCCGGAGAGATAATACTCCTACTACTGCTTGTCGATTGTATTGTGTTCTTGCTAGGGGCGATGAGAGCTACAAAACCTAAGCGTGAGTGTCTCTGGTCTCGAATGAGTCGAGCGAACGAACCCCTTTCACGTTAGCATGGGCCTCCTTTTATAGGATCAAGGGGTCACCAACAGGTGTAGCGTGAGCGAGGGCAAAAAGGGAAAATGAGCTGTGGTTGGTACAGCTACTTTGTACAGTGTATTCTACCTAACTCGGCGGCAAGGGACAAAAGCATTAAATGCCCGTCCATGTCTCCTAAACAGTCAGAAAGGGACCGTCGGGCGCCACCGCTTGCCACGATGGCACTCTGTCGCGCCGCTTATCGCTGCTCTCCGCTGGCTGCACCTCTTGACACGCGCTGGAATGGTCCCATGGCGACACGTTGGTGGGTGAGCTGGAGAGGAGATGAAGAGAGTTTCCTGCCGCGACAAGCGCCTTCTGCGGCTGAATCCTGTCGCGCCGGAAGCTTGTCGCTCACGAGCCTTCCGGCAAGCTCCTCTTGCCGGGGTCTTGTCTTCTGCGTGGCTTGAGTGGCCTTCCCGGCAAGCTCCTCTTGCCGGGGCCTTGTCTCCTTGGCTTAAATACTTTGTTCTTGAATGGCTCCAAAGGAACCATGGAGGACCTTGGCGATCACTAGGCAAGCCTTGCCGCGGGGTGCTGCAACTGCCCGTGCACGAGTTCGGGATACCAGGGTACCCCTACTCTAGTACACCGACAAGGGGCTGTTTAGATAAAGAAATAACTAAGTTAGTTTTAGTAGAGAGCTTTTTGTCACAAGAAAGTTATTTGTCCCTAGGCAATCGATAACTAGACCGGTAATCATTATGGCAATTTTATATGAGGGAGAGGCATAAGCTAACATACTTTATCTACTTGGATCATATGCACTTATGATTGGAACTCTAGCAAACATCCGTAACTACTAAAGACCATCAAGGTAAAACCCAACCATAGCATTAAAGTGTCAAGTCCTCTTTATTCCCATATGCAAACAACCTACTTACTCGGGTCTGTGTTTCTATCACTCACGCCACCCACCATAAGAAAATCATGAGCATATTGCAAACCCTACAATGGGGATCCCTCTCATGCTTGCGCGATACGGAGAGCACCATAGGACAACACCAATAATAAAACATGCAACTCAAACTAATCATGATCATCAATCAACCCATAGGACAAAACGGATCTACTCAAACATCATAGGATAGCCATACATCATTGGGAAATAATATATAGCATTGAGCACCATGTTTAAGTAGAGATTATAGCGGGAAGAAGAGGTGTTACACCGCTGCATAGAGGGGGGGGAGTTGGTGATGACAGCAGCGAAGTTGTTGGTGTAAATTGTCGTCATGATGATGGCCCCGGCAGCATTCCGACGCCACCGAGAGAGAGGGGGAGAGAGCCCCCCCCCCTCCTTCTTCCTCTTCTTCTTCTTCCTTGACCTCCCCTCTAGATGGGAGGATGGTTTATCCTCTAGTCCTTGGCCTCCATGGCGACGGAGGGGCGGGAGCCCATCCGAGATTGGATCTCTCTGTGTGTTTCCTTCTATTTCTGCGCTCCCAGATTCTGGCCTTTCACCGTTTCTTAAATTCCCGGAGATCCGTAACTCCGATTGGGCTGAAATTTTAACATGATTTTTATCCGGATATTAGCTTTCTTGCGGCAAAAGAAGGACACCAACCGCCTTACGGGGTGGAAACAGGGTCCAGGGCACGCCCTACCCCCTGGGGCGCGCTCCCTTGCCATGTGGCCCCCTCGGGAATCGTCTCGCTTTGATTCCAATTCCCAAAATTCACATATATTCCAAAAAATCTTCGTAAGTTCTTATCGCGTTTGGACTCCACTTAATATGGATTTTCTGTGAAACAGAAAAACATGCAACAAACAGGAACTGGCACTGGGCACTGGATCAATATGTTAGTCCTAAAAATAGTATAAAAAGTTGCCAAAAGTGTATGCAAGTTGTATAATATTAGCATGGAACAATCGAAAATTATATATACGACGGAGATGTATCAGTGGGTTGTTGCGCATGGGAGTAAAGAGGACTTGATACTTAATGCTATGGTTGGGTTTTACGACCTTAATGATCTTTAATAGTTGCGGATGCTTGCTGGAGTTCCAATCATAAGTGCATATGATCCAAGTAGAGAAAGTATGTTAGCTCATGTCTCTCCCTCATATAAAATTGCAAGAATAATTAGCAGTCTAGTTATCGATTGCCTAGGGACAAATGGCTTTCTTGTTGACAAAAGCTATCTACTTTTATTACCTTGCAATTTATTCGTAGTTTTATTCTTGCAAAATAGTTTCATACTTGTTCTAGGTAAAGCAAACGTCAAGTGTACGTAGAGTTGTATCGGTGGTCGATAGAACTTGAGGGAATATTTGTTCTCTCTTTAGCTCCTCGTTGGGTTCGACACTCTTTGTAGCGACCCGGCCTCAGACGATCAAGTCTCTATGCTTAAGTATCATCTCTGGATCGGTATGCTGACACACACAGTACTCGAGGATTTATAACAGAGGTAAATCACATGAATAAAGTAACGTAAATACGATTACCTCAACCCAAATAGCGGAAGTAACAACAAGGTCGTGGATTCCCATCAACACCAACGACAAAGTTGAGTGTAGAAATCGTAACCCTAACGAATCACTTACTCGTCGTAAGATTCCTGCAACATGAGACGTTGCAGCCACAAAGGGTCAGTACATTGAATGTACTGGCAAATTCACACCATAGGATAATGATGAATAATAACTATCACTACATGCATATATGTCTAGTGGAGGCTCTAAGTTTAATTTTGCATAAAGCCAATTTTTTTCCTACAACAAAGGAATATATATTTTTTATTTAACTACAAAGTTTGCTGAAAACATTGAGAATGATAAACCCCATCTCAAATCCTGATTAAAATTTAACAACCCAACCAATTAATTAAATAGAGTGATGAGATCAAATCAATAATTCAAGTACCAGATACTCAAGATGTCCATAACCGGGGACACGGCTAATCATGATTAGTTTGTACACTCTGCAGAGGTTTGCGCACTTTTCCCACAAGACTCGATCTCCTCCGTTGTATTTCTCGCACTGCATGGTGTTTGAGAAACGGATGACCGAGACAGAATCTTTACGAAGAGGTCCCCTTAACCGATAGATAGGCCGGTACACCTATAATCCCCTACATCTGCTAGCCCGTCATGGAAAGGATTCCCACAACTTACTGAACAATGCCAGAGCCAATGGCTGCACACGGAAGTTTCTGTCATGAATAATCTTATGATCCCTTTGAGCCTGGGTGGCGAACCATAGGATGATCACACGGGTACCCCGGAATCTCCTTGGACAACACTAGATTCCCCAGGTGTCCGGGAAATCCACTGGTATCCCCAGGGTGCCCCAAACCAATCCACCCAGATGTGTATTAAAGTAGCCACCATAAGTAAAACCTTAGTTAATAATAACTCTCACATCTTTCATGAATTCTCTCGAACCAATCCATGTCTACGAGCATAGCAAAGCAGTATGAGCATAATGTATAACCCAAGGTTGAATTAAGGGCAATAGGTTCCTACCTCATCAACTACTTCAATACCCACATGTTATCAAGTCCTACTCATGCAATGTTTGAGGGTTGAATCTAATGCATAAAAAATGGGTATGAAAAGTATGATCAAAGTGTGAACTTGCCTTGTACTGTTGATGAACATGATTTGCACTCATAACTCCTGATGGTTCTATTCGTCACACTGCGTTCAATCTATCGTAACAAAGCAATTGCATACATAAGCACTCATGTAAAAGAATCAAAGAGAATATCTCAGAAAACTTCAAAAACAAGCGATTAACTCTTGCAATAGCAATTTCTAACAGTACCAAAATTGGGTGAATTTGGTCTTATAGGAAAGTTTAGGTCAAGAGCTTCAATTTGCAAAAAGAATCAATTAAATCGGAGTTATAAAACTCAAGTTATGATCAAAAGAAGTTTGAATATGAATCTGAACAAATTTTGAAATTTGGAAATTTCAAAAAGTTAAGGTTCACTGGATAGGTGAAAACAAGACGAAACTATAGGCATTGGTTTCATCTAATTTGGATGAACGAGTAAAAGGTTATGGCTATTTAAAAAATCAGGGCCAAGTTGTTTTACGAAAAAAATAGCTACGGCTAAAAGAATTCTAGGTCTAATGTATATGTATAAATACATAGACTAATTGATAATCTAATTATTTTACCGTACTAGTCTAGAAATAATAAACTAGGGAAGTAAAAAAAACAAAGAAAGATGCCTTTATAAGGTAGAGAAAAGACGACTTCGGAGAGAAGAGACAACTTTCAGAAGTCCCGCCGGAGAGGACAAATATATTTTTCTTTAGTGAATCTAGCCAAATATTGATTTAACCCGAATCAGATGATTTTTTGGAGGGTCTATGGGTCTATATTTATAGGTGGAAAAGAGGTTTAGGGGTCAAAGGCTAGGCAATGTGGAACTAAACGTAGACAAAAAGGGAGACGAAAGAGATAGGAAAACAAAGAAAAGAAACACCGCCATATGGGCCTTGACGACTGCTTGTAGCGTCTTGGCATGCTGTGTGTCTTGTCTTGAGTTTTTTCCTACGTTTTCTTTAGAAAAGAAAACTATATTTTTTTGAATAGAAAATAAATAAATTGAAGGATAACCGAAAAAATAATATAGCCCGGCCTGCTGGCTATGTTGCGCACGCTGGGGAGGGATAGCAGTCGGTCGCTTGTACAGGTTTTTCAATAGAAACAGAAAAGGAAAAACTGAATCACGAAAATATAGAATAAAATTTTATATAGGCGTATTATATATCAAAAATTTCACAAAAAGATTTTCTACAATGTGATCATTTTTAGCATCAAATAAAATCCACAAATTAATTAAAGCAAACACACTCTTCAAGGCAATAAAACCTAATAAAATAATTTTAAAAATTCCAAAATAATTTCAAATTTATTTCTCTCCATTTTTCTACTGTAGGGAATCATTTTACCCTAATTTCAATATATTTTATTTTTGGAGAAAAATAATTTGAATACAAACCAAATATCTCCAAATTGAAAATAATTTCAAAGGGACGTTAAATTTGATTCTTTGAAACATTCAACTCATATTTCATATGTTTTGAAGAAGTCATTTTATCTTCTCTCATGAAAATCATTGAGTTGCTTAAAGTTTCTGAATTTGGAATATTTCCAAATAAAATTCAAATATTTTCCAAAATCCCTTTTTCATTTAATTAAATGGAAGAAGTCATATCATCTTTTCTCTAGGGTTTTGTATTTGAAAAGAATTTGAATTCATGGAGATCATAAATGCAAAATGAAAGTTTGGGAAAGTCCTTTTATTACCTCTCATTTAACTTTCAAAAAGTTTCAAATTTCACTCAGTTTCACACAAGCAACCACACCACAATCAAACAATCAATCAAAACTATTTATTTAATATAACATTCCAAAATTTAGAATTTTGGGATGTTACACTCTTATTTATTGAAAATTGCTACAAACGACCCCCTATACTTGTGGGTTATCAAGGCTTTTTTCTGGCGTCGTTGCCGGTGAGCAAATAGCGTGGGGTGAATATTATTGTGTGTGCTTGTTTGCTTTATCACTAAGTAGTTTTTATTTTCTGTTCTAAGTTACTCTCTATCTTTAGTTATGGATATGGAACATGAAATACCAAAAAAATAGTTGTACTTGCTATTCATGGAGATGGGGAACCTCGTAAAACCCTCGATTCTCGTTATGTGAAAAATATTATGCACTACTTTGATAATCCTGAGAAAATCCCGTTGAACTTGATAATGGGAGTAATGTTGGATGAACGTGAATACATTAGGGATCATCACTTGACTCAAAAAGGGAAACTTTATGGGATCAAATTCATATGTTGCATTGGTATGCTTGGGATTTATGCACTAGATATGATTATACTTGCTGCTCTCGGATGAAGGCTCAATACCTTCCCTTTTCATGTGAATTTTTGTCACGCCCACGATGCGGCTATATCTCCCATGTGTCGAGGCACGACTTAGAGTCATAACCGCATTGCGGTTTTGTCGCAAGAAGGGTCATCTTCACACAATCGCATGTAATGAACAAGAAAGGGATAAATAGAGGGTTGGCTTACAATCACCACTTCACACAATGAACATATAATTCATACATCATTCAGAGTACACACATAGTCCAACTACAGACAACCAAATGAAAATAAGATAACCCCAAATGCTAGATCCCCGATCATCCCAACTGGGCTCCACTACTGATCAACAGGAAACGAAAACATAGGAACGACCAAGATCCTTGTCGAACTCCCACTTGAGCTCGGTTGCGTCACCTGCACTGGTATCATCGGCACCTGCAACTGTTTTGGTAGTATCTGTGAGTCATGAGGACTCAGCAATCTCAAAACCCGCGAGATCAAGACTATTTAAGCTTATGGGTGGGATGGGGTAATGAGGTGGAGTTGCAGCAAGCACTAAGCAAAAATGGTGGCTAACATACGCAAATAAGAGCGAGAAGAGAAGCAACGCAACGGTCGAGAAGCTAGAAGTGATCAAGAAGTGATCCTGAAACTACTTACGTTCATACATAACCAAAAACCGTGTTCACTTCCCGGACTCCACCGAAAAGAGACCATCACGGCTACACACGCGGTTGATGCATTTTAGTTGAGTCAAGTGTCAAGTTCTCTACAACCGGACATTAACAAATTCCCATCTGCCACATAACCGTGGGCACGGCTTTCAAAAGTTTATACCTTGCAGGGGTGTCCCAACTTAGCCCATCAAAAGCTCTCATGATCAGCGAAGGATATTCCTTCTCCTGGAACGACTCGATCAGTCTCGGAATCCCGGTTACAAGACATTTCGACAATGGTAAAACAAGACCAGCAAGACCGCCCGATGTGCCGACAAATCCCGATAGGAGTTGTCGGATTTCGGGTTCCGGCAGACCCTTAAGGTTCGAACTCTGGGGTGCGCGCGGAGATCCAACCCTCCACCGTCTCGTACCTCGCCGAATCGCAGGGACCTAAACTACTAGCAAGAACAACACATGAGACGCAAGATTTATACTAGTTCGGGCCACCATTGTGGTGTAATACCCTACTCTACTTTGTGGTGTGGTGGATTGCCTCAGGGCTGATGAAGAATAAGATCTGAGGGAAGAACAGCCTCATGAGGGTCATTCTTGGTGGAAGCGATGAACTGCTAAGTGGCGTCCCATCGCTCTAGCTTGAGGATCGGGTCTCTATCTCTCTCCCTCTGGATTCCAAAATGCCAGCCCGGGAGGAGAGGCTCTACTATGGTGGCTAGCTCTACTTATATAGACGAAGGCCACAGGCCTCTTCCCAAATATTGAGCGGGAAGGGCGCCAACAATTAGCCATTTGAAGGGAACAGCGGGTACACTTATCCTGACTAAAGTTGGTCCTCGCCTGCCAAAGGCTCTGGTGATGACGCCGGCTTGGGCTCCACGATGACTGCATTCCAGCCGTTGGGGCTGGTCTTGGTCTTGTTGCACCGAAACGGATGCCTTTGCTTGATGCCCTTGCCTGCGCTTGCTCCTCTGGCACCAAAGAGGAAAGGAGGACGCTGCGCGAGCTGGCGCCCGACTGGCGCCCTTGGTCGTCATGGCTTGCGTCACGGGCACCTCGCGAGGTACCCTGCCTTGAACTCTCCGCCTCCTCGTGAGCCAGCCTGACGAGGCTGTGCTGAGAAGCCCTTGTCGTCCGCCCATGAGCCCCTCGCGAGGTCTTGAGCTTGTGTTGATGAAGATGGGCCGTCCTGGGCCTCCTTTGAGCCACGCCGCAGGCCGCAGGCAAGCAAGTCTGGGACCCCGTTCCCAGAACACCGACAGATAGCCCCGGCCCTGGCCTTCGCTCTTGGCCGGGCAGAGAGGCGAAAGGGCAAGTGCGAAGCGTCGCGGGCCCTAACAGCCTGCGGCCTTGGGCGACGCGTGGCGGTTGATTGGACGTGGGCGACACTGTTCCCCCACGCCTCCTTATTTCGTGCCTTGCTAGGCGGACACGCTGCTGTACACATCTGTTCTCCTCTCTGCTGTTTGTGCGCTCCAGTCCTTCCCTCTCTCGAACTCCAGCTTCCATTTCCAATCCAATCTCAAATCTCCCCTTCCCCCTTTCGATCGCCATGGCTCAAGCGAAGAAGGGAAAGGGAAAAACATGCCGCCTCGCCGCCGCCGGCAGCCTCCGCTGTCGACCTGTCGATCATACTCAATATGGAGGGCTTGGGCAAGGTCAGTTCGGCTCTGGCCACCTCCTTCAACGAATGCGGGAGGACGACGGCCTGGCCCGCGTCCCACTTTTCCATCGACAGGATAGTCACCAAGGTCCGGTATTTTGCTGACGCCCTATGGGCTGGGCTGGTTCCCCCCTTCTCTGATTTCTTCAATGCAGTGCTTTCCCACTATCAGATCCACATGATGCATCTGGGTCCTGAGTCCATTACTCTCCTCTCGGTCTTCGCCTTCATTTGCGAGGCAATGATGGGCATCCTTCCCTCGGTTGCCTTGCTGCGCCACTTCTTCTCTCTGCGCCTTGTCGACCCCACTCAATGCTCGGCGTGCGTGAGCTTCGTCGCCGCGCCTGAGACAGCGGCCTCAGGGATTGACTTCATCCTGCCTCCACCCGCGGCTGAGTTCCGCGAGAGGTGGCTGTACGTGGATGTGGGGGTGCCCAGCCCCCTACTATCGGAGCCAACTTCGCCTACTGTCCCCAATTCAGGCTGGGGCCAGGAGACGCTTTCAAGCCCTCGGCTCATCTTAAATCTGGAGCAACCCGCGTTCTGAGGTCGCTTCTTGTGACAGTGCCCAAGGTGGTGAAGGAGTTCTTGATCGCCGCATTGCTCCTCTCAACGCCATTCCCACTTTGGATGTGGGCCTTTGGCGAACTGGTGATCGTATGAGGCTCGGGAAGAAGACTGGCCTTGAAGCGCTAAGGAAAGTGCTCCTGGTCTGTTGGCGATCCTAACCCGGTGGCATCCGGCATGAAGGGGCCTTGCTATACCTCTGCGGAGCAGGGGTGATTTGGTGAACCAGATGCCTATCTTGATGAATGGGGCTGCGCCCGCTAGTCTCGTGGGCCTCGCGAGAATCCGGTGGTGGTGACAGCCCTTCCAATCGGCCAAGGCGGCTCCTCCTCAAGTGGCGGCGAGGAGGCCTGAGCTGCCGAGGCGAAGGACCCCGCCGGGTGACAGCGCCCAGCGATGCTCGTGAGGGGCAGCTCCCGAGGCTCATGCAGCTGCTTGCCGAGGGCGGCAGGCAGCCGCCCATGGCGCCCATGGATGGAGCCCCGAGGCCCTGCTGCTTCTCTTGGTGAGGCGACTAGCAGCAGCGTCAGTGACGCCCAGCGCAAGCCGCCTTGATGCTTCTCCCTCGCCAGAGCTGATCCTGCGCTCAAATCTTGGAGTCGTTTGCGTGGACTTTGAGGCCCTCCGGAGAGAAGGGAGGCCACAGGCGATGATTACCCTTGTCGCCTGCTGAAGCGCGGGAAGTACTTCTCTACTGATGAGTAAGCCTTCTCCTTCTCCGGCTCCTGATTCTTCTGCTGCTCGTACTGATTCTTGCCCTGCAGGCCCCTTCCTGCTGAGCTCACGGAGACGGGTGAGGAGCCGTCCCCCTCGGCTTCGTCCCCCTCCCCGTCCTTGAGGTCTCCGAGCAATGGAGCCCTTGTGCTGAGGGCGACCGGGGAGGTGAACCGTCCCGAGGCGCATCGCGGCCCTGCGCGCCTCGCGATCCTTCCTCGCGAGCCTTCCCGAGGCATAGCTAGCCTGCCGTGGGCTTCCCACCTGGTCGTGGGCGGCGATTGGCTGGCGCTTCCTGCGCCTCGTGCTGGGATGGGCTGGCTCGGGCCGGGCTTACAGCGCGGCGTGCCCGGCCGTCGCAGGTGCCAGCCCAGCCCCTGCCGGAGGGGGAGTGTTGATCGCGGCTCCGGCGCCCGACAGGCGGTTGATGGTGTGGAGGGCGTCTTGCGGCCTTTCCAGGCGCCTTCGCCCGCCATGAAGGATCTCTTGAAGGGCGGCTGACGCGTGAGCCTTCTTGGTGAAGAGCTTGCTGATGAAGACGCGCCTAGAGGCCGAGGCCTGCGCCTAGCCGCAGAAAGCGCTTGAGCTGGAGGGCTGCCGCCCTTGCTTTGCGCCCTTAGCGCGATCTTGATGATGAAGAGGCCAGGCGTCATGCCACTGCAGCCTCTCGGGAGGCCTGTTCTCGGGCCGTCGAGGAGGCCCGGGCAGCTAACAGGAGGCGAGAGGTGGTGGAGGAGCGGGCACGGGAACTCCTGGCCTGGTGTCACTCCTTGGAGGAGCAAGCGGGCTGCTGTGAGGCAGCCCTCGCGTCGATGAAGGTGGCCTCCGGCGACCAGGCGGAGCTCGAGCGTCGGGAGGTCTTGGCGCTGAAGCCGCCAACACACTGCAATCTGGCGCTGGAGACGAGGGAGCGCTTGGCGGCGGGCGGAGGATGAGGTCGCGCACGGAAGCCCGCGTCTGGAGGAGGCCTGACGCCGAGTGGCGGCGGCGCGCTCGAACCTCGGCCTTGAGTTTGAGGAGCGGCTGGGGTTGATCGGGGCCGAGGCTGAGGCAGGATTGCTGCCTTGAGGCCAAGCTGGAGGAGGCGACGCGGGCGATGCTCTTGAGCCGCCCTTGAGGTGGCGCAGGGAGTCCACCACCTCTCGGGCCGGCGCTCCTTCTTCGCCAGTAGGTGGAGGAGGCCGAGGCTGTTGCGTGCTAGAATGCGGACGAGATGCGTCAGCGGCGAATCTTGGAGCATGAGCACCGTCCCATGCTCGCCACGCTCCGGGAAAGAGCTAATCCAGCCTTGGATAATATCGTGAGGCGACGATAGGCCAGCCGCCGCGGTTAACTCGCCGGCAACCTTGATTCTTCACCGGCGTGGTGGCGCTGGTTGAGGCGCGGTCGGTCGAGGCCGACGAGGTTGGTGGAGGAGAGGAGCCGCACGCTGCTCGGGCGCGCTTCTCTCGTGTCTTCAGCCATCTTGGGACATGGACCCCACTTGATTCGGCGCGATCATCACCCGATTCCCGAGCCGTCCGGGCGACTGGCGCCGGGTGGAAGACAACGTGGATGCCCTCGTCCGGACCTTCGCTTGGACGGCGACGGCATGGTCGTGGCGGCGACGAGGCGGCGTGGTGAGCAGCCCGACGCCGCCCGGCGATCGCGCGAACCGCGACGGGAGGCCAGCGACGCCAACAATGGCTCGGGAGGTGCTCCTGAGGATGCATTGGGGGATTTGTCCGACTGATCATGTATTGTCCTTGTTCCATTACCCTGCATGAATAGAACTCATGTTTTGGCCTGATGGAGGTGAGAGCATTTTGGGAGGGGGAGCCCCTCATGTAAAACTTGTGTTCTTCGTATTAGCAGGTGTTACATCGCCCATACGCCCGCGCCAAGTGGTTGGCTAAGCGGAGCGCTAGTTGGATGGTTTACCTTTGTTTTATACGAGCCCCGAGATAGCTTGCGGGAGGCGGAGGTGATCTGAGTGTCTACTGATCGAATCCGTAGGACCTGCAGTAAAAACCCTCCGTAGAGGACGCGGCGTCGAGTGGGCTCTTGTGAGCTTGGCCTGGCCCGGCTCATGAGGGGCTCGCGAGGGGAGGCAGCTGAGGCAGAGTTGTAACCGAGCAGAGATTTGCTCGAGCGAGACTAAGCACCCCTTCCCTGAATCTGCGCAAATCTTGAGCTCAAATTCAACTTAAATCCAACAGGGAAAAGCGACAGCGGAGGGAAAACCAATGAAAGCAGAAAAAAGGCGCGTCCGGCACCTAGTCTAGTCTTGGATGTCTTCTCACCAAAGACGGACTAAGTGCTGCTCTTTGGCGTGGGAGGGAGCCCGGGGCTGAGGCCGGCACCCCGAGACTCCGGGCGTGTACAGCCCCACTCATTATTACGTGAGAGTGTCACAGGCGGTGAGCTTCATAGGCCTTGGGCCTTCTTCACAGTACCGGCCTTGCTTCATATCGCCAGACGAGGCCCCGCCTTGCGCCACACTCTAGTGCCACCGGCGACGACCGGAAACTAGGGCGCCGTCGGTGGGGTAGCGATCGCCAGCCAGTTCCCCGGCGACCACGGGTCCTCCGCCGAGGCAGGCCCAGAGGCACCTCCCAGCGGAGGGCCTACCTCCCGAGAACGCCTTGCTTGAGCGCCGCGGTGGTGATGTCGGATCTGCCCCTCTCGGCAGCCCCTGCGCCCCCCTCCCGAGGGGTAGGAGGCTGAGGCGGGGCAGCTGCTCGTCGTGGCGACCTGTACCTCATGCGACCTATGGTTAGCTTATGTTTGCTCTTGAGGAAGTAGCGGTACCCGATAATCGTCGCCCCCGGCGCGACCAGTGGGACCGGCTCGAGGTTCCTGGAAGAGCGTGGCTTCTGGCGCCTCATCCCCCCAGATTGGGCTGAGGAGCGAGTCTTGTTCTCCCTCATGCGGGTGCCCTTGGTCCATCATGTGGGGCACGTACTCTTCCGGCGCCGCCATCCCGAAGACCACGCCGTAGTGTTGAGCGTGCCTTGCTGCTCTGCTTGATGCGCCCTCCGTGGGGTGGTGGCACAGCGGTCAACCAGGGCCGTGAGTTGCGTCGGGTCCTTCTTCTCCGCGGGCCGGGGGCGGGGGCAACCCCGCCGCCGGCCCGGCGCCGACAACTTCGCCGGTGCTGGAGTAGCTTTGGAGCCTGCGGGCGCATGCGGAGCCCCCGTGTGGGCCGCCCTCGGCCTGAGGTGGGAGTTGGGTGCAGAAGGGGTGAGGCCCCGAGGCGGCGAAGCCCAGGAGCTCCGCCACTCACTCCAGCAGCACGTCGTGGCCGCTCTCCAGCAGCCTGCATTGCAGCAGCTCTCGGGCCACTGTGAGCGCGGCCCTCGAGTTCGCCTGCTCCCGGCGGGTGTATGGTGATGTGGTCACGGCGTGGTTGGAGGCTCTTGCTGCCGACCGCGCTGCCGCGTGTGTGAGCCGTCGAGGCTGTCGCGTCGCCCGCGACCTCAGCACCCTGCGGACCTTGAGCTGCACAGGCACGGGTCGCCCGAGGCGGCTCTGTGTGGGCGGGCCACGCCGCCTAAGGATCTGGGTTGCCAGCAGTGGCGGACATGGTGATGACGATCTGACGGGACACAAGGTGGCGAAGGCGGATTCAGCGCACCTACCGGGCGCGCCAAATGTCGGATTCGGGTTCCGCGGACCCTTAAGGTTCGAACTACAGGGTGCACGCGGAGATCCAACCCTCCACCGTCTCGTACCTCGCCGAATCACAGGGACCTAAACTACTAGCAAGAACAACACATGAGGCACAAGATTTATACTAGTTCGGGCCACCGTTGTGGTGTAATACCCTACTCTAGTTTGTGGTGTGGTGGATTGCCTCTGGGGCTGATGAAGACCAGTACAGGGAAGAACAGCCTCGCGAGGGTCTGTTCTCGGTGGAAGCGATGAACTGCTAAGTGGCGTCCCGTCGCTCTAGCTTGAGGATCGGGTCTCTATCTCTCTCCCTCTGGATTCCATGCCAGCCCGGGAGGAGAGGCTCTACTATGGTGGCTAGCTCTACTTATATAGACGAAGGCCCTGGGCCTCTTCCCAAATATTGGCGGGAAGGCGCCAACAATTAGCCATTTGAAGGGAACAGCGGGTACACTTATCCTGACTAAAGTTGGTCCTCGCCGCCAAAGGCTCTGGTGATGGCCGGCTTGGGCTCCACGATGATCGCATTCCAGCCGTTGGGGCTGGTCTTGGTCTTGTTGCACGAAGCGGATGCCTTTGCTTGATGCCCTTACTGCGCTTGCTCCTCTGCAACCAAAGAGGAAAGGAGGGGCGCTCTGTGGCTGGCGCCCGATGGCGCCCTTGGTAAATCATGGCTTGCGTCCACGGGCACCTCGCGAGTACCATGCCTTGAACTCTCTGCCTCCTCGTGAGCTAGCTTTGGCGAGGCTGTGCTGAGAAGTCCTTGCCGTCCGCCCATGAGGCTTGGCCCCTCGCGAGGGTCTTGAGCTTGTGTTGATGAAGATGGGCCGTCCTGGGCCTCCTTTGAGCCACGCCGCAGGCCGCAGGCAGGCAAGTCTGGGGACCAACGCCGACAGGAGTCGCACGTATCTCGTTCTTAGGGCACACCGGATTGTCCAAATTTCTGGTAGGCGAGCTCAGAGTTGCCCCTGGTGGCCACAGGCGGTTGACAGGTTCGGACCAACACTCATGACGAGCACTGGCCCGGGGGGGTGTAAAATAAGATGACCCTCGGGCTCCGGAAACCCAAGGGAAAGGCTTAGGTGAGGCAAATGTAAAACCAAGGTTGGGCCTTGCTGGAGGAGTTTTATTCAAAGTGAACTGTCAAGGGGGTCCCATAACCCCAACCGCGTAAGCAACGCAAAATCAAGGAACATAACACCGGTATGACAGAAACTAGGGCGGCAAGAGTGGAACAAAACACCAGGCATAAGGTCGAGCCTTCCACCCTTTACCAAGTATATAGATGCATTAATTAAATAAGAGATATTGTGATATCCCAAAATCATCATGTTCGAACATGGAACAATCTTCAACTTCACCTGCAACTAACAACGCTATAACAGGGGCTGAGCAAAAGCGGTAACTTCGCCAAATAACAGTTTGCTAGGAAGGTGGGTTAGAGGCTTGACATGGAAAAATGGGAGGCATGATATAACAAGTGGTAGGTAGCGCGACATAGCGATCGAACGAACAACTAGCAAGCAGAGGAGGCGCATGGGGCAGCAGCGACGGGGTAGAGCGCTCGAACTCGAGCTCCCGAACGAAGACGAATGCGGTGTTAGGATAAACCACGTATATGGGTGACGTGCGTGCAATTGTGGCTGGCTAGCTACATGCATGGCGGGTCATCTGGTAGTGGCCGTTACAGTGTGCGTGCATGCAGTAGGTTAGGCAATTTTGTTAGTCACGGATAGACTCCCAGGAGGTTAGCTATATGTGAGTGGTCGGGTGTGACGGCCAAATTAATGGGCGTGCATGCAAGTCATGGTGTGGGTGTGTGCGTGTGGCTGTGGGCTACTTAAGTTGTTTCATCAGGCGGTATGTGGCAAGCCACGTGTAGCCATGTAGCCACTGTAAGGAAGAAAAGGATTGGGGCGTTTGTGCGCCCGTGGCGGCGTTCGTGCGCCGGCCGAAAAATCTTGTGGCCATGTTCTTCTTCTTCCACCTCCGTTCGAGTGAGAGGAGAGGTAGCTAGAGGGCTGCGGTTCCAACAATTGGTATCATGAGCTGGTTCATCTTCGGTGTCGTCCCCTTACCGGAGGCGTGCCGGCGGTGGCGGCGTTTGCCGGCGGCTACGCGATGCTCCGGGCCGTGTGTCGGTCTATGGAGGTGCGCGACGTAGAGAGGAGGCCGCAGTGGCACGGTGAGGAGGCCGCAGAGGACCTGCATGGTGGCGGCTCAAACGAAACACAGTGGCATGGAGGCATGGAGGTGCTGCGCTGCGGTTGAGGCCGCAGCGGTGCAGGGCAATAAGCCGTGGCGGCGAGCCGGACACGATCGGTGCGTGTTATGGGTGTGCACTGGACGCGTCGGGACCATGGGCGCGGGTACGAGCGTGGGGTTGACGTTGGAAGGAGGCGTATGTTGTCGTTGTGCTCGAGTCCGTGCTCGAGTTCGGCTACATCCTTCCGGCGTTTGTCGCTGGCGGCTGCCATGGCGGACGCGGAGGCGGCGCGCGGTGAGTCCATGGCGTGAGGTGTGGTCGGGCTCGTCGGGCGCGTCGGTGCTGCGCGTGGACGCGTCGGGGGCGCTTTACTGCGGTTGGGCTCGTCGAAGCGCGTCGGTGCGCCGCAGGGCGTCTGCGGGATGCACTAGTGCGGTTGGGCGCGTCGGGTGCGCGCGGGACGTGTGGGGCGCCGAGGGACGTCTGGCGTGTGTTGCCGGCGGAGGTGGAGCTCGGCGTATGTCAACGGAGACGTGATGGAGCACGGTGGTACCGGCGTCAGTGCGCTAGGTCGGGTCCGCGGGCTGGGTCATGGCCGTGACGACAACAACGACGGGCGCTGCAAGAACTCCGGTGATGGCGACATCGTGGTTTAGGGGGAGTATGTTAGGATAAACCACGTATATGGGTGTCGTGCGTGCAGCTGTGGCTGGCTAGCTACATGCATGGCGGGTCATCTGGTAGTGGCCGTTGCAGTATGCGTGCATGCAGCAGGCTAGGCAAGTTTGTTAGTCACGGATAGACTCCCGGGAGGTTAGCTAGATGTGAGTGGCCGGGTGTGACGGCCAAGTTATTGGGCGTTGATAACCCACAAGTGTAGGTGATCGCAACAGCTTTCGAGGGTAAAGTATTCAACCCAAATTTATTGATTCGACACAAGGGGAGCCAAAGAATATTCTCAAGTATTAGCAACTGAGTTATCAATTCAGCCACACCTGGATAACTTAATATCTGCAGCAAAGTGTTTAGTAGCAAAGTAGTATGATAGTGGTGGTAACGGTAACAAAAGTAACGGAAGCAAAAGTAATATTTTTGGTGTTTTGTAGTGATTGTAACAATAGCAACGGGAAAGTAAATAAGCGTAAACCAGTATATGGAAAGCTCGTAGGCATTGGATCGGTGATGGATAATTATGCCGGATGCGGTTCATCATGTAACAGTCATAACCTAGGGTGACACAGAACTAGCTCCAATTCATCAATGTAATGTAGGCATGTATTCCGAATATAGTCATACGTGCTTATGGAAAAGAACTTGCATGACATCTTTTGTCCTACCCTCCCGTGGCAGCGGGGTCCTAATGGAAACTAAGGGATATTAAGGCCTCCTTTTAATAGAGAACTGGAACAAAGCATTAGCACTTAGTGAATACATGTACTCATCAAACTATGGTCATCACCGAGAAGTATCCCGATTATTGTCACTTCGGGGTTGTCGGATCATAACACATAATAGGTGACTATAGACTTGCAAGATAGGATCAAGAACTCACATATATTCATGAAAACATAATAGGTTCAGATCTGAAATCATGGCACTCGGGCCCTAGTGACAAGCATTAAGCACAGCAAAGTCATAGCAGCAGCAATCTCAGAACATAATGGATGCTAGGGATCAAACCCTAACAAAACTAACTCGATTACATGAGAGATCTCATCCAACCCATCACCGTCCAGCAAGCCTACGATGGGATTACTCACGCACGGCGGTGAGCATCATGAAATTGGTGATGGAGGATGGTTGATGATGACGACGGCGACGAATCCCCTCTCCGGGCCCCGAGCGGACTCGAGATCAGCCCTCCGAGAGGTTTTAGGGCTTGGCGGCTCCGTATCATAAAACGCGATGATTTCTTCTCTCTGAGTTTTTCTCTCAAAGCCAATATATAGAGTTGGAGTTGGCGTCGGAAGGTCTCGAGGGCCCACGAGGTGAGGCGCCCCCACCCTCGTGGACAGGTGTGGGCCCCTGGTCTTCATCTTTGGCGAGGATTTTCTATTATTTTTTCTAAGATATTCCGTGGAGTTTCAGGTCATTCCGAGAACTTTTGTTTTCTGCACATAAAACAACATCATGGCAATTCTACTGAAAACTGCGTCAGTCTGGGTTAGTTCCATTCAAATCATACAAGTTAGAGTCCAAAACAAGGGCAAAAGTGTTTGGAAAAGTAGATACGACGGAGATGTATCAGGCGTGCATGCAAGTCATGGTGTGGGTGCGTGCGTGTGGCTGTGGGCTACTTATGTTGTTTCATCAGGCGGTATGTGGCGGGCCGTGTGTAGCCATGTAGCCACTGTAAGGAAGAAAAGTATTGGGGCGTTCGTGCGCCGGCTAGAAAATCTTGTGTCCGTGTTCTTCTTCTTCCACCTCCGTTCGAGTGAGAGGAGAGGTAGCTAGAGGGTTGCGGTTCCAACATACGGCAGTGGATGCATGAGAGATCCGGTGACGCGGATCCTGTCTAGGAGAGGCGTGGGAGGCGAGATCCGACGCGAGGAAGTGGATTCGGTCGGGGACGACAGCTTGGCGAAGCAGGGGAGGTCTGGGACGAGCCGGACACGGCCGCCGGCAGCGGGGACGGGGCCTTGCCGGTGGGATCCGGCCGGGAACGGGCAAGGGCGACGAAGGCTTGCCGGATCTGGTGGTGGAGATGAGGCCTCGACGGCAGTGCGATGCAGCAGTGGGGTTCAGATGGCCATGGCAGGACTCCTGCTGCTGTTGGACCATGAGAGGGAAAACAAGGTCAGGAGGGGGGGAGAGAGAGCGGCAAGAAGGGAAGGGGCGACGTAGCTTAGCTGCTGCTGGTGGTGGTAGACGGCGGGGATGGCACGAGGTGGGGAATGGCAGGTAGCTCCTCTCCTTGGCTCGCGACGAGGGAAACAAGGCAGGGCTCGGGTAGGAGAAGGAGGGTCGAGGAGGCGCTGTGCAGGGGAGATCGAGCAGAGGAGGCATGGCCTCGGGCTCGAGGGAGATGACTTCGAGGAGCTGCGGGAAGGACGGATGGGGAACGAGAGGAGTGTTGGACGCTGCAATCTGATTGGGTGAAGGTGGATCGGGAGGGATCCCGAGGTGGAAGAGGACTGGCGGCGGTGGGTGAGGGGATTTGGTGGATGGGACAAGCCCCTAGGATCTAGGGTTAGACTGATATTTATATCAGATGAATTTAGGTTAGGGGATATCACGTCCCTTCGATCGTAATCGAACGGCTGAGAAAATAGATTAGGAAGTCCAATTAAGAAAACAGAGGTGTTTTATAGATGTTGGCGGATGATCCGGACCCATCGGTCATGACTGCCCGGGTCGGGTTCGGAGAAGTTTCGGACGCGCACGCTAGGGGTTTGCGAGATGTGCAGAGAGGTCAGGAAGCCAGGCAAGAGGGAAACAAAATCTGGTTGGTCTTGGAACGGTCAACAAAGGCAAGGGGAACGCGGGAACTACGAGCAACTACAATTTTTATGAAAACATGCAGATGCAATGCGATGATGAATGCAACAAACAAATAAAACACACGACAACAACGAAATCAAGGAAGGCGTCTGAAGCGTTGATCTCGGGGCGTTACAACACTCGTCCACTTACAAGAGATCTCGTCCTGAGATCTAGGGATGGCACGGGAGAGCAACGAAAGAGGAAGAGGTAAAACAAAGTTGCTTCTTTGACAAATGAGTGAAACCAAAGAACCTTGAGAGGTCGCAAAGCTTGAAGAAATGACACGACGGAGGTGAACAAAATTTAAAACACTCCGTTTAGCAAGAGGAATAAGGAACATTACAAGAACCTTGTAGGTTGAAAGACAAACAAAAATGGTTACGATGGACAAGAAGTACATGCAAGCACTCCGGTTGAAACAAGATGTACAAGGAACGATAAAGAACAATTACGACAACACTCCGGTTGAAAATGGAAGGGATAGAATATGAACTTGGCAAAATGAAAACACTTGTATGAGACTCCGGTTAAAAGAGGAATGATAGACACAACACTCCGGTTAAATGGATAAGCAAGAAAAGAACACGATCCTCACAATTCGAGATGATGAGTGAAGAGAGCAACATCACCATGCCTCCGGAAGAAAAAAAAATAGAATATAGATCATTGGAATAAAGGAATGGAGAATAAAATGCCAACTTCTGCCACAAATGATCTTGGAAAGCACCCTTCCAAGAAGGTTAGAATGGAGTTGTTGGAAAACCAACAATGAAACGAATAAGCTTGTAGTGGGCTTATGGAAAACTTCTCAAAATTGAGGCGAAATTTTGACACTACGGAAACAACTAATATAATTGATAACACCAACGAGATGAAAAACTTCTTTCACCAAGAGGATAGGAGAAAACTTGGATCATTGATAAGCACCATAATAGCAACATTCCTTAGGGAAGGCTTTAGGTGAAATATGACACAAGATAACTCCAACGAAGAGATTGATGGATCTAAAATACCTCATTCTTGACAACATGAGAATCATGAAACATGAAGGAAATTTTCAAGAATGATATAGCGCCATCTCAAAAGATAAGGGTAGAAAGAATTGCACTTCGGAATGCAAGATGAAGAATGCTTGAACTCCTCAAAACAAGGCATGTGTTGAACACATGTTTATTTTAGAGTATAGCTTGGCGGATCATAACTTCGAGAGAAATCTTGAAGAGCAATTGAAGAATGAAAACAATCCTTGACGAACCACCATGTAGAGCATCCGTGAAGAATTCCGGTAATAAAAGGATGATAGAAAGAAAGAGAATTTGAAAACACAAGGTGAAGCCTTGCGATGATTTAGATGGAGCTTCCCGACGAGATAATGCGGAAAAATTTGGAACTCCGGAAAAGAAAAGATGAAGCATCTCGAACCGAGAAATGTGACATGATGAACAACTCTGGAAAGAAGAAACTAGATCACTTCAATGAAACAATAATAATAATTATGTTATGTGTATCCTTCACCAATTTAAATTGATGACAAGCAACAGATTTGGCATACTACTTATTCTCGTAGAAAGGATTAAGAGAGATATAGCGCAAACTTGAGAAAAGTCTTCAACGATTCGCCGGTAGGATTTGGAAAGAACAAATGAATTGATATGATAACCAAGAAAGAGAACTCTTGAACGAACCACCGTAAGAATTGGAAATGAAAGTAGCAAAGGCGCAATTCACTGGGAAGAATTAGAAAACGAATAAAGATACTTGGCAAAATTTAGATACATGAGAACGAAGAGATCATGAACTGATTAGAGGATATTTGAACGATGCACCGGTAAGATTTGGAGAATGAGATCTGAAAGCTAAGAATGAATAATACTGAGATGATGGCTCCGGAGAATCAAACTGAAAAGACTCCTGAAATGCTCCGGATGGGTGAAAAGAATTCTCACAATGGAAAACAATTATGAGAGGACGTCATCAAGCTTGAACTACGCATCTTTGGAAGAATGGGTAAGGATTTAAGAGGAACTCCTATTCGGTCTTCAAAATCCGAGAATGACAACGAGAAACACCACCATGAATTGTTGAGATCACTACAAAAAATACACTTTCGTGATGATACGTGTTTGTAATAGTAGGTCATATTTTCTGCCATGCATGTACATCCATGACGATTTTATGACAGAATCCAGATAGTCATACCTGTGCTATCGTAGAAGTGTTCCATGACATTACCAAATTTATCATCACGGAAGTGTCCACTTCCATGACGATAAATCACGCATCACAGAAGTGCTTTCGTCAAGGGTGACCAACACGTGGCATCCACCGTAACGGACGCCGTTAAGCTATCGGGTCCGGTTTTGGATCCGATAACCCGTTAATAGCCCCGACCAATGGGGATTTTCCACATGTAAAATCATCATTGGCTGGAGGAAACACGTGTTGGCTCACCATTGGGACAGATGTCATCCACTCATTGGACCCAAAGCACCTATGATACGTCGACACGTGGCACGGCCCAACAGAGGCCCATTCCTATAAAAATGCCGGCCCGTTTGACTTGTTCAAAAGGTGGCGGGCCGGCCCACGGCAAGCCTGTTAATGGCCTATTCGCATATAGCCCATTTACAGCCCGCTAATCCAGGGCTCGTTTATGGCCTATCTGAATTAGGCCCAGTAGCGTCATCTGGGCCGTCCAATATAATTCCAGCCCATTTTAACTTCCGGCCCATGTATGGCCCATGACGTCTTTCGGCCCATATGAGGCGCTTTGTAACTCTCGGCCCATTAACGTCCTGTGGTAAAACTGGCCCGTAATGAACAATGTATCACTTTATACCCATTAACGGCATGTGGTGAAACTGGCCCGTAATGAAGAGGGTATCACTTTATACCCATTAACGGCCCATTATTCCGTTGGGCCGTTTCCAGCCCATGTTATCTTTCGGCCTTCTCAGGGCCCATTTATTCTTGGGCTCATTTCCAGCATTCATTTACTTACGGACCGTTACTGTCATTTTCTGCTTGTGGGCCAAATTCAGCCCGTGGTTATAGTCGGCCCGTTAATACGTTGGGCCGTTTTCATAGCGTCATCAAATACGGCCGGTTAACGACGGCCCGTTATGGTCGGCCCATGAACGAACGATTTCAACTCTAGCCCATTTACGGCCATAATGTGGTCAGTTATTGGCCCATGTTTGGCCAACCGATCATACGGCCCGTAGAAGGCCCATTGATGATCTGACCCGTAGAAGGCCCATTGTGTCTATGGCCCATATAAGGCCCATTGTTTCTCGCCCGTAGAAGGCCCATTGTTTCTGACCCGTAGGAGGCCCATGTTAACTACAGTAAATATGTAGCCCATGGTTATTGTGGCCTAGTTTTAAAAAATAGGTTATTGCGGCCACTAGCAAACCGCAGAAAAAGAACTGCACTGACTACAAGAAAACAAATAAACAAGACAATAAGGAAATAAATTAGCAAGCAACTTACGCAAGGCTATCACGGCTATTACACATATTACATCCACTGGGCATTAAAGTTCGCCACCAGTGCAAATATAGGGAACAAAGCAGCATAGAAACGTCGCAGCAAAACAAGTCCAGAACTGAAACCACTTCAGAAGAGCACAAGAAACAATATCCTGGGTACCCATAATGCTGGCAAGATGCTTAGCAAGCTTATTAACTTTCTCTTGTTTGGCGCTTAAATCCTCCAGCACTTGTTGTTGCACCAGAAAGTATGCATCTGAATTCTGCAGGGACTTCCTCTGTCCTTCGGCTTCCTGTCGCATAACATCTGATAGATGCCTTTCAACTTGACGTTGAGACTCAAGAAGCCGAACTGATTCAGGCAGCGAGTTCGAAGAGCTGGTGCCAACAATAGTAGCCAGTAACTCGAACACTACATCAAGACAGGACTTTGGGGTTGTCTCGGTGTCTTCAATATAGTTTTTATCAGCTTTCTTGGAGACCAACAGGGATGTCTCACTATCTTGAGCCTTATCTGCATTACTTCCTTTACATTGCATAATGGGGTACTCTTCTCCAATATTTTATCTACGTTTTAGAAAAGAAACAAACAAACACATCACAGGTTTACAATGTAGTATATGAAACTCATTTTGGTAAACCAATTTAGTAGTAAGGTGGACAGGATAACAACATGAAACAAACATTTATCTATGTAGTATGGTCACTGTATGGTATATATGATTCTAGTTTATGTTGCCAAATCAAGATAGATACAGTTCGAATCATATCTATTTAAGACAAAGCAGCATAGACAGAATATAAGTGTGGGAAACTACACAGAAATAACAACACTTGTAATGTGCATGGCATGAGAACATAACGTTTATTCAATTGAAACTGAAATCAACATAGAGCAAGTTACAACAGCAAACACGTTAAAGAAACAGTTTTAAAACATACCTATTGCACCATTGGAGTTTCAATTGCATCCTTCAAATTTGAAATTAGTTGGTATGAGTAAATACAGTGATGCAAGAGAAACGTAGTATGAACCATAGCTACGGAACCTGACCTGAGAACAATTCTTCTTCTACTTTAAGCGTTCACTTGGGGTTCAGAGTGGTGGTCCTCGTGCTTTGGGCACTGCAGTTGCCTTACTACCTGCTCATGTTTGGGTGCTCTGTGGTGGAGACGGTGTTGTGTCAACGGGAACTGGGTTACTATCTGCTGGGGTTGGGGTTAGAAGGGGTGTAGCTGGTTCTCTGTCCAACCTGGTAGGGGTACAATCTACGTGAGTCTGGGTTATGTGTGGTGGGGCTGGTTCTTGGGAAATTACAATTGTGGTTCTATCTCCATCGACAGGTAGCACGATCTTTTCTGAAGACCGCGTTTTTACTCCCACAGATACTGCCATCACCCCCTCCAATTGAAATGGCTGATAAACAAGAGAACTAATTGAATGTACAGACATTATAAGATAGACAGGTGCAATGGATAGTAGGGAAGAAAACAGGGCATGAAATAATTCACATTTATGTGGTCTAACAAAACAGAATAGCAGGACATAATTTCACATATATGATGGCTAATTAAATAGGATAGCATGACACAATTTCACATGTATGATGGCTAACTTGTCGGCATTCTGGGAACGGGGGTCCCCAGACTTGCCTGCCTGCGGCCCACGGCGTGGCTCTGCGACCGGGCCCGTACGGCCCATCTTCACCAACGAGCATTCGAGACCCTCATGAGGGGCCAAGCCTCGCGAGGCGGACGACACGAGACCTCCTCGGGAGCAGCCTCATCGGGCTGGCTCGCGAGGGGCGGAGATATCAAGGCAAGGCAAACCTCGCGAGGTTCTAATGACGCAAGCCATGACAACCAAGGCCAGGCGGGCGCCAGCGCTCATAGTGTTCTTGCTTCCTCTTTGGTGCTAAGGAGGCAAGCGCAGGCGAGGAGTACCGAGGCGTCAAGCAAAGGTTTCCATATCGGGGCAACAAAACCAAGACCAGCAGGACGGCAAGATGGCCTTTGTCAGCCGAAGGCCACCTTTAGTCAGGATAGCTTGTACTAATTGTCCCCTTTCAAATTGGCCGTTGTGGCACCCTTCCCGCTCAATATTTGGGAAGAGGACCGGGGCCTCTATAAATAGGACTAGCCACCACAGTAGGAGACATCTCATCTTGGACTAGATCCATCCCACCCTCACACCCACCAAGCACAAGAACACCTCACCTCAGGAGGCTGTTCTTCCCCTTATACTGTTCATCCTCAGCCCGAGAGGCAATCCACCACACCACACTGGAGTAGGGTATTACACCACAATGGTGGCCCGAACCAGTTTAAATCTTCTGTCTCTTGTGTTGCGAGTTCGTCGAGCTAAGCTTAGAGATCCCGGTGAGGCTGAGGGCGTGATCTGGAAGGGGGAGATCTTCGTGCGCACCCTAGTGTTTGAACCTTGAGGGTTTTGCCGGAACTCGAAATACGACATTTGGCGCGCCAGGTAGGGGTGCACCGAAGCTTCCCTTGCGTCGTTCCGAGTCCCGCCTCTTTGTTGTCTCCATGGCGGACGCTCGCCGAGCTCGCGCTGAGCGCCAGGCCGCCCTCGCCGCCCGCGTCGCTCAGGCTGCTCCTGTCGGCGGGCCACCCCGTCATTACCCGTCGCCTGCCGCCAACGCCGCCACAGGCCCGGCGGGAAATGAGCAGCAAGCGTCCTCGCGGCACCCCTCGGTGCGGCGGGACGGCCACAACGCTACCCCGTCACTGACTCCGGCCGGCTCGTCGTCTCACACCCGTCACGCTCCCACGGACGCGCAAGCCACGCTGTGCATGGCGTGCGAACTCCTGTGCTACCGCACCATCGCCGACCTCTACGAGGACTGGCTGGACCGCATCGCCGAGCTCATCAGCGCCGCGGGAGGCTCCCTCGCGCCATCCCTCTCGCTGCCTCATCCTCCGGCAGCTGCAGGTGACGTGGCTCATGGAGAGCCTCCACCACCTCTACCCCAAGACGGTGTCCTGGCGCCAAGACACGCGGCCCCCCGGCGTGGCCCACCATGTCCGGCGCCCGCGCAAGAAGAAAGAAGCTGCCAAGAAGTCCCACGACCGCGGGAGAATGCTCCTGCGCTCCCGGCCCCGCTACGACAAGACCGTGCGCCGCCTGCGGTGGAAGTGCGCAGGCATCAAGGCCAGGCTCCACATCAGCAAAGGGTCCCGGTGGCCACCGCGGGCTGTCGCGCCTTCACTCCTAAGCTGCGTAGCGTCACATGGTCGGGCAAGTTCAAGCCAGACCTGCCTCCGCGCTACAACGGCACCCTCGACCCCGCGGAGTTCCTGCAGCTCTACGAGCTGAGCATCGAGGCGGCCAACGGCGACGAGAAAGTCATGGCGAACTGGTTCCCCATGGCTCTCAAGGATGGCGCATGCTCGTGGCTCCTCAACCTGCCTCCCGGCTTGATCTCCTCCTGGAACAAGATGAGCGACCGCTTCGTCGCCAACTTCCAGGGCACTCGTGACCGCCCCCCGGCCGCGGGTGACCTGTGATGCGTCAAGTAGCAGCCAGGAGAGACCCTCCAGAAGTACATCTAGCGCTTCAACAACGTTCGCCTCAAGATCCCCAAGGTGACAGACGAGGCCATCATCTCGGCGTTTTCTGATGGCGTCCGTGACGTCAAGATGAAGGAGGAGCTCGCCATCCACAAGGAGTTGTGCACATCCCTGGAGCTGTTCAACCTGGGGACCAAGTGCGCAAGGGCTGAGGAAGGGCGCGTTTCCCTTCTCGAGCTCCCAGCTACCGACCTAGAGGAGAAGAAAGCTAAGGCCAAGGACGTGAAGCGCAAGGGAGCGAACATACTCGCGGCGGAGCCGGACACGAAGCGCGGCCGCGGCCAGCCTGAGTCATCCAAGAGCAGCCGACCGTTCTGCGCCTTCCACAACGTGCACAACCACAACACCAACGATTGTCAAGAGCTCAAGGCCATTCGCGACGGACGCTTCGGTCGACGCCCCGAGCGCAATGACCGAGGCTACGGCCAAGGAGGAGGATGTGGCGGAGGACGCTGGGACGACCGGGGCCCACGCCAGGAGGGGCGCGACCGGCCTCGTGAGGACCGCTGGCAAGATAAGCCTCACGAGGGCGCCTGGAGGGACCAGCCTCGTGAGGATCGCCCTCAGGGCAACACCGGTCTTCCTCCACTGCCGACACCACCAAGAAGGAACGACGACCACCATCAAGACGAGGGGGCTGGGGGCTTCCAGGAGCCGGGTGCTATCGCCTGCGTCTTGGGCGGAGCTCAAGCCCCAGCCTCACAGCATATCTTCAAGCAGTTTGCTCGCGAGGTGAACGCAGTCCTCCCCAAGCTCGAGGCCACACGCCCGCTCAGGTCGTCCAAGTGCGCTATTATCTTCAGCTCGGCAGACCAGCTCAAGTGTGCGGCCACCGCTGGCGCTCTCCCGATGCTCTGTTCACCCGTCATCGGCAACATGCAAGTCACCAAGACTCTCATCAACGGCAGCGCAGGGCTTAATGTCCTGTCCATCGAGATGTTTGATAACCTTGAAGTGCCCTACGATCAGCTTCAGCCTACCAAGCCTTTCTCAGGAGTGACCGACGACTCCACCACCCCGATAGGACAGGTCCGCCTCCCAGTCACCTTTGGACATCGCGACAACTACCGCACCGAGCTCATCGACTTCGACGTCTCCCACATCCATCTGCCGTACAATGCCATCCTCGGGTATCCATCCCTGGCCAAGTTCATGGCGGTGACCCACCACGGCTACAACGTCCTCAAGATGCCAGGAAGCGGCGGAATCATCACAGTCCCCTGCGAAGAAAGAGATGTGGTGTGCTCCCTCGAGCGTGCCTTCCAAGCTGCAGCAATCAAAGACCCCGACAGCAAGGGCGAGTACCCTCCTGAGGCCATCCCCAAGAAGAAGAAGCTGCTCCGCACATGGCCTCAGGGGAGCGGCGCCTTAAGCGGTACCACATCAGGATCGGCGCCCGCACCTGGGGCGCCTCCCTCTATCGCATAGGAAGGCGCGCCCGGTGCCCTCCTCGGGCAGGGCTCGGGGGCTCTCTTCTGGAGGGCCTCAGACCTTGCCAACATTACGAGGGAGGCGCTCGGGCACCATTTGGGGGCTTGCTTCACAGCACATTTCCCTCAGGAGGACACCGGGCGAGGAGCGCCCGGCGCACAGGAGTTCATTGCCAAGATCACTCAGGAACTGCAGGATTCAAGAGCCATGCGCGGCGATCGCCGCTCGCCTAGCACAGACCCCCCATCCAGGCGAGGATGTTGGGTTGCGCGTCTGCATCGACGTCCCAGGGCTCAACAGGGCCGCGTCTTAGGAGCTCTTCTGGCCTTCACACGTGGGACGCTGCAAGGTCCCACCGCACAGCTACGTTCGCATGCCATTCGGCTTCCCGAGCGTGGCATTCGCCTACCAATGCAACTTGCGGCGCGTCCTGGCGGCTCAGGAGGCGAGGCACCACGCGGTCCTGGCGGAGATGGATACGGTCCTCAAGGAACCGCCTGGACCCCCAGAGCCTCCCGAGGCTCAGGGCCCCGGTGGCTCGTGAGGAGCAACCCCTTTGCCATGCAGCTTCAGCTGCCCCAACACCCCTTCAGCAATGGAACCAGGTGACATTTTCCAAGTTTATTTAGCTGGGAGCGCCCTTAGGGCTGCATCATTCCCAGGCCGCGTGGGTCTATCCCGGCATGTATCCCTTTTTATGTCTTTAGCTTACCTTGCTGGAGGCGCCCCTCGGGCTGCATCATCCCCAAGCCTCTCGGGCCTTACCTAGTGCCATGTATCTCCCCTGCGTTTACTTGAGACAGTTTGCTTCCATGCTTAATCTATTTATGACTATCACCTGCTTGATTGTCACCTACCACGGGAGCTGCTCACACTGGCACGGCGCTTGTGCTTGGGCCCGTCCCTGCAACGTCGATAAATCTGAGCGGTCGAGCTCTGGCCCGTGGCACGCCCCGTGCGTGTCACCTCACCAGGCCCTCAGTGCCTTCATTCCTTTACGGAGCGACCAGTGGCCGGCCGGCTATTATAATGGCAATTTGCGCCCTTCCTCGTGCTGACTTGCAGGAACCTCCTGAGGACCACAGCAGGTGGCACCGCGGGCTCCCTCTTCTCCCATGTAATCCGCTTGCGCGTTAAAAGTGGGGTTCTTGAGCATCGCGAATCAGGAGCTCTTACTGGCTCTCCAGCCCTCACCCCCTGGCCTTGACCACGGCATCGCGACCTGGCATACCAACGGCGGTTGAGCTCGCTTGAGGGCCGGGACCTGAGGACGTAGAGCACGAAGGAGAGCATGGGGAAGAGGAGGAGACTCGTACGGGCCTGACCTGACTATGCTACGACCGCCTACGCATGAACCTGGCGCCTCGCGAAGGACCGACCGTGGACTGCCAAGATAAGTTTCACGCTCGGGTCAACCAACCGTTATGGCATAGAGTTCTCATTTGTGTTGCCCCGCTACGGCAATGTAGTCTCCCTTTCCCACCTCTCGGCGGTCGCTTGCACGCTAAAGGGGACCTCCTGAGCATCGCGTCTCAGGAGCTCTTACTGGACCTCGGGCCGATCACCTCCTGGCCTTGACCACGGCATCACGACCTGGCATACCAGCGATGGCTGCAGCCTGCCTGGGGACCGGGACCTGTCAGCGTAGAGCACCAAGCCATCGCGAGGTTGGAAAGGGGAAACCGAGCCGAAACAGGACACGCACACGCACAATTTCATAATAAAGATAATATCAACAAAGGACATTGCGGACCCTTTACACGCCCTCGCGGGGTACTTCTCGATACCTCGGACGGAACAAAAGGAAAGAACTTCTAGGAGCCCTATCATACGCGCCCCAGTGGCTGACACCATCATCAACAGTGGGCCACGGGAGGCTGGCGCCAACCTCATCCAGATCAGCGGGGGCGACGGCTGGACGCTACAGCCTTGCTCCGGGCGCGGCGAGAGCTTGGGGGCACGTAGCTGTCGTCGCTCGTCTCCGGAGTCTTGTTGAGCTCGGGAGAATCGCTGGACTCCCGAGCGTCGCTGCTGCTTCCAGAGGAGCTGCTGGCGGCGCTGACAGCAGGCCCTGCCCCTGCTTCGACGCCGTCCTGACGGCCCCTTCCGGAGCAGCACTCCAGGCGGCGGCCTTCCACGTCGAAGACCTTTAAGGACAGCGTGGAGGCGTCGTCGTACTCGAAGTGGATCGCGAGGGCGCCTTCCGCACGGCACACTCGAGCGACCTCACCCCAGCCTTGGGTCATGAAGATCTTGCCCGAGGAGACGGCCTCAACTTCCGCTCCAGTCGCCGACGCGTCGCAGTCGGCGTGCTGCAGCCAAAGCGCGAGGGTCTCCCTCGAAGGCATCTTGGCAGAGAAGAAGGAAGGGAAACGGATCCAAGTGCGCGGAGGCATCGCCGCCCAGAGCACAAGTTCGTGCGAGGAGTCGGCGGCGTGGACTCCGGGGGCGGCGACGCGCGCCACCGCGGTGCGACGACCATGGCCGCGGTGCGCGCGGTCAATTCTCTTTCTTTGACCTCCCACCGTTCACGACATCCCTTGCTTCTCGCAAGAACGGCTCCTCGGTTAGAACAGAGCAGCAATTCTAGAAACTTCCATTTTCCATTGATCTGGGCGTTGCTATTAAAAGTGGGTCCGCAAAGGAGAGAGAAATCAGACTTTCTTCTTTACACCCCTCATTATTCAAGATGTGAATATAAAATGTATTGTACTCCCTTGGATTTTTTCCGGGATCTTTACTCATCGTTGATCAAGGAATCGGCCAAATAGGCCTCCTTTTTGGAATGAAATAGCCTTTTCCCTTTGATCCCTCACGTGTCGCTCGCCGCCTCTTCCTCCTGAGCCTTCGGCTTGGGCATGTAGGGGTAACGGATACCCAGGAGGAGGCCGCTCGCACCAAGGCCTTGTCACCTCCTGCATCACCACCACGTCACCGCAGTGGACCGGCCTCTTCTTCGGCGGAAGCGGCCCTGGCTCATCGCGGGGAGTCTTTCCCTTCTCCGCAGCGGAAAGGGATGGGAGCAGATCTGGAGATTTCAGAAGCAAGAAGCAAGAAAGGGGATCTGGAGCAAGGAGAAAGGAAGCAATGAAGGCAAGCGCTGTCTACGCCAGCCTTTTGACGGTCTAGCTGTTGCCAAGGCAGCATGGGGAAGCGGAGACGCCCACGTCTAATCAACCACCACACGTCGACCAAGGCCGCAGGCTGTTGGGGCCCACGGCGCTCCTTACTTGCCCTTTGGCTTCGCCTCGAAGCCAAGTCCGAGCGCGCCTTAGGCCCGGGGGCTACTGTCGATGTTCTGGGAACGGGGGTCCCCAGACTTGACTGCCTGCGGCCCACGGCATGGCTCTGCGAGCGGGCCCGTACGGCCCATCTTCACCAACAAGCATTCGAGACCCTCGCGAGGGGCCAAGCCTTGCGAGGCGGACGACACGAGACCTCCTCGGGAGCGGCCTCACCAGGCTGGCTCGCGAGGGGCGGAGTGATCAAGGCAAGGCAAACCACGTGAGGTTCCAATGACGCAAGCCATGACGGCCAAGGCCAGGCGGGCGCCAGCGCGCACAATGTCCTTGCTTCCTCTCTGGTGCTAAGGAGGAAAGCGCAGGCGAGGAGTACCGAGGCGTCAAGCAAAGGTTTCCATATCGGTGCAACGAGACCAAGACCAGCAGGACGGAGATCACCGTGGAGCCCAAGGCGGCGTCACCACCAGAGCCTTTGGCAGGCGAAGACCACCTTTAGTCAGGATAGCTTGTACTAGTTGTCCCCTTTCAAATTGGCCGTTGTGGCATCCCTTCCCGCTCAATATTTGGGAAGAGGACTGGGGCATCTATAAATAGGACTAGCCACCACAGTAGGAGGCATCTCATCTTGGACTAGGTCCATACCACCCTCATACCCACCAAGCACAAGAACACCTCACCTCAGGAGGCTGTTCTTCCCCTTGTATTGTTCATCCTTGGCCCGAGAGGCAATCCACCACCCCACACTGGAGTAAGGTATTACACCACAACGGTGGCCCGGAAAAGTATAAATCTTGTGTCTCTTGTGTTGCGAGTTCGTCGAGCTAAGCTTAGAGATCCCGGTGAGGCTGAGGGCATGATCTGGTAGGGGGAGATCTTCGTGCGCACCCCAGTGTTCACACCTTGAGGGTTTTGCTGGAACCCGAAATCCGACATAACTAAACAGCATAGAATGACATACTTCAAAATATGATGACTATGTAAACAGGATGACATGATATAACTATACGATGTGTCTATTAAAGTGGTTGGCATGCCATAAATCACAAACATGTCGTCGATGGAAACATGATGGCATGATATAATTCACGGATAGAATGACATGATTCAAAATACGATGACTATGTAAACATGATGAGATGATATAACTATATTATGTCTTTAGAAAATGGGTTGGCATGCCATAATTCAGATACATGCTGTCTATGTAAACACCATGGCATGATATAATTCAAATATATGATTTATACACTAAGGAAGTGAGCAGACGGCAATCGCATATATGATGTGTCAACTAAGGAGATGGCATTCAATATCGTGTATATGATGTAAAAACTAAGCATTGCAATACAAGATATGCATGATATGAGTAATATAACCCTGCCAAGTTTGAGCATATACCTCTGGGGGATAATAGGACTGGTCATCCGCCTCAATCCTCCTCTCAAGAGCTATCTCAGAATCAGCAAGATATCTCGCTTCACAGGTAGCACTGTCTCGCTCAAGACCTTGTTTTCACTCCAGATTTCTCCATCACCAATTCAAATGGCTGATGCACTGGAAGAGCAATTGAATATACAAACATTGTCGACAAAATCAATGAGAAATACAAAAAAAGGATGGCATGATATAATTCACATATATGACGCTTGGCAAAACAGCATGGCATTGCATAATTCACATATATAATGCCTTGCAACAAGATAGCATTGCATAATTCACATATATAATGTCTTGCAACCAGATGGCATTGCATAATTCACATATATGGTAACTAGACACTAAATAGGTGGCATTCACACAAAGCATGTCTAAACTAAGCAAATGACATAGCAATGCAAGATACCATATGCACGATATGAGCAACATAACCCTGCCAAGTTAGAGCATGCACCTCAGGGGGGAATAGGACTGGTCATCTGTCTCTGAATCCTCCTCTGAGGAGCTATCTATAACCAGCAAGACATGCACTTCGTCAGATAGCATTGTCTGCTCTGAAGACCTTGTTTCCACTCCAGATTTTTCCATGACCGTGCCGAATGGCTGATGCACAGGAAGAGTAATCGAATGTACCAAAATTGTTGACAAATTTAACACGTAATAAAAAAATGATGTCATGATATAATTCACATATAAGATGACTGGCTAACCAGGGTGGCATTGCAAAATTCACATATATGATGTCTGGCTAAACAAGATGGCATTGCATGATTCACATATACGATAAAGAAACTAAACACATGGCATTGACACAAAGCATGTCTAAACTAAGCAGATGACATCTTTGATGTATACGGTAAGCAATGCAAGGCACCATATGCATGATATTACTAACATCAGCATGCCAAGTTAGAGCGAAGACCTCATGGGGTAAATAGGAGTGGTCTTCTGCTTCTGAATCCCCCTTAGAACATTTATCTTCCTCTTGATTACGATCTAAAATGGGTGGAGGGGGGCTACCTTTGCGCCCACCATGGAGTGACGTCTGCATGAAATTTTATTGCCACGCAAGGCTCGTCTCTTTTGCTCTACATGTTCAGTTCCATTGTGTACAATAACTGACATGCATAGGAATAAAACATAGTGAGATTATGTAAGGAGTGCATGCACAAATCCAGAGTGATGGTAGCAAACTGTGGATAGACCCAAAACCAATGATAGCAGGAAGATAATAGCTTTAGTTAAAAAATACAGATAATGGCTCCTTTAATGTTTGTTTGCACCCAACATGAAACTCATAGTAGACACCCGAGATTAACCAGATAATAGACAGATAGTACTGATTGCTGCCCCAATATGTACTCCACAACCATTTAAAAACTCAAGTTTCAGCATAAGTTTGGACCTGACTCGGAGTCTAATAGGTGAACACGACGATAAAGTAGCACGTCATCATCTTAAGCGATGCATAATGTAAGCAGACACGGAAGAGTTCGACCTCTCTTGCGGACCCGTGTAATCCTCAAGGTCATCTGCTCAGTTGATGATGGTAATGCAGTTGTCGTGGCTGCCAGCGGCGGGGAAGAAGATCTGAGGCGGCGAAAGACAGTTTGGAGAGCGGATCCCTGCTGTGGTGAACCCTTCCGTCATTGGAGCAGCTGAGTTGGGGTGGAACACAACACCACAGGAGCAGGACAAACCACACAAGGTTTTCTTTGACACATATTTGTAACACAAGTAATTGTGTAAGGGCTTGTTTGAATTTGAGGATTCTAACAATGCTGGGATAGGAAATAGACAGGAATAGGATAGGAATGCACGTGCAAAACAGTGAATTTAAAAACACAGGATTTCTGCCCAATCTAGGTGTTTGGCTCACAAGAATTGGAAGATCACGGGATGCAAAGAAGCATGGTGAGATTAAGTCAAACCATAAGAAAATGTACGGTTATAATGTTGTTATGCTACTATCTGTTAGTCTTATGCTTCATGGATAGGAATTTGAAAAGGAGGACAAGTGGAAATTAAAAGTCCTACGGTTTTTCTTTCAAGGAGACACTAAAGGAATAAATCCTACAGTTTTCCATTGCTCCATTCCTTTGCACCAAATTCATGAAAAGTAGTATGATAGGAAACTTTCCAATTCCTATGTTTTTCATTCACTTTTCCTTTCAAGCACTGGCGATTCTAGTAGGCAGGCTTAAGCAAGGAAAAGCCTACACTAAAAAAATGTTTTTGTGCTACTTCTATTACTTTGGACCAAGGCCACTGGCCTACTAGCTCAGCTCCCAGGGCCATCGACAAATGCACAGCTCAAACGCGCAGAGATAAATAATGATGGCATTCAAGAGAGTCCATCACAGATAGCTAAGTTGTCTGGTACCTCACTGCTTGTCATATAGTAGGATAAAATAATCGTATTTCCCGTTACTCCGTGTGCTCAGTGGACAATATATATAACATGTAGAGTAAAAAAGAGATGCAACAAGTGTACAACCTCTTTGGCGAAGCCATGTCGATCTCAGCATGATTCGGTTGGCCAGTGAGGATGCTCCGGCTGACTTGGCTATCAGAGGAGGGGAAGAAGATCTTAGGCGTCTGGAGATGGAGCCCGAGGTACTGCTCCGCTGTGATGGAGGGTTTCGTCGTTGGAGCAGCTCAGGTGAGTTGTAAGACGCCGAGGCTGAAGCGGGACAAGAGATACAACGTTAACCTGAGTGGAATTCTAATAGCATCTCCAATAGATGACATAAAATACATAACCACAAAGTGCTAGATGTAAAATACATCAGCCGTTCATCTTTGAACTTAACTGTCGAAACTGAATTTAACTGTTGAAACTGAACTTAACTATCGAAACTGAATTTTCCTGTCGAAACTGAATTTTACTATCGAAACTGAATGCACTAGAGGTGAGGCTACACGTCAGTCGACTGACTTTTTCATCTCTGGCCAGTCAATTTTGCAGCCGTTGGATAGGAAATGAAGGGCCTGCAGTTCATCTTCAACCTCCACCCCCCTGAGCCGCCAGCCACCATCGGCCAAACAGCCGCCCCCGCTGCCCGTGGCCGACGGTGCGCCGCCCCGCCCGCCCCGAAAACACTCCCCACCGCCGGTCCGCCACCGCCTCGGCCATCCCTCTAGGCCCTCCCGTGCCGAGCTTTTTCTCCGGCGATCCCCACGCCACCGCCCCACCACCGCCGGGGACCACCACCCCCACCCTGAACCCTAAGGTAGATAGTGGGGTACCACTCCGGTGAGCCCACCTCCCCGCTGCGGCTGGTTCTTCCTTAACTCCGTGAGCCCCCTCCCACCGCTTGAAAATCGATCGACCCAAAAGTCGATTCAATGATCAAGTGAAGCAATCGAGCAGCATCGCAAGCAAGAGCAAGAGCGAGAGCAGCAGCGCGAGCAAGAGAAAGAGCAAGAGCAGACCAGGCAGGGGACCGAGAGCAAGAGCAGAGCAGTAGCGCGAGTGAGAGCTAAAGCAGCAGCAGCTCCTACTGATGTGGACATCACCGCTGAGGGAGCGACGCCATGGAGGAAGTGGCCGGCGACGCCGTCGTGGATGGAGCCGCGCCGTGTCGGCTCGGGACCGAGCGCCGGCATTACAGTGAGATCGAATCAAGAAGAAAATGCAGCGATTAGTGTACAACCTCTTTGGTGGCGTCGATTAGGCCACAGCTTCATCCGAGGAAATGGTGATGATGATGCTCTTCCTGTGGTGCAGGTGAAGACGGCGGTGTGGGAATGGAGGTGGCGCGAAAGACGAGGGGAACATCGAGGCAGCTCCTTGGAGGTGGAGGACGGGGCGGCTGAACTAGCGGGACGACCAGATCGACGATAGATCCTCATCCGGTACGGTGGATGAGGGACATTGAGGTGTTGCTGTGGACGACGTCGTCGGGGAAGAGGCTCCGGCTGGGTGGCGGATGGAGGAGGGTGTGGGGATTCGCAGGTTTTCCCGGCCTCGGTGTACGAATGGGTGGGCGGATGGGATGGGAGTGGGGAACCATGGCTTAGGGACGCGCTTGTCCGAAATGTGGGGTAAGTTACGAAAGTACCCCCAACGATATGAGGCGGTTCTTTCGGTTCAGGGGCATCACGGGCATTTCATGTGTCGGGATTTCACAGGAGGTGGGAGTTTTCGCGTGCTTTGTAATTTTGGAATAGCAAGGCGCGGGTTGAGATGGAGGGTGTTGTCGGAGCACAACGAGACAAAGATATATCTTAAATATTTCAGGCTAACAAGGCGCGGGTTGAGATTTCCGGACAAGCCTAACGTGTACTGTACCAAATCAATTCGCACTACAAATGTCATTCAAAACTTTGAATTCATGTTATGTTCAATTAAAATATTTCACTACGTGTATAATGCATGCAACCTACTACTCAAATGAACGTTTTAGTGCATTCCAAACGTAAATACTACCGCTTCAATATGAACTAAATTTGAATTTGTTTCTCTATTTGAATAAGATCTACAATAATGATTGTTGTGAAGTCAAAGCATTTAAATTTGTTTCTCTGTTTTAATAAGATCTACAATCATCATTATTTTCAAGTTAAACCATCGTTTGTGTATTATCTTCACAGCACACCACATGATTAGTCTCGAGTTACATATGAACTATGTGTACTATATGAACTCGAACTCGATTTTTTCAATCCACTTTATGTTGATTTCAAATCACAGTACATTTCAAGCTCTAGCTAGATCTTCATAATAAAAACCATGTATCATATGTATAATGTGTTTATCACATTATGTATGGTGCCTCGCCCCCTACGCCTACAAGTATTTAGATGTGAGTTGCAAACACCACACATTACCACAAATTCAAATAAAATGTGAGAATGTTCGATATATAGTATTGTTTAGATTGTTCGATATTTAGTTGTAAGCTGCAAACGCCACACATTATCACAAATTCAAATAAAATGTGAGATTGTTTGATGTATAGTATGGTTTAGATCGTTCGACATTTAGCTGTGAGTTGCGAACGCCATGCATTATCACATTATGGTATAACATGTGCAAAACCACAACACACGTATCACCGCTATATTCATGCATTCATATGTTTAAAACACTATGATCTCCTATTCAAATATATGAATCCACTTTCATATCAAATTATGATCTTTGTTAGTCTCTTACACCCACACAATCCTCTAACCTTTGTAGCTACCACTAACTTTCTCTCGTGCATGCATACGCCCTCCCCCTCCCTCGGCATTCTATCCATCGCGCACATTCATTTTTTTTCTTTAGGTCGTTCTCCCAGAGTCTCCACAACTCCTTTCCGACACACACCGATCGATAAACCTCTCCAGCGATGTCTGCCTACAACATACACACGCACCTTCAATCTCCTTCTTTATGTGTCCTTGGCTCATGTCTCTCATACGGTCCCACACACGTGTAAACTCTCGCCCCTCTTTTCATCGATCTCACAACCGCACACTCCTCCCCCTATCTAGCTAGTAGCTAGGCCTCTCGCACCACCTCCTAGCTCCATTCTCTCTGTCTATCCGTCTCGCCGGGCCTTATTTGCCTCTAACAAATGGACGTACACCGACCGATCTCCCACTATACATATAGCTAGCTAGGTCCTTATAACTCATTTTTCCCAACACGTCGATCGATCTACCTCATTAGTTATGTATCTCCCTTCCTCCGACAAACAACAATTTATCTACCGATCTAGTTAGGTTTTCTTACCAAACACATGGTTCCCCTTCATCATCCATGGATGCGTCCCGACAGATCTATCACGCAGAGGCACACACAGAAACACATCCTCACTCTTATTGATAATATTGCAGTTCCACCGTCAGTTTGTCTAGTAGGCCTCTCCCACCATCTTCGAGAAGCAACTCCATCACCCATCCAGCACTCTACCCCTCTCCTCCTCCCTCTCTCTCTCTCTCTCTCTCTCTCTCCTATTTCCTCTCTCTCTCTCTCTCTCTCTCTGTCCCATCCTATTTCCCGTGTATGGATGTCAACCGATCTCCCTCAAGACATAGTTGGGTCTCTCCTTCTTAACACATATACGAGTCGTTCTACCTCTATAGTTAGGCCTCCGCCACCCCTCCCCACCCCCCTCCCACACACACACACACACCGATACATCGAGCTCTAGTCATGTCTCCCTGCCACACACAAACTTGACCTATGCCCTCTCGACGTCTCGGTAGGTCACCGCCCTATATCTTTGACTTGCACACACACACAATTTCGATGGCTCTCTTCATCGATCTCGCACCCACCCACTTGATCCTCTCTTCGGCTCTATTGATATCTATGACCCCTCCCTCTCTTCTCGTGGAACGCCCGGCCCTCTATATATGATATGGATAAGCCTCCATCTCACACACATTGCATGCAAAAAAATTTTTGAGACATCATCGACACATATTCCCACAAATACATTCACGAAATCAACCCCCCCCCCCAAAACAAAAAACACTCACGAACGCACAAGCCATTTTTCTAGGTTTGTATCTCTCACACACACCCACGTACGTGGGGGACGTGCATGAAGAGAAGAGGTGCACGCACGGCGCACATACTCCCGTCTCTTTCCCAACCACACCCGCGCGGGTACACGGTGGAGCTCATTTCTGTACGAAAAGGCATCCCACATGGTAATTTGACACGTGTATTGGTTGTCCACTTGATGGAAGGAGGATCCTCTACCACGGGTGAACAAACAAATTGCGTCTTGACACGTTATGTTAAAAAAGAGGCAAACCATGTGGGGCCTACCTTAGAGGCAAGGCTCTATACACTGGAGTACTTTTGATGTGTCCCGTCAACTCGCAGAACGAGGAGAAGCTTGCTTAGTACACCGTCTCCCCCGCCCACGGGCGCGGTGACTCGCAGGATAAGGTGAAGCTTGCTTACTACTAGTAGTATTGTACGCCTTACGCCCGCTCCATCGCCCACGCGCACGGTGGCTCGCAGGACGAGGAGAAAATTTTACTACTCCCTCCGTTTACTCCTCATCCCTACTACCTTGGTTAGAGATATTATCATATTGTTTGGAATATATATGTCCTTTAGTATATTTCAATATGAACTACTAGTACATACTCCAAACACTGATGTATATAGACATATTTTAGAGTGTAGATTCACTCATTTTGCTCCGTATGTAGTCCATATTGAGGCCATGTTTGGTTCATAAGTCCTAGGACTTTTTTTAGTCCCAACTAAAAAGTCCCTACTCCTTAAAAAGTCCCTCCCTGTTTATTTTCATGGACTAAAAAGTCCCTAGTCCCTCCCTAGAGATTATTGAATGACCATGTTACCCCCAGTATACAGAAAAATAACAACCAAACAACACCATGGGGCGGCGGGGCAATGGGTGCAGGGAGGGGCATTGTTGGAAAAGTCCCAAAAAAGACTCTCCTTGAGAATCTTCTTCATTAAGTCCCAAAAGGCAAGTTTTAGTCCCTAGTAGTCCCTCCTGTTTGGTTAAAAAGTCTCTAATAGGTACTTTTTCTAGTCCCTACACTAAAAAGTCCCTGGAAACAAACACCCCCTGCATAAAGTTGAAACACTTATTTTGGAACGGAGGGAGTACATATTTGCTATGATCTGTCAATCATTGAGATGCAATAGCATGCATGTTAGTCTCCTTTGTATTTGATGAAATGTTGCAACGGGCAACCTTGGACGCAAAATACATGTAACAGAAGCTGGAAGCTTCATAACATTGTACTATCTCGCTGATAAATTACAGTACGTACTATACTAGTACTTCCTCCGTTCCTAAATAAAAGTCTTTGTAGAGATTTCACCATGAACCACATACGGATGTATATAGATGCATTTTAAGTGTAGATTTCATATATTTAGGAACGGAGGGAGTACTATGTAAAGAGTTAGGTGTTGCACGGTGTCCAGAAAATATGGTGATAGTGTGAGGTGGGCCATGTAATCACTGAGCCTGCGTGTTTTCACTGCTCTTGCACTCCTCCGCCGTAAGAATGGAGAAAATTGTAATCTAGTAGTACCTCCTTTCGTCGAAAGCGTGGACATCCAGCAATCCTACCACCTCAGTAATAATGACCAATGAGCCATCAAATCACAGAGACCCAGCAGTAAGTTGGACGGATGAAGCAACCATCACTCTTGAATCCGCTTCTCCCTTCAATGCAAAGGCCATGAGAGGTCGCGTCCGCTCTGCCCGGGCATGAATGCGGCACCGATTCTTTGAGCGGCGCTAACTGCTTGGCAAGCAGCTGCTGGGCGATGGAGGGGCTTTGGGTGGGCCAGCTGGTCAGCGTGGGCGTGGCAGCTGTCCGCCTGTCCCTACCGGACGCCTGAAATGAGAGGATGCACCGACTCTCATGCTAAAATCGCACACTACACACCATCTCTCTCAGAGAGTAGGTCGATCTGTTGCTCTCTAACACACACATGCTGCTAAACACACACACACACACACACACACAGGTTCATAGAATAGGAAAATCGTGTGAGTGCGAAGCCACAGGAAGTGAGATACAAATGGAATACGTACAAGAAGAGAAGAGGTGACGAATATTCCATCAAACCTAGACTGAGGATTAGTACTCCCTCCGTCTAGGTGTTAAGTCATATTACGGAAATCAGATATTCCCAAAATGTTTAGGCGTCGTCCATTTACTTCGCATCTCAATCCCCTCCTGGCCTCGTTGCTAGCGAGCGTTGTTACTTAGGGAGCGTTTGGATCCTTAGCAAGAACAGCTTATAGCATAGACGGGCAAGGTTAGGCGTTTGGAACTGTTAAAATATGTTAGCTTTGGTGGGCCAGCTAGCTTGGGTGGGCTAGAAAAACCTTGCTAGCTCAGGAGAGCCAGATCGGCTCGCTTCCGACAGCAAACTTCGCGTAGTAGTAACATATGCATGTTACTAGTCCAAGTTACTCACCACTATGACCAGACTATTTTGGTTGCCAAAAAAGATATTTGGTTCCATAGAAACCACACCATCGAGATTGATGGCCCAAGAACCCACAAGATCGACAAAAGAGTTTGGCTGGGCACTCAAAGAACTCATGGGCCGTGGAACCACATAGATGACAGTCCTTAGAAAAATGGGCCCGTGGGCTAGAAGGGCCAGACTCAGCGCATTTACAGGGTCTATCGAAACATACTTGGCAATATTGACCTGGACAGTTTTTCGCGGAGTGATCAATATCATCACAAATACTACAGATGGATACTTTTTCATAGATGAATTCCATAGTTGGGACCGAAGATAACTTCCAAGTTGAAGCAATTTTGACGGTGTTGGCTTTTCTCGTGAAAGACGCCCGCACCTGATGATCCTTCATCGATGTGACAGTCCCGATCAACTCTACCCGTGCACGCCGGGCGCCGCCACCTCCACACTGGGCCGCCTTGTCGCCGGCATTGACCTCCTGCATGCTCGCCCGCCACCCCAACCCCACCGTGTTACGCCAAATTCTTAGGAGTTTCTCTTTCTCATGTACCAAGCTCGACGAGCACTCTTGTGAGGCATGTCGCTAGGCAAGCACGCTCGCCTTCCCTTTAGTGCGCCTACCTCAAGATCCACTTTTCCGCTTCAACCGCTTCATAGTGATGTTTGGACGCCTCCGCTATGCAGTAACACGGGCTATCTATACTACTTGGTGATCTTAGATGATTATTCTCATTATGTGTGGACTTTTCCTCTTCATCGTAAATCTGATGCTTTAGCCACACTCACCGCCTTTTATTCCTATGTCACCACCCAGTTCGGTCGCCCCATACTCGCACTCCAAACTGATAACGGAAAAGAGTTTGACAACGTCGCTCTTCGCACACTTCTCGCCTCTCACGGCACCATCTTCCGTCTGACTTGCCCTTACACTTCACAGCAGAACGGCCGCGCCGAGCGCATTCTCCGCACTCTTAATGACTGCGTTCGCACATTACTCTTTCACTCTAACGTGCCCGCTCGGTTTTGGCCCGATGCCCTCGCTACCGCCACTCTTTTAGTTAACATTCGCTCGGTCGCCTCGTGGAACTCGCCTCACCACCTTCTCTTCGGCACACCACCGTCCTATGATGGTCTCCGCATCTTCGGGTGTCTCTGTTATCCTAGCACCGCGTCCACCACGCCACACAAGCTCGCACCACGATCTGTCCAATGCATCTTCCTTGGCTACCCTCCCAACACCAAAGGTTACCGGTGCTATGATCCTGTCACTCATCATGTGTACACCTCGAGGCACGTGTACTTCGTCGAGACGGTGTTCCCTTTTTTCCAGGTTCCTCCGGCCTCGGCCCCTTTGGCGCCATCCCCCGCGCCCCCTTCGTGGAGCGATGCGCGGCGGCACCCCCCGGCGGCCCTCCCGGCACGGCACCCTCTGCCGCCACCACCCGTCTTCGTGACTACCTCCCCCGAGGTCGAGTCCGAGCGGGCCCCCGGGTCCCCGTCTCCCTCATACGAGGTTGAGCCCCGCACCCCGCCCGCCAACCCTGTGACGGGCTCGACGTCAACCTCGCCCATCGCCTCTTCCGCCGCCGGATCGACTGACGTTGTTGCCGCCGCGGCCCCCGCCGCTGCCACCGCCGCCATCGCGGCCTCCCATGGCCGCCGCCGCCATGGGCCCCACCGCCGTGGCCCCGTCGTCCACGGCACCCGCCGCCCTGCTGCCCGTCACTTGGTGTGACTACCGTGCCCGAGCAGGAGTGCTTCGCCCAAGATGCGCTTACTCCGCTAACGAGTATGTGTGCGCCGCCGACGCCGACGCCATCACCTGTCCCCACCTTCGCTCGCGCTGCCTTCGGGATCCCCATCGCTAGTTGCGATGCAGAGGAGTTCGATGCCCTATAGCGCAAGAATCGCACGTGGCAGCTTGTCCCGACCCCCTCATGCCAACATCATCTCGCAAGTGGGTGTTTCGCCACAAGACTCGCTCGACGGTTCTCTCGAGCGCTACAAGGCTCGGTGGGTCGTTCGTGGTTTTCGGCAGCGCGCGGGCGTGGACTTCACCGACACCTTCGCCCAGGTTGTGAAACCGGGCAACAATTTCGGATTGCCTTCCCCGTCCTCGCCCTGTCAAAGATGCGGCCGATCCTTTTTCTGGAAATATTCGTCGGGGAGATAATGACCACGTCTTATCGGGGATTTAGATACAACCCATTAATGACACTTCCATTATGAACGAACCTGCCATTAATCGCCGCCCAGCCGTCCAATGTCAATCTAACGGCCTACATGATCGACCTACTGGTGCACGCCCCCAGCCTGCGCGCAAACATCGAGGAGCCTGGGTACCCAAAGCCCTGCCTATGGCGCATTTATACGCATTCCGCATTGCTGTCTCAGGCGCCTTTGCTCCAAACCTCCCATCCCATCCATGGCGAACTACCCACTCAACGTTGTCCCCTACCTCCCGCCGGCATGACCATTGAGCTAGGCCCGCTGATCGCAAGGTGCGCGCGGATATGGTGGTGTCTGCAATCCTCCTCTCGCGCCATGACTTCCTGGCCATTATGGAGGCCAATCGGTTCGCCCCCACCACGTAAAGGCTGATTTATGCAACATTGTGGAAGGTTTGCTTCACTAATCCCATTACTACCCTGCCAAATATTAGATCATCCTCTGGGAATTGGGATCTTTGGATTTGCAAACTCTTTGGTCCGTGATGCTGTCGTTGGTACCACATTTGAGTTGGATAAGAATGAAGTAGATGAGCACACTATCATTTCTTTTGTACCCCATGACGCGGCCTTGAACATTCGTCAAACTTCTTTTGGGCCGGAGGTGTGGATCATGTTTGTTGGTTTTCCTTATGACTATCAAACCCAACACTACATGCACAAGTCTGTTGATTCGTTTGGTGCTCTGGTGGATTGGCATAATCCGAGAGGGGATAAGAGGTTTGTACTCATTAAAGCTCAAGTTGTTCATCTGCGTTTGGTACCCAAAAGTTTGGTGGTGCGACAGATTGGGGGGGCGCGTCGTTCCTGGACTGTAGCGGTCACAGTGTTGCGGAGCAATGACTGGGATGCCCATATACCTGATGTTCCTCCCGCCGGTGAGGATCCGCCACCAGCAAATGGCATTCCCCATCCTCTCCACGGTGAAGGGCTCACCGCCGAACAGTTGTATCAGCAACAGTTGCATAACTGGATGGCGCAGAACGTGATGGCGGATGCTGCTGTTGCGGAGGAAAATGAGAATGTTGTGGTGGATGCAGTAGTGACATCAAGATGCACCCCAATGGGGAAATTGGCGCTTTCACCTCCCCAAAGAACCCCTGTTTCTATACAATTTTCAGCAATGGCTCACTGGTGAAGGTCTCGCAAGTGGAACATGGTATTGTGCCCCCGCAAAATCTTCAGGATAGTCCGGCTGCTGCTTGGAACGACTCTATCTCGGCGTTTTCTAGTTCTGATTCCAGTGCCACGGTGTCAGATACGTATGTTATGGTTCCGGTGGCTCTCATGAACCAATTCTGGCCCCATGAAGCGAGCAGCTCTGCTTTGGCTACATCTGCTGTTAATGCTCTTGACAGGTCTGAGATCCCGGACAGCCAGGAAACTGCAGCTCTGTCTGCCAACTTTGTGGAGATCTCTCTGACTTTGTCTGTTGCTGGTTTGCATGTGGATATCTCTTCTCATGGAACTTTCACCCCTACCATGCTTCTCATGATCGCTTGCCCATGTTTCGTCTGAACTCATACATAACTGAAGCTTTCAGGCCATTTGTGGCTTCTTATGGACCTTGGAGGGGTAGGTATGGTTTCAAGCAGGATTCAGTCACTTTTCAAGTTACTGTTGCTGAGAACAGAGGTTTCCTGTCAATCATTTCAGCTTCCAAAACCCTTGCCAATACTAGTTCTTCCTCTGTGGTTATTGAAGAACTTAAAGAGGCTTCTGACTGGGATCTTGAGGAGGTCAATGTTGCCGAAGAAAATCTGCTGAATGAACCGCAGGCTATGTCTGCTACTGCCCCGGATGTCTCTGTTGTTGTCGAGTTGCAGAATGATCCAGGTCTTAACCCTCCTCCTTCTGAGTCTGGTTCTTCTCGGGCTCGTAAAGGTAAGGCAATTGTGCCTGAATGCTCCACAGCCCTGCGTCGGAGTGCTTGCTTGAATAAATATGATGGGTTCAAAGTGCATCGTATCTCGACAAGAAATGAAGGTTTCAAAGTGAAACCGTGGATGGCCCCAACGGCTCTACGATCGTGGAGGCGGATGAGGCACCGCCCACCACCGACACCCGCTCAAGTGATCCAACAAGTTGGCATGTTGCTCGTGCCATTCGTGCGTAAGAACTATCTCAAGATGCCCCATTGCCACCAATGAGGAAGAGCCAACAGCTCCCGATCAGCTCGATCACCTTCTTATTTATTTTCATGCCTCTTTTGGTTAATTGGAACGTTTTGTGTTGGAATGTTCGTGGCTTAAATTCTGAAGACAAACAATTAGCTCTCTCGAATGCTATTTCTTCTAGTGGTTGTGCGGTTGTCTGCTTGCAAGAGATAAAAAAAATCCTCGATAGATTTACCGTTTGTTAAGTCTTGTTGCCCCCGTCGGTTTGATCAGTTCGCTTTTATACCGTCTCATGGAGCCTCGGGTGGCATTGCCACAATTTGAATAGTGCAATTTTCTCCGGTGATGTCTTATATTCTCAAGATTTTGTTTAGTCACTCGCTTTCGCTCCACCCAATCTGCACAAACCTGGACACTCGTCAATATTTATGGGCCTTGCCAAGGTGATCAACGCCAGCACTTCATTCAATGGCTGTGTAATCTTATTATTCCATCCTATGAAGATTGGTTGTTTGTGGGGGATTTCAATTTTATTCGTGCACCGGAAAATCGCAACAAACCAGGTGGAAACATGAGTGATATGAACACCTTTAACGACTTCATACGATGTCAGAGTCTAATTGAGCTACCCATTAAAGGTCGCTCCTTTACATGGAGCAACATGCAACTGGACCCTTTACTCGAGCAGTTGGATTGGTTTTTCACAAGTTCCAACTGGACTCAGTCATATCCAAAAACCTTGGTGAAGCCTTTAGGAAAGCCGGTTTCTGATCATATACCATGTGTGGTCACCATCGAAACCAATATACCCAAATCCAAATTATTTCGATTCGAGTCCTTTTGGGTACAACACCCAGGTTTTATGAAAGTTGTCGAGGACTCTTGGGCCAAACCTGTTCATTCCACTAACGCTGCCACTGTCCTATGTAAAAAATTCAAAACCCTTCGTAGAAATCTCAAACATTGGAGTAAGGGTATCTCAAAGCTCTCGGTGGCCATCAAAAACACAAATAAAGCCCTTTGTGAAATTGATGAGTTGGAAAGTAAACGTCCTCTCACTGTGCCTGAAGCAAATTTTCGCCGCATCCTCAAAGCACACATCCTGAGATTACTAAAATATCAACAACTTTACTCGAAAAAAAGATGTACGATTCGATGGGTGCAATTTGGAGATGAACCTTCAAAAAAATTTCAGTCCATGGCCTTAGAAAGATACAGAAAGAACAACATAGCCTCTTTGAAGACTAGTGATGGAGCAACTATTGAGGATCATGCGGGAAAGGAATCACTCATTTATCAGGCCTTCAAAGAAAGGATGGGTTCCTCACACCCATGCAACATGAAATTTGACCTTCCCAGGATAATTAAAAAATGTGAAGGACTTGATGATTTAACGCCCCATTCACCCATGATGAAATCAACACGCTTATTCGAGAGATGCCGTGACGACAGGCACCGGACCGGATGGTTTTACTGGTCTTTTTCTTAAGAGATGCTGGCCAATCTTTAAAGAGGATTTTTACAATCTCTGTAATCAATTCCACAATGGTGATCTTAACTTGGAAAGCATTAATGACGGCTTCATAACTCTCATTCCGAAAACTGGATCACCTGAATCTATTAATGATTACAGGCCGATTACTCTCTTAAACTGCTGACTTAAAGTCATTACTGAGATCTTGGCCAATCGACTGCAAAACGTCATCTTGAGGATCATTCACAGAAATCAATATGGATTTCTCAAGGGGAGGACCATCCAGGACTGCCTCGCATGGGCATACGAGTATATATATCAATGTCACACTTCCAAAAAATAAATAATGCTCCTCAAGCTTGATTTTGCAAAAGCCTTCGATACAATTGAGCATGACGCTATGATTGAGATTATGAAAAACATGGGTTTCAATGATAGGTGGCTTACATGGATTCGCTGCATCTTCTCATCACTTACTCTCCTAAACGGTACTCTGGGACGCCAATTTTTCTGTAAATGTGGGGTCAGGCAAGGGGACCCACTCTCGCCACTTATTTTTGTGCTTGCGGCAGATCTTCTCCAAGCGGCCATCAACAACGCATTTGCACGTGGTCAAATAACCCTGCCCTTCCCTTCCCCACACCAAAAAGAGTATCCAGTTATTCAATACGCCGATGATACCATACTTGTTCTTCCAGCTAGTGCACCTCAAGCGGCGGTTATCAAGGATATCTTGACTGACTATGCTGCATCCATTGGTTTGAAAATAAATTTTCACAAATCCACCTCATTCCAATCAATGCCGACACTCGCAAAAACCAAGAAATTGCTAATATCTTTGGATGTGCGGTTGGAAAGATGCCCTTCACATACTTAGGACTCCCACTTGGAACCACTCGACCAACTGTCCTTGATCTCATGCCTCTGGTATGCTCCATGGAGAGAAGATTGACTGCTACTCTCAACATGATTTCATACGGTGGAAAGCTTTCCCTGCTTAACTCAGTGATTACCTCACTCATTATCTTTGCGCTATGCACACTCCGACTGCCTACCAAAATCATTGAGCTCCTTGACAAAATTAGAAGGAAGTGTTTGTGGACGAAGAAAACGGATCAGGGGGACAAATGCAATTCCCTCGCCTCCTGGGAAATGGTTTGCCGCCCAAAAGAAAGCGGTGGATTGGGTGTAATCGACCTCCGGATCCAAGGTGATGCACTCTTTCTCAAATATTTACATAAATTCTACAATAGATGGAATGTACCTTGGGTTGAGCTCATCTGGAACACATACTATGTCAATCAAATTCCGCATGCTGCTGACCCTTGTGGCTCATTCTGGTGGCGTGATGTTGCCAAACTAATGCCAATATTTCGGGGCATCTCAAACGCTAATGTCAATAATGGATCCACCATGCTCTTCTGGAAAGACCTATGGCAAGATGCAACTTTTGATGAGAAGTACCCACACGCTCTTTCCTACACAATCAATGAAGACATGTCTGTGCGGGATTTCTTGTCCATCATGTCCTTGAGTGAGGTGTTTCATCTGCCCCTTCCGGCTCAGGCATATGCAGAGGTGCGACAACTACAAGCTGACACGAGGGAAACGGTTCTATCCAATGATCCTGACACTTGGACCTATACTTGGGGAACGGAAAATTATACTGCTCACAGATATTACACCTTCTACTTCAGAGACGTGAGGGCCCATCAGCCGTTTTTCTGGCTCTGGAAATCAAAAGCCACCAAGAAAATTAAAGTTTTTGGTTGGTTACTCCTTTCTGATCGTCTTAACACGCGGAATATGCTCAAGAGGAGACACTACAATATAGGAAATGACTATGACTGTATCCTTTGTGGGCAACACATTGAAGAATCGCTGGAACACCTCTTTTTTGAGTGTCAATTCAGTGTTGAATGCTGGTCCAGTCTGGGGTTCTCTTGGATTCAGGGTCAACATCGCCTACAAAATGTTGTGTCGGCCAAAATCTCGAACAGCCCCTCTTCATGGAACTCTTCCCGATCATGGCCTGAGTATCTGGAAAGAATGCAACAACAAACACTTCAGGGGGATAATACCCTCAAGGGCTTCATGGTTAGACAGGCTTAAGACTGATTTTACATTCCTTACCTATAGGGTTAAGGAAAAGCACAAAAATCTCATCCCACACATCCTCTCCTCTATAGTTTGACCCCTTTGCCACCTCCCAAAGGGAGAGTGATTAGTAAAGTCATCATGTAAATATCCCCATGTAATTTGTTACCACTATTATATTAATACAAAAACAGTAGGAGGTTCTCCTACTGTTAAAAGGTTCAAAAAAAACCACCATGACCAGCCTAAGCAATGTAACCAAACGCTCCTTACTCTGCCTTGTTATCTCCCCCAGAAACCCAATGCATGGAGCGCAACTATGCGTTGATCAGTCAAGAAATCAAAGTCGGCTTGCATGCGAGTTAATACGTGGCCCTGCATGGTAGCTAAAACAGCATCTCTTAGTTGTTTCGATTAATTGTTGCATTTAAAGACAAAAATCAGGGCTTTGATTGGAGGAATGACCGGTCAAGTTTCTCCTTCTCCTCCAATCTGCTTGCACCTTCGTCCCGCTGCACCTTCTAACATGACTTATTACACCTAGAAGGAGGGAGTCGTAGGAAATACGGTGGGACACTGACTTGGTTCGAATACAAGTGCCCAAAATTGTGTGCATGTTATAATAAGGATTCACTTAAAATAGTACATGAGCGAACAGAGGGATCAATTGGACAGTGTTCCCGAGCAGTAGCGAGATGTGTGAGGTAAGATACACTGATGGCGCTTTTAATTTTTCTTATTAATTTGTTTGTTTCACCCTCTGACTGGTGGGACCCAACGTACTACGTGGAGAGAGGTAAGGTGACTACGGTTGCATTATTTCTGCACCACTGTGGATAGTCTTACCACCAAAGCCACATGACACAATTATGATTTAAATCCCAATGACTCCCACACAAAAAAACATGGCATGCTTGTCACACGAATGCAGGAATGTATAAAAGGTTATTTTCCTCTCGTTGAACATAACGGGAGGGTTGCGTAGTTGGTTAGCCTGTTCGCTCATCAAACTTGAGATCTCGGGTTCGATAATTACACTTGAGCATAATTCGTGCCAGGAGGATTCTTTGACTGGTCAAAATGGATGGATACGGAGCTATACGATCTCGTAGTGACCGTATAATCACCTCATCATGTATAAGCTGTAGCCTCGGCGCTTGTTTTCTAGGGTTTGCACTCTTCACACTCTCTCCAGTATATATACACATGTTGGAGCCTCATCGCTTGTAGTTGCTCTCTTCACACTCTCTCACCCTCTCCAGATCTAAACAAGACTTCGTTGGCCTCTCCCCCCCCCCCTCACTGCTGGTCTACTTGTAGTTTCTCTCTTCACACTCTCGCCCTCTCCAGATCTAAACAAGACTTCATTGGCCTCTCTCTCTCCCCTCACTGCTGGTCAAAGAGCCGGCAGGATCTGTCCGCTGGGAAGGGAAGAAGGCTTAACGCTGTCACCATCGGCGAGGGAGGGAATCCACTACCGGCGCAGCTATTCACTTTCACCCAGCGGCGGCGCGGGAGGGCCTCCGACCCCTTCTTCTTCGCCGCCGTTCATAGTGTGGGCCGAACGGCCTCCGGTTGCCGACCGAACCACACCCCAAGAACCTTAAGGTATAATTTACTTATTCCACATGCATTGCTCTAGCTGCATGTGGGCTTTTTCTGCTTCTGCACTCGAATCTAGGTGTTGGATCAAATAGGAAATTAGTGGGGAAAGTTGTATACCATGAATCTAGGACGTGGTTCAAAGAGGAAAGGAATGGGGGAAAGTAGTGGGAAAAGTTGTATAGCATGAATCTAGGACGTGGTTCAAAAAGGAAAGGAACGGGAAAGTAATGGGGAAAGTTGTATCGTATGAATCTAAGACGTGGTTCAAAGAGGAAAGGAATGGGGGAAAGTAGTGTGGAAAGTTGTATAGCATAAATCTAGGATGTGGTTCAAAGAGGAAAGGAAGGGGGAAAGTACTAGTACAGACTGGCTATCCAGCACCTAGGTTGGTCGAAAAGGGAAAACAATGACAAACGCAGTACGCACATCTGTAATGAACTGATCTTTTGTTTTGGCGGACAAGGCTGTAGAGTTTGAGCGGGACTAGATTTGCTGCGCACACATAGGGAAAGGTGTCTAAAGATAACAAAACTGGGACCAACACAAATATGCTCCTTGGTCGTTTGTTCTTTGTTGCAACAGACTGTGCATCACCCCAGTACATCGGTAGATGCACATGGTGCTGGTGCGTCCACTGTCCTGTGCAACTCTTTAGCTATTGTTAATCTAAGGCCATGTTTGGTTAAAAACTCCCTAGTCCCTACCTGCTTGGTTCCAGGGACTAAACATGGACTAGAGATTAATAAATGACATGCTAAAAGACCATGTTACCCCTAGTAATGAACTAATAGAGACAAGGTGCAATGTGTGGCAGGGGAAACTGTTGGAAAAAGTCCCAAAAAGACTCTCACTCGGGGTATTCTTTCTTTAGTCCCAAATGCCCACTTTTAGTCCCTAAAAGTCCCTCCTGTTTGGTTTAGATGGGACTGCCACGGAGTTTTTTAGTCCCTCCACCAAAATGTCCTGTAAACAAACACCTCTAATAATGCACTGAAAATTGATGCAATGCCACGCTTAAAAGAAAATTACATGTTTAACAAATTTTATTGTTAATATAATCTCTCTGTTAATATTAATCAATGCCACCGTCTAAGAAATGCTACTGTCTTGCTTTCTTTCCCATTTAGATAAGGTAGATGCTTCTTTTTGTTGGCTTCTGTGTCATCCACTGTTATTGACCACTAGTTGTTTCCTTTGCACCTCTGTGTAAACAGGGTTATCTACTTCACCTCATTGCCATTGTGACCTTTTGTTGCAATGCACAAAACACTTTTGTTTTAAGAGTGTTTTGTATAGTTCAACCAAAATGTCACACCAACAACGTTGCTTGATTGCTTGATCTTAGTGGAACTGCACAAGAGGAGATCTTACTTCCTATTCGTATTGGCAAATTTGGTTTAGATCTTCTTCTTGTGAGTTGTTTGAATTCCGCGTCATGAGAGGTCAATACTAGCCTTCTTTCACATGATTCTGCAGTGTTCTTTCATATGTTGTGCTACTTGTACGGTAATGTTGCTTGACTTTAGTGAACTGCACAAATGGAGACAAGACTTCCAATCTGTATGTGCACCATAATATCCCATTGAGGCAAGATAAGGATATTTCACAACTGTTGGCCTGTATTTTGCCACTTTCGTCGGAAAATTAATGTCATTGTTTAGTGCTATACTTGTGCAACCTAATTGACATGCCAAATCTTACATTGAAGGCGAATCTTTTCTGTTATTGAACCAAGTGATGAAGGGGAAGAACAAGCAGAAGAAAAACAAAAATCAACTCCCGGTGCTGTAATGAAGCACTGGAACTGTGATGACACAAGTAATGATATAGTTTTGCATCTTAACTTATTACTATGGCTGGAATGAGCAATTGTTTTGCCACTGATTTGATGCCACCCTTAATGTAAGAAGTAATTATCTCTACTTGACAGGGATCTTCTTTGAAGATACCATATATTTTAGTGGAACTGCACAAAAAGATGTTGGAAACATTAAACTAATCGAGGAGTATATAGTAAGCATGGCCACCATAGTAGATAGAAACAGATGGTTCCGGAGAAGTGCTTCATCTGTATGCTCTACACAATAAGCCTCCTGGCAAAGGTAGGTACTCGCCCACTGATTTCATCCATATGATTGAGCTTTGTCATCTCTATTGGTGTTGTGCTACTATTTAGATACTGTCATGAAAAAGTGGTATTGTCCTTGAGAAGTGCTTCATCTGTGCTGTTTTAAATATTTCCTTTCCTTTTTTTCGAGCAAACAGGGATGCTAGCATTTAGTTGTCCTCTTGTCTTTGCACAACAGGATCATCCTCCTCTAAAGAAGAATATGGAGTACGTGAAGTGACTAGTTCCGATTATGCCAGGATGAAGAAGCCCTGTCTATCTTCTCATCAGAAGGAGCAGTTGAAGGATGGTTACATTACCCCCCACAAGACCAAACAAACTTCAGCTCAGAAGGACTGACAAATCTCCATTTTCTTGCTGTGATGCGCGAGTACATTGTTGTTCTAGGATTCTTTCGGGTGAGTTCCATTTTTCTAAAAGTGTGTTCTACATGGACCATGTAGGTGCCTGTTTAAATTGTCAATTCATAGTACAGTTTGCTTTGCTTTTTACTAATCACTTTTTTTGTATTTGTGCAAACAGGGGTGCTCAGCTTGATTTCAATGGGAACTGCACAAAATGTTCATGAATAAATTGAATCATTCATTTCCACCACAAGAAAGGAGGTGTCGATAAGTTCAAGGCGTTGCAACATATAAGGGCGAAATCATACAAGCTACGCGAATTTGGTTGATTTTGGTGGAACCGCACAAAAGAACGATCGGTTTATTTAGCACGAGGTGCCATGTCAATGTCCGAACTGATGGCAAACCCTGCCCATTCCACAATCGTAGGCATTTGATATTTTGGAATGGGACAACCTTGTCAAATTTTGCTCATTGATTTTAGCAAGAAGACATGCGTTTGATATTTTTGAATGGGACGCCCTTTGCTGTCAGCAGCGTCGATCCATTTTTTTCTTTATTCTTTAGTTGTGAAGTAAATATTTGTAACGCCCCGGTTTCGATGCGCCAGGTGTCTGCCAGTTATTCGCCGTCGTTGCCATGTCATTTGCTTGCGTGTTGCATTTTGCCATGTCATCATGTGCATTTCATTTTGCATACGTGTTCGTCTCATGCATCCGAGCATTTTCCCCGTTGTCCGTTTTGCAATCCGGCACTCCTATGTCCCCGGCGCTCCTTTTACCTCTTTTCGTAAAGCGGGTGTTAAACGGTCTCGAATGGACCGAGGTTTGTCAAGCGGCCTTGGTATAGCACCGGTAGACCGCCTGTCAAGTTTCGTGCCATTTGGAGGTCGTTTGGTACTCCAACGGTTAACCGGGTAACCGTAAAAGCCTCCTTCTCTTTGCAGCCCAACACCCTTCCAAAGTGGCCAAAAACCCACCTAACTCCCCTCCATGCTCTCGGTCGTTCGATCACGATCGTGTGGGCGAAAACCGCTCCTCATTTGGATTCTCCTAGCTCCCTCTATCTATAAATAGGCCCTCCCCTTCCAAATTCGCAAATCAAACCCTAGCCTAATCCTCCCCGCCGACACCGGACACGTCCGGCCGCAACCGGACATGTCCGCCGCCCTCAGCCACGTCGCCCCGGCCAATAGGACGCCGCCACGTCAGCCTCCACCGCCGCTCCCAGCCAACCTTGGCGCGCCAAGTGTCTTCCGGCCTCCTCTCTCCTCACATGCCCATGCTGCTGCTGAGGTCGGTCGGGCCCCGCCCGACGCAAGCCTGCCGCTTCGCCCGCCCTCTCTCCGCTGCGGCCAGCGCACGCATCAAGCGCGCCCCGCCGCCACATACGCCCGTCCACTGCTACTGTCAAGGCCGCCGCCGCCCCGCCGCCCCGCCCTCGCTTTTTGTCGCCGCCCAAGGCCATCGCCGACCTTGCCGCCCGGCGGCTCGCCGGGCTCCTCCAACAGCAGCCTCGCCCGCCTCCGTCCGTCGCTGCTGCCCTCAAGCGCGGCGCCGCCGCCTTGCCGAGATCCGGCCGAATCCGGCCCGATCCGGCCGGGAGCACCTCGTCCCCGACCTCTCCGGTGCTTCTCCGGCCATCTCCATCCTTCGGCGAATCTCCGGTCGCTGCTTCGAAATCCGTGCACGAAGGTTGACTTTCCTCTCCCCCGAAATCCCCCAAGTCCTTTTCTGGCATTAATTTTGTTGCATGTTCATCGCATCATAACTCTCTGCATATTGCTCCGTTTCGTGCGTGTAATATGTTAAATTGTTCGTCCGGACGAGTACATCATTTCATTCCATTGCAGCATATTCATTTGAGCTCATCTTGATGCCCGAAATGCTGTTAGAAGAGGGCTATGTGATGTTAGTTTTAGATTCTTATCAGAACATGCACTTTTGTCATTTTTGCCATGATTGATGTGTGCATCCTATGAACTTGTGTATGCTATGATGTTGTTCTTGCCATGTATAGCTTCTATGTCATGTCTTATTACTGTGAGTTGCCTTGCCATGCCATGTATTGCTCTGTGGTGAGTGGTTCAAGCTGACCAACATGCCTACTTATTGTTGTTCCTGCCATGTATGAATCTGTAATATAACTTGCCATGTTTACATGGGTGCCATCACATCTTCTGATCCTTTTTGGCTTATGGTCAGTAAGGGACTTTTGTTATATGCTTTGAGTAGATTCATGCCATGCTCTAGTTTGACTTGATAGCTTGCTGTAACATGTTGTTTGATGGCTCTAAACATTGCAACCTGATGTTATTTCTGCTAAAGTCTGAAACTATTATTATTTGCAATCTTGCCATGTCATTTTGAGCATGTTCTAGTTGTTTCTGGAGATAGCTCAGTGTCCATGTTTTGTCATGCTTTACCTGTACATCATGCCCATGCCTTTTGTTTTCTTGTTGAGGTCCTGTAGCATGTTGTTTTGGTGCTTGCAATATGCCTAGTTGCTGTTATGGACAGATTGTTGTTATGACTTGTATAGTGTGCATGTGTTGAACCGTTGCTCCGTTTTGAGTGTGCTCTATATGAAACTTGATTGATATTGCATGAAGTTTCATATTATCATGTTGCATCCTTGTTTTGAGGTGTTTGCTTGATGTTGGTATGCATTTTGCATCAATGCCATGTTTATCTTGTTTTGCTCATATCTTCTAGGCCGTAGCTCCGAATCTAATGAACTTTATATGTAACTTGACTAGAATTTCGTGTAGATCATCGTGGTGCATCTTAACTTGCTGTTTAACAACTTGAACATAAGGTTTATTCAGGTCTGGACCAATTTCGAAATTTGCATAGGAGGACTTACCGGTATTGTTCTATGTTGTTTCCGGCCTCATTTAAACTTGCTTTGATGTGTTGCTCTTGTTTGCATCATCTCTTGCCATGAGTAGCTTCATCTAGATTTGTCATGTATCATGTTTGTTGTGCATCTTATCATGTTCATGTGTGGTGTGTTTACCTATGTTGTGTGCTTCTTCTTGATAGTTCCTGTTTCGATGCGATCGTGAGGATTCGTTCGTCTACGCTGGGTTCGTCTTCGTGGCTTCATCTTCTTCATGGACTCATTCTTCTTCCTAGCGGGATTTCAGGCAAGATGACCGCTACCCTGGATCTCACTACTATCATTGCTATGCTAGTTGCTTCGTTCTATCGCTATGCTGCGCTACCCATTACCTGTTTATCAAGCCATCCCAAATTGCCATGTCAGCCTCTAACCTTTGACACCTTTCTTATGCAAACCGTTGTTTGGCTATGTTACCGCTTTGCTCAGCCCTCTTATAGCGTTGTTAGTTGCGGTGAAGATGAAGTTTGTTCCTTGTTGAACATGGAGATGTTGTTCCTTGTTGGAACATGTTTACTTGTTGGGATATCACAATATATCTTATTTAATTAATGCATCTATATACTTGGTAAAGGGTGGAAGGCTCGGCCTTATGCCCGTGTTTTTGTTCCACTCTTGCCGCCTAGTTTCCGCTATATCGGTATTATGTTCCCAGATTTTGCGTCCCTAACGCGTCGGGTGATTTATGGGACCCCTTGACAGTTCGCTTTGAATAAGACTCCTCCAAAGAAGGCCCAACATTGGTTTTACCATTTGCCTCACCACCACCTACTTTTCCCTTGGTAGTCGCTCTCTCGAGGGTCATCTTTATTTAGCCCCCCGGCGGTGCTTCTCTAAGTGCTGGTTCGAACCGAGCTACTCATGGGCCACCTTGAGGCAACCTCGAGGGCTGGTTTTACTCGTAGCTAGTCTCATCCAAAGGTTGCCACGAGAACGAGATATGTGCAGCTCCTATCGGGATTGTCGGCGATCGGGCGGCTTTGCTGGTCTTGTTTTATTATCGTCGAAATGTCTTGTAGCCGGATTCCGAGACTGATCGGGTCTTCCCGGAGAAGGAATATCCTTCGTTGATCGCGAGAGCTTATCTTGGGCTAAGTTGGGACACCCTGCAGGTATAAACTTTCGAGAGCCGTGCCGCGGTTATGTGGCAGATGGGAATTTGTTAATATCCGTTGTAGTAAACTTGAAGCAAACTCTTCTAAAATACACCAACCGTAAAGCGTAACCGTGAGTGTCTCTTTTCGGGTTGATCAAGAGGAGAACACGGTTTCGGGTTATGTCGGCGTAAGTAGGAGTTCAAGATCACTTCTTGATCATTACTAGTTGGCGACCGTTCCTTTGTTTCTCTTCTCGCTCTCATTTGCGTATGTTAGCCACCATATATGCTTAGTCGCTGCTGCAACCTCACCACTTTACCCCTTCCTTTCCTACTTAAGCTTTGCTAGTCTTGATACCCATGGTAATGGGATTGTTGAGTCCTCGTGGCTCACAGATTACTACACCAACAGTTGCAGGTACAGGTTATGCGATGATCATGACGCGAGAGCGATGTTTGCTTGTTTTGGAGTTCTCATTCTGCTTCTTCTTCGATCAGGGGATAGGTTCCAGGTCGGCAGCCTGGGCTAGCAGGGTGGATATTGTTTGAGTTTCTGTTTATGTTTCATCCGTAGTCGGATGTTTATCTTGTATATGATGTATTATTGTATTCATGTGACATTGTATGTCTTGGATGTATCCCCACTATTATGTAATGTTGATGTAATGATATCCACCTTGCAAAAGCGTCTTCAAGATGCGCTTCTATCCTTGGTGGGACCTTCGAGTTCCTTTAGGATAGGGTCGCATCTTGGGCGTGATAAGTTGGTATCAGAGCCTCGACCGACCCTAGGAGCCCCCTTGATTGATCGTGTAGTTTGGCCGTTGTTGAGTCTAGAAGAAAACTGTTTTCAGAGTCTAGTTATATCGGAGAGTAGGAATTCTTTTACTCCTCAGCCCCTTCGTCGCTCTGGTAAGGAATCCCGACGTAGGTGTTTTGAATTACTCCTCGTCCCGTTCAAATTTTTCTTTAGGATCACGTGGTTAGTTTCGTGAGTTGTCGATCCTCTTTTGTCCGGTGCATCTCTCGTCAAGTTGACTCGAGCCTCTTCATCTTTGAGTTCAATCCTCAGTTGTTTTTCTTTTCCCACCCGCCCACCCTTCTTCTTCTCGAAACCGGAGTCCGTAATTGAGTATCCATCCTACTCGTATAAGTCTTTGCTTTCTTTCCTCAATGATTTCAACCGTGTTGTCTCTTCAAGATATTCGCTGCTTCCCCCGAAGTTGCCTTTGTTTTCCGCCCACCCACCCTTTTTCTTCCCGGAGTCGACTCTCTCTCGACCAGCTATCTCATTCGTAAGGGACCTCTTCAGTCTTTCAGAATTATCTCAACCGTGAATTCTCGTTTTGTACGACATTCTACATCTCTTTTCTTCTCCGGTGGACTCAATTCAAGTTTTTCGAGTTAATCATATTCTTTTCCTTCGAAGTGTTCTCTTTGCTCGTTCACCTCCCGCCAGTTTATCATTCCGGAGTTCCGAAGACATCTCAAGAGATTCGTCTGTGTTCCAATTAATTCGAGGGTGTCACCTCATTCAAATATTTCAATTGTTCCGGTGCATCATATATCTGTTCAACAATCCTTTTCAACGGTGTTGTCTTTTAGTGGGCCCTAACCCACAGGTCTTTTCCCAGGATCTTACCTGACTCTTCTAATTTCCCCGGAGTTATTCTCAATTCTTTTCGAGTTTGACGTAAGAATGAATTTCATCAGTCAGATGCCTTTCCAAGATCGATTTCAAATCATTTCATTGTTGGCTCAACCTCTTTGCTTTTCATTCTCCCGGAGTATCTCAACAATTTTGGTGGTGTTTATCGTCGTCCTTGAAGACCGAAGTAGAGTTTCTCTTAAATCTTATCCGTTCCCCCGGAGATTCATGGTGCTAGCTCGATGATATCCTATCAATTTGTTTCCAGTCGTGCAATTCTTTTCATCCATCCGGAGTATTTCAGGAGTTGTTTTTGCCGTCTCGATCATCCGGAGGCCATCTTTTCAGAATATTGCTTCGTTCCAAGTTTTCATATTCGTTCTCCAATTATTCTATATCCGTGCCCCTTCGTTCGTCTCAATATTCTTCCGGTGCTGCGTTCAAGCATTCATTAATCAGTTCGCGATCTCTTCGATCTCTCTTCTCTAAATTCCCTCAAGTATTTTCGTGCTTTTCTAATTCTTTCCAGCGATCCGTTCTCTTCTCTTTGTTCATTTTCATTTTCACGGTGGTTCATCGAAGATTTCTTTTCGGTTTCATCATACTCAATTCATTCGTTCTTTTTAATCCTACCGGTGGCTCATGAAGACCTCCCCAAATTTGGCGGTATATCTCCCCTTAATTTTTTCCCAATGTGGATAAGTAATATGCAAAATCCATTGCTTGTCATCAATTTAATTTGATGAAGGATAAGCATGCAATTAATCTTATTCATATTCCATCCAAGTTGATTAATCCCTTCGTTCGGAGTTTGTTCTTGATGAATAAATTCTAGTTCCAAGTGTTATCATCTTTTATTTTCCGGAGTTCAATTTCCTCGGCCATTTCGTCGGAACCTCCATCTAAACCATCGCAACGCTCATCTATTCTTTCATCCTTCATTCTATCTCACCATCCTTTTGTTACCGGAGTTCTTCACGGTGGTTCTTCATGATTTAATTCATTCTTCAAGTGTTCATCAAGATTCTTGTCGGTGGAGTCAAGTATCTTTTCTTCTCGCGTCTTGAAGAGCAAATAATTCTTCATTTTCTTCTGAAGTGAAGTTTTGCATTTTTCGTCATTCTCAGCTATTTAATCTTTTCCACTTGTGGTCGGCGATCAGCTCATAATTTTGAGATGTTTTCCATAAGTCCACAACAAGCTTATTCTTTTCGTTGTTGATTTTCTCAACAACTCCGTTCAACCCTTCCTTCTAAGTTTCTTTACATTCATTTTTTTCAATTCTTCCGGAGGCAATGCACTGTTCATCTTGTCAAGTGTCATTCTATCGTGTGAAGCTCGTGTTCTTTTCCTTCCATGTTTCAACCGGAGTGCTGCCTAAATCCTTTTCAGCCTTATTCGTTTCTTTTCTCATTCTAACCACTCCGGTTAGAACGAGTTGTTTCATAGTCTTTCTGATTCCTTGAGCTTTCGATTCTCGCCATTCTCGCCGTTCCTCTCCTCTTCTCGAGTGCTCTCGACTCTTTGGTTCTTCTCTTGAGTTCTTGTTTCACCTCATCCCTTTTTTACTTCCGTCTCGGTCCTAAGATCTCGGGACGAGATCTCTTGTTCGTGGAGGAGTGTTGTAACGCCCCGGTTTCGATGCGCCAGGTGTCTGCCAGTTATTCGCCGTCGTTGCCATGTCATTTGCTTGCGTGTTGCATTTTGCCATGTCATCATGTGCATTTCATTTTGCATACGTGTTCGTCTCATGCATCCGAGCATTTTCCCGTTGTCCGCTTTTGCAATCCGCACTCCTATGTCCCCGGCGCCCCTTTTACCTCTTTTTGTGTAAAGGGTGTTAAACGGTCTCGGAATGGACCGAGGTTTGTCAAGCGGCCTTGGTATAGCACCGGTAGACCGCCTGTCAAGTTTCGTGCCATTTGGAGGTCGTTTGGTACTCCAACGGTTAACCGGGTAACCGTAAAAGCCTCCTTCTCTTTGCAGCCCAACACCCTTCCAAAGTGGCCCAAAACCCACCTAACTCCCCTCCATGCTCTCGGTCGTTCGATCATGATCGTGTGGGCAAAAACCGCTCCTCATTTGGACTCTCCTAGCTCCCTCTATCTATAAATAGGCCCTCCCCTTCCAAATTCGCAGATCAAACCCTAGCCTAATCCTCCCCACCGCCACCGGACACGTCCGGCCGCAACCGGACATGTCCGCCGCCCTCAGCCACGTCGCCCCGGCCAATAGGACGCCGCCACGCCAGCCTCCGCCGCCGCTCCCAGCCAACCCCGCGCCAAGTGTCATCCGCTCCTCTCTCCTCCCGCGCGCCTTGCCCACTGAGGTTCGGTCGGGCCCGCCTGCCCGACCGCGCCGCCGCCCGGCCCGACAAGCCTCCGCCGCCCGCCTGTCCTCTCGCCGCCAGCCAGACCGCCATCAAGCGGCGCTTCGCCACCACAAGACTCCGGCCCCTCTTCTCACGCCACCACCCAGCTTATCGCCGACCTTGCTGCCCGCCGGCTCGCGGAGCTCCTCCAGCGCAGCCTCGCTCGCCGCCTCGTCCGTCTCGCCGCTGCTTGCCTCATGCGTCTTGCGCCGCCGCCTTGCCGGGATCCGGCCGGATCTGGCCCGATCCGGCCGGGAGCACCTCGTCCCCGACCTCTTCGTTGCTTCTCCGGCCATCTCCATCCTTCTCCGGCGAATCTCCAGTCGCTGCTTCAAAATCCGTGCACGAAGGTTGACTTTCCTCTCCCCAGAAATCCCCAGTCCTTTTCTGGCATTAATTTTGTTGCATGTTCATCGCATCATAACTCTCTGCATATTGCTCCGTTTCGTGCGTGTAATATGTTAAATTGTTCGTCTCGACGAGTACATCATTTCATTCCATTGCATCATATTCATTTGAGCTCATCTTGATGCCCGAAATGCTGTTAGAAGAGGGCTATGTGATGTTAGTTTCAGATTCTTATCAGAACATGCACTTTTGTCATTTTTGCCATGATTGATGTGTGCATCCTATGAACTTGAGTCCTACATGAGTTTTGATCTATGCCATGCCATCTTTACAGGGGTGCTTGCCATGTATTTTTGTGGGTCCTGTAGTGAGTGCATCGAGCTTGTTAAGTAGGGTACTTGCTGTTGCTGTTTTGCATGTCAGATTCTATTATATTTTGTTGCTATGTTAACCTGCTTTTACAAGTCATTCTATGCATAATCTGGAGATGTTCACTAAGGATGTTTTGAACATATGGTTATTCTATATCCATCCATGCCCTTGTTTGCAATTATGGAGTGCCATAGCTTGAGTCAATCGAGCTCTACTTTTGCTATAAAATGTTTCCTGGCAGATTGTTTACATGTTATTCAATTTTGCCAAGGTTGTTGTAGTTGATCCGTGTATGCTATGATGTTGTTCTTGCCATGTATAGCTTATATGTCATGTCTTCTTACTGTGACTTGCCTTGCCATGCCTTGTATTGCTCTATGGTGAGTGGTTCAAGCTCACCAACATGCCTACTTATTGTTGTTCCTGCCATGTATGAATCTGTAATATAACTTGCCATGTTTACATGGGTGCCATCATATCTTCCGATCCTTTTTGGCTTATGGTCAGTAAGGGACTTCTGTTATATGCTTTGAGTAGATTCATGCCATGGTCTAGTTTGACTAGATAGCTTGCTGTAACATGTTGTTTGATGGCTCTAAACATTGCAACCTGATGTTATTTCTGCTAAAGTCTGAAACTGTTATTATTTGCAATCTTGCCATGTCATTTTGAGCATGTTCTAGTTGTTTCTGGAGATAGCTCAGTGTTCATGTTTTGTCATGCTTTACCTGTACATCATGCCCATGCCTTTTGTTTTCTTGTTGATGTCCTGTAGCATGTTGTTTTGGTGCTTGCAATATGCCTAGTTGCTGTTATGGACAGATTGTTGTTATGACTTGTATAGTGTGCATGTGTTGAACCGTTGCTCCGTTTTGAGTGTGCTCTATATGAAACTTGATTGATCTTGCATGAAGTTTCATATTATCATGTTGCATCCTTGTTTTGAGGTGTTTGCTTGATGTTGGTATGCATTTTGCATCAATGCCATGTTTATCTTGTTTTGCTCATATCTTCTAGGCCGTAGCTCCGAATCTAATGAACTTTATATGTAACTTGACTAGAATTTCGTGTATATCATCGTGGTGCATCTTAACTTGCTGTTTAACAACTTGAACATAAGGTTTATTCAGATCTGGACCAATTTCGAAATTTGCATAGGAGGACTTACCGGTATTGTTCTATGTTGTTTCCGGCCTCATTTAAACTTGCTTTGATGTGTTGCTCTTGTTTGCATCATCTCTTCCCATGAGTAGCTTCATCTAGATTTGTCATGCATCATGTTTGTTGTGCATCTTATCATGTTCATGTGTGGTGTGTTTACCTATGTTGTGTGCTTCTTCTTGTTAGTTCCTGTTTCGTTGCGATCGTGAGGATTCGTTCGTCTACGCTGGGTTCGTCTTCGTGGCTTCATCTTCTTCATGGACTCATTCTTCTTCCTAGCGGGATTTCAGGCAAGATGACCGCTACCCTGGATCTCACTACTATCATTGCTATGCTAGTTGCTTCGTTCTATCGCTATGCTGCGCTACCTATTACCTGTTTATCAAGCCATCCCAAATTGCCATGTCAGCCTCTAACCTTTGACACCTTTCCTATGCAAATCGTTGTTTGGCTATGTTACCGCTTTGCTCAGCCCCTCTTATAGCGTTGTTAGTTGCGGTGAAGATGAAGTTTGTTCCTTGTTGAACATGGAGATGTTGTTCCTTGTTGGAACATGTTTACTTGTTGGGATATCACAATATATCTTATTTAATTAATGCATCTATATACTTGGTAAAGGGTGGAAGGCTCGGCCTTATGCCTAGTGTTTTGTTCCACTCTTGCCGCCTAGTTTCCGTCATATCGGTATTATGTTCCCAGATTTTGCGTCCCTAACGCGGTCGGGTGATTTATGGGACCCCTTGACAGTTCGCTTTGAATAAGACTCCTCCAAAGAAGGCCCAACATTGGTTTTACCATTTGCCTCACCACCACCTACTTTTCCCTTGGGAGTCGCTCTCTCGAGGGTCATCTTTATTTAGCCCCGGGCCAGTGCTTCTCTAAGTGCTGGTTCGAACCGAGCTACTGCTGGGCCACCTTGAGGCAACTCGAGGGCTGGTTTTACTCAGAGCTAGTCTCATCCGGTGTTGCCACGAGAACGAGATATGTGCAGCTCCTATCGGGATTGTCGGCGATCGGGCGGCTTTGCTGGTCTTGTTTTATTATTGTCGAAATGTCTTGTAGCCGGATTCCGAGACTGATCGGGTCTTCCCGGGAGAAGGAATATCCTTCGTTGATCGCGAGAGCTTATCTTGGGCTAAGTTGGGACACCCTGCAGGTATAAACTTTCGAGAGCCGTGCCCGCGGTTATGTGGCAGATGGGAATTTGTTAATATCCGGTTGTAGTAAACTTGAAGCAAACTCTTCTAAAATACACCAACCGTAGCGTAAATCGTGAGTGTCTCTTTTCAGGGTTGATCGAGAGGAGAACACGGTTTCTAGGTTATGTCTGACGTAAGTAGGAGTTCAGGATCACTTATTGATCATTACTAGTTGGCGACCGTTCCTTTGTTTCTCTTCTCGCTCTCATTTGCGTATGTTAGCCACCATATATGCTTAGTCGCTGTTGCAACCTCACCACTTTACCCCTTCCTTTCCTACTTAAGCTTTGCTAGTCTTGATACCCATGGTAATGGGATTGCTGAGTCCTCGTGGCTCACAGATTACTACACCAACAGTTGCAGGTACAGGTTATGCGATGATCATGACGCGAGAGCGATGTTTGCTTGTTTTGGAGTTCTCATTCTGCTTCTTCTTCGATCAGGGGATAGGTTCCAGGTCGGCAGCCTGGGCTAGCAGGGTGGATATTGTTTGAGTTTCTGTTTATGTTTCATCCGTAGTCAGATGTTTATCTTGTATATGATGTATTATTGTATTCATGTGACATTGTATGTCTTGGATGTATCCCCACTATTATGTAATGTTGATGTAACGATATCCACCTTGCAAAAGCGTCTTCAAGATGCGCTTCTATCCTTGGTGGGACCTTCGAGTTCCTTTAGGATAGGGTCGCATCTTGGGCGTGACAATATTGGCTCTGACATGTGAATCGGTGAGATGTATAATCATCGATTGTTTTGAATGTTCTCTATGAATTGTCAGGCCTGTGTGTTTGATTGCAATGTATAGGAACGCTAAAAAGCTGCTCAAACTCTTTGTACCCCTTCTGTTCCTTTTTACTTCGCACATTGTGAAAGTGCATACTTTTTTCTATAAGATTCGTCAAAGTAGAGATACTGCAAACAAAACTTGTATGCAGACTAGAAAGGACCGGAGGGAGTACATGTGAAACTGCTGCAAATGAGGTGATCACCCTGGGAATAATGCTAGTACGTATTGTTTTGCATGTTCATCCAATGCCAGTGATACAAGAATTCGAACTAATCGAAACAAATTCATTCATACACGGTTGGATTTCATATAAATATGCCAGATTTCATTACATTTCATACACTCTTCAACTAAAAAGGGGTGCGCTGGAGGTATAATTAATTGATCGAAGCTACCCACCTGTGTCCGGATGAGCCGAACAGAAGCTTCAGTGACTTAACTGCAGGTGCAGTTGCGTAACTGACATGTGGCCCAGATGCCTGTTGGGCCCACGTGTCAGTCAGCCAACTGCACTGGCAGTTAAGTAGAAGCAGCGTCCTTCTCCAACATAGCTCTCCGACTCCACATCGCCGCCAAGAAGCTAACCGGCCGTCAGTGGTCAACCCGCCTAGCTTGGCTTCAACCGGAGGGTAGCAGCGGTGGCCTTACTTGGACCCGAGCGGCGGTGACCTACCGTGTTCTACTCTTCCTCGTTTTTTGTGTGGCGCGGCCTCGTTGGCAGCGGGGCGGGGCCTCGGCAAAGCCGGCAATGTCCTCTGTCTCGTTGCCGGCGGGCGGCGCCTCGGTGGAGCAGGGGAAATCCTCCCCCTCATTGCCGGTAGGGTGGGGCCTCGATGGAGCCGGCAGTGTCCTCTGCCTCGTTGTTGGCGTCACAGGGCCTCGGCGGAGCAGGGCCTCGGCAACGCCAGCGGAACGGGGACTCGTCGGAGCCGGCATTGTCCTCTGCCTCGTCCTCGGTCTTGCCAAACAGCACCTCGCCCACTTCACCCCCCTCTTTGTAGGCGGCCGCAGCCTCCGCCACCCGCATGTGGTACCGCCAGCGCTCGAGGCGACCCTCGCAGCCAGAGCGGTACGAGTCGAGCAGCGCCTCCTGCTCCGCCCGCTCCGCGGTCTACTCCTCCGCCTGCAGGTGCTCCTGGAGGAGATGGTGGTTGTAGGCGGTGTGGGCCTGCGCCTCCCGGAACTGCTCCTCACGCTTTTGCCTCACCGTGTCCATATATTGGGCACGGGCCATGCCGATGGTCATGGTGCAATGCACCGGCGAGGATAGCGCAGAGGGGGTTGGCGCCTGATACTTCTCCAACGTATCTATAATTTATGAAGTATTCATGCTATTATATTATCTGTTTTGGATATTTATGGGCTATACTAAACAGTTTTATATTATTTTTGGGACTAACCTATTAACCGGAGGCCCGGCCCAAATTGTTGTTTTCTTGCCTATTTCAGTGTTTCGAAGAAAAGGAATATCAAACGGAGTCCAAACGGAGTGAAACCTTTGGGAGAGTTATTTTTGGAATGGAAGCAATCTAGGAGACGTGGAGTAGACGTCAGGGAAGCTTCGAGGAAGCCACGAGGCAGGGAGGCACGCCCTACCCCCCTGGGCGCACCCCCACCCTCGTGGGCCCCTCGTGGCTCCCCTGACCGACTTCTTTCGCCTATATATGTCCATATACCCTAAAAACATCGGGGAACAGAATAGATCGGGAGTTCTGCCCCCGCAAGCCTCTGTAGCCACCAGAAACCAATCGGGGCCCTCTTCCGGCACCCTGCCGGAGGGGGGGGGGTGTCGTTGTCAAAACCGGCGGATCTCGGGTAGGGGGTCTCGAACTGTGCGTCTAGGATCGATGGTAACAGGAGACGGGGGACACGATGTTTACCCAGGTTTGGGCCCTCTCTATGGAGGTAATACCCTACTTCCTACTTGATTGATCTTGATGAATATGAGTATTAGAAGAGTTGATCTACCACGAGATCGTAATGGACAAACCCTAGAGGTCTAGCCTATATGACTATGGTAATGTGTATCCTTTCCAGACTAACCCCTCCGGCTTATATAGACACCGGGGGGATCTAGGGTTTACTTACATAAGAAGGAATCTTCATAATCGGTCGCCAAGCTTGCCTTCCACGCTAAGTAGAGTCCAATCCGGACACGGGTACAGTCTTCGGCCTTCATGTCTTCACAACCCATAAGTCCAGCCCATGGATAACAGGCCGGACGCCTTGAGGACCCTTAGTCCAGACTCCTCAAGAGCCCCCTGAACCTGGCTTCAATGACGAGGAGTCCGGCGCGCAGACCATCTTCGGCATTGCAAGGCGGGTTCCCTTTCTCCAAACTCCAAGATAGTCTCCAGATGTGTTGATTGTATCCGGACTTGCATACATAATTGTAGAGGATATAATATCCTACGAGTCCAATCCCCCGACAACTCTTTGGTAATATGACATCATTCCTGCTTTAGCCATTATTTGCGAACCGCCTTTTAGCTGGCTCGTCGCCCCACGCCCTAAGATATGTTTTAATTGGCGTGTCTTATCCGAGCGGAGATCGTGTCTCCCCTTTTTTAGGGGATTCTTGTCAACCCGGACGTGGGTAACAGATACGTCTCCAACGTATCTATAATTTTTTATTGTTCCATGCTATATTATATTCTGTTCTGGATGTTAATGGGCTTTATGATACACTTTTATATTATTTTTGGGACTAACCTATTAACCGGAGGCCCAGCCCAAATTACTGTTTTTTTTCCTATTTCAGTGTTTCGCAGAAAAAGAATATCAAATGGAGTCCAAACGGAATGAAACCTTTGGGAACATGATTTTCGGAACAAACGTGATCCAGAGGACTTGGAGTCCACGTCAAGAAATCAACCAGGAGAGCACGAGGCAGGGGGCGCACCCTCCACCCTCGTGGGGCCCATGTTGCTCCACCGACGTACTTCTTCCTCCTATATATACCTACATACACCCAAACTATCAGATACGGAGCCAAAAACCTAATTCCACCGCCGCAACCTTCTGTACCCATGAGATCCCATCTTGGGGCCTTTTCCGGCGCTCCGCCGGAGGGGCATTGATCACGGAGGGCTTCTACATCAACACCATAGCCTCTCCGATGATGTGTTAGTAGTTTACTTCATACCTTCGGGTCCATAGTTATTAGCTAGATGGCTTCTTCTCTCTCTTTGGATCTCAATACAAAGTTCTCCATGATTCTCATGGAGATCTATTCGATGTAACCTTCTTTTGCGGTGTGTTTGTTGAGACCGATGAATTGTGGGTTTATGATCAAGTTTATCTATGAACAATATTTGAATCTCCTCTGAATTCTTTTATGTATGATTGGTTATCTTTGCAAGTCTCTTCGAATTATTAGTTTGGTTTGGCCTACTAGATTGATCTTTCTCACAATGGGAGAAGTGCTTAGCTTTGGGTTCAATCTTGTGGTGTCCTTTCCCAGTGACAGCAGGGGCATCAAGGCACGTATTGTATGTTGGGGAACATAGTAATTTCAAAAAAAAAATCCTACGCACACACAAGATCATGGTGATGCATAGCAACGAGAGGGGACAGTGTGTCCACTTACCCTCGTAGACCGAAAGCGGAAGCGTTAGCTGTAGCGACCAGACCCGAATGGATCAAGTCTCTGTGCTCAGTGTCATCCCTGGATCAGTAATGCTGACACCACACAAGATTGAAGGATTTATAGCAGAGTAGCAATCACACACTTATTACATCGTTGTCCACAAAGGAACTTATTACAATAATATGGCTTAAGGCCATCTAATAATAACAGCGAAGGCTTGGAAGATAAGTGAGTCCATCAACTCCATCGGCATCATCGAGTATAGAACCACGACCTAACACCTTACTGTCGTTCGAAAAGTCTGCAACGTGAAAAGTTGCAGCCAAAACGGTTAGCACATGGAATATGCTGCCAATGTAACACATAAAGAGCAATGAAGGAATAAGCCTATACTACATGCATATATGGCTGGTGGTAAAGCTCTACGGTTACATTTTTGCATAAAGCTAGTTTTTCCCTACAACAAAGGAATAATTTTATTTAACTATCATGGTGGTTGTTAAACATCGAGAATGGTTGACAGCATCCTCAATCCCAATTAAAAGTACTCATCAAAATCCCAATAACATTTATTAGAAGTAACATGTTGAGATTCACATGATACTCAATTACCGGATACTCAAAACGTCCATAACCGGGGACATGGCTAATCATGATTAGTTTATACACTCTGCAAAGGTTTGCGCACTTTTCCCCACAAGACTCGATCGCCTCCGCTTGGTTCTCGCACTACATGGTGTTTGAGAAACGGATGACCGAGACATAGTCTTTCAGAAGCGCTAGCACCTTACATGTGGGTAGACCGTACCAACCTACATCCCCTACATCAGCTAGCCTACCCGTAAGAGTTCGCACAACTTAGTCAACTACGCCAGAGCCCATAATTGGCTTGTGGCTGCACACGGAAGTTTCCAGTTTGAATAATCTTATGATCCCTTAGAGCACGGGTGGCGGTCCAAGAAATACAGCAAGTCTGATAGAAACCAGGTGCCTCAATCCACCCAGATGTGTGTTTGGTTGCCACCTTAGATAAACCATTAATTAACAATCTCACATCTGTCATGGATATTCACTCACCCAATCCACGTCTACTAGCATAGCATGGCATAACAAAGCAAGCGTGAAGTAACTCCCAAGGTTTCATAAGTAAAACAGTAATAGGTACTACCTCAATCTACTTCCCAACCCACAATTTAATTAGATCCTAAACATGCAAGTGTTTGAGGGTTGATCTAATGCATAAAAACTGGGTAGTAGAAAAGGTATGATCAAGTGTTACTTGCCTTGCTGTTGATCCGCGAGACCTAGAGATTCGAAGTAACAAGCGGCGCACTCCGGGTGATCTAACGCAGACAAACAACAAGCATACAATAAGTACTCATCTAATGCACGGGGAAATCTCGAATAAAAGATCTAACCAGAGAGTTCAACTTAAGAACCCTGGTTGCAAAAGAATCGAATCAAATAAAGCATCGAAAGTCGAAACTCGAGAGAGAACGACTCGGTTTAGCAATCTGAAACTAGGTCAAAATTTTACAGTAGCAAAACTTTGTGTAAGTAGGTTAGTCGGAACGGCGGTTTCGTAACGAAACTCCAGGCGCTTGAATCACCTGATTCCGATAAACGAGCGAGAAAATAAACAGATTTGAAAATCGAATCGGAAATCGAATTCAGAAAAATAACGGATTAAACACGATTAAAAGAAAACGACGAACAGATTAAACAACGGACGTTCGTTAACAGAACTAATCCAACGAACACGTTTCATTGAAACGAACGGTTCGGTGAACGTTCACTAAATAAGAAAACCGAAAAAAATAGAAAAAAAACCATCTAGGGTTTTTTTTTAAACCGAACATCTCGGAAAAAAACCGGATCGGGTTTTCTAAAGAAAACCGGACCGGGGGGGTTGTGGCGGCGGCTACCTCCGGTGGCCTTGGCCGGGCTCTGCCTCGACCTCGGCGGCGGGTCGGGCGAGGGGCGGCGAGGCGGTGGGCGACGGCGACAGCGGCGGCCCAAGGGCGGCAAGGGCTCGGGTGAGGGAGGGCGGCAAGGGATGAGGAGAGAGGGGTGGCGGCGGTATAAAAGGAGGGGTGTGCTTGGGGAGGGGCAAGCCAGGGGCGGCGGCGTGGTCCGAGCCGGACTCCCGAGGCGGCGGCGGCGCTGGTCTCCTCATGGTAGCGAGAGGAAGGGAGGTGGGCTGGGCGGCGGTGGCGGCCCAGGCAGGGGCCAAGGCCCAGCCAGGCGTGCGGATTTTTTTTAAACAAAAACTAAACGAATTTAAAATAAAACCAAACGAACTCCGAATTTAATAAAATTAATTTTCCCCGACTCCTAAAAATGAGTCGAACAAAATGAACTTTAAAAACGGGCAAATATGCATATTTTTTTAAAATGCTCATTTTTGCCTAAAGCAAATAAATCCTCAAAACCAAAATTTGATTTATTTATAATATCTTCATTTTTCCTAAATGTTGGGAAAGTCATATTATTCCCTCTCTTAACTTTTTATATCGGAAAAACTTTTGAAGATAAATAAATAAATCCAAATGATCCTATTTTCAAAATTTGAGAAATCCCAAATCTGAAAATAATGAAACTTCCAACTCTCTCCGAGGGTCCTTGAGTTGCGTGAAATTTTCTAGGATCGGAAAATGCGAGAAAATATGATATGCATGATGACCTAATGTATAACATTCCAAATTGTAAATTTGGGATGTTACAAACCTACCCTTAAGATGAATCTCGCCTCGAGATTCGGGTTAACTAGAAAATAGGTGAGGTGGTCCTTAAGCAAAACTTCCTCTCTTTCCCGGTGGCTTCATCTTGATGTGGTGGCTCCTTCGAACTTTGCAAAACTTGATAACCTTGCTGCGGGTAACTCTGCTAGCATAATCGAGAATCTTAACGGTTTTTCCTCATATGTTAAATCATCCTTCAACTGAATTGCTTCCAAGGTGCACTTGTGTCTCTTAACAAGACCTCTGCTATCTCGGGTGACATTTCTTCAATCGGGAAACGTGGAATACATCATGAACTCCTGACAGTCCTTCTGGCAATTCCAACTTATAAGCAACTTCTCCCATGCGTTGCAAAATCTTATATGGTCCAACGAAACGTGGTGCTAACTTTCCTTTAACTCCAAAACGCTTAACTCCTCGAAGCGGGGATACTCTAAGATATACTCTGTCTCCAACTTCATACTCAATCGCTTTGCGCTTTGAATCGGCATAGCTCTTTTATGCAGGTGGGCTACCTTGAGCCTGTCTCGAATCAACAACCTTCTTCGCAGACTCCTTAATCAAATCTGGTCCAAACAAGCGATGATCTCGGTTCAGTCCCATGACAACGGTGTCCTGCACCTTCTTCCATCTGAGCCTCAAAAGGTGCCATCTTTAAGCTGGTTTGGTAACTGTTGTTGTAGGAAAATTCTGCATCGGCAAATTATCATCCCAACTAGATCCATAATCTAGTGCACAAGCTCTCGAAGATATCTTCCAAAATCTGATTGACTCTCTCGGTCTGTCCATCGATGCAGTGGGTGGAAAGCTGTCTCAATTCAATCTAGTTCCCAATGCTTCGTGCAATTGGTTCCAAAATTTCGAGGTAAATTGGGTTCCTCTATCGTCTGATGCTCCTCGGAACTCCGTGTAAGCACACAATTCTGGTCATGTATATCTTTGCCAATTTAGCACTGCTATAGGTAGTCTTGATCGGAATGAAATGAGCTACCTTAGTCAAGCGATCGACTATGACCCAAATCGAGTCATATCCTGAGCGGGTCTTTGGCAAACCTGTGATGAAATCCATGCCTAGTTTATCCCACTTCCATTCGGTATCGGCAATGGTTGTAACAATCCTGCTGGCTTCGATGCTCGCTTTTACTTTCGACATACATCGCAAACTGCTACATATTCCGCAATATCCTTCTTCATTCGGTCCACGTAAAGTATTCTTCAAATCCAAATACATCTTGGTATTTCCTGGGTGAATCGAATAGGGTGAATCATGGGCTTCTTGTAAAATCAACTTCCCGATCTACGGGTTATTGGGCACATAAACACGGTCTTCAAACCATAGGGTATCATGCTCATCCTCACGAAATCCTTTAGCTTTTCCTTTGCTCATTTTCTCCTTTATAGAGGCAACTTCCTTATCTGCTTTTGGGCTTCTCGATTTTGTCCATCGATGTCGATTGAATCTCCAATGCTGCTACATAGCCTCTCGAACTATTTCCAAACATAGCTCTCGAAGGTCCTCGACTAACTCATTGGGTATCCCTCCCATCATTAGGGTATTGACGTGGCTCTTACGGCTCAATGCGCTCTGCTACGACATTAGCCTTTCCGGGTGATAATGCAATCTCATATCATAATCCTTGATAAGCTCTAACCATCTCCTTTGTCCGAGATTCAATTCATACGTGTGAAGATGTACTTCAAACTCTTGTGATCCGTATATACTTCACAATGATTACCAATGAGAAAATGTCTCCATCTCTTCAAGGCATGCTGTGGCTGCTAACTCCAAATCATGTGTGGCATAATTTAACTCATGGGGCTTAAGTTGTCGTGAAGCATACTGAAACAACTCTTCCTTCCTGCATAAGCACTGCTCCAAGTCCTCGGCGTGAAGCGTGCAATACACCTCATAATCCTTAGTCCGATCCGGCAATATCAAACTGGTGAGGTAACCAATCTTTTCTTCAACTCCTGAAAACTTGCCTCACAGTCCTCACCCATATGAATTTGTTATCCTTCTTCAACAATTCTGTCATAGGCTTTGCAATTCTTGAGAAATTCTCAATGAATCTTGGTAGTATCCTGCGAGTCCAAGGAAACTCGAATCTCTCAACTGTCGTTGGTGCTTCCCATTTGGTTCTGGTCTCAACCTTTGTGGGGTCAATGCTATTCCTTCTCCGGATATAACATGTCCGAGAAATCCAACTTCCTTTAGCCAAAACTCACACTTGCTGAACTTGGCATACAACTGGTGTTCCTCGGTTTCTCCAAAACCAATCGCAAATGTTCCTTGTGTTCCTCTTCATCCTTGAGAAAATCAAAATGTCATCAATGAACACCACGATTTAACTTGTCCAAAAATTCCATAAACACTTTGTTCATCGTGTTCATGAAATAGGCTGGTGCGTTAGTCAGTCAAATGACATAACGGTATACTCGTCTGATCCATATCTCGTGGTAAATGCTGTCTTGGGTATGTCCTGCTCTCGAATCTTCAATCGATGGTACCACGATCGCAAATCGATCTTGGAAAACACTTTAGCTCCTTGCAAGCGATCAAACAGATCATTTATCATAGGTAGTGGGTACTTGTTCTTGATTGTTACTTCATTCAATCCACGATAATCAACAACCATTCTTAAAGATCCATCCTTCTTCTCCACTAACAATGCGGGTGATCCCCAAGGTGAAGAACTTGGGCGAATAAAACCTTTATCCAATAGTTCCTTAATCTGCTTCTTGATTTCCGCCAAATCCTGTGTGGGCATCACATGACGGTCGTTTCGATATCGGGCCTGTTCACAGCACAGCTCGATCAAAAACTCAATGTCTCTATCCGGTGGCATTCACGCAACTCTTAGGAAATACATCAGAAAATCCTTCACCACTGGTACTTCTTCCTGCACCACTCCTGATAAGCAATTAACTTGCGCTCTCCTCGGCTCGTGCCGTGATACATACTTGATCCTTCTTCCCTCTAGGGTGGTGAGCAAAATTAACTTTGTGGTGCAATCTATGTTCCCTCCATACTTTGATAACCAATCCATTCCTAATATCACATCCAATCCTTGGGATTCCAGAACTATTAGGTCTGAGGGGAAAACATAGTGTCCAATCCTTAATGGTAGTCGATCACACCATTTACTAGCCATGTACTACTGCTCGGGTGAGGTTACTAGCATGGGTGACCTAAGGGCTTGGGTTGGTAACTTGTACTTATCCACAAATCCCTTGATATGTATGAATGCGATGCACCATGTCGAAAAGAACAAGCTGCATAAATGACTTAACCAAAAACTTACCGATTCTTGCATCGGGCTGATCTTCAACCTCCTCCACATCAATGTGGTTCACCTGTCCCCTGTTGAAAGGGTTGGGCTTCTTTCGAGCTTCCATTGCCATTTCCATTCTCGCCTTCGGGGCAGTCATTGGCATAATGTCCGATCTTGCGGCACTTAAAGCAAGTAATATGACTCAGTCTACTTTGGATGGTGTTGACGGGTTGGTGCGGTTCTGTCCATTGCTTCCTCCATTCCGTTCCCATTCTTGGTGCCATTATGGTTATCGAATTACCTCCTCCATGGGTATGCTGAAACTGAATTCGGATTTAGGGTATAACGAGGCTTCTTTGGGCTCGAGTTATACTTCCCTGTCCATACTTCCGCTTGCAGTTCTCAATTCTTCTTGCTTTCCTTCAATCATGAGGGCTCGGTCTACCAACTCCTGGTAGTTGTTGAAACTTGCTACCATCAACGGCATCTTGAACTCATCATTCAGTCCTTCTAGAAACTTCTCTGTTTAGCAGCATCCGTAGTAACGTCATCCGGGGCATAACATGCTAATTTACTAAAGTCATCCACGTCTTGTGCCAACAGTCCTTCCTCCTTGGCGTAAGTTGCGAAACTCACGCTTCTTCATGGCCATAGCTCCTGCTGAAACATGGGCAGGTCTGAAAAGCTTCTTGAAACTGATCCCATGTGGCGGTGTCTCACGGGTAAGTGGCTGTAAAATTCTCCCACCATGCTTTGCTGCGGGTCCTTCAAGCTGATGTCTGCAAACTTCACTCTTTCTCCATCATGCATCCTGCAGTGGTCAACTCCCTTCCTATCTTGCGGAGCCAATCATCTGCCACAATCGGCTCGGTGCTACTGGAATACACCGGCGGATTCAGTCTAAGGAAACGAGTCAAGTGATCCGCAGGTGGTGGTGGCGGTGGGTTGTTGTTGTTGTTGTTGTTGCCTGGTTACGCACCAATGTTTGAATCGGGTATTCTGCTGCTGAATCAGTTGGGTGATCTCTGGCGGGAAAACGAATCCGGGTCGCGTCTCGGAGGCATCGATGGGTTTAGAAAAGACGAGAATTTAGAATAGATTGAGGTCTAAGGGAATCACTACCCAAATGCACATGAGCAAATGCACACAAAATCACTTCATTCAATCAAACAAAGAGCTTACAACGATCTAACTATCGCAAAAGTGTGTGTACTATAATATTTACATGGAGGGAATACTACTAATATGTGGGGGACTTCTACTAATTTCAACCGGTGGAAGACTCCATGATGTCTGCTCGACTTCGTCTTCAAAGTCGGGTTCACTTGGATCCGAATCGGTGTCGTCGATGTTGATGTAGTCGCTTGAGCAACCGACATCTGGTCTTCATTCCTGGCGCCAACTTCTTCTTGAGTTCTTGATCTCGTACTTAAGATCGTTATTGTGTCTTGCTAGAGCTACGATCTCGTCCATGTAGTCCTTGCGTGTAGTCTTTAGTTCTCCTTCCAGTTCGATGATCCTTCCCTTTGCATTCTGCAACTCCAACATATCATTGCACATTTGGTTCTCTGGCGTCGAATGTGCTGGTTTAACTCTGGATGAAAGCTGCAATGGACCTATCCTTCTTGGTGCTGACTATGTCCCATTGGTCATCTCGGCGTCCGCAAATCTGGTAGATAGTGTCCTTGAGGTCTTCTTGATAAACTTCTCCAATCGTCCCATGGTGATGTGAGCTGCCATGCTCTTCCCAGACTCAAGTTGGTGCCTGAATACACTATCTATAGGCTTGGTGATTGGGGCGAATGTCCTTCCTGGAACGTGAGCTTGAATCTTCCAGCGCTCCTCTTCAGGCAGAGTGGCGTTGAAAGTTCCGGTGAAGCTGGGTAGTCCAATGTTCGGTACTTGGTAACTTCCTTCAAGTGAAATCCAAAAGGTGTGCCTTCATCTGGTTGGGTGTACTTGATCTTGGCGTCCGTCATCCTAAAGAGTAGAAAAGATGAGGAGTTAGAAAATGGGAAGAGAATAGTGATCTATGGTTTTATCTTAGTGGTGCGTGTCTCTACGATCGGCGTGTGCTCGATACCATTCTCTCAGAGCGACCAGACCGAATGGATCAAGTCTCGTGCTCGGTGTCATCCTGGATCGAAAATTGACACCACACAAGATTGAAGGATTTATAGCAGAGTAGCAATCACACACTTATTACATCGTTGTCCACAAAGGAACTTATTACAATAATATGGCTTAAGGCCATCTAATAATAACAGCGAAGGCTTGGAAGATAAGTGAGTCCATCAACTCCATCGGCATCACTGAGTATAGAACCACGACCTAACACCTTACTCGTCGTCCAAAAAGTCGCAATGTGAAAAGTTGCAGCCAGCAATTCGTCACATGGAATATCTTGGCAATGTAACACATAAAGAGCAATGAAGGAATAAGCCTATACTACATGCATATATGGCTGGTGGTAAAGCTCTCTGGTTACATTTTGCATAAAGCTAGTTTTCCCTACAACAAAGGAATAATTTTATTTAACTATCATGGTGGTTGTTAAACATTGAGAATGGTTGACAGATCCTCAATCCCAATTAAAAGTACTCATCAAAATCCCAATAACATTTATTAGAAGTAACATGTTGAGATTCACATGATATTCAATTACGGATACTCAAAACGTCCATAACCGGGGACATGGCTAATCATGATTAGTTTATACACTCTGCAAAGGTTTGCGACTTTTCCCCACAAGACTCGATCGCCTCCGCTTGGTTCTCGTGACTACATGGTGTTTGAGAAGCGGATGGCCGAGACATAGTCTTTCGAAGCGCTAGCACCTTACATGTGGGTAGACCGTACCAACCTACATCCCCTACATCAGCTAGCCTACCCGTAAGAGTTCGCACAACTTAGTCAACTACGCCAGAGCCCATAATTGGCTTGTGGCTGCACACGGAAGTTTCAGTTTGAATAATCTTATGATCCCTTAGAGCACAGGTGGCGGTCCAAGAAATACTGAGCAAGTCTGATAGAAACCAGGTGCCTCAATCCACCCAGATGTGTGTTTGGTTGCCACCTTAGATAAACCATTAATTAACAATCTCACATCATCATGGATATTCACTCACCCAATCCACGTCTACTAGCATAGCATGGCATAACAAAGCAAACGTAGAAGTAACTCCCAAGGTTTCATAAGTAAAACAGGTAATAGGTACTACCTCAATCTACTTCCCAACCCACAATTTAATTAGATCCTAAACATGCAAGTGTTTGAGGGTTGATCTAATGCATAAAAACTGGGTAGTAGAAAAGGTATGATCAAGTGTTACTTGCCTTGCTGATGATCCGCGAGACCTAGAGATTCGAAGTAACAAGCGGCGCACTCCGGGTGATCTAACGCAGACAAACAACAAGCATACAATAAGTACTCATCTAATGCACGGGGAAATCTCGAATAAAAGATCTAACTAGAGAGTTCAACTTAAGAACCCTGGTTGCAAAAGAATCAAATCAAATAAAGCATCGAAAGTCGAAACTCGAGAGAGAACGACTCGGTTTAGCAATCTGAAACTAGGTCAAAATTTTACAGTAGCAAAACTTTGTGTAAGTAGGTTAGTCGGAACGGCGGTTTAAGAATGAAACTCCAGCGCTTGAATCACCTGATTCCGATAAGCGAGCGAGAAAATAAACAGATTTGAAAATCGAATCGGAAATCGAATTCAGAAAAATAACGGATTAAACCCGATTAAAAGAAAACGATGAACAGATTAAACAACGGACGTTCGTTAACAGAACTAATCCAACGAACACGTTTCATTGAAACGAACGGTTCGGTGAACGTTCACTAGATAAGAAAACCGAAAAAAAAAGAAAAAAAAACCATCTAGGGTTTTTTTTTTAAACCGAACATCTCGAAAAAAAACCGGATCGGGTTTTCTAAAGAAAACCGGACCGGTGGGGTTAATGGCGGCTACCTCGGTGGCGCTGCGAGGGCCTCCGCCTCCGGCGGCAAGGGTCGGGCAGGCGGCGGGGCGGGGCGACGGCGACAGCAGCAGCGGCAGGGCGGGGGCTCGGGTGAGGGCGGCGGGATGAGGAGAGAGGGGGTGGCGGTATAAAGGAGGGGGGAGTGCCTTGGGGAGGGCAAGCCAGGGGCGGCGGCGGCGCTGGTCCGAGCCGACTCCGAGGCGGCGGCGGCGCGGGTCTCCTCCATGGGCGTCTTGAGAGGAAGGGAGGTGGGCAGGCGGTGGCGATGGCCGGCTGGGCCTTGGCCCAGGCGGGCGGCGCGCGGATTTTTTTTTTAAACAAAAACTAAACGAATTTAAAATAAAACCAAACGAACTCCAATTTAATAAAATTAATTTTCCCGACTCCTAAAATGAGTCGAACAAAATGAACTTTAAAAGCGGGCAAATATGCATATTTTTTTAAAATGCTCATTTTTGCCTAAAGCAAATAAATCCTCAAAACCAAAATTTGATTTATTTATAATATCTTCATTTTTCCTAAATGTTGGGAAAGTCATATTATTCCCTCTCTTAACTTTTTATATCGGAAAAACTTTTGAAGATAAATAAATAAATCCAAATGATCCTATTTTCAAAATTTGAGAAATCCCAAATCTGAAAATAACGAAACTTCCAACTCTCTCTGAGGGTCCTTGAGTTGCGTGAAATTTTCTAGGATCGGAAAATGCGAGAAAATATGATATGCATGATGACCTAATGTATAACATTCCAAATTGAAAATTTGGGATGTTACATTAGCACAACGCGGTTGATGTAGTCATATGTCTTCACGATCCGACCAATCAAGTACCGAACGCACAGCACCTCCGAGTTCAGCACACGTTCAACTCGATGACGTCCCTCGAACTCAGATCCAGCCGAGCTTTGAGGGAGAGTTCCGTCAGCACGACGGCGTGGTGGCGATGATGATGTTCTACCGACGCAGGGCTTCGCCTAAGCACCGCTACGATATTATCGAGGTGGATTATGGTAGAGGGGGGCACCGCACATGACTAAGAGATCCAAGGGATCAATTGTTGTGTCTCCAAGGGGTGCCTCCCTCCCCGTATATAAAGGAGTGGAGGAGGGGGAGGGGGCCGACCACCCTAGGCGCGCCCCATGAGGAGTCCTACTCCCACCGGGAGTAGGACTCCTCCCTTCCATGTGGGAGTAGGAGAGGAGAGAGAAGGAGAGAGAGGGGAAAGGAAAGGGGGCGCCCCCCTGCTTGTCCAATTTGGACTGGGGGGGGAGGAGGGGGCGCACGGCTGCCCTTGGCCGCCTGATACGTCTCCGTCGTATCTACTTTTCCAAACACTTTTGCCCTTGTTTTGGACTCTAACTTGTATGATTTGAATGGAACTAACCCGGACTGGCGCTGTTTTCAGCAGAATTGCCATGATGTTGTTTTATGTGCAGAAAACAAAAGTTCTCAGAATAACCTGAAACTCCACGGGATGTCTTATAAAAAATAATAAAAAATCCTCACCAAAGATGAAGACCAGGGGGCCCACACCCTGTCCACAAGGGTGGGGGGCGCCCCCCCTAGGGTGCGCCCCCCTACCTCGTGGGCCCCCTGGAGACCCTCCGACGCCAACTCCAACTCCATATATTGGCTTTCAGGGAGAAAAAAACCAGAGAGAAGAAATCATCGCGTTTTACGATACGGAACCGCCGCCAACCCCTAATATTTCTCAGGAGGGCTGATCGGGAGTCCGTTCGGGGCTCCGGAGAGGGGGATTCGTCGCCGTCGTCATCATCAACCATCCTCCATCACCAATTTCATGATGCTCACCGCCGTGCGTGAGTAATTCCATCGTAGGCTTGCTGGGCGGTGATGGGTTGGATGAGATTTATCATGTAATCGAGTTAGTCTTGTTAGGGTTTGATCCTAGTATCCACTATGTTACGAGATTGATGTTGCTATGACTTTGCTATGCTTAATGCTTGTCACTAGGGCCCGAGTGCCATGATTTCAGATCTGAACCTATTATGTTTTCATGAATATATGTGAGTTCTTGATCCTATCTTGCAAGTCTATAGTCACCTACTATGTGTTATGATCCGGCAACCCCGAAGTGACAATAATCGGGACCACTCCCGGTGATGACCATAGTTTGAGGAGTTCATGTATTCACTATGTGCTAATGCTTTGTTCTAGTTCTCTATTAAAAGGAGGCCTTAATACCCCTTAGTTTCCAATAGGACCCCGCTGCCACGGGAGGGTAGGACAAAAGATGTCATGCAAATTCTTTTCCATAAGCACGTATGACTATATTCGGAATACATGCCTACATTACATTGATGAACTCGAGCTAGTTCTGTGTCACCCTATGTTATGACTGTTACATGACGAACCGCATCCGGCATAATTATCCATCACTGATCTGGTGCCTACAAGCTTTCCATATACTGGTTTACGCTTATTTACTTTTCCGTTGCTAATTTTACAATCACTACAAAATACCAAAAACATTACTTTTGATGTCTTTACTTCTGTTATGTTACCACCACTATCATATTACTTTGCTACTAAACACTTTGCTGCAGATACTAAGTTTCCAGGTGTGGTTGAATTGATAACTCAGCTGCTAATACTTGAGAATATTCTTTGGCTCCCTTGTGTCGAATCAATAAATTTGGGTTGAATACTCTACCCTCGAAAACTGTTGCGATCCCCGTACTTTGTGGGTTATCAAGACCCTTTTAAAGCGCCGTTGCCGAGCATAGCTCTATTCTTTGAGTCACTTGGGATTTATATCTGCTGGACACCATGAAGAACTTGAAAGACGCTAAGACAACAATTTATCCCTCAATTACGAGGGGAGGTAAGGAACTGCCATCTAGCTCTGCACTTGATTCACCTTCGTTATGAGTAAGCTAGCGACACCTAAACCTGCTACGCTATTAGTTCGATATATGCATGTTATTGACGATGCCACTACTTCTATGCTTGATTCTACTGTGCCCCTTGGTGAATTTCTAGATGAACAAATTGCTAGGGTTGGAGAAAGAGAATTATTGAAACTGAATACAATGATGAAAGTGATGATGAAAATATGCCTACTATTCCTGAGGTGTTGGGGATATTACTACGGGGCGTAAGCCGGCCAGGAGAGGCCGGGTTAACTTCATCAGTAGTCAAGTATGCTTGAAGCCCGTGAGGATATTCTATAAGGGCCCAAGGCCCAAAACCGGTTTAAGGCTTGTAGCCGTGAACCGGCATTAGTATGTAACTTGTGTTGTAAGTTAGAAATACTAGAGACCGAACCGTACACGTCTATGAGCTGGTCACGGGACTCTGCAAACCGACGGGCGTCACCCATGTATATAGGGGATGACCCGGCGGCGGTTCGACAACAGACAACAACTCGAGACTTAGGCGAAGCTTGTTTGCTCCCTAGTCATCAAAACCCCCATCAATTCCATCACAACTAGACGTAGGCTTTTACCTTCATCGAAGGGGCCGAACTAGTATAAACTCTCTTGCGTCCTTGTGTCCGCTTTAACCCCTTCAAGTTAACCCGTAGCGATGGCTCCACGACTAAGTCCTTTCATGAGGACATCTTCCGTGACAAAACCACGACAGTTGGCGCCCACCGTGGGGCTATCGCACGATGGTTTCAAGTTCTTGGAGGCAACTTCGAAGGACTCAAGGGTTCGCTGGGGCGGATGACCAAGAGTCGTCGCGGCAAGCTCTACATCGACGATTCAGGCTGGGGCCCGAGGCGGCTCGATTGAGTCTGGTACGGGTCCCCTTTGGTGGCATACACGTCTTCATTGGCAAGATCGGTGAACAGGCCCTGAGCGGACATCTGCACCGACCTCGTCGAAGCGGCTCAGCGTCGAGATCTGCCCAGTTAAACCGGCCGTGAAGCGTGCCTTCGTGGGAGTCATCCACGGAGGAGAATATGAAGATGGGTCGGCATCTGGTAGTGAGACCGTCGTTTATTCCGGCGATGAGTCCTCAACCGGAGAAACCGAATCATTGTATCAACTGCAATACGGCCGTATTGGGGGCTGCTCCGATGGTGACAGTATTCCGGACCCCTCTGATCTGCCCAACCGGGTTGGAATATTCATGGCCGGTACGCAGGCGGCGATCCACTCTTCGACTGCAGCAGCAATGTTCTCTGGATCAGCCGCGGCGGCAGCGGCCGGGGCAGGAGGCTCTGTGCGGCCGCCGGCTCAAGTTTTATCTGATCTGTTTGATGCGTTGGCTGTGCTTATTGCAGAGGCTAACCCGGCGGATCAGGATGCCCACAACGTGGAGATTGCAAAAGTGAGGGAACAGATCACTCGTGCCAAGGCCGACCTAGCAGCCGAGAACAACAGATGGCCGCAGAGCGGGCCGCTTTGAATCGCAGCCTACAGAGCTTATGCAGACCGAGCAGCGTCGCATGAAGTCTTGAAAAGGAAGCATCGGTCTACTTTGCCGACGGTTTTCGATGCCAGAAACCTCTTTAATACCCCAGGAGCAGGGACTAGTAACCCGCCGTGGCTAAACCGGGCGGAGGCACCTGGGCCGGGTGCGCCGGTTCAGCCTCGCCTGATGGAGCCGCCTCGACAGAATAATATTGTACCTCAGCCTGTCCAGACACCTCCGGGTCATTATTCCAATCCAATGGACAATCTTATCGCCGCCGCTTCACGGCTGGAGGCCATCCCGGTTGAAGGTGATTCTCCACAAGCGGTGGAGACGCGCCGGGTTAAGGAACTTCTTTGAACAACCTTGGTTCAGCAGGAAGCATATTCATATAGCCGTGACCGAATTCATTCCACCCCCCGTCCAAGCCGGAGTTACAGCAAGCCAATGGATGAACCGGCCGTATCTAGTAATGCTTGGAACCGTGAAGCGCCCCGTGGCCATAACCCGGCGGGTGATGCTCAGGAAGTGGTGGACCGGGCCCGAGCACGAAGGGATGTCGAGTTAGCAGCGCAACATGAGGCTCGTCAGCTTACGCCGGTTCGTCCAACCACCTTGATCGAGCCAGGAGTTACTTCTAGTTCTTTGGGAGTGCCTTGTCTTGTCCCCTCTTTACGCAATGTGCGCCTGCCCAAGGATTTCAAGGGCCCGCGCAAGGTGCCAAATTACGCGGCCAATTTGTCTCTGGAAACATGGGTAGAGAACTATGAGATGGCCATGGAGATGCTTGACGTAGATGAAGCAGCATGTGCAAAGTATTTCACCATGATGCTTGAAGGGACAGCCCGTATTTGGTTAAAGAGCTTACCAGCCAATTCTATCAGTTCATGGGCCCAGTTGCGAGCCCGGTTTATCCAGAATTTCAAGGATACAAGTAAGCAGCCCATGTCGATAGTGGACTTAGCGGCCTGTGTCCAGGAGGAAGGAGAGTCAACAACCCGCTGGATACGCCAGGTTTCGGAAATTTTGCACTCATCAGACCGTATCAACGCCGACACTGCGGTTATAACCTTGGAAAGCAACTGCTGGTTTAAACCTCTGAAGTTGAAATTGGGACGGATGAAGCGCCATTGTAACGATATGGGGACCCTCATGACTGCGTTAGTGAAGTATGCTGATTCTGATAGTACCAAGGATCCCGAGTCTGATGATGACAAGACAGGGAAGGGAAAGAAGAACAGCAACTCAAGGGCAGCAACACAACACGGCAGGTCATGGTAGCGGAGGCAAGCGTAAAGTGGATGGCAGCATGGACTTTGTGGCTAATACTAGCGCGCAGGGACGGGGCCAGCGACGGAAGGGTAAACCGCCAAATCGCGGTGGAGCTCCAAACCCCAACCCGGACCGCCTGACTTATCTATTAAACCAGCCATGTCCAAAGCACGGGACGAAGGAGACACCAGCCACCCACCTTTGGAAGGATTTCTATATTATGCAGGAGTTCAAAAATTCTAATGCTTTCCGGTATGATCACGGATCAGGTGGTGGCTCGGTATCCGGATTCCATGGGCCGGGTCACGGTGGAGGAAATGCCGGTTCAGGCTTCAATGGAGATCAGGGTGGACATAACAATCAAAACAATCAGAATAGCCAGGGTGGTTACAACCAGCAGCAGCAGTCGGGTTATCAGAGCAATCTAAAGCAGTTGAATAGCGGGAAATATCACGTATTCACTACTAGCTTGGATAAATGAGACCAGAAGCTTCACAAGCGAGCGGCGAATTCTGTTGAACCGGCAGTGCCTCATTATTTACGCTGGTCCGAACAACCAATCATATGGAGCAGAGATGATCACCCTCCCCGGGTTGACAATCCGGGTCAGCTAGCGCTGGTGGTGGCACCTCAGGTGGGAGGTTATAAGTTCACCAAGGTGCTCATGGATGGAGGAAGCAGCATTAATATCTTATACTATGAGACCTTCCGCCGTATGGGGCTAACAGACAAGAATCTTAAACCGTCAATACGGTATTCCATGGTGTGGTACACAGTAAGTCAGCATATCCGTTGGCAAGATAGCTCGAGGTGGCCTTTGGAGATGATCATGATTCGGTCGAAACATTGATTTTTGAGGTGGTGAAGATCCGGAGCCCATACCACGCTTTATTTGGGCGGCCGGCTTATGCCAAGTTTATGGCACGGCCCTGTTATATTTATCTGCAGCTCAAGATGCCGGGTCACAAGGGGACCATAACCATTCATGGAAGTCGCTAGATTGCCTTGGAGTGTGAAGAAGGTGATGTGGCCTATGCGGAGTCGGTTTGTGCCACGGAAGAGTTGAAGTACTAGAAGGATAAGGTTGATCCGGCAGACATAACTCCGTTGAAGAAGCCAACTACAGAGCATGATCTGGCTCTAAAGTTCAAATCGGCAGCTGAGACTAAGCTTGTTGACTTCGTACCTAGCGATTCATCCAAGCAGTTTAGTATCAGCACCAACTTGGATCCGAAATAGGAAAGCACGCTCATCGAGTTCATCCGTGAGAACCGGGACATTTTTGCATGGAAGCCTTCTGACATGCCAGGTGTACCGAGGGAACTCGCTGAGCACACTCTTAATGTTGATCCTAAGAACAAACCGGTGAAGCAGTTTCTCTGCTGGTTCAATGAAGTAAGGCACAAAGCTATTGGAGAGGAGGTGGCCAGGCTCTTAGCGGCTGGTTTTATTGTTGAAGTGTTCCATCCTGAATGGTTGGCTAATCCGGTGCTGGTCCTTAAGAAAAACGGCACCTGGCGCATGTGTGTGGATTACACAGATCTTAACAAGGCTTGTCCAGCAGATCCTTTTGTCCTCCCCTGCATCGATCAGATTATTGATGCTACGGCGGGTTGTGAGCGTTTGAGTTTTCTGGATGCATATTCTGGTTATCATCAGATCAAGATGGCAATTAAGGACCAGGAGAAGACGGCATTCATAACTCCCTTTGGAGCCTTCTGCTATGTATCTATGCTGTTGGGGATATAACTATTTGTGTAAGCCGCCCATGAGGGGCCGGGTTACGCAAAGAGGGATTCATCAGAAGAAGCCCAAGACCAAGCGTGAAGATGGCGGTTCAATAAAGGGTCTAAAGCCCACAGGCGACTTAAGGCCCGTAGTGGTAAACCGCCATGAAGGCATGACTTGTATCATAAGGTAGAATTAACTAGTCACCGAGCCGGACACTGTTTATGAGTCGGCCGGGACTCTGTAAGCCGCAGGGCGTCAACCCGTGTATTAAGGGGACGACCCGCTAGCGGCTTAAGGCGAGAAACAACCAATCGGGAACCGGGCATAGCGTATCTCGCTCCCTGGTCATCGAAACCTCAAGCAATACCAACCCAACTAGACGTAGGCCTTACCTTCACCGTAAGGGGCCGAACTATTATAAAACCTCTCGTGTCCTTTGTCCCGATTAACCCCTTTAAGCTTCCTAGTTGCGATGGCTCCACGACTAAGTCCTTGCAAGAGGACATCTGCCGTGAAAATTCCACGACGGTTGGCGCCACCGTGGGGCCAGCGCATGGTGGTTTGAGTTCTTGAAGGGCAGCTTCAAAGGGCTCAAGGGATCTGCATGGGCGGATGACCAAGAGTCGTCGCGGCAAGATCTACATCGACAATGAAGGCTGGGGCCCGAGGCCGACTCAATTGAGTCTGGTGCGGGTCCCTTTAAGCGAATCCACGTCTTCATCGGCGGATTGGTGAGCCGGGCCTAGAGCCGGACAGCTGCACCGACCTCATTGAGACGGCTCAGCGTGCGAGACCCGCCCAGATTCAACCTACCATGAAGCGTGCCTTTGTGGGTTGTGTTCATGGAGAGGAACTTTCTGAAGGATCTAAAGATGGCGAAGAGACGGCCGTCCCATCAGATGATGATTCGTCCTCCGGTTCAACAGATTCTCTGTATCAGGTCCAAGAAGGCATGCTAGGGGGTTGTTCTGACGACTCTAGCGTTCCAGATTGCTATGAGCCGCCAAGCTGGGCAGGAGTCTTCATGGCTGGTACCCAGCCCGGCCAAAACTCGATGGCTGCGACAGCAATGAAGTCCGGGTCAGGAGCGGCCGGGGCAGGAGGCCCCGCGCGCCCGCCGGCTCAGGTGCTAATAGATCTTATGGACAAGTTGACGGCCCTATTAACCACCACAGTTATTCCTGCAAATATGGATGAGCATGACGCGGAGGTGGCAAAGGTACGTGAGGAGATAGCCTTGGCCAAGGAGGCCTTGGCGGTTGAGGACACCAGGCTAGCTGCGGAGCGGGCGGCTTTGGATGCACGGGCGCAGCGACTCCAGTCAGAGGCTTTCCAGCTTAATATGAATCTGAATGCGTCCAATGAGGTGATGAGAAGGATACATCAGAAGACCCAGTCCCGTCTGCCTCCGGTTTATGATCCTCGGAATCTTTTCACGATACTCGGAGCTGGTCCTAGCAATCCGCCCGAAGCCAATCAATTTATGACACCCGGAGCAGGAGGGCCGGTTCAGCCTCGAGAGACGGCACCTCTTCACGGGAGCATGGCCCCGCCCCGATACATACCGACACCTCCGGGCCACTTTTCCAACCCCATGGAGAACTTGATAGCAGCATCGGTAGCGTCTGGCGGCTCTTCGGTAGATGGTGATGACCCGGCGGCGGTGGAAACCGGAGGTTAGGGATCTTCTTCGAGACGGCCTTGGCACAGCAAGAGACCTATTCTTACAGCAGGGACAGGATTCATTCCACTCCTCAGCCTTGGATAGCACCTCTTCCAAACCGGAGTCCGAGTTACAGCAGGCACATGGAGTCAGAAGCTTTATCAAGCAATGCCCAGCATCGCAACCAACCAGGTGGTTATAACCCGGTGAAGGATCGATTGCGTCAGGAGGATGAACGGGCGGCTCAATTAGCGGCTCAGCAAACGGCATATGATGGTCTCCCAGAGTATCCAATGACTTCATTGGAGCAGGGTGGCCACTAGAACCGGTGGTGTCCCTTATGCAGTGCGGCTCTGCGAGATGTGCGTCTGCCCAAGGATTTCAAGAGACCTCAAAAGGTGCCGAATTACGGCCGACTTACAGCCGGGGCATGGATTGAAAGTTATGAGATGGACATGGAGTTATTGGAAGTCAGCGACGGCAATGGCTAAGTATTTAACCACGATGTTAGATGGAATGGCCCGATCTTCGTTGAAAAGTTTGCCTCCCAATTCCATCGGTTCATGGGCGAGTTAAAGGCCGGTTTATCCGAACTTTAAGGATACTTGCAAGCAATCTATGTCCATTGTGGACTTGACCAATTATGGCGGGGAGGAGGTGAGTCCACAACTCATTGGGTGCGCCGGGTCAAGGAAATAATACATTCATCTGATAAGATGGACGCCGGCTCTGCGGTACTTATGCTCCATCAGAATTGTCGTTTTGTGCCGCTGAAGCAGAAGCTGGGGCGCCTTAAGCGTGATTGCAATGACATGGGTACGCTGATGGCGGCTTTGGTTAAATATGCCGATTCTGATACTACCGATGATCCCGCGTTTGAGGAGGAAAAGACAGGGAAAGGGAAGAAGAACGGCAATGGAAAGGGTCAGCAGCAACAACCGGTGAGTCAAGGTGGCAACAAGCGTAAGCCGGACGGTAACCCGGTGTTTGTGGCCAATGCTAATGCCCAAGGTAATAACAAGAAGCGTAAGGGAGAGCACCTCCTCGATCGGTGGCTCGAGTCCATCTCTTGAGCAGCTTCGAATGAGCCTTGTCCAAGACACGGTACTGGGAAAATCCTGCCACCCACTTATGGAAGGACTGCGCGATCATGAAGGCTTTCAAGAATTCAAACATGTTTGATGGCAATCACGGATCGGTGGCGGTTCAGGGCGGGTGGTTTCCATGGCCGGGTGGCGGCTCAAGTTCCGGTTTTCAAGGTGGTCAAGGTGGCTATAATCAGCGTGATCGGTCAAGGAGGACAGCAGCGGCGGCAGATCGAGTTATCGAGCCATCCAAAACAGTTGAGCGGTGGGCAATACCATGTGTTTACCACTAACTTGTGCAAACATGACCGAAAGGTTCATAAAGGGGCTGTGAATTCGGTTGAACCGGCTGTTCCCGTTATCCGAGGTGGTCGAGCAGCCTATCATTTGGAGTAGAAGATCACCCCTCCGGGTTGATAACCGGGTCGGTTAACCTTGGTGGTGGCCCCTCGGGTTGGTGGGTATAAATTCACTAAGGTTCTCATGGATGGCGGAAGCAGCATCAATATTCTCTATTATGAGACCTTTAGCCGTATGGATTACGGTGATAAGGACTTGAGGACATCTAACACTGTTTTTCATGGGGTGGTACACGTAAGTTGGCATATCCCATTGGAAAGATCGAGTGGAAGTGGCTTTTGGGGACGAATATGATTCGGGGCTGAGAAGGCGACGTTTGAGGTAGTCAAAATCAGGAGCCCATATCACGCTCTGTTTGGGCGGCCGGCTTATGCCAAGTTTATGGCACGGCCGTGTTATGTTTATCTGCAGCTCAAGATGCCGAGTTACAAGGGCACCATCACTATGCATGGGAGTGAAAGGTGGCCTTGGAGTGCGAGGAAGGCGTCGGCTTATCTGAATCCGTTTGTCTGAAGAGGAGCTGAAGTTTTATCAAACTAATGTTGACCCGGCAGATATGACCTCTTTGAAGAAGCCAACCACAGAGCAAGACTCGGCGTTGAAGTTTAAGTCGGCCGCCGAGACAAAACTGGTTGACTTCACTCCAGGCGACTCTTCAAGCAGTTCAGCATCAGTACCAACTTGGATCCCAAATAGGAAAGCGCGCTCATCGAGTTCATCCGTGAGAACCGGGACATCTTTGCATGGCAACCTTCTGACATGCCGGGTGTCCCGAGAGAACTCGCTGAGCACACTCTTAATATTGATCCAAAGTATAAGCGGTCGAGCAGTTTCTCCGGCGATTCAATGAGGAAAGGCGAAGGCTATAGGGAGGAGGTCGCTCGGCTCTTAGCGGTCGGGTTCATCATGGAAGTTTTTCATCCGGAGTGGTTGGCTAACCCGATGCTTGTGCTCAAGAAGAACGGCACCTGGCGGATGTGTGTGGATTACACGGACTTAAATAAAGCTTGTCCGGCTGATCCCTTTGCTCTACCCCGCATTGATCAAATCATCGATGCCACAGCGGTCATGACGGTTGAGTTTTTGGATGCTTATTCTGGTTATCATCGGATCAAGATGGCGATTAAGGACCAGGAGAAGACGGCTTTCATTACTCCATTTTGAGCCTTCTGCTATGTGTCTATGCCTTTTGGGCTCAAGAGTGCCCAGGTGACTTATCAGCGGTGTGTGCAGAACTGTCTCCACAATCAGATTGGGCGCAATGTTCATGCTTATGTGGATGACATTGTGGTGAATTCCAAAGAGAAGGAAACCTTGATCTACGACTTTTAAGGAAACCTTTGTCAATCTCCGAGTCTACAAGATGATGCTTATCCCGGAGAAGTGTGTATTTGGTGTACCTGCAAGCAAACTTTTGGGATTCTGGTCTCAAGCAGGGCATTGAAGCTAACCGGAGAAGATCAAAGCGATTACCTCTCTGGCTAAACGGTATGCATCAATGATGTTCAGCGGTGGCGGGTCGCGTTCTTTGCTAAGCGATTCATAAGCCGGCTAGGGAGAAGGCTCTACCGCTGTGTCGGATGATGAAGAAAACAGACACCTTTATGCAGGTGAGGCTCTTGATGCTGCCTTTGAAGATTTAAAGAGACAATTGGCTGAGCGCGGTTCTCGCAGCTCCAATTGATAAAGAGCCATTGCTATTGTATGTGGCTGCTAACTCACGTGTTGTTAGTGTGGCCATTGTGGTGGGCGTAAGGAGGCGGCAAGGAGCATCCAGTTCAGCGGCGGTTTATTACATCGATGAGGTGCTCATAGAGTCCAAGCAAAGGTATCCGCATTGGCGAAACTTGTTTATGGGGTGTTCATGGCAAGTCGGAAGCTAAGCGATACTTCTGGGTCATCCTATAAGCGTGGTAAGTTCAGCCCCTTGGGAGACATCATCGAGCAGGGAAGCCACATGACGAGTTGCCAAGTGGGCCATTGAGCTTGGGCCTCATGGTTTGAAGTATATGCAGCGCACAGCTATCAAGTCTCAAGCCCTAGTGGACTTTATCAATGATTGGGCGGAGTTGCGGGCACGGAGGAGAAGCGGATAACACGTATTGGACTATTCACTTGATGGGTCGAGGCGGTTGGAAGGCTCGAAGGCTGGAGTCGTTTTAACTTCCCTCGAGGTGACAAATTTTGTTATGTGCTCGGCTTATGTTTCCTGTACTAACAATGCAGCTGAATCGAGGCTTTACTCCATGGCCTCCGGATGGCCAAAGAGATGAATTTGAGCCGGGTAAGATGCTTGGGCGATTCAGACCACGTCGCTCAACAGGTGTCATGCACGTGGGATTCTAAGGATCCCCTTATGGCGGCTTATCATCGTGAAGTTGATGCGGTGGCTGGGCACTTCAAAGGTTATCAAGTAGAGCACATTGATCGAAGGAAGAATGAGGCGGTGATGCTTTAAGCGGTGGGGTCTCGGCGTAAGCGGTGCCGCCTAATACTTTTCTTGACATTTTGCATAACCCTTACGTCCAGAGTGCCTCTGAGGAAGAGCTTGCGATGCGGACACGGAGGCGCAGCTGGTGGCGGCTCTCCATGCCATCCCGGATGGATGGTTCCATACTTAGCCTATATGACCGGGGAGAGTTGCACGAGGGCGAGAACTTGGCAAGACAAATCATCGAGCTGTCCAAATCCATGACGATTGTTCAGGCGAGTTGCATCACCGCAGCGTCAGCAGGCGTTTCAGCGTTGTGTATCACCTACGGAGGTCGGGAGATGCCGTCGTGAGATTCATGAAGGTGATTGCGGTCATCATGCGGTTCAAAGTCTCTGGTAGCCAAGGCTTTTCGTCATGGTTTTTATTGGTGACGGCTCATCTTGTCACGGAGGATCTGGTCGACAAATGTGACGGATGTCAAAAATTCTCCTGACGAGCTCATGTGTCACTCAAGAATTAAGGATGATTCCGATTACTTGGTGGTTTGCGATGCAGGGGCTTGATATGGTTGGACCTTTCAAAGGTCTAAAGATAAGAAGACACACCTGTTGGTGGCCGTGGATAAATTCACCAAGTGGGTTGAAGCGAGCGGTCGATAAGTGTGATGCAGCCACGGTGGTTCATTTTATCAAAAGGTGATCTTTAAGCTTTGGTTTTCCATGCGGTGTTATAGCGATAATGGTACTAACCTCTCCAAGGGTGCCATGGAAGAGTTCGGTCAACAAGAGCACATCCGGCTTGATGTTTGGTGTTGCTCACCCCGATCTAACGGTCGAGCGAGAAAGAGCTAATCAAGAGATCTTGAAAGGTATCAAACCCGGCTCTTAGTTCCCTTACAGGCGAACTCCGGGTTGTTGGGTGGAGGAGTTACCCTACGTGCTATGGAGCATCAACACAACGCCTAACAGTCTCTTGGTTATACACCTTTCTTCATGGTGTACGGAGCGAGGCGGTTACGCCAAGTGACATCGGCATGATTCACCCGGGTGGCGGCTTACGTTGAGGCTGATAATGAAAAAGCTCATCAGGATGCACTTGACTTGTTGGATGAAGAGCGAGACTTGGCAATAGCCCGCTCGGCGATTTACCAGCAAGACCTGTGCTGTTATCACAGCCGCCGGGTTAGAAGCAGAACTTTCCAGGAAGGCGATTTAGTGCTCCGGCTCATCCAGGATCAATCTGATATGCACAAGTTGTCCCCTCCTTGGGAAGGACCGTTCGTGGTCAGCAAGAATCTCAATAACGGGTCATATTACCTCATTGATATTCGAGAGTATAAAGACTCACGTAAGTCGGAGGAAGAGACCCGCTGGCCGTGGAACATAAGCGCATCTCGGCCCTACTATACTTAAGCCACGGGCTTTGAGTATATTGTTTTTCTTTTTAGCAATGTATATATTATATAAAGCAATAAAAGCACGACCTCTTTCCGTCCCATCCTACAAGGTTTATGTGTCTTCTTTGCGGTGGTGGAAGCGACTAACGAGGGCGGATCATATCTGAATCCGGTTTTCCCTTTGGTCCGCTTATGATCATATCTGAATCAAGCCATGGTCACTTGGGGCTTCTGTTCAAACATAGGTCGTATTGAACCAAAGAGAACATAGCTGTCGATACCCAATTGATCGGCATCTTGCCAAACCCACTTGGGGGCTTCTTGATCATATTTGAATCATAGCTTAAACCCTTTGGATTCGGCGTGGATCGTATTGAATCAGCGTCATTAAACAACTCTCATGGTCACTTGGGGCTTCTGTTCAAACATAGGTCGTATTGAACCAAAGAGAACATAGCTGTCGATACCCACTTGATCGGCATCGCCAAAGCCATTGGGGCTATATGATCGTATCCGAATCTTAGCTTAACCCCTTTGGAGCGGTTCTCTTGATCGTATTGAATCGAGAGGCCTTTGAAAATTAGGTTTACCTTATTTTATAAGAGTGAATAATATTAAGGGCGAGTAAACATTATATGTGCCAATTTTGAAAGTTAAGTGTATGCTATGCATTTTTTGGGAACAGTAAGCGGTAATGTCGCCTTAAATCGGTGATACTTATGATGTTTTGGTTCATACTCCGGGTTAATATTATTTTACGACCCGGATGTGGTGAGATGCCAAAGGATTTTTTTGTTTTTATACGAGGGTAAAGCAAAAAGCTTTTGGATGTTAAGAAGCAATTCAAGCAAGCGGGCGATGCACAACAATAGCGGCTTGAGACATTGTTAAGCACCACAAACATGCGTGAAGGCATGGCAGAGTTAAGAAGTGTTTCTACCCTATTGCAAGACTCCCGAGTCTGAATAATGAGCATTATTTTTCAAAGACTTAGTGACGAGGCGGGTTACTCCTTTGGTGGACTTGGCGACTCCGGGTTATCCTTCTCCGCCTCTTAAATCTGCTGCTTTGTCTGGAAGGTTGGCGAGGTCTAGTCAATGCAGCAAGGCTTCAAATTCAGCTTCATCATCTATTAAACTGGCCGGGTCAACTTCAGGAGCAAAGGTATGCTTACGAGTTGGAGGGATCAGGCAGACATCATCATAATGCGGAGTTGGAATCCTCCGGTTTTCGTTGTCATAACCCGGCTGGTATTTTGTAAGATCAATATCATTGCCGATGATGGTGGCCACAGGATGTACGACTCTCACACAGGTAGTGAAGTTTGATTCATTGAATGCAGAGCCGTCCTCCTTTAAGCTAGGATATCCAAGAGCAACATCACCTAAGTCTAGCTCTGGAGCCAATGCTTTGGCCCGGCTTAAGGCGGCTATGGCCCCGGCTCTACCAGATGCTCGCCTTAACTCCTGAATCCATTGAGGTAGCACGGCAAGCCGTTTGAGCACATCCTGCAGGAGATAAGGAGTATCATTTGATAAAGCCTAGCGGCCAAAACACGTTGTGACCGGTGTCTGTTGTTCCACTAGAGTGTACACGCCTTAAGCTTAATCGGCATATTACATTTGAGGTTGGTACTCACAGGACCTGCGTTTATGCATATGAGATTAAGCGGAGATCATATCTGAAACAGTTATCAAATGAACCATGGTGATGTTCAAAAGTTACACATAGTAACTTACCAAAAATTCTTGAGACCATTTGGGATATCTGGTTTTTAAGCGGACAATTCGGCGATTGCTTGACAAGAGCTGCTTCTTTTGTCTCGGCCGGGTCACAAGTGAAGATTTTTCATCCGCCTGAGCCTTCTTCTCGCGTCAAAATCCTTCTTTAACTTTTCTTCCTCGGAGATCTTTGAAGGCGAATTTGGAGTCGGCTTTTTGAATCTCAAGGTCTTGAGCCACCGGCGGGTCTTGGTCGACAATCGCAATTGAATTGTTGGTGGAGACCTGCAATAACTTATTGGGTTATAGGTAAGGTTATGGTAAGGTATTATTAAAGTCTCAAGCACTTTACAAGTAAAGACCCTTGACACTTGGGGGCTAATGTATGCTGAAGAAAATTTTACTTTATAATGTCAGATTATGCATATTAAAGTCTCAAGCACTTTACAAGTAAAAATACTTGACACTTGGGGGCTAATGTGTATCGCTTCTTTAAAAAGTTGCTATATTACAGCCGGGTTAAATATACTTTCTTGTAAACCGGGTGAGCTCCCGATGAAATCGGTATCTAAGTCTCTGACATATTTACCTATAAGCGATGACTTGGGGGCTGTCTGATAAGTAAGATTCAGGAGAAATAATACAAGTTATACCTCAGATTTATGTTGTATCTGTTTCACCATGTCAATTTCCTGGTCGCGGCTGTTATGCACTTGATTCAGATAGCCTGAGACTATATCGCCAATGCTTAAGTGGGCATAATCAGCGATGTCCTGTTTGGTCTTCCGGCTTTTGACAAGTTTTTCCTTAGCGGTACACCTGGCAAGAACAGTAGGCCGCCCCGGCTCAACATATTGGCTTTTCAAGAATTCAACTTCCGGTTCAGCCGTCCGGACCGGGCTAGGAATTTCCGGTTTATCGGAGCTATCAAGAGTGCTTTCTTGAGGCGGGTCGGAAGATGGTGTTGGAATTTCATGGGCAGGCTCAGGAGGAGGTTGATGAGTAGGCGCGCGGAGGCGGTGGTTCGGGTTCGGCTCCATCGCTACTAGGGTCTTCAATCGGCTTATTCTTTTTGCCCTTTTCTTGGGCTTCGCTTTGCTACTTGTGAATAAAACAAAGGGATGAGTACAAAATATGAGTAAGGCAAAGCATGAGGATAACAAAGACACATTACCCAGGGGCAGTCTTGAAGGCCGGCATGTTAGATTGCATAGACTCGCCAGAAGAAGGAGAGGTATCCTCATAATTGGAGTCAGATGAATTGAGAGGCGACGAATTAAACCCGCCAAAGGATAAGCAGAGCATAAGCGAGATGACCTCGATTCGGCGCTTCACTTATGTCGGGTAAGCGGAAGAGCTCTACATCCTTACTTGTCGGGTTTGCCTCCGGTTCTCAAGCTGTTGTTGCTTCAAAAGAAATTGAGGATCTTGATAAGCTAAGGGATGTGAAAATCTTACTTTTGGTCACCCTTGGGTTTTGTGCTTTGGCAAAGGCTCGAGTCGGAGGAAATTATAGTTACCTCTTCACCATGAGCTTGGCTGTTTCCAGTGTCTTCCTGAAAGGCGAAAATATCAATAAAATAGTAACAAAGGATTTAAAGAGAATAAGGGATTACCTCTTCCTCATCTGAAGAAGAGTCATCTAATTTGAGCAATTCAGAGGCGTTGGGCTTCTTCTTTTTTGAAGTCCCCATCTTGGCGTTTTTCCTTTCATTTTTCTTGGCTGCTCTGGCTTGTTGGGCAGCCTCGTGGTCATATTTGACTTTCTAGAAATCATCACTGGCCTGTGGGAAAGATAAGGAATTATAAGTACAAGGAGGTAAACATATTAAAGAGTATTTATTAAGATTGGTAACTTACTGTAGGGGCCGGGTTCTTTTTGCAGAAGGGAAGTAACCCGAAGGTGTTGTTGATAACAGTACCCTCCTTCAGCAATGACTGGGTTGTAGCATCTGCCACGTCATCACGGTAAGTCGTCGAAGCGTGGCGCATTAGGTCATTCTGTTACTTTGTATAGGTGCACATTAAGCGGGCGGTGGCTTAATGGGAGTAATGCCAAGTGACCGGACCGGACCAAGTCAATGCCGTTTAAACCATTTCCCGAAGAGCTTTAATTTTCTTGATGGTGGGGTTGGCGGTGAGCGTTCAACAGCGGTCGGTTTATCCGCCAGCAGATGGTTGGACTCAAAGCGCGAGGCGCGAAAGCGAAGGCGAGGCGGCTCATCACCGGAGCGATATCTGACAGTAGAACCATGACTGGTTCCAATATTTGGGGTGACTCGGCAGCTCGGCATAAGAAGCAGACAGTCTCTCCGTCATTGGATCGAGATACCGCCAAGTTCAAGACTCGGCCCATTGGCGCGCTCATTCTGCGGTTCGGGTAAAACAGTTCTCTGAATAAGAGCGAGGCTTGGCTCCTCTCCGGTACACCTCACGAAGACTTGGAAATTGCAAAGATTGGACACGGAATTGGGTCCAATGTCTTGAGTCTAAGGTCAAAGAAATTTAAAACTTCTACGAAGAACTTTGGTAGGGAGGGCAAATCCCGGCTCATGTGATCCGTGAAAACTATTACCTCCCCTTCTTTGGGTTGAGGCTTCTCTTCAGATGGGTCAGGGACGCGATAAGACATAACTTCTTTCTTTGGCAAATGATCAGACTTCACAAATTCAGCCAGTTTGCTTTTAGTGACAGTGGATGGGACCCAGTTGCAGGTTACAAGAGCTTTGGTCGACTTAGGCACCATGACAACAGATTGGCCTATTGCAAAATAAGAAGTTCCGGTTTAAATTTTAACCCGGAAGAAAATATTCAAATTACTGAAGGTAGCGGCTTAAAGGGGCCTAATGACATAAGGATAATTGGGCAACATTATTTAAGCCGCCACAAGTGTTAGCAACAGTTCAGAAGTTTTAAAGACCTGAGAAGGCGCCAAGGTTCACAGACCAAGTGGGATGCGTTTAAACCGGATATTTGGACAGTTATGTTAAAGGCATTTAACATAAGAAGTTTTCCGGGTGATAAAAACAGGTTTCATAAGTTACAACTATTATTTTGGATCAAATGGTCGTCCTGAAAAGAAAAATTTCTAGACCTAAAACAAGTGCAGAGAAGTTCATACACTCGAAAGAAGCTTCTGAACAAAGGAAAAGGGATCCGTTTGCATATAAAATGGGGGTGAAACAGCTACCACAACAGTTCTATACCATCTGACGATCAGAAAAGGGCGTTGGGGTGAGATCTATCAAGGGTTTGTAGCGGGCGGCGATGAACACCGACGAACTCGACGAAAACTGTAATGCAGATCTAAGACAGGAAAGAAAAGGGACTTACAGATGCAGGGCTGCGGCGGAGGTTCGTCGCGTTTCTCTGATCAGATTCAGGGTGATGCAGCGGCCTGAGTAGATGAAGACGAGGAACTCGGCGGCGGCGGCGGCAACGGCGGAGCTCGAGCGACAGGGAGATAGCGAGCGGAGGAAGACGACTGAGAGGAGAAAATGAAGAATACCTAGGTTGAGCCTATTTATAAGGAAAGGCCGGTGAGGCGGCGCGAAACGAGGAGAGAGGCGAGCATCATTATCCAGCGACCCGGCGCCTTGGTTTTCGGATGGTCGATAAATGCAAGATCCGTTGAAGATATGACAAAATAAAATAGGGATTTAATTGAAGATGACGCCATGCGGTTAATCTGGATCAAAAGATGACGTCACAGTGGGTTATGACCTTTGCACTTTGGCGAGAAGACGAAGGCTTGTTTTTAAGGTATTTTAAGATTGACATGAACCGGTTCAAATCAATCTAGGGCCTAATGTTGGGGATATAACTATTTGTGTAAGCCGCCCATGAGGGGCCGGGTTACGCAAAGAGGGATTCATCAGAAGAAGCCCAAGACCAAGCGTGAAGATGGTGGTTCAATAAAGGGTCTAAAGCCCACAGGCGACTTAAGGCCCGTAGTGGTAAACCGCCATGAAGGCATGACTTGTATCATAAGGTAGAATTAACTAGTCACCGAGCCGGACACTGTTTATGAGCCGGACGGGACTCTGTAAGCCGCAGGGCGTCAACCCGTGTATATAAGGGGACGACCCGCTAGCGGCTTAAGGCGAGAAACAACCAATCGAGAATCGGGCATAGCGTATCTCGCTCCCTGGTCATCGATACCTCAAGCAATACCAACCCAACTAGACATAGGCCTTACCTTCACCGTAAGGGGCCGAACTAGTATAAAACCTCTCGTGTCCTTTATCCCGATTAACCCCTTTAAGCTTCCTAGTTGCGATGGCTCCACGACTAAGTCCTTGCAAGAGGACATCTGCCGTGACAATTCCACGACATATGCCCTTTGGGCTCAAGAGTGCCCAGGAAATTTATCAACGGTGTGTACAAAATTGCCTTCATAAGCAGATCGGCCGTAATGTACATGCTTATGTGGACGATATTGTGGTTAAATCAAGGGAGAAGGAGACTCTGTTTGATGACTTGAAGGAAACCTTTGATAACCTACGGACATACAAAATGATGCTCAACCCGGCCAAGTGTGTTTTTGGTGTACCGGCAGGCAAGTTTGGGTTTTCTGGTGTCCAACAGGGGAATTGAGGCTAATCCGGAGAAGATCACAGCTATCACCTCCCTGGCTAAACCGAAATGTATCAATGATGTCCAGCGCTTGGCGGGCGGATTGCGCGTTGAGCGGTTTATCACCGCCTCGGTGAGAAGCGATCCTTTATATCGATGATCTTTGAAAGCGAGATCCCTTTATCTGGAGTCCGGCCGCTGATAAAGCATTGGAGGACTTAAAGCAGCAGCTGGCCAATCCGCCTGTTCTTGCTGCTCCAATTGACAAAGAACCATTGCTACTATATGTGGCAGCTAATGCTCGTGCAATCAGCGTAGCTATTGTGGTAGAGCGCAAGGAGGCGGGCAAGGAATATCCGGTTCAGCGTCCGGTTTACTATATCAGTGAGGTGCTTATTGAGTCCAAGCAAAGATATCCGCATTGGCAGAAGCTGGTGTATGGAGTTTTCGTGGCAAGCCGGAAGCTTAAGCAATACTTCCAGGGACATCCCATCATAGTGGTCAGCTCTGCTCCTTTGGGAGATATAATTCAAAACAGGGAGGCAACTGGACGGATTGCCAAGTGGGCTATAGAGCTTGGGCCGCACGGTTTGAAGTACGTGCCTCAGACAGCGATCAAGTCTCAAGCACTTGTGGATTTCATCTATTGGACTATTCATTTTGATGGGTCCAGGCAATTGGAGGGCTCAGGGCTGGAGTCGTATTAACTTCCCCACGATGTGATAAGTTCTGTTACGTTCTCCGCTTAATGTTTCCTTGTACTAACAATGCAGATGAGTACGAAGCTTTACTCCATGGTCTCCGGATGGCTAAGGAGATGAATCTCAGCCGAGTTAAGTGCTTCGGTGACTCGGACCTGGTGGCCCAACAAGTGTCTGGTACTTGGGATTCTAAGGACCCGCTCATGGTAGCATACCGTCGTGAGGTGGATATTATTGCAGGCCACTTCAAGGGATGTTAGGTGGGTCACGTGGACAGATGGAAGAACGAAGCGGCGGACGCTTTAAGCCGGCTGGGGTCTCGGCGTAAACTGGTCCTGCCTAATGTCTTCTTGGATGTCCTGCATAACCCGTCGGTCAAGCTCCCTGGCGAAGAAGATTTGGCTATTCCTGATCCGGAGGCTCAGTTGGTGGCGGCTCTACATGTCATTCCGGATTGGACGGTTCCTTATCTTGCGTACATGAACCGGGGCGAGTTACCAGAGGATGAGAAGCTGGCCAGGCAGATAATCCGGCGATCCAAGTCCATGACTATTCTCAATGGCGAGTTGCATCATTGCAGTGTGTCAGGAGCATTTCAACGTTGTGTGTCGCCGGAGGAAGGTTTTGAGATCTTGCGCGAAATCCATGAAGGAGATTGTGGTCACCACGCTGGTTCCAAATGTCCGGTGGCTAAGGCGTTTAAATCACGGTTTCTATTGGTTGTTGCTCATCTTGATCACGGAGGACCTGGTTAGGCGATGTGATGGCTGTCAGAAGTTCTCAAGAAGCGCCCATGTGCCGGCTCAAGAATTGAGGATGATTCCAATTACTTGGTCGTTTGCGACTTGGGGGCTGGATATAGTTGGGCCTTTCAAACGGTCCAAGGACAAGAAGACCCACCTCTTGGTGGCGGTTGACAAGTTTACAAAGTGGGTGGAAGCGGAGCCCGTCAGCAAGTGTGATGCAGCCACAGCGGTTCAATTCATTAAAAATGTGATTTTCCGGTTTGGCTTTCCACACAGTATCATTACTGACAATGGTACCAATCTGTCTAAGGGTGCTATGAAGGAGTTACGTGAGCGTGAGCACATCCGCAGCGTTTCATCGATGGCTCACCCATAGTCCAATGGCCAAGCGAGAGAGCTAACCAAGAAATCTTACGAGGCATCAAACCCGGCTTATGGTTCCTTTGCAGCGGACGCCGGGTTGTTGGGTTGAGGAGTTACCATCTATGTTATGGAGCATCAATACTCATAACAGATCGATAGGATACACACCGTTCTTCATGGTCTACGGAGCGGAGGTGATTCTCCCCAGTGATATCCGTCATGATTCACCTCATGTAGCAGCTTATGTTGAAGTGGACAACGAGGTAGCACGGCAAGATGCTTTGGACCTGTTGGATGAGGAGCGTGACATTGCAGCTGCCCGTTCGGGGATCTACCAGCAGGATCTTCGTCGTTATCACGATCGCGGGTTAGAACCGTAACCTTTCAAGAAGGAGATTTGGTGCTCGGCTCATCCAAGACCAGATGATATGCACAAGCTATCCCCACCTTGGGAGGGACCTTTCGTGGTCAGCAAGAATCTGCACTGCGGGTCGTACTATCGATTGATACTCGAGAGCATAAAGACTCACGTACATCAGAGGAGGAGACCAACAGGCCGTGGAACATAGCTCATCTTCGGCCCTACTATACTTGAGCCATAGGCTCTACTTATGTACATATTATGACAATGTATATATTATGATCAATACAATAAACCGGAGCCTTAGCTAAAGCGGGGTCTCTGTTATTTTTACATCATGAGTGGTTACACGGAGTTTTTATCTTAAAGCGGTCTCCGGTTTACCCCTTGAGTTAGCTTTTTAACAAAGATTTATATCATGTCACTTGGGGGCTTGGTCGTGTCCGAACCAATGCAACACCTTTTGATAGGCGAAAGCCACGAGATCACTTGGGGACTTGGTCACGTCTGAACTAGTCACGCCTCTTGATCGGCTTAAGGCCACAGAATCACTTGGGGGCTTTGGTCGAACCCGAACCATCGCTACACCTCTTGATCGGCGTAATGCCACTGCATCATTTGGGTACCTGGCTGACATGAACCATATCTACGCCTATTGGGGGCTTGGTCGTGTCCGACCATGGTAATGCCACTTGATCGGCTCAAACAGCCTCTTTTCGCAAAAGATTTTGTCTTTGCCTTTGCTGGAAATTTGTTTGTCTTTTTGCATATTTCTCTTATTGTGTTCTTAAACCGACAATTATTAAACCGATTCAACTGTCAGTTGACGGGGCACGGTTTGTTTTTCATCCGGAGACACTTTTGCCCGGTTTGATTTTTGATAAACATCCTATTATGGAGTAACACCGGTGTTCATCTTAACCGGAGCGGTTTACAGTAAACCGACCCTATATACTACGAGCTGTTTTCTCCTTCAGCAGAGCGGGTTTCTTACAACTCCGCTTCAAGATTGGCACAGCCAACTTCATGCCCTATGATGGCAGGTATCATATATTCCCATATAAAGTATTATCTTTAATTTCATATACATTGATATGATGACCCGCCTGGTTATACAACCACAATGGCATTTTAAGCTTTTTTTCTACAGACAATAGTTTAAGCATTGGTGATTCAACGGAGGCATAAGTTGCAATAAATATGCACGAAGGCATATCAACACAAAGTGTGGCAGCTAATCTATTACAAGGCAACATAGTGCCCAGATAAGATAATTGTTTTTTGGCATAACATAAGGAAGCAGTAATGTAAACCGGCCTCCGGTTTATGCTTGATCGCCAGCTTGGCCTGATGGTTGCGGGTCATCCTGCGCCGCTTCAACTTCTGATTCCCTACCCAGCAGCTGGAAATCAACAGTTGTCCAGTCGATTCCCATTAATGCTTGGAATACGGCTTCATCATTGATCAGCAACGACGGTTCAATATCAGGAGCGTAAGTATGCTTACGGATTGGCGGTATAAGGTTCTCCGCTTCAGGAATCGGTGCAGGCACTCGTTTATTTTCTCCATCATATTGGGCTTGATAGTGAGACAGATTTGCCTCTTCAGCCAATTGGCAAGCCAAAGGGCGCTATTCCAGGTTTATCGCTCGGAGATCCTCTTCGCTGAATTTTGTCCCGTCTTCCTTCAAGCTTGGGAATCCATGTGCTGCTTCAACAGGATCAAAATCTGGCACCCATGCTTTGGCCTGGATTAAGGCGTTTATCGCACCGGTTCTAGCAGCAGATTTCTTTAACTCTTCAACCTAGGCAGGAAGCATTGACAACCTTTTTATGGTGTCCTGGATCAAGGTCGGTGCGGGTTGTTGTGAAAGCGATCTTGATGATCCGCTGCTTGCCGGTATCTGATTGCTCTATCAATGTATAAGAGGCTTTCAATTTCTTCCGCATCTGAACCCAAGTGGCCAATCGTGTCCTGTATCATTCAAAGGGTTAATAAACGGGCAATTACATGAGAAGGCCTCATTACGTCAGAAATCAAAAAGACTTACCAAACATAGTGGCGGTCATGGCATGCACTTGCCGCTTTACCTTTGGTCGGTTCGTCAACCACGGTTTGAGTGCAACCTCGGCATTCTCTGCTGTTGAGTTAAAGCGGCCTTTTCAAAGGCCCAATCCACCGCTCCTTGTTGAAATCCTCTTTAAGCTTTTCCATGGCCTTAAAGCGCTGGTTAATTCATTCTTTGCTTTGGAGGTTTCAGCTTGCTCGGTTTCAGGTTTTCTTGAAGATCGGTGATTTGTTTTCTTTCTTGCTCGAGATCAGCCTATATCTGGATAAGCATTTCATAAAGATTAGGGAGCGAGTTGAAGTACCAAACCCATAACAAGTTATGCTCTCGGTACTTGGGGGCTAATGCATATTTGCGTTTTCATCCTACAATTTCTACATAAAGTCCCAAGCTCAATACAAGTATTCAGTTTGGCACTTGGGGGCTAATGCCTATTTGCTTTGTCCTTGAGGGATACTGGATTTCTTATGGTATAAAAAGTCCCGGTTTAACTACATTAAGTTCAACTGGCCCTTGGGAGCTACTTTCCCAAAAGTACAGCTTTGCTCAGGATTGCATTGGGAAGTCCGGTTTAAGCTCACATTTTAAAACCGTCACTTGGAGGCTATTAGAGTTGACAGATTGAAGTATACAAGCAGAGAGTCATATGGAATTTACCTCATATTTGTCTTTCATCATATTCACCAGACCGGCTTCATAATCACGGCTGGTATATAACCAGTTCAGATAACCGGAATGAAGATCTTGGGGATTCAAAGCGGCGTAAGTAGCCAAATCGGCATTCCACTTGCCTTTACCAAACACAGTAAATTCATCCTTTGCACTGTGCTTAGACAAGGCGATAGGATTACCTGGCTCGGAATGGCCAAAGCCAGTAATAACAACATCGTCATCCTTGGCTTCACCGGTTCGCACTGGGGTCGCCGGTTTCTCCGTATGCTTTGGTGGACTTGCTGTCTTGTCGGTTTGAGCAGGACTTGTGGGTTGATTTGAAGGGCCTGTGGCATCAACATGTGCCTCTTCAACGATAACATCATGATCTTGCAGTGGTGGGTCGTTCAGCATATCATCCTGGATGTGTTCTTCAGGATTGGGTATTTTGGTCGGTTCAGGAGCATCGCCATCTTCTGCCGCTTTATCCAGGCGAGCTTTCTTGCTTGGCCTAGGCTTGGCCCTGAAAGCAAAAAGACGGATTAGTCCAGTAAACATTGAAAGTGATATATCAAAACAGTATCATCAGGAATATGGCTCACCCAAGCACTGTCTTAAGTGGTGGGAGTTGGGTGGCTGACGACTCATCGGACGAAGAATGAGAAGTCACCTGATAATCGAAGTCAGATGGATTCAGAGGTTGAAGAACGCAACCTGCTTTAGGATAAGCATTGACGAAACAGTTAGAGACCTCTGAACGTCGTTTCTGAACCAGACTGTTCGGTAAACCGGCGGAGGTAACTACTTGGCCGTTGTGCCGGGTTGCGCGACAAGCTTCATGTTGTTGTGTCTTCATAAGAAAGTTTCGGTCCAAATAAGCAAGAGGATGAGAAAATTTAACTTTCCGGTTTGCCCGACGGATTTTTACTGAAGGTAAAGGGTTTGAATCGGAAGAAAGAGCAATTACCTCTACAACATCAGCATGACTGACTTCAGCATCATCCTGGAAATAATCATTATCAATAAGGCGTGTGAAAAATAAACCAAGTGAGTCAAGTTCTACCTCAAAATCCGGATTACCCACATCATCGTCAGCTGGTGGATCGGAGGAGGCAGTGGTTTTCTTTCTATTGGCTGGTTTCTTCACAACTCTGGTCTTGGGCCGGGTTATTTTCTCCGGTTTTTCTTGTGGAGTTTTCCTGCTCCAAAATGGATCATCGCCCTGTTTGAAAGATGTTAATATCAACAAAGAGTACTTAAACATAGTCAGATTTTATAAAGGCATAAGATATGAGTCTTACGGCTGGCGGTTTGTTAATGGCAGAAAAGGGAACCAGGCCGGTTTGGGCGCAAGCAGCTTCCGGTTCGTTTAGCATCCTCTTAACAGCCTCAGTAACTTCATCGTCTGTCAGCTGGATCTCAATATGCCATAGAGGGTCTTTCACATCTTCTGTGTATTTACACATCAAATCGGGCGCTTGAGCTTAAGGGTAGTATACTCCAAGATATCCAGCAGCGAGCAAGATCAACTCTGTCAACCCGTTGGCCATGAAGGCCGGAGCTTGGATAGTTGAGGGCATATTTGCTTCTTTCCTTAGCGATCGATCTGTGAGGAGGGATGTGTGTTGCTTAGCCGCTCGGGACGGTAACCTGGTAAAGGATTTTCTCCATCAGGAGAGGTATCTTTGTAGTAAAACCATGTTGAATTCCACTCTTTGGGGTGGCTGTGCAGTTTGGCGTGAGGGTAAGTGACCTCTTTCCGCTTTTGAATCGCCACACCACCCAACTCGGTGTTGGGACCGTCAGAAAATTTAGTGCGGCGGTTTAGATGGAATCAATATTGAACAATTCAACTGTGGGCTCCTCTTGAAAGAACACCTCACAGAGCACTTGAAAGTGACAGATATTGGTTATGGAGTTGGGGCCAATATCTTGTGGGCCTTGATTGGAAGTTGGCCAAGACATCCCGATAAAAATTTTAACCGGGCGGACTGAAGCCCCAGGCTAAATGGTCAGCAAAAACAACAACCTCTCCATCCTTGGGTTCTGGAGGACTCTCCGGGCCAGGGACCCTCCAGTGAATGACGTCTTTTGCCTAAAGCGCCGGTGCGGACTAAGTTATTCAGTTGAGTTTCAGTCACTCGAGAAGGGGCCCAATTACACTCGTACACTTGCTTGGCCATGATGCAATCTGCAAAGTAGTAATACCGGTTCAAGAATATGTTGGAAGGTTATATATTGATGCATTCATTGTTAAACCGGAAGAAGTTGCTTATAAACCGGAGTTCTGCAAGGTGGCAATACATAACTGGCAAATCCTGGCGGTTCAACAAGGGGACTAATGGTATATGCCGAGTTGTTAATTTCTCTACAAAGTTAAACCGACTGGTCTGAAACATTGAAGAATCAAGAGTGGATGTGCAAAAACAGGTTTCACAAAAGTAGTTCGCAGTTTTGGATCTGGAGCATGTTCAGAAAAGAAATAAATATTCAAGGTCCAAAACGGAGCGGTACTAAATCAATGAGCAAGGATGTAAATAAGATTTATGATCTTGAGATGCGTAAGTGAAAGCGGAGGCTAAAGCTACCATTACGAGCAGAGATTCAGGAGTTCTTTTGAGAACCATTATATGAGCGAAGAACAAAGGATGAACAACGAAAAACCTAGAAACCCTAGAATAGATCTGGGCGGAAAGAGCAAAAGATTTACCGGAGCTGAGGAAGAAGCGGAAGGTTGCCGCGATGCTCTGGTATGTTCAGGGTGATGCAGCGCCAAGGTTGATCACGAGACAATGGTTGACGGAGGCGGAGAGCTTCACGAGCTAGGCGGCGCAAGGAAGGCGATGCGGAAGAACACGAAGGGAAAGGAGAATGACCCTTGGTCCTATTTATAAAGGCAAGGGATATGTGTGTCGGTAGCGAAAATCAAGGGGCTGCAAGTTTGGAAGTGGAGTTGTCGCCTCGATTGTTGCAGACCCATTAATGAAAAGATGTTATATATAGTTCTTTATGACAGATGACGTCATGCCGGTTCACCACAGTCTGAGAAGATGACGTCACGGCGTTCTAACAAAGAAGATGTTGAAGATGAAGCTTTTTACTAAGGATTGACATGAATCTGTTCAAATCAATCTGGGGCCTAATGTTGGGGATATTACTACCGGGCGTAAGCCGGCCAGGAGAGGCCGGGTTAACTTCATCAGTAGTCAAGTATGCTTGAAGCCCGTGAGGATATTCTATAAGGGCCCAAGGCCCAGAACCGGTTTAAGGCTTGTAGCCGTGAACCGGCATTAGTATGTAACTTGTGTTGTAAGTTAGAAATACTAGAGACCGAACCGTACACGTTTATGAGCCGGTCTCGAGACTCTGCAAACCGACGGGCGTCACCCATGTATATAAGGGGACGACCCGGCGGCGGTTCGGGGACAACAGACAACAACTCAAGACTTAGGCGAAGCTTGTTTGCTCCCTAGTCATCAAAACCCACATCAGTTCCATCACAACTAGACGTAGGCTTTTACCTTCATCGAAGGGGCCGAACTAGTATAAACTCTCATGCGTCCTTGTTTCCGCTTTAACCCCTTCAAGTTAACCCGTAGCGATGGCTCCATGACTAAGTCCTTTCATGAGGACATCTGCCGTGACAAAACCACGACATGAGGGTTATCTTTTTGATGCGGAATCTTCTGCAGCTATTTTTGCTTGCCGGGATAGATATGAACTTAAGAGGCTGCTAGTTAAATGGAGTAAAGAATCTCTTAGAGATAGGATGAGGCCTGACCCTGCTTTTGCTACTTCACCTATCTGTGTTCCTGATAAGGATTATGAATTCTCTGTTGATCTTGATATAATTACTTTGGTTGAATCTGATCCTTTTTATGGCTATGAATCTGAAACTGTTGTGGCACATCTTACTAAGTTAAATGATATAGCTGCCCTGTTTACTAATGATGAGAGATCGCGCTACTTTTATATACTCAAAATATTTCCATTCTCATTAAAGGGTGATGCTAAGATATGGTTTAATTCTCTTGATCCTGGTTGTGTGCGTAGTCCCGGGATATGATTTATTACTTCTCGCTAAATATTTCCTGCTCATAAGAAACAAGCCGCTTTGAGGGAAATATACAACTTCGTGCAAATTGAAGAAGAGAGTCTCCCACAAGCTTGGGGAGGCTTCTCAAGTTATAACTCTTTGCCCGATCATCCTCTTAAGAAACCTGAAATACTTGATATCTTTTATAATGGACTAATCGATGCTTCCAGAGATTACGGATAGTTGTGCTGGTTCTCTTTTAGGGAAAGAACACGGATGAAGCTGAAATTCTATTGAATAATATGTTGACAAATGAAAATAATTGGGCAGCTCTGAGCCAACTCCGAGCCAGCTCTGAGCCAATTCTCGAGCCTATTCCTAAACCAACTCAAGAAGAGAGGTGTTCTATTTCTCAGTCCTGAAGATATGCAAGAGTCAAAGAAATCTATGAAAGAAAAAGGTATTAGAGCTAAAGATGTTAAGAATTTACCTCCTATTGAAGAAATACATGGTCTTAATTTACCGCCTGTTGAAGAAACTTATGATATTGATCCATTACTTATTGAAGAACCTCCTGATACCGATATCCCGACACAGGTAGTAAAGGTAAATTCTCTCTATAGATATGATAAAGCTGAAGTCCCTCCTACTAAAATTGCTAGTCAGTGCTTGGATGAGTTTGATAACTTTATGTTTAACCAAGATGACTTTAATGCTTATTTCGGTAGACAATTAAAACATAATACCTTTATGATTAAACGCTTGAGTGATTATATGGCTAATATTAGAGGTGAACTTAAACTTGTTAGCAAACATGCTTCTATGGTTACCACTCAAGTAGAACAAGTACTTAAAGCTCAGAAAGAAGTGCTTGATGAAATCAATAGTAAGAAAAATGATTATGCTGTTAGAGTGGCTACTAGAACTGGTAGAATGATTCAGGAACCTTTGTATCCTGAAGGCCACCCTAAGAGAATCGAGCAAGATTCTCAGAGAAATAATATTGATATGCCTAGTTCTTCTAAAAGGAAGAAAAAGAAGAATGATAGAACTGTGCAAACTTCTAGTGAACCTATTGCTGAACCACCTGATAATCCAAATGATATCTCTACGTCTGATGCTGAAACACAATCTGGTAATGAACATGAACCTAGTGAAAATGTTCATGATAATGCTAAACCTAGTAATGATAATGATGTAGAAGTTGAACCTGTTGTTGATCTTGATAACCCATAATCAAAGAATCAACGTTATGATAAAAGAGACTTCGTTGCTAGGAAACATGGTAAAGAAAGGGAACCATGGGTTCAGAAACCCATGCCTTTTCCTCCCAAACCATCCAAGAAAAAGGATGATGAGGATTTTGAGCGCTTTGCTGAAATGATTAGACCTATCTTTTTGCGTATGCGATTGACTGATATGCTCAAAATGAATCCTTATGCTAAATATATGAAAGATATTGTTACAAATAAAAGAAAGATACCTAAGCTGAAATTTCCACCATGCTTGCTAATTATACTTTTAAGGGTGGAATACCAAAGAAACTTGGAGACCGGGAGTACCTACTATACCATGCTCCATTAAAAGAAATTATGTTAAAACTGTTTTATGTGATCTTGGAGCGGTGTTAGTGTTATGCCTCTCTCTTTATATCGTAGACTTGACTTGAATAAGTTGACACCTACTGAAATATCTTTGCAAATGGCTGATAAATCAACTGACATACACATCCGGTATTTGTGAGGATGTGCTGTTGTGGTTGCAAACGTTACTATTTTAACGGACTTTGTTATTCTTGATATTCCCGAGGATGATAGTATGTCTATTATTCTTGGAAGACCTTTCCTTAATACTGCAGGGGCTGTTATTGATTGCAACAAAGGCAATGTCACTTTTCATGTTAATGGTAATGAGCATACTGTACACTTTCCGGGGAAACAACCTCAAGTTCATAGTATCAACTCTATTGGAAAAACTCCATTGATTATATTTGGAGGTTTTGAATTTCCTCTTCCTACTGTCAAGAAGAAATATGATATTCTTATTATAGGGGATGTGCATATCCCCGTTGAGGTAACATAGTGTTATTCGAAATTTCTCTGGTTCCATGATTATCGGAATGAGTTTGTTAACAAGACTTGATCAACCTTGTTAGTGGATTCTTTTTGATGAGCATGAGATGGATGAAACTAGAAGCACAACCTTCTGTACCCTCTTTATATTTTCTGTTCCTTAGTAGAAATAAAGTAAAATAGTATTTTTCTATCGGTTTCCTGATTTATCCGTGCAATATAAAAATATCCCGAAAATAAAAGTCCTTAGAATGTCATGCCAATTTAATATGATTTTTTCGGGAATATTTGAGAATTTTTAGTGCAAAAATTACATGGGGAGCTGCCACTGCCATGAGGGTGGAGGCGCCCTACCCCTGGCGCGCCCCGCCTCGTGGGCCCATGGTGGCCCTCCTCCACTTATCCCTGCACCCATCTTCTTCCTCTACCTCACACAAACCCGAAAAACCAACTCAAGCTCGTGTTCCAGCCACTTTTGTTGTGATTTTCGATCTCCTTGCTCAAAGCACCTCTCGCAAAACTGCTTGGGGAGATTGTTCCCTGGTATGTGACTCCTCCATTGGTCCAATTAGTTTTTGTTCTAGTGCTTTATTCTTTGCAAATTTCTGCTGCATAGGTGACCATGTTCTTGAGCTTGCATGTCAAATTTATATGGTTCCAAGTAGTTCTAATGTTGGATATATGCTCTAGGCACTTGTATGAGTAGTTGCTATCAGTTTTATTGAAGTTGGTTCACTTTTGTTTGAAGTTACTAAAAATTTCAGAATTATTTTTCAGAGAAAACAATATGCTTAGGAAGATGTTCCAAGGTGGTTCTTCAAGGAAGCAAGGTCCCAGGCTTGCAATGCGTGATGCTGACGAGGAACCACCAAGAGACGCTCTTGTGAGGCCCTGTGAATGGCCTTCTGAAAATTTTATGGATCAAGTGGGAATTAAAGAAGAATTTAACGCATATTTACGTAATGTCGGTCTTGAGGACTTTGAAGCTGACAAATGCCCCCAGTATCGTGACCTCACAAGTTCATTTGTGGGGAGGTTTGAGTTTTCATCTTCGCGTAATTCTCCTTCAGTCATGTTTGACCTTTATGACAAATCTTATACCATGGACTTAGAGGATTTCACTCTTGCATGCAAACTTTCATCTTGGGGTAGTATCAGGGATCCCCCTAAATCTGAATATAGAAACTTTCTTGCTAGAATAACTGTGGGGGAATCTAGAGATATAACGCAAGCCACTATAGGGAGCATTCACTTTCCTGCTATACATTATTTTGCTTTCTTCATAGGTAGATGCATAAATGCTAAGGATGAAGCATGTCACATGTGTGCCCCTGATCTCAGCATTCTCAGAAGTGCTGTGTTAGGGGACCAATCTTATCATATGGGAGCCATTGTAGCTCGTAGGTTGCATCTTAATAGACATAACGGAGATTTCTTTGGAGGAATTTTCTTGAGATAGACATTCGTGAGGGTAACATGGAGTTACCCCCTACTTATTTAGATTTTGATTCTATGGTTTCCCACCAGTTTGTTGCTAGGACTGAACCACCTCTCCAGTATCAACTATTCTTCATCGCAGTACGACCCCAGCTACACCTACGGGTATCCGCCAGGCTATCCTTGGCAATAGACCAACTTAGGCCAAAAGCCTAAGCTTGGGGGAGTACGTATTTCTCACCGACATTACATTCATGTTCACACACACTCATTGCTAAGATGTCGGTGCTCATACTCTTTCACTGTAATATCCATGCTAGTTTATTTTCCTTTTCCTGCTTTCTTCTTGTGTGTTTAATAAACCTTAAGAAAAACCAAAAAAATTAGTAGTAGTTTATTTTTCCTGCTGTAGTAGTAATAACTAAAAAGAAAACTCAAAAATATTTCCTATTCTTCTTTTGCTTGTTGGGAGCTTTCCCGTGTAAATAGTTTTTATTTCTTTTCTTTTCTTTGGGGGTCAGTAGGAGAAGTGGCTCTTATATGCATCATTGTTGGTTTAACCAAGAGCCCATATTGCCTTGTCTTCTCCCGTTTATTGAATGCTCGCAGATTCTAGCTTAGTCCAATGCACGGGCACTCTTATCATTATTAGCATCGTTCGGTCGTGCAAGTGAAAAGCAATTATGATGATATATGATGGACTGACTAAGATGGGAAAAGCTGGTATGAACTCGACCTCTTTTGTTTTTGTAAATATGATGAGTTCATCATTCTTGATTCAGCTTATTATGAATAAACATGTTTGCAATGACAATTAGAGATCATAGTTGCTCGTGCCATGCTTGATTAGCTATGAGTTATAATGGTTTACCTTGCGTGCCAACATGCTATTAAAATGGTTGTGATGTGGTATGATGGGGTGGTATCCTCCTTTGAATGATTTAAGTGACTTGACCTGGCACATGTTCACACATGTAGTTGAAACAAATCAACATAGCCTTCACGATATTTATGGTCATGGTGGATTATATCCTACTCATGCTTGTATTCAATGTTTATTAATTTTAATGCATGTTCATGACAATTGTCACTCTCTAGTTGGTCGCTTCCCAGTCTTTTGCTAGCCTTCACTTGTACTAAGCGGGAATACTGCTTGTGCATCCAATCCCTTAAACCCCAAAGTTATTCCATATGAGTCCACTATACCTTCCTATATGCGGTATCTACCTGCCGTTCCAAGTAAATTTGTATGTGCCAAACTCTAAGCCTTCAAATGAACATTCTGTTTTGCATGCTCGATTAGCTCATATATCAACTAGTGCTGCCCTTATCTTTCGTGTTAGGCGGGTTATTCTCAAGAAGAGTGGACTCCGCTCCTCACTCACGAGAAAATGGCTGGTCACCGGGATGCCCAGTCCCATTCTTTATGCAAACTAAATCAAAATAATTGCGAACAAAACTCCCCCTGGGACCCGTTGAATGTTGGAGGCACTCGTTGTTTCGAGCAAGCCATGGATTGATGCTTGTGGAGGAGGGTGAGTATAAACTTTACCATTCTGTTTGGGAACCGCCTATAATTTTTTTAGCATGGAAGATATCGTCATCTGTTAGTTGTTATGTTGACAATGAAAGTATGCCGCTCAAAATATAATTTATCTCTATTTCAAAACCGAGCTCTGGCACCTCTACAAATCCCTGCTTCCCTCTGCGAAGGGCCTATCTATTTACTTTTATGTGGAGTCATCACCCACTTATTAAAAGCACTAGCTGGAGAGCACAGCTGTCATTTCCATTCATTACTGTTAATTTATATCGGGTATGACTATGATTGGATCTCTTTTACCAAGAATTACAATGTCTAGTCAGTCCTTGATCCTTGAAGGTGCTCTGCATTTATGTTTTGCGGTCTCAGAAAGGGCTAGCGAGATACCATCTTGTTATATCATATTATGATTGTTTTGAGAAAGTGTTGTCATCTGAGATTTATTATTATGACTTGCTAGCTGATTATGTTATTGATATGAGTAAACATGAGACCGAGAATTGTTGCAAATGTGGTTAGTTATGATCTTTGCTGAAAACCTGAATCTTTGGCTTGACATAGGTACAACAACAAGAGCAAACAGAGTTTGTAAAAGTTTTTCTTTTTCTCTTTCAGTTTGTCAACTGAATTGCTTGAGGACAAGCAAGGGTTTAAGCTTGGGGGAGTTGATACGTCTCCATCGTATCTACTTTTCCAAACACTTTTGCCCTTGTTTTGGACTCTAACTTGTATGATTTGAATGGAACTAACCCGGACTGACGCTATTTTCAGCAGAAAACAAAAGTTCTCGGAATGACCTGAAACTCCATGGGATGTCTTATAAAAAATAATGAAAAATCCTCGCCAAAGATGAAGACCAGGGGGGCCACACCCTGTCCACGAGGTGGGGCGCCCCCTAGGGCGCCCCTACCTCGTGGGCCCCAGAGACCCTCAAGCGCCAACTCCAACTCCATATATTGGCTTTCGGCGAGAAAAAAATTAGAGAGAAGAAATCATCTCATCGCATTTTACGATACGGAGCCGCCGCCAAGCCCTAATCTTTCTCGGGAGGGCTGATCTGGAGTCCGTTCGGGGCTCCGGAGAGGGGGGTTCGTCGCCTTCGTCATCATCAACCATCCTCCATCACCAATTTCATGATGCTCACCGCCGTGCGTGAGTAATTCCATCGTAGGCTTGCTGGACGGTGATGGGTTGGATGAGATTTATCATGTAATCGAGTTATTCTTGTTAGGGTTTGATCCCTAGTATCCACTATGTTCTGAGATTGATGCTGCTATGACTTTGCTATGCTTAATGCTTGTCACTAGGGCCTGAGTGCCATGATTTCAGATCTGAACCTATTATGTTTTCATGAATATATGTGAGTTCTTGATCCTATCTTGCAAGTCTATAGTCACCTACTATGTGTTATGATCCGCAACCCAAGTGACAATAATCGGGACCACTCCGGTGATGACCATAGTTTGAGGAGTTCATGTATTCACTATGTGCTAATGCTTTGTTCGGATCTCTATTAAAGGAGGCCTTAATATCCCTTAGTTTCCAATAGGACCCGCTGCCACGGGAGGGTAGGACAAAAGATGTCATGCAAGTTATTTTCCATAAGCACGTATGACTATATTGAATACATGCCTACATTACATTGATGAACTGGAGCTAGTTACATGTCACCCTATGTTATGATGTTACATGACGAACCGCATCCGGCATAATTATCCATCACGATCCGGTGCCTCGAGCTTTCCATATAGTGGTTTACGCTTATTTACTTTTCCGTTACTCTTGTTACAATCACTACAAAATACCAAAAACATTACTTTTGTTGTCTTTACTTCTGTTACCGTTACCACCACTATCATATTACTTTGCTACTAAACAATTTGCTGCAGATACTAAGTTTCCAGGTGTGGTTGAATTGACAACTCAGCTGCTAATACTTGAGAATATTCTTTGGCTCCCCTTGTGTCGAATCAATAAATTTGGGTTGAATACTCTACCCTCGAAAACTGTTGCGATCCTCTATACTTGTGGGTTATCACCGCCCCTCCACTTCTCCACTAGGGCCCAATTGGCCCATTAGTCTCCCCGGGGGGTTCCGGTAACCCCCCCCCCCCCGGTACTCCGGTATATGCCCGAAACTCCCCGAAACCATTCCGGTGTCCGAACATAGTCGTCCAATATATCGATCTTTACGTCTCAACCATTTCGAGACTCCTCGTCATGTCCGTGATCACATCCGGGACTCTGAACTACCTTCGGTACATCAAAACACATAAACTCATAATATAACTGTCATCGAACTTTAAGCGTGCGGACCCTACGGGTTCGAGAACTATGTAGACATGACCGAGACATGTCTCCGGTCAATAACCAATAGCGGAACCTGGATGCTCATATTGGCTCCCACATATTCTACTAAGGTCTTTATCGGTCAAACCGCATAACAACATACGTTGGTCCCTTTGTCATCGGTATGTTACTTGCCCGAGATTCGATCGTCGGTATCTCAATACCTAGTTCAATCTCATTACCGGCAAGTCTCTTTACTCGTTCCGTAATACATCATCCCACAACTAACTAATTAGTTGCAATGCTTGCAAGGCTTATAGTGATGTGCATTACCAAGTGGGCCCAGAGATACCTCTCCGACAATCGGAGTGACAAATCCTAATCTCGAAATACGCCAACACAACAAGTACCTTCGGAGACACCTGTAGAGCACCTTTATAATCACCCAGTTACGTTGTGACGTTTGGTAGCACACAAAGTGTTCCTCTGGTAAACGGGAGTTTCATAATCTCATAGTCATAGGAACATGTATAAGTCATGAAGAAAGCAATAGTAACATACTAAACGATCAAGTGCTAAGCTAACGGAATGGGTCAAGTCAATCACATCATTCTCCTAATGATGTGATCCCGTTAATCAAATGACAACTCTTTGTCTATGGCTAGGAAACATAACCATCTTTGATCAACGAGCTAGTCAAGAAGAGGCATACTAGTGACACTCTGTTTGTCTATGTATTCACACATGTATCATGTTTCCGGTTAATACAATTCTAGCATGAATAATAAACATTTATCATGATATAAGGAAATAAATAATAACTTTATTATTGCCTCTAGGGCATATTTCCTTCACTATCCCACTTGCACTAGAGTCAATAATCTAGATTACACAGTAATGATTCTAACACCCATGGAGCCTTGGTGCTGATCATGTTTTGCTGGAAGAGGCTTAGTCAACAGGTCTGCAACATTCAGATCCGTATGTATCTTGCAAATCTCTATGTCTCCCACCTGGACTTGGTCCCGGATGAAATTGAAGCATCTCTTGATGTGCTTGGTCCTCTTGTGAAATCTGGATTCCTTTGCCAAGGCAATTGCACTAGTATTGTCACAGAAGATTTTCATTGGACCCGATGCACTAGGTATGACACTTAGATCGGATATAAACTCCTTCATCCAGACTCCTTCATTTGCTGCTTCCGAAGCAGCAATGTACTCCGCTTCACACGTAGATCCCGCCACAATGCTTTGTTTAGAACTGCACCAACTGATAGCTCCACCGTTCAATGTAAACACGTATCCGGTTTGCGATTTAGAATCGTCCGGATCAGTGTCAAAGCTTGCATCGACGTAACCTTTTACGACTAGCTCTTTGTCACCTCCATAAATGAGAAACATATCCTTAGTACTTTCCAGGTATTTCAGGATGTTTTTGACCGTTGTCCAGTGATCCACTCCTGGATTACTTTGGTACCTCCCTACTAAACTTATAGCAAGGCACACATCAGGTCTGGTACACAGCATTGCATACATGATAGAGCCTGTGGCTGAAGCATAGGGAACATCTTTCATTTTCTCTCTATCTTCTGCAGTGGTCGGGCATTGAGTCTGACTCAACTTCACATCTTGTAACACAGGCAAGAACCCTTTCTTTGCTTGATCCATTTTGAACTTCTTCAAAACTTTGTCAAGGTATGTACTTTGTGAAAGTCCAATTAAGCTTCTTGATCTATCTCTATAGATCTTGATGCCCAATATATAGGCAGCTTCACCGAGGTCCTTCATTGAAAAAATCTTATTCAAATATCCTTTTATGCTATCCAGAAATTCTATATCATTTCCAATCAACAATATGTCATCCACATATAATATTAGAAATGCTACAGAGCTCCCACTCACTTTCTTGTAAATCTGAGCTTCTCCAAAAGTCTCAGATAAAACCATATCTTTGATCACACTATCAAAGCGTTTATTCCAACTCCGAGAGGCTTGCACCAGTCCATAAATGGATCGCTGGAGTTTGCACACTTTGTTAGCTCCTTTGGATCGACAAAACCTTCCGGTTGCATCATATACAACTCTTCTTCCGTAAATCCATTCAGGAATGCAGTTTTGACATCCATTTGCCAAATTTCATAATCATAAAATGCGGCAATTGCTAACATGATTCGACGGACTTAAGCATCGCTTCTGGTGAGAAAGTCTCATCGTAGTCAATCCTTGAACTTGTCAAAACCTTTTGCAACAAGTCGAGCTTTGTAAACGATAACATTACCGTCGTCGTCGGTCTTCTTCTTGAAGATCCATTTATTCTCAATGGCTTGCCGATCATCGAACAAGTCAACCAAAGTCCACACTTTGTTCTCATACATGGATCCCATCTCAAATTTCATGGCCTCAAGCCATTTCGCGGAATCTGGGCTCACCATCGCTTCTTCATAGTTCGTAGGTTCGTCATGGTCTAGTAACATAACCTCCAGAACGGGATTACCATACCACTCTGGTGCGGATCTCACTCTGGTTGACCTACGAGGTTCGGTAGTAAGTTGATCTGAAGCTTCATGATCAATATCATTAACTTCCTCACTAATTGGTGTAGGTGTCACAGGAACCAGTTTCTGTGATGAACTACTTTCCAACAAGGGAGCGGGTACAGTTACCTCATCAAGTTCTACTTTCCTCCCACTCACTTCTTTCGAGAGAAACTCCTTCTCTAGAAAGGATCCAAATTTAGCAACAAAAGTCTTGCCTTCAGATCTGTGATAGAAAGTGTACCCAACAGTTTCCTTTGGGTATCCTATGAAGACACATTTCTCCGATTTGGGTTCGAGCTTATCAGGTTGAAGCTTTTTCACATATGCATCGCAGCCCCAAACTTTAATAAACGACAACTTTGGTTTCTTGCCAAACCATAGTTCATAAGGCGTCGTCTCAACGGATTTCGGTGGTGCCCTATTTAACGTGAATGCAGACGTCTCTAAAGCATAACCCCAAAATCATAGCGGTAAATCAGTAAGAGACATCATAGATCGCACCATATCTAGTAAAGTACGATTACGACGTTCGGACACACCATTACGCTGTGGTGTTCGGGTGGTGTGAGTTGCTTGAAACTATTCGCATTGTTTCAAATGTAGACCAAACTCGTAACTCAAATATTCTCCTCCACGATCAGATCGTAGAAACTTTATTTTCTTGTTACGATGATTTTCCACTTCACTCTGAAATTCTTTGAACTTTTCAAATGTTTCAGACTTATGTTTCATTAAGTAGATATACCCATATCTGCTTAAATCATCTGTGAAGGTGAGAAAATAACGATACCCGCCGCGAGCCTCAACATTCATCGGACCACATACATCTGTATGTATGATTCCCAACAAATCTGTTGCTCGCTCCATAGTTCTGGAGAACGGCGTTTTAGTCATCTTGTCCATGAGGCACGGTTCGCAAGTACCAAGTGATTCATAATCAAGTGCTTCCAAAAGTCCATCGGTATGGAGTTCCTTCATGCGCTTTACACCAATATGACCTAAACGGCAGTGCCACAAATAAGTTGCACTATCATTATCAACTCTACATCTTTTGGCCTCAATATTATGAATATGTGTATCACTACTATCGAGATTTAATATAAATAGACCACTCCTCAAGGGTGCATGACCATAAAAGATATTACTTATATAAATAGAACAACCATTATTCTCTGATTTAAATGAATAACCGTCTCGCATCAAACAAGATCCAGATATAATGTTCATGCTCAACGCTGGCATCAAATGTCAACTATTCAGGTCTAGAACTAATCCCGAAAGTAGATGTAGAGGTAGCGTGCCGACCGCGATCACATCGACTTTGGAACCATTTCCCACGCACATCGTCACCTCGTCCTTAGCCAATCTTCGCTTAATCTGTAGTCCCTGTTTCGAGTTGCAAATATTAGCAATGAACCCGAGTATCAAATACCAGTGCTCTGCGAGCATTAGTAGGGTACACATCAATAACATCTATATCACATATACCTTTGTTCACCTTGCCATCCTTCTTATCCGCCAAATACTTGGGGCAGTTCGCTTCAAAGACCATCTGTTTGAAGTAGAAGCACTCGGCCTCGAGCTTAGGTCCAGACTTGGGTTTCTTCTCCTAAGCAGCAACTTGCTTGTTGTTCTTCTTGAAGTTCCCCTTCTTCTTCCCTTTGCCCTTTTCTTGAAACTGGTGGTCTTGTTGACCATCAACACTTGATGCTCCTTCTTGATTTCTACCTCCGCAGCCTTTAGCATTGCGAAGAGCTCGAATCGTCTTATCCATCCCTTGCATGTTATAGTTCATCATGAAGCTCTTGTAGCTTGGTGGCGTGATTGAAGAATTACATCAATGGCGCTATCATCCGGAAGATTAACTCCCGCTTGAATCAAGTGATTGTTATACCCGGACATTCGAGTATATGCTCACTCATAGAACTATTCTCCTCCATCTTGCAGCTGTAGAACTTATTGGAGACTTCATATCTCTCAATCCGGGCATTTGCTTGAAATATTAACTTCAACTCCTGAAACATCTCATATGCTCCATGACGTTCAAAACGTCGTTGAAGTCCCAGTTCTAAGCCATAAAGCATGGCACATTGAACTATCGAGTAGTCATCAGCTTTGCTCTGCCAGACGTTCATAACATCTGGTGTTGCTTCTGCAGCAGGTCTGGCACCTAGCGGTGCTTCCAGGACGTAATTCTTCTATGCAGCAATGAGGATAATCCTCAAGTTACGGACCCAGTCCGTGTAATTGCTACCATCATCTTTCAACTTTGCTTTCTCAAGGAACGCATTAAAATTCAACGGAACAACATCACTTGCCATCTATCTAAAATCAACATAGACAAGCAAAATACTATCAGGTACTAAGTTCATGATAAATTTAAGTTCAATTAATCATATTACTTAAGAACTCCCACTTAGATAGGCATCCCTCTAATCATCTAAGTGATCACGTGATCCAAATCAACTAAACCATGTCCGATCATCACGTGAGATGGAGTAGTTTCAATGTTGAACATCACTATGTTGATCATATCTACTATATGATTCATGCTAGACCTTTCGGTCTCAGTGTTCCGAGGCTATATCTGCATATGCTAGGCTTGTCAAGTTTAACCTGAGTATTCCGCGTGTGCAACTGTTTTGCACCCATTGTATTTGAACGTAGAGCCTATCACACCCGATCATCACGTGGTGTCTCAGCACGAAGAACTTTCGCAACGTTGCATACTTAGGGAGAACACTTTTATCTTGAAATTTAGTGAGAGATCATCTTATAATGCTATCGTCAGTCAAAGCAAGATAAGATGCATAAAAGATAAACATCACATGCAATAGATATAAGTGATATGATATGGCCATCATCATCTTATGCTTGTGATCTCCATCTCCGAAGCACCGTCATGATCACCATCGTCACCGGCGCGACACCTTGATCTCCATCGTAGCATCGTTGTCGTCTCGCCAACTTATGCTTCTACGACTATCGCTACCGCTTAGTGATAAAGTAAAGCATTACAGGGCGATTGCATTGCATACAATAAAGCGACAACCATATGGCTTCTGCCAGTTGTCGATAACTCGGTTACAAAACATGATCATCTCAGACAATAAAATTTAGCATCATGCCTTGACCATATCACATCACAACATGCCCTGCAAAAACAAGTTAGACGTCCTCTACTTTGTTGTTGCAAGTTATGTGGCTGCTACGGGCTGAGCAAGAACCATTCTTACCTACGCATCAAAACCACAACGATAGTTCGTCAAGTTAGTGTTGTTTTAACCTTCTCAAGGACCGGGCATAGCCACACTCGGTTCAACTAAAGTTGGAGAAACTGACACCCGCCAGCCACCTGTGTGCAAAGCACGTCGGTAGAACAAGTCTCGCGTAAGCGTACGCGTAATGTTGGTCCAGGCCGCTTCATCCAACAATACCTCCGAACCAAAGTATGACATGCTGGTAAGCAGTATGACTTGTATCGCCCACAACTCACTTGTGTTCTACTCGTGCATATAACATCTACGCATAAAACCAGGCTCAGATGCCACTGTTGGGGAACGTAGTAATTTCAAAATTTTCCTAGGCACACGCAAGATCATGGTGATGCATAGCAACGAGAGGGGAGAGTGTGTCCACGTACCCTCATAGACCGAAAGTGGAAGCGTTAGCACAACGCGGTTGATGTAGTCGTACGTCTTCACGATCCGACCGATCAAGTACCAAACGCACGGCACCTCCGAGTTCAGCACACGTTCAACTCGATGACGTCCCTCGAACTCCGATTCAGCCGAGCTTTGAGGGAGAGTTCCGTCAGCACGACGGCGTGGTGACGATGATGATGTTCTACCGATGCAGGGCTTCGCCTAAGCACTGCTACGATATTATCGAGGTGGATTATGGTGGAGGGGGGCACCGCACACGGCTAAGAGATCCAAGAGATCAATTGTTGTGTCTCCAAGGGGTGTCTCGCTCCCCGTATATAAAGGAGTGGAGGAGGGGGAGGGGGCCGGCCACCCTAGGCGCGCCCCATGAGGAGTCCTATTCCCACCAGGAGTAGGACTCCTCCCTTCCATGTGGGAGTAGGAGAGGAGAGGAAAGGAGAGAGAGGGGAAAGGAAAGGGGGGCGCCCCCCCTCCTTGTCCAATTCGGACTGGGGGGAGGGGGCACGTGATACGTCTCCAACGTATCTATAATTTTAGATTGTTCCATGCTATATTATATTATGTTTTGGACATTAATGGGCTTTATTATACACTTTTATATTATTATTGGGACTAACCTATTAACCGGAGGCCCAGCCCAGAATTGTTGTTTTTTGCCTATTTCAGAGTTTCGCATAAAAAGAATATCAAACGGGGTCCAAACGGAATGAAACCTTCGAGAACGTGATTTTCAGAATGAATGTGATCCAGAGGACTTGGACCCTACGTCAAGACATCAACCAGGAAGGCACGAGGTAGGGGGCGCGCCCTCCACCGTCGTGGGCCCCACGTTGCTCCACCGACGTACTTCTTCCTCTTATATATACCTACGTACCCCCAAACTACCAGATACGGAGCCAAAAACCTAATTCCACCACCGCAACCTTCTGTACTCGTGAGATCCAATCTTGGGGCCTTTTAGGAGTTCATGGGGGGGCATCGATCATAGAGGGCTTCTACATCAACACCATAGCCTCTCCGATGATGTGCGAGTAGTTTACCTCAGACCTTCGGGTCCATAGTTATTAGCTAGATGGCTTCTTTTCTCTTTTTGGATCTCAATACAATGTTCTCCCCCTCTCTTGTGGAGATCTATTCAATGTAATCTTCTTTTGCGGTGTGTTTGTTGAGACCGATGAATTGTGGGTTTATGATCAAGTTTATCTATGAACAATATTTGAATCTTCTCTGAATTCTTTTATGTATGATTGGTTATCTTTGCAAGTCTCTTCAAATTATCAGTTTGGTTTGGCCTACTAGATTGATCTTTCTTGCAATGGGAGAAGTGCTTAGCTTTGGGTTCAATCTTGCGGTGTCCTTTCCTAGTGACAGTAGGGGCAGCAAGGCACGTATTGTATTGTTGCCATCGAGGATAACAAGATGGGGTTTATATCATATTGCATGAGTTTATCCCTCTACATCATGTCATCTTACTTAAAGCGTTACTCTGTTCTTATGAACTTAATACTCTAGATGCATCTTTGGATAGCGGTCGATGTGTGGAGTAATAGTAGTAGATGCAGGTAGGAGTCGGTCTACTTGTCTCGGATGTGATGCCTATATACATGATCATACCTAGATATTCTCATAACTATGCTCAATTCTGTCAATTGCTCAACAGTAATTTGTTCACCCACCGTAATACTTATGCTCTCGAGAGAAGCCACTAGTGAAACCTATGGCCCCCGGGTCTATTCTCCATCATATTATTCTTCCAACACTTTGCTATTTTTATTGTCTTTTATTTTACTTTGCATCTTTATCATAAAAATACCAAAAATATTATCTTATCATATCTATCAGATCTCACTCTCGTAAGTGACCGTGAAGGGATTAACAACCCCTTTATTGCGTTGGTTGCGAGAATTTATTTGTTTGTATAGGTGCGAGGGACTCGTGCGTGGCCTCCTACTGGATTGATACCTTGGTTCTCAAAAACTGAGGGTAATACTTACGCTACTTTGCTGCATCACCCTTTCCTCTTCAAGAGAAAACCAACGCAGTGCTCAAGAGGTAGCAACGCATGGCTGCCCTTGGTCGCCGCTCCTCTTCTCCACTAGGGCCCAATAGGCCCATTAGTCTCCCCGAGGGGTTCCGGTAACCCCCCGGTACTCCGGTATATGCCCAAAACTCCCCGAAACCATTCTGGTGTCCGAACATAGTCGTCCAATATATCGATCTTTATGTCTCGACCATTTGTCTCGACCATTTCGAGACTCCTCGTGATGTCCGTGATCACATTCGGGACTCCGAACTACCTTCGGTACATCAAAACACATAAACTCATAATATAACCGTCATCAAACTTTAAGCGTGCGGACCCTACGGGTTCGAGAACTATGTAGACATGACCGAGACATGTCTCCGGTCAATAACCAATAGCGGAACCTGGATGCTCATATTGGCTCCCACATATTCTACGAAGATCTTTATGGTCAAACCGCATGACAACATACGTTGTTCCCTATAGAGCACCTTTATAATCACCCAGTTACATTGTGACGTTTGGTAGCACACAAAGTGTTCCTCTGGTAAACGGGAGTTGCATAATCTCATAGTCATAGGAACATGTATAAGTCATGAAGAAAGCAATAGCAACATACTAAACGATCAAGTGCTAAGCTAATGGAATGGGTCAAGTCAATCACAGCATTCTCCTAATGATGTGATCCCGTTAATCAAATGACAACTCTTTGTCTATGGCTAGGAAACATAGCAATCTTTGATCAACGAGCTAGTCAAGAAGAGGCATACTAGTGACACTATGTTTGTCTATGTATTCACACATGTATCATGTTTCCGGTTAATACAATTCTAGAATGAATAGTAAACATTTATCATGATATAAGGAAATAAATAATAACTTTATTATTGCCTCTAGGGCATATTTACTTCATTGTATTGTTGCCATCGAGGATAACAAGATGGGGTTTATATCATATTGCATGAGTTTATCCCTCTACATCATGTCATCTTGCTTAAAGCGTTCCTCTGTTCTTATGAACTTAATACTCTAGATGCATGCTGGATAGAGGTCTATGTGTGGAGTAATAGTAGTAGATGCAGGCAGGAGTCAGTCTACTTGTCACGGACGTGATACCTATATACATGATCATACCTAGATATTCTCATAACTATGCTCAATTCTATCAATTGCTCAACAGTAATTTGTTCACCCACCGTAATACTTATGCTCTTGAGAGAAGCCACTAGTGAAACCTATGGCCCTCGGGTCTATTTTCCATCATATTAATCTTCCAACACTTAGTTATTTCTTTTGCCTTTTATTTTACTTTGCATCTTTATTTCTCTTTATCATAAAAATACCAAAAATATTATCTTATCATATCTATCAGATCTCACTCTCGTAAGTGACCGTTGAGGGATTGACAACCCCTTTATCACGTTGGTTGTGAGGTTCTTATTTCTTTGTGTAGGTGCGAGGGACTCGTGCGTGATCTCCTACTGGATTGATACCTTGGTTCTCAAAAACTGAGGGAAACACTTACGCTACTTTACTGCATCACCATTTCCTCTTCAAGGGAAAACCAACGCAGTGCTCAAGAGGTAGCAGTAACCCAACCGTCATTTGGGTACAACTCCTTGGGAACAGGCAAGTTTTGAGGCCCGGAAGGAGGCGCTTAATATTCACAGTCTCTATATAGGGGTACCGCCCTGTATTTTTTCTTCAGGCTTGCTTCTTCCTCAACCCTTGATACCTCGAGTTCCAACACCCGAGTTTCGACCAGCACAAGCTCCGATCATGTTCGGATCCAACCATCAAGGCCGGTGGGTGGCTTCTTATGTCACAGAGGAGGATATTGCAAAGCTTCGAGCGGCCAGATATCTGACCTTAGAAATCCTTCATCGGCTTCCTGCCGAGGGGCAGATTATTCCTACCCCCAGATCTGACGAGAGGGTCTTGTTCCTGCCCCACTTCCTTCGCGGGTTAGGGTTTGCACTTAACCCCTTCGTCTGAGGGCTCATGTTCTATTACGGGCTAGATTTTCACGATCTGGCCCCGAACTCTATTCTTCTTATATCGGCGTTTATCGTCACGTGCGAAGCCGTACTCCGAACTCCTCCGCACTTTGGCTTGTGGCTCAAGACCTTCAATGTGAAGCCGCAAGTGATAGAGGGGGAGCAGGTAGAGTGCGGTGGCGCCACAGTGGGAAAGCTCGCTAGCACTCTTTGGTTTCAGGGATCCTTCGATGAATCTTACTTATGGCAGCAGGGGTGGTTCTACATCACCGAGCCTTGTGGCTCTAAGTGGGCAACTGCGCCTGTGTTCCGATCCGGCCCCCCAATTCGGCTTGCTTCATGGATCAATGAGGGGTTGCACTGGGGATCCGTTGATGAAGTGCGGACTCTGCAGGGTCGCATCCGAAGCCTTGCCGAGAAGGGCATCGATCTTGTTGACGTTATTCAAGTAATGCTGGTCCGCTGGACTCTGCCGTGCCAGCGGTGGCCTTGCCGCATGTGGGAGTTTAACCCAGAAGGGTCGTGGACTCTTCAGCACTTCTTCGGCACTACGCACGAAGGAATGAGGAGGTTGTTTTTTGGGGAGCTAGAGCAATGGCCAGCCACCACCAAAGACATCGACCTCCACAACAATCATTCGACCACCCCGGTAAGTATTACACTTCCGAGCACCCTTTAGTTGAGCGTCCCATAATAAGATACTGAGCAATCCGTCTTTTTCCAGGGCTGGATAAAGAAGGTGGAACGGGTCAGGTGTCCGGCTCCTCTTCCCGAAGACCCAGCTACTCCAGTGTTAACAAGGATGCTGGCGTCGGCACCACGCCAGGCGCCGGTAAGGGAGGGCAAAGAGGAGAGCGAGAAAGCCCAAGAGGACCTTGGTTCTGGAGGTAAGTCGGACACTGATTCCGGAGAGATCGACCTTTCCTCGCCTGAAGACACGGGTGAAAAAGGATCCAGTATCCCTTCTCCTAGCAGGAGGAAAAGGGCCGCCTCCGAAGATTGGGAGGGGCGGTCTTCCAAGAGGGGCAAGATGCCACCAATGAGCGGCTCGGGTTTGGGAAGCGATGCCGCTGAGCAGCTCCAACAAGGGGACAAGCCCTCGGCCAAACCGTAAGTGAATCCGGGGTACTTTGATAGCGTCCGCTTTGTTGCTGTTAACCGAAGGTATTCGTAATGCATTTTTACAGGTCAGCACAGAGTTTTTCTGGGCAATCCTCTTCTTCAGGAAGTCTCCTCCCAGAGATGATGGAGAGCGAGACACCTCCTCGAACCTCCTCGCCCAATAAGGCAGATGACTCTAAAGTGTCGTCACAGAGGATCCTTTTTAATCAACCAGTTGCACAAGGGACAAAGGGGGCAGTGCCCGAAGGTGGATCTCCGACCGTCCGGGAGTCCGGGGCTGGTGATATCAAAGGCCCCGGTCTGTCTGGCTTACAGCCGACAGTAATTCTGAAGACGGGTGAACAGATTCCTTCCAAGGATGACTGTGCCCCTGGAGCAGTGTCCGGAAACCCGAAGACTCCCGATATATTGCAGCACATGTTGCGGAAAGCATCTGTCTCGGGGGAGCAGCGTACCTTGATGGGTACAGTGATTGAAAAGATTTCGTCTGCGAAGAGCGGATTAAATGAAGCCTTCATGAGCCTACTTAAAGGCTTCGAGGTTTGTGACATAATGTTTTCAGCTATGTTTCCTTTGCGAAGATGCGCCTGTGTATAGGTAGTAGCCCCTGAGACTCAGGTTGTCTTCCATTAGGAAGCAAACAGAGGACCAAAAATGATCGTTTTGTTTTACCAGGAACAGTAGGAAAGGCTCCTACTATGTTACTATATTATAATAAATAAACAAACTGTACAATGGATATTTACATATTGGGGGGTGGAGATACAACTTGCCAACTTTGTGACAAGTAAACTAAGAAGTCCAAGAAACAGATAGAAACAACTAAAGGGAGTGTACAAGGTTCAGCACAAGGAGCCTATGCTCCTCTTTGACTCTATGTTGAAGAAGCCCAAAGTCCCTCTTGAATCTGTCCAGCCAGGAGCTGAGGGAAGGTGTTATTGCTCTGAAATGTTTATTATTCCTATCTTTCCAAATGCTCCAGGCTACCACAATGAATTTCTCTAGGAAAAGTGGGGTGGGATGGTTGTCTCTGTGAGCTTCAACAGCTTGAATTCGGCTGAGGAAAGGTTCCCAAATAATCCCAAGTCCGCCCACAGAGCTTCTTGAAAGAGCATGTGAAGATCATGTGTTCCACTGTTTCCTCAATGTTCAATCCACATAAGAGGCAATTGTGGTCATCTCCTATGTTATAGTGCCTCCTTTTCAACATGTTCCTCGTATTGAGCCTGTCGTGGAAGAGCAACCAGGCAAAGACCTTCAACTTCATCGTGCATTTTGATTTCCAAATCCAGCAGAATATCTGTTGCACTTGAACGTCTTTGAAGAAGAACTGATAGTAGTCCGTGGATTTGTAGAGGGTCTTATCCCACGTATAGCGTCAAATATCCGTGGGTGATGTGGATGGTTGAATCTGAGCCGCAATTGTTTGCAAGTCTCTAATCTCCATAAGGGCTTGAGGGGTCAAGGGCAGGTGGAACGTTTCTCCCAGCGATGTGATCCCTAGGAAGTTTTTGACCGAGATATCTTCATCCAAAGCGTGAGAAAAGCCCGGATGGGAGTCTTGAAGTATTTGCCACGACCACAAATCTTTCCAAAATAAAGCCGTGGAGCCACACACGATATTAACTTGAGAAATCCTGGCCGAGGCGTGAGCTTGAGTACATCTTTCCACCAGAATGAGCCGACTGGATCAGAGGCATGTGGGATTTTATGGGTGTAATAGGAGTCCCATGTGAGCTGCACCCGGGGTATGTCCAACTTGTTATAAAACTTGTGCAGGAACTTCAGAAGCAATGCTTCATTCTGTGTATGAAGATTAAGCACACCAAGTCCTCCCTTATTTTTTGGTTTACATACCATGTCCTAGGCCGCCAAAGAGTTACACTTATCACCTTGTTCAGTCTTTTTGATCCATATGCATCGGCGCCTAATTTTGACTAGGAGTTCAATGAGCTTTGGTGGAAAGTGTAACGTGCACATGGCATAGATGAGTAATGAGGTAACTGTAGAGTTGAGTAGAGTCAACTTGCCAGCATGGGACATGAGGGACAATGTTGACGACAAGCTTCTTTCAACCGTGCTGACTAGGGGCATAAAGTCATGGAGGGTAGGCCGAGACGTGCCCAGAGGCAGTCCTAGGTAGGTGAACGGCATTAAACCAATTGTGCACTCAAAGATAGCAGCAAGTTGTGTAGCCAGATCTGCTTCCAAGTTTATGGGAATTAGCGTGGACTTGTGAAAATTGATTTTGAGGCCGATGGACTGTGCATATCTGGTAAGGATGTCTTTAATGATCAAGGCTTGCTGAGGGCATGCAGGCATAAGTAAGATTGTATCATCTGCGTATTGGATGATAGGATAATCAATTTGTCCCGTGGATAGAAAAGGAAGTTGAATTCTGCCCTCTCTATAAGCTTCATTAATGGCTGATTGAAGGAGGTCGGCCGCCAGCACAAAGATAAGTGGAGATAATGGGTCGCCCTGTCTGACCCCACGCTTGCAATGGAATTGTCTTCCCGGAACACCATTTAAGAGAACTGAGGATCGGCCCGAGGAAAAAATAGCCTTTATCTAGGACAGCCATCTATCATTAAAGCCCATATGTTTCATAATGTTGATTATGGGACCATGCTCGATCGTGTCGAAAGCTTTGGCGAAATCCAACTTAAGCAGAACGATCGGTCTCTTGGAGGCTTGGCATTGGTGAATGTATTGAAACATCTATGCAAGACAATCTTGTATAGATCTCCTGCGAATGAATCCATATTGGTTATGATGGATAATTTGCAGAATGACCTTTTGAAGACGGTTAGCCAGGAGCTTGGTAATGAGCTTAAGGCGGCAGTTGAGTAGGGTGATTGGCCTGAAGTCATTAACTGTGGATGGGGATCCATTCTTCGGGATAAGGGTAATCAACCCCTCATTAATGCTCTGGAGATTAAGAGTTCCTGCATGGAATTGATCACACAGCGAGTAGAAATCATTTTTGATAATTGGCCAACAAGCTTTAAGGAAGAGACCACTGAAACCGTCTGGTCCAGGTGCCCTATCCCCTGGCATCTCTTTGACTACCAAGTCAATTTCCTCATGCGTGAAAGGAAGGGTGAGGTGATCCAAATTTGCATTGGGCCGGATTAGGGACGGAAGATCAAAATGCATCTGAGTTGGGCTAGAGGTGCCTAGTCTGTCTGAATATGCATGGAAAAGCAGGGCCTCCTTTCCATTGTGATCTTCTACGACTAGCCCATCCGTAGTTTGCAGATTAGCAATGTTGTTTTTACGATATCTATCAGTGGCCATTGCTTGAAAAAACTTGGTATTTTCATCACCAAATTTAACCCATCGGACAGTACATCTTTCCTTCCAATATTGTTTCTGATATTCCAAAAGCCGAAGGAGATGGTTCTTGATAATCTTGCGAAAATTGCTCTCTGGTAATGTGAGAGACCGCTGGTTTTCCAGCCCATCCAGCTCTGCCAAAGTTTTGTTTGTGTTCTCAATAGCCACCGAGAGCCGCGAGATACCTTTGCTCCATGTTTTGATCTCCTGTCGGAGGCGTTTGAATTTATGTCAGAGCACAGTGGCAGCATTATGCACTGCAATGGGTTTATCCCAAACTCTTTTAACCACGTCCATGAAGCCCGGGTGCATAAGCCAATAGGATTCAAACCTGAATAGCTTGGCGCGAGGGATTTTTGTCTCAATAGTGACAACACATGGTGTGTGATCAGATGTGGGCTTACAGAGAGGTTTAACCATGGTATTGGGGTAGATACTTGTCCAGTGCATGGACGTGAAGAACCAGTCGAGTTGCTCGAGGAGTGGATCATGTTGCATGTTGCTCCAGGTGTATAGTCTACCCTTAATAGGTAGTTCGACTAGGTTTAGTTTGCGAATAATATCATTGAAAGTGGACATATCATTGACATCACCCCCTGGCTTGTTACGATTTTCAGGCCCTCTGATATAATTAAAGTCACCCAGAAATAAGCAATCCTCATTAGCCTGAATGTCCCTGTCATAGAGCCATTGATTAAAAATGGCCCGAGCAGGCCCAGTACAAGGACCATAGATGTTATAGAGTGTCCAAGCCTGGGCAGAGATGGTGCTAGTGAATTGAATTCCCAGAGCAAAACCTTCCTGGAGAACAACCGAGCCAGAGAACATGGAGCTGTTCCAAACTGTAAGTAAACCACCCGAAGCCCCATGAGAAGGAATATAAGCAAATTTATCGAAACTCTTAGGGCAGCAAGTTTTAATAAACGCTAGATTGATAACAGGCTTTTTAGTCTCCTGCAAACAAACGATAGCACAACCACTAACAGAGATCGCGTTCGACAACGCTAATAACTTTTTGTCTGAATTTAATCCGTGCACATTCCAACGTAGCACGTTCCAGCTACGCAAAAGTGGCATAAGAGACCGCAAAGTTAAGCTGAAGACGAAGAGGAGCCTTCCTAGCTATTGTGGCTGGTAGCCACATCTTCAGAAGCGAGCAGAGCAGCTTCAGAGAGCTCCTGGGGCGGGACAGCGCAACGATAGATGCGGATATCCTGCATGGTGCGGAGGGGTGTTGGTGGTGGTGCCTGATCCAAGACAACGGTGCTGGAGCTCGGAGCAGCAGAAGGTATCACCCTGGGCTTCACCTTGGATACAGTAGGGCGCACATCAGAAACTTGTGGCACACGGAAGCCATCAAAGCGCGTCGAGCGTGTGCTGCGTCTAACTTCAGTAGTGACCATAGGAGCTTTGAGCTTAGAGCGGCGAGGGCGGGGTGCAGAGGGTCCCGGCTCGTCAGACAGGACTTGAGCAAGGCCCAAGTCAGAAACATTTTCCAGTGAGCTATGAGAGACCATAGGAGGCCCAGTTCTGGGGACAGCAGGTGGCGCCAAGCTAGGAGAAGCACCCATAGGAGACGTTTCTGATGGCAGCAAGCTCAGAGCAGTGTGATCAAGATGTTTAGACGGCAGATCTGCAGGAGGCTCATCAGCAGGTGTCAGTTCACTGATATGCACCGAGGTTGGTCTGGCCTGCAGGATGCGCGGAGAGAAGCACAGCATGTAAGTGGACGACTGATCAGTCACCTGAAAGATAGAGCGAGAAGGAGCTGTCTGAAACTCAAGAGGAGGCAACCCATAGCCCGAGCTCCAGGGCCGCGCAAAACCCGCACAAGATGGCCCTTGAGAGATATGCAGTGAAAACATTTCTTGGGATCAAGTCTGAAGTTAGCATAGTAGCCAGCTCCATGCCCTCAACAGAGATACTGACATTCATGGTTGCAGCCGAAATTGCAACATCCACATTGATGACATTTAAAATCTCAGGAGGAGCCACAAGAAGAGTGCTGATTTGACCGTTGGAACCAAGAGAGGAGTCCTGAGTGCTTGCCGAAGAGGCAGTTTCATACCAAACTGAATTCAAACTGTCAGTAACATTATCTTCAGGAAGAATCCCATCTTGAACACGGAGACCCTGAGCAGCCAGTCATGATTGGAAGTTCACCAGAGCAGCTGGCATTTGAGGAACAGGAGGCTGCGGCCATGGGTCCCACTGGGCTTCTTGTGGCCCATCCTGCTGAGGAGCCAGGTGAGGTGCCTGATCATTACCGATCCCATTTTGAAGCAACCAATTCTGAAGCTGTTGTTGGTAAAGTTGCTCCGCCGTGAGGCCCTCTCCAAACATAGGATGCGGCACACCATTAACCGGAGGTGGTTCTTCATCCGCTGTTGGAACCTCAGGATCATGGGCATTCCAATCTGTTCCACGGAGAATGAAAACAGCAGCGGTCCAGCAGGCTCTATCGCCACCTAACTGACGGATGACAATACTCTTGGGTATGAGGCGCATGTGAATGACTCTGACCTTAATAAGCACCATAGATCGATCAGTATTAGGGTTATTCCAAGAAACTAGCCTGCCGTAATCATCCACCGAACGCGAAGATAGAAATCGACCGATAATCATCCAAAAGCTGATGTACATCAGCCAAAGTTCAGGACCATAGGTGGTGTTGCGCATGTTAAGAGCGGCATTATGGCGCACAAAAGAGATCACTAGATCCTCATCATCAAGCTGGAAAGTGGTGTTTACTGCGATGTCGCGGAGGAAAGAATTGGCAAATGCAAACATACCAACTCCCAGCGGATGATCAGAGGTCTCGGTGGTGTGCAGTCCAGCCTCATGCAGCATGCCCTCAATCGTGTTGCGAAGATCTTCCCGGAGATGCAGGGGCACGAACCGGCTGGCCTCGGCGATGGCGAGGAAGTTGTTGTTCAGGGGCGGGATGGGACTGACGGCCATGTCCGCCCTGACCTTGCGATCTGCTGGCCCTGGCTCAACGGACCAGCCAGGCGGAAGGAAGAGAAGGGGGTTGACAGGGTAGTTGGCCATGGTGGTGGGCGGGGCGGTGGTGGCAACGGCGGCGGCGGAGGTGGTTGTTTGCAGGGGTGGAGGTGGTGCTACTAACCCGATGAGCTTGAACATAGGCTGCTTCCCCCTTGTCCACTTCCCGGCTATGGAAATTGCCGAGCTACAGCGGAAGCTTGACGTGGCAGGGGATGATCTTGCATTAATCAATACGCGTCTTGACGAGTCGCAAGGTATGTATTCGGGGCGATCCTCATACATTGTTTGTGGTATAAACATGATGCTGAGATTTTAGATGCTGGAATGTGCGTGGCTGCAGATGGTGCTGCCGCCATTGAATTTCTTCGAGCAGAGCTGACCCGGGCCAAGGAGCAGGTCCGTCGTAGCAATGCTGCTGCCGAAAAGGCATCGGCTGAATTAAAGGCCGAACAAGCTGCCCGGTGCCAAGGTGAGGAGAAGATATCCACAATGACACTTGAACTGGAGAATGCCACTGGCTGCTGCGAATTTCTGGAGAAGGAGAATAAAGCCTTAACGGCTGAACTTGACAAGGCCCGACAGGAGGGAGAGAAGCGCGATCAGAATCCAGAGCAATCCGTGAGGAAGTTCGGCAGGTGAAGGAGATTGTGGCTGGAAAGCCTTTTCTGCTGCAAACTAATTTTGGTGACCCGGGCTATGCCCAGCTTAACCAAGTGTGGAGTTCTCCGGACGAGTATTTGGACTTGCCGAAGAGTTCTTCTGATGCGGCACGGTATTATCAAGTGCGAGATGGATATGCAACAGAGAAGCTTTTTTGGTCGCAGTTTGGCACGTCAAAGCGCCCTCTGCTACTTAATGAACAGATATCCCAATGGGCCAAACTTCATAGGATATCTGGCGCTGCCATGAAGGATGTCATAATCCGGTTATGGCCAACTGAGCCTGCGCCGAATAGCTATTTCGGTTTGGTGCAGAAGCTTGTTGACGCGGTGCCGCGTATCGATGATGTGAAGCGGTCAACGTGCATTGAGGGTGCACGGATGGCCTTCGACCGAGTCAAGACATTCTGGGGGAAGATGAAGGTCGTCGATGTTGCAACGAAGAGTACACCCAAAGGCAAGGACCGTCCAGAACCGGAGCATTATTTTGAAGACGTCCTAGGGGCCGCCCGCCTGATAGAGGGTCAATGCTCAAAGACATAATGTTTGAGTGAGGTGTATGATAATTGTAAAATACAAGTTAATCTATTTATATGTTTTTGCTTGAAAGCTTTGAATTCCTCCTGTGCGGCCGTTTTTGATATAAACTGAAAGTTTTCTAGTCGTCGGCTTCAGCCCCCTCGTAGGAAGTATGGGGTGTTCGGAAAAGCATTTGATCACTCTTTATCCAACGTCTTGGTCCATGAAGGAGGTGATAATGCGGCGAACCAGGCAATCGTACTACACTTGGCCATAGGAATTCTATTGTGGGGCTACGACATAGCCCTTGGTATGTATGCGGCATAGGCGCCTTACATGTTTGATCTTGAAAAAGATCCCTCGTGTGACACGGAGAATCGCTAAAGATTCAAAAAAGTCGTCAAGTGGTTAACCAGTTCTCGCCGCATCATGACAATCAGTTTTCGGCTTTCTCTACTGAGGTGCTCATCCGGTTTAGACCAGGGCACAATCATAGTAGTTCTCCCTTTAGTACCCTAGTCGATAGAGCGGAGCGTAGGGTAGCAAGCACAGGAGCCGGGCAACCCAACTATTGACCCAAGACAATGATTCGGAGCTGATGCATATAAGGCCAAACTTGCGACGCCGAAGTGCGTTGTAGAGTTGTTCGGGCTTTTGCTAGCAATTTATTTGTTCCCATACCGAGCCCCTGGCAGGTTATCCAGGGTATATTTGTGAAGCAAACGTGGCAGCCGTATTCCATGGTGAGACAACACGGATGATTAGTTCGGGCATGTTTTACTGGGAACTGAGCGGTATGCCAATGAGTACTTATGATATATATAAAATCCATCCTCCAAGCTATTTGACATGCTCGGGGTTGGAGGTGGAGGAACAGGCATAGTAGAGGCTCGATAAATAGAGAGTGCGGTCTACAAAAAATTTATTTGGACCTCCTGTCGCACGTCTGCGCTGCCCGTCCTCGGTGGGGGAATCCTTGATGGAAATAGCCCCTTAGGTCAGTATATGGATCCGGACTCCGATAGAGCCAGTTTCCGACGTTTGTCCTGTTCGTCACCTATTTTAAAAGGATAGCGAAGGAAGAAAAAATAAAAAGTAAAATAGATAAAAAATGTTACTGGGGTGTTTGCAGGGTTGTCCGTATTGTTCTTCCGCCAATGCCCATGGTATCTTGAGTGCATAATGATGTATGCGCGGTACAAATTTTGTAGGTGTACGAAGTGGGCGGCGGAAGCCGGGTTGCTATTTCCATTCTGGGAGTAGTTGATCCTCCGGTGCACATTACCTCTTACCCTCGGTGCTTCATTGGTGAACCTTTCCGTCATCCCTGTCGTCTGGCGGCCTCCTTCCCCTGTGTTCGGCGTTAGGCTTGCCGGCCTGCTTAAGGACCCAGCAGTTTCTGTTAGTATGATTGGCTGGTTTATTGGGGTGGCCATGAATCTGGCAGGGTCGGTCCAATATCCTGTCCAAGTTGGATGGTTCGTCGCGATTCGCCTTGAATGGCTTCTTCCGCTGACCAGGCTTGGGATTGCTGAATCCAGCGTTGACTGCAGTGTCGTCTGATCTTTCATTATCATTGCGACTGTTGTATTTGCTTCATTGTGGCTTGTCGTTGTCGTCTCGGATTTCGGAAGTGCCCGGGTTGCTGGCGTTGTTGCTTCTGCGAGCGAGCCAGCTGTCTTCTCCCATGCAAAAACGGGTCATTAGAGCAATGAGGGCCGTCATGGATATAGGTCCTTGGCCGAGGTGGCGTGTCAGCAATTCATCCCGGACGCTGTGTCTGAAGGCCGCAAGGGCTTCCGCGTCCGGACAGTCGACGATTTGGTTCTTTTTGACTAAGAACCGAGTCCATAGCTCCCTGGCTGACTCTCCGGGCTGCTGGACAATGTGGCTTAGGTCATCAGCATCTACTGGACAGACATATGTTCCTTGGAAGTTTCCAAGGAAGGCTTCTTCCAAGTCCTCCCAGCTGCCTATGGAATTTTCAGGCAGGCTGTTTAACCAGTGTCGAGCTGGCCCTTTTAGCTTTAGTGGGAGGTAATTAATGGCGTGGAGGTCGCCTCCACGGGCCATATGGATGTGGAGAATAAAATCTTCTATCCATACCGAGGGATCGGTTGTTCCGTCGTATGGTTCAATATTGACGGGTTTGAATCCCTCGGGGAATTCATGATCCATTACTTCATCAGTGAAGCAAAGAGGGTGTGCGGCGCCTCTATGTTGGGCCACAATGTGACATGACTCCGGAGGAGTCCATTTGTGGTTTATGGCACGGGCGTGGCTAGGTTTGTCACGTCCGAATAGGTAGCTGTCGTCATGTGTCGGGACATGCCCTCGCGATCCGTAGATCGATCTTGCCTGTCCTGCTCTACTGTCCCAGTCCTGTCGAAGGTCGTCTGTACAACCATGCGCTGTGTTATTCTTGCTTTTACAGCGAGGTAGGGCAGTCTGGAGTTCAGTTTGAGTTGCATCTTTATCCGGACCGGGTTGTCGTCGGCCTGCCGCATGGTGTGATAATGGTATGGGCTCCAACACCTCGTTATCAAACTGAGGTAGCGATCTATGCTTCAGGTAGCTTTTGGCTGGGCCACTAAGGCCGTATTCTTCGGCGGCGAGGACTTTGGTCCATCTATCATTGAGCAGGTCTTGGTCAGCTTGAAGCTGTTGCTGCTTCTTTTTCAGATTTCTTGCTGTAGCTATTAGCCTGTGCTTGAAACGCTCCTGCTCGAGAGGTCCTTCGGGTATGATGAAGTCTTTGTCGCCGAGGCTTACCTCATCTTCGGAGAGTAGAAGGTAGTTGTCGTCCTCCGAATTGTCGCTGGGTAGGGCCTATTCCTCAGGGTTGGCTTGCCCGTTTTCTTGCTCCTCCTGTTCGGATTTTGCTCCGACAGGGTCTTCATTGTGTTCGGCGTCGTCCGGGGTATTGTTTCCTCCGGTCCCGGTGTTGCTGTCTTTTGGTGTATCGACCATGTACACATCGTATGAAGAGGTGGCCGTCCGACTTCTTATGAGTGGCTAGTCTTGGCCTTGCTCCTTGTCAGCATCACCGTCCATGTTGTCGATGTCTTCGGAGCCCTAGTTAAGCATGTCGGTTGAGTTTTCGACAGTAGCTATGAAGTGGGCGGCGGGTGGGAAGCAAAATTCTCCATCAGCCCCTAGTTCAAACCGAACATAGTTCGGCTGTGAGTCCCCTGCCAAGGACATGTTTTTTAATGAATTTATCATATCGCCCAAGGGCGAGTGTTGAAAAATGTCTGCGGCGCTGAACTCGAAGATCGATAACCGATCCAACTCGGTGTCCGCAGGCATACGTGGTTCGGAATTTATAGCCGAAAACGAGTCCGGAATTCCCTTGACGCAGATATTGCAAGGTGTTGAGTCTATGTGCGGCTCCAATGCCGCGGATTCTGTGGCCTCGGATGGTACGATCTGCTCCGGATCTAAGGCCGTTGCAGCAACAGGAACCATCTCCTGGACGTGATCCGACGATAGATTTAAGTCATGTTCGTTGGAGCGAGGAGGAGAGATCGCCGCGGTCTCGAACCCATTGAAGATCAAATCTCCACGGATATCCGTGACGTAGTTCAAGCTTCCAAATCTGACCTGGTAGCCAAGGGCGTAGCTATTGACCTGCTCCAGATGGCCAAGCGAGTTGGCCCGCAGTACGAAGTAGCCAAACACAAAAATCTATCCGGGAAGGAAGGTTTCTCCTTGGACAGTGTCGTTATCGATGATTGAAGGGGCCATCAAACATTTTGTCGACGACACAGTGGAACTCTCAATGAAAGCACCAATGTCGGTGTCAAAACCGGCGGATCTCGGGTAGGGGGTCCCGAACTATGCGTCTATGATCGGTGGTAACAGGAGACGGGGGACACAATGTTTACCCAGGTTCAAGCCCTCTCTATGGAGGTAATACCCTACTTCCTGCTTGATTGATCTTGATGAATATGAGTATTACAAGAGTTGATTTACCACGAGATCGTAATGGCCAAACCCTAGAAGTCTAGCCTATATGACTATGGTAATGCATATCCTTTCTGGACTTACCCCTCCGGTTTATATATACGCCGGGGGGATCTAGGGTTTACATAGAGTCGGTTACATAAGAAGGAATCTTCATAATCGGTCGCAAAGCTTGCCTTCCACGCCAAGTAGAGTCCAATCCTGACACGGGTACAGTCTTCGGCCTGCATGTCTTCACATCCCATCAGTCCGGCCCATGGATAACAGGCCGGACGCCCGAGGACCCCGTAGTCCAGGACTCCCTCAGGGGAACCCTCACCGGTGGCCATCTTCATCATCCCAGCGCTCTCCATGACGAGGAGGGAGTAGTTCACCCTCGGGGCTGAGGGTATGTACCAGTAGCTATGTTTTTAATCTCTCTCTGTCGGTGTGGAACGACACCTATGGGATCACAAGAATCCCTACTATGGTTGCCGGGGCGCAGTGTTGCGAGGAGAGCAGGGCTAGTAGACAGCACAAGGATCGTTTACCCAGGTTCGGGCCGCGAGGATGCGTAAAACCCTAGTCCTGCTTTGGTGGGTGTATTTCTGAGAGTTCTTGAGCTCTCGAACTAGCTGTGGTTAGCGCGTGGTTCGAAAGAGCCGAATCCCCCTTCAGCATGCCATGGGCCTCCTTTTATAGTTGAAAGGGGCTGCCACACACACAGGAGGTGGAAAGGCGTACAGTGCCCTGAGCTTATCGCTCGTATTACAGGACAAGACGCATTTAATGCGTGGCTTAGGTGTCCCTTGCTTTATCGGGGATGGGGCGAGGCCCGTCCCCGTCTGTCGCCGCCTCCGCCGCGCCCGCCCGCTGATACTGCGGTGCCATGTAGGCAGGCAGGCAGCTGGGTGGCACGGTGGTGGAGCCTTCACGAAGATCTGCATGCCGCCATGCAGGCGCTTGATGAGTTCGCCTGGGAGCTGCATGTTGCCATACAGGTGCCCGCCCAGCTGGTTGGGCTGGCAGCTGCATGGGAACGGCGGAGGAAGAATGGTTGGTTGTGGGCCAGGCGGTGGTCCCATTGGCGTCTTTGGTGAGGGCCTTGCCGGGTGGCCCGGCAAGGGTCTTGCCGTGGCGTGCTGTCGTCCCCGGCAAGGATCTTGCCGGGGGTCTGGTAGCCTTCCTCGGCAAGGATCTTGCCGAGGATCGTCGTCTTCTAATCCTCATCTGATCTTGAATATGTCTTCACAAAGATCTGCATGCTACCACGGAGGTGCCTCCTGAGCCCTGGCTCCACGTGGATGATGGTGTTGGGGATCGTGGGCTCAAGGGGGGCTCGCTCTGTTGGTGTGGGGCGAGCTGCCCCGGCAAGGGTCTTGTCAGGGCCGCTGAGGCCGCCCGGCAAGGGTCTTACCGGGGGAACCTACTTTGTTGCTCTGCTCTTTTGTGGTCTTGGCCTTGGCGTTGCCTTGATTGTCTCGGGCTTCAGCCTTACCTTGGCTCACCTCCGCTGTTCTTCTTGGTGTGGTCGTGGGTGCGGCTCTGACTGCCCGTGCACAGGTAAAGGGGTACAAAAGCGTGCCCCTCTTTTTGTACACCGACAAGAGCCCCCGGGCCTGGGCCACACATAAGCGCGACACGTTGTTGGGTCAGGCCCAAAACGGTGCCCGGGCAGGCGGGGCGGTTTTTACCGCGGTAATACTTTTCGCGCGCTCCACTTCCCATGACCCGCGCGCGCGGTGTGGCGTGGAGGGGTGTGTGTGACGTGGGCGGCATGCGTGGGGCGGTTTTCACACGCATGCGTCACATCGCAGTAAAGAGGCGGCTCGTGCCTTCCCCGTAAAAAGAGGGAGGCGTGGAGGCGCGGCTCATTTACTGAACGGGGCCGGGGTGCGGTCTTCAAGGCATCCACTTCCCACAATCACGGGGTGGGGAGAGGTCTCTTCGCCTATCCCCTCGGTTCTGCACGTCCGCCACGCGTCCCCCATGCACTTGGGGTAGCAAGCAGCGGGGGCGGGAAACCGGGTCGTCGCTGGTTGGGGCAGCGGGTCGGTCCCGATTCCGCGTGCCTCTGGTGGCTGGATTGGCCAAACGGGGCGGCCGAGCCCCGACCCTGCTCCTTTATAAGGAGGGGGAAGGGGGGATGGCATCCCGCACTCTGCTGTCATCTATCTCCTCTAGCTTCTGCTTCTTCCTTTCACTCGCCATGGAGAAAGGGAAACCTGGTCCTTCGACGGTGGCGGCGAGGGTCGCTGCTCGACAACGCGTCCCTCCTCCTCCTGAGCCCGCGGTGGTGGAGCCGGCCGCGAGGGGAAGGGGGAGGGGGCGAGGTCGTGGGCGAGGCCGGGGCAGAGGTCGCAGTGCTCGGGGAAGAGGACGACGGGGCGGCGCGCCGGCTTCGCCCCCGCCAATGATGCCTTTCCCGATGGAAGGTCATGTCGGAGACCAGCCCCGCGAGTTCTTCATTAGGCTGCGCCAGCCTCCGCGTCGCCGTCTTAGTCTTCCCGCCCCGTTTGCTCGAGAGATGGAGCATGACCGGCCCCAATCCCTTAGATTGCACATGAGGGGTTGCGGGAACAGGGGCACGTGGGTCGACGTCGACTTCCCGGCTCCTCGGGTCATGTATCTCCGTCGTGGGTGGAAGACGTTCGCTCGCATTCATAGCCTGATGGCAGGGCCCGTCCTCTACTTCAAACTAATGGAGGACGGCCTACTCTCCGTCAAGGTCTTCGGAGAGTTCGGGACTCGCCTGAAGTGTTGCATGGAGAGCTCCTCCGATGGAGATTCTGACGATGGAAGCTCTTCCTCGAGCGAAAGTGATGAGGAGGACAGCGGGGCGGATAGCGGGGACGAGTCCGACTAGGCGTCGGACGCCCCGCGCCTGGGCGGGTGCAGCAGCAGCAACATCTACACATGGCCGCTCCTCCGGCAGAGGTTTGCCGGGGGCGGGGCCAGCTCCTTGAACTTCTCAGGGCCGTCTCCTTGGGCGGCTGGCGTTGGGAGGCTGCAGAAGATGAAGAGGGCGGGCGGCAAGGCCGTCAACTTGGAGTACACGGGCACCGACGCCTTCATCGCGTATTGCCGGTCCTGCCGCCTCGTCTTCCATCTCCTTTCCCGGCACCGTCATCACCGGCCCGCCCGTGGGCGGCCACCGAGGTGTTCTCTTGGTGCTTTCTGCTGCTCGTAGCTTGCCTAGGCGCCCCTTTTGCCCTGTCGCCTCCTTGACCTGCCTCCTGAGGAGAGGGACAAGAAAGGGATTACGGGCATCTTATCTCTTTTTTAGTTTGTAAGCCTGCGGGCCTTTGTTAAATTTAAAACTTGTAATCCCCTTGCTCATGTTTTTCATCTCGCATGAACTGTACCTGTATGGGATGTTTTTAATGAAAAAGGGATGCTTGCCGAGTTTTTCATTCGCGGGTAAATCCCGCGACAAGGAGCGAATCCTTGTTATTGTTTAAGATAAAAGTTTTTCGCCCGGCAACAGGCCTTACCGTCCCCCCACTCCACTCGAACGTTCTCGCGCTCTTGGCGGAGGCAGGGATGAAGTGGGTTTCAGGCTCCTCGTCCCACCTCCTTGCCGCCGCCGCTACGACCAAATTCGGACCTAGGAAATAATCCTTAGGTATAGGAAAAAGGGGAGCACGGCAGCCTAGAGATAAAAACGAAGTTTCACATACCCCAGTCCGGTTCCGAAATGCATGACAGAGGATAAAAAGACTTATCTGGATCTGCAGCCCCCGACAATCTCATCTTGCCGCGGTTGGATCCTTGTGCTTGCAGCCCCCGGCAACTCTGGTTTGCCGGGGTAGGGGCGTCGGTCTATTTCCTTCTTTTCGAGTAGCTCAGCAGAAGTGCTCATGTGCCCTGCGAACCAAAGGAGGACAAAAAAGGAACACATAGACGCGCACTCGACCTCTAGGCTAGGGGTTAGTTGCCGCTAAGCACTATCAACCCTAACCAAGGAAGAGACTCGACCTAGCATGCATGCTATAACTTATGGCGCCAGCGCTTCATTTATTTATGCTCAGGGTCTGCGCCTGGCTTTGTACAAAGGGTCACATGCCTTGCCGGCAAAGCTTGTACAAAAGGTGGCTTGCCGGGAGGCCCGGCAAGCCGCGCCTTATGGGTAAAACTTGCGAAGATGCTTGATGTTCCAGGAGTTGCTCACTGGGACGGCATCTTTGGTCAACAGACGGACTGCGCCAGGCCTGGTGACTCGTATTACCCGATAAGGGCCTTCCCACTTCGGCGTCAACTTGTTGGAATTCTTGGCCGACTGAACGCGCCGAAGAACAAGGTCGCCTTCCTCAAAGCTTCGGGCATGAACCTTGCGGCTATGGTAGCGGCGCAAGGCTTGCTGGTAGCGTGCCGCTCTCACAGCCGCCCGAAGACGATCTTCCTCAAGGAGCGTCGCGTCATCTTGGTGCAACGGCTCTTGCTCAAGCTCATCATAAGCGAGCACTCGAGGTGACCCGTATATGAGTTCCGTGGGGAGAACTGCTTCTGCCCCGTATACCAGGGCAAAAGGTGTCTGGCCGGTGGCTCGATTTGGCATCGTCCTAATCGACCAAAGAACCGCCAGCAACTCATCAATCCAGCGCCTTCCACTCTTGTGCAGCTTGTCAAAGGTCTTCGTTCTCAAGCCTCGCAATATTTCAGCATTTGCCCTCTCCGCTTGGCCGTTGCTCCATGGATGTGCCACGGAAGCAAAACAGACTTTGCTGCCGAGGTCTTGGATGTACTGCATGAAGGTGTGGCTTGTGAACTGCGTGCCATTGTCGGTGATGACTCTGTTTGGCACACCAAAATGGAAGACCAGTCCTTTGAAGAACTTGACGGCTGACTGGGCAGTCACCTTCCTCACTGCTTCCACCTCCGGCCACTTTGTGAACTTGTCGATTGCAACGTACAAGTACCCAAAGCCCCCGACAGCGCGGGGGAAAGGGCCCAGTATATCGAGCCCCCAGATCGAGAATGGCCAGGAGAGAGGGATTGTTTGAAGGGCTTGGGCTGGTTGATGAAGCTTCTTTTAATGGAACTGGCACGCTTCACACTTGGTTACTAGTGTCGTCGCATCCTGGAGGGCGGTGGGCCAGAAGAAACCTTGCCGGAACGCCTTCCCGGCAAGGGCCCTCGACCCTATGTGGGAGCCACATATGCCTCCATGTATCTCCACCAACAGCTCCAGTCCTTCCTCCTGGGGGATGCACTTGAGTTTCACACCGTTCGGCCTTCTCCGGTACAGGACGTCATTGACGAACTGGTACAGGGCAGACTGATGGGCTACTTTCTCCACTTCTTCCTGCTCCTTAGGAAGCTCCCCTGTTTGGAGGAATTGGACGGTATGCTGCGCCCATGCCGGAGCCTGGGGCTCGACGGCAAGGACCAAAGGCATCTCTTCCGCCATGGGAACGGCTGTCTCTACAGCCAGGGCTTGACGCCCTGCCGGAGCCAGTTGCTCTTGGGCAGGCTCAGCGTCCGCGGTAGCACCCTTGCCAGCAGCCCCAAGGGGCTCGGTAGGAAAGTACTTGCCGAGACCTGATTTTCTCCGCTTGCTCTGCCCCGCTGATGGTTCGACGGATGGTTGAGTTAACCGGAGCAAAAAGGTACCTGGTTCCACAGGTAGCTTGAATGCGGCATGCTTTGACAGGTAATCGGCGACGTCGTTCTCCGCTCGGAGGACGTGCTCCGCCTGAATACCGTCAAAGCGTTCCTCCGGCTTCCTCACCTCATCTACGTAAGCTTCCATCAATGGGCTCTAATAATCCTTATTGACCTGCCTGACAACGAGCTGCGAGTCACCCCTGACAATGAGCTTCTTAACCCCGAGGTCTGTCGCGATCCTAAGACCGGCAAGCAATCCCTCGTACTCAGCGGTGTTGTTGGTGGACATCTCCCTGGGGAAGTGCATCTGGATCACGTACTTGAGGTGTTCTCTGGTGGGTGTGACGAGCAGCACACCGGCACCGGCGCCTTGCAGCGAGAAAGCCCCATCAAAGTACATGATCCAGTCACGGTCTGCTTCCTTGCCGGGGAGAGTGGTCTCCTGGATTTCTTCGTCAAGCGTCGAGGTCCATTCTGCGATGAACTCCGCCAAGACTCTGCTCTGAATTGTCGAGGTACTTTCAAACTTTAAACCGAAGCTTGACAGCTCCAAGGCCCATTCCACAATCCTTCCGGTTGCGTCCGGGTTGTGTAGTATCCGTTGCAACGGAAGGCGGGTGACGACAGTGATCTCGTGGGCCCGGAAGTAGTGACGCAGCTTCCTCGAGGCCATAAGGAGGCCGAAGAGCAATTTTTGCATGCCGGAATACCTCGACCTAGCCCACTGCATGAGGGAGCTAACAAAGTAAAACGGGTGCTGCATCATCTTCTTCTTTGGCACCACTTCACTCCACTGCGCGGGCATTGCCTTGGTGGCACCAGACTCTACCGGGGGCCGCGCCTTGTCGGCACCAGGCCCTGCCGAGGGAATATTTGGCTTGCCATCCGCTGGTTCTGCCGCCATTGCTGCCTCCTCGTCGACCTCCCTCTATGCCACCAGTGCGGCGATGACCACTTGATTCGTCGCCGCCAGATACAGCAGCAACGGCTCTTATGGTTTAGGCGCAACCAGTATTGGCATGGAGGAAAGGTATTTCTTCAGATCCTGCAATGCTGCTTCGGCTTCTGGGGTCCACTCTATTGGGCCTGCCTTCTTCACGATTTTGAAGAAGGGAAGGGCGCGCTCGGCGGACTTGGAGATGAATCGACTCATGGCGACAACGCAGCCGGTGAGCCGATGCACATCCTTGATCCGCTTGGGCGCCTCGATCTACTCAATAGCCTTGATCTTGTCTGGGTTTGCCTCGATCCGCTGCGACACAAAGAACCCGAGAAGCTTGCTAGACGTAACGCCGAAGACGCACTTCTCAGGGTTCAGCTTGAGGTTGATCTTGCGCAGGTTAGCAAATGTCTCTTCCCGATCTTGCACAAGAGTTGGCCCGTCCTTGGTTTTGACCACTATGTCATCCATGTAGGCCTCCATATTTCTATGGAGCAGAGGTTGAAAACAAATTTGGACTACTCTTGCAAACGTTGAGCCAGCACTCTTCAACCCGAAAGGCATCCGTAAAAAGCAATATGTACCACATAGGGTGATGAATGTTGTCTTCTCTTCATCCTCTCTTGTCATGAAGATTTGGTGGTAGCCTGAGTAGGCATCGAGGAATGATAACAGATCACACCCGGCTATGGAGTCAACAATCTGGTCGATGCACGGCAACGGGAAGGGGTCCTTAGGACAAGCCTTATTAATATCTGTGTAATCAATACACAGCCTCCAATTCCCATTCGCCTTGCGCACCACTACCGGATTGGCCAACCACGTCGGGTGGAGCACCCCGCTCACCAAACCTGTCGCTTCCAACTTCCTGATTTTCTCCGTGATGAACTCCTGCATTTCCGAGCCTTCTTTCGACCTTCGCTGACGGGCAGCGTGAAGGGGACAGCTAGGTGTTGCTCAATCACCTCCCTGAACACCGGGATGTCGGATGCTTGCCATGCAAACACGTCGACATTTGCCCGCAGGAAGGTGACGAGCGCGCCTTCAATTTGGCTTTGCCGAGGGTGGAGCCTATGATGAAGGCCCCTCCGTGCCATCCTCCCGATGGGCACCTTCTTGGTCCAGGGTGGCTCGGCTCGGATCTCTTGCTCTTGTCGGTAGAGCTCTCTGGCACGTCCTCAACGGTAGCACAACACTCCGAGGAGGTGCGCTTGCTGGAGTGGGTGCGAGAGGTCTTGCTGGCTCCTTCTTCCCTCCCGGCCTTCAGCGGCGGGAGCAGGTGCCTTGACGGCAGCTGCTGCAACTGCTTCCCGGTAGAGTTGGTCGGCGCAGATCAGCTCGTCCTTCTTGTCGGAGGGGGCGGAGATGACGGTCAACGGCCCGGGCATCTTTAGCATGTTGTAGGCGTAGTGTGACGCCACCATGAACTTGGCTAGTGTCGGGCGGCCGAGGATCCCGTTGTAGGGCAAGGGGATCTCGGCCACGTCGAAGACGATCCTCTCCATCCTACAGTTCAACTCTCCTCCAAATGTCACGGGCAGTGTGACCTTTCCCTTCGGCTGGCTCCTCCCCGGATTGACCCCTAGAAACGTGCATGTTTCCTCGAGGTCTCCATCAGGGATTTGCAACCTTTTGATCACGATAGGCGAGATCAGGTTCAGGCCGGCCCCGCCGTCAACCAACATCTTGTTCACCCTGAGGTTGCGTATCATTGGCGAGACCAACAATGGAAAATACCCGACCGCGGTAGTGCGGTCAGGGTGGTCCTCGGCGTCAGAGATGAGGGGCATGTTGGACCACTTCAGCGGCTTCTGAGCGTCGAACGATGGCTCTGCTGCTGTAATCTCACGTGCCCACTTGCTTGAGTCGGGCGGTGTGTGTATGCAGTGAGGCACCGCCATCAACGCACATGGCCTCCGTGTATTCGGGACCCTTGCTCACCGACTCGTGCGTCCTCGCCGTGATCGTCGCCTTCTTGTTTCTTATCGCGGCCCAGGCGGCCTCTCTTGCTGGTTGTCCTTGCCGGGGCGGCCTCCTTGGCCGCCACGCTTCTTGCCGGATCCCTTAGCACCATGGTCCTTCTCCTTGTCCCGCCTTTCATACCCAGCCTTTTGCTTCTCAGCAAGCAGCTCGACTTGTCGGCAGTTCTGGAGGTCGTGGCCCTTGGTGCGGTGGATCTTGCAGTATTGCTTGCCGGAGCTTCCTGGCTTGTCGGTAGCCGCCCGGGCCCGGCAGGCGGCGCACCCGGCAATCTCCTTGCCGGGGGCGTCTGCCTTGACCTTCTTGCCGGCACCGGTATCGTCAGATCCCTCAACGGCAAGCACGGCCTTGCCTTTGCGTTTCCTGTTGCGACGCCGGCTCTTCTTCGTCGGGGTGGCGGCGTCTTCATCGGTAGAGTCGGTTTTCGCGCGGTGTCTTCGCCGGGGTACTTCCTTCCCTCTTCAGCCCGGGCGCACCTATCGGCCAGAACGTAGAGCTCGGCCACATCCTTAACCTTGGTCATCGCCAGCTCCTCGCGCATCTTGCGATTGCGCACGTTCTGGTGGAACGCGCTAATCACAACAAGCGGGATGAACGCCGGAATGTTGTATCGCACCGGCTGAATCTCGATGATGTACTTGCGAGGTCTCCCCTTCCTTCTAGGGAATGATATGCAGATCACTGGCCTGGCCATGAGCTTGGTGGCCTCCTGTGAAGGCGCCAACGAACTCATGGCACAGATCTGACCAAGAAGAAATGGAATCCACCAGCAAGTGCATCAACTAAGACATCACATTGGGCTTGATCGCCAGCGGGATATAGTTGGCAAGAACCTTGTCGTCGCGAGCCCCAGCGGCCTGCATCGTGATGGTGTAGATGCTGAGGAACTCGGACGGATGGGTCTTGCCAGTGTACTTCTCGCCGACGTCGGGCTTGAACATGCGGTGGGACGGCCACTGGAACTGCCTCAGCTCACGGGTAAAAGCCGGGCAGCCCACCTCATAAGGTAGGCCGTTGGGGGCCCCCGGTGCCGGGTGGTCCATAGCGGGTCCCGCCCGCTTGTCCGACTGGCGGCGCGTTTCGCGCCGGTGCTAGACGGTGGTTCGAGAGTCTTCATGAGCTCGCTCCCGAAGGACCTAGCGCTGGTCGCGGAGGGTCCGCGGGTCGGACGATGCTATGGATATGTTATCCTGGCGTCGGCGTGCCGACGCGCACGGCGGTGGCGAGGAGGAGGAGAGTGCACCTTGGCGCAGCTCCCCGGTCCTCCCAGCCTTGACATGTGGTGGCTTCGGTGGGCGCTGACCAGGGCCCGCCGGTCGCGGATCGTCTTTGTTTGCGATGGCGGCGAGGCTACTCGATGGTGGCCTCCACTGTCCGAGCTTCTCGCGGCGGGAGGGAAGTCGAGGAGCGCAGTCGCGTGCCAAAGCTTCCGCGGCATAGGCGGCGGCATTTACTGCGTGGATCATGGCGCGCTTCGACTTCTAACTATGTTAGAAGGAGCTCCGTTACGACCCAGCGGCTGCGTGCCATTTTCACCAGCGCTTTGGCGAGCGTGCTGAACCCCTTCATCTTGCCGATGACGCACAGGGCTCTTCCCACGGCGGTGCCCAGGGTCACCAACGTGGTGACGCTGCTCGGCGTGCACACCATGGTAAGAATGCGCAGTGGTCGCCGGTGTAGGTGTCCTGGAGGTCGCCGCGCCGCCCGGAGTCGGCACAACGACGCCCCTGGAGGGCCCCACGCCGCCTGCGGGGGCCCAGCTCCATCTTGGATCCAGCAACGTGTAGCCGGTCGTCTGGCGCGCGAACGACGCCGCTCGCCAGGCTCCGACTACCTGGGCGATGTTGGTGCTCGCGGGCTGCGGCCCGGGTCCTGTCAGCGACCGGTCCGCTGCTCGTCCGCACCGGCACGGGTTGTTCGGCTCCCAACGAGTCGACCGCCGTGGCCGTCTTCTTCTTAGGGGCCATGGTGACGAAGAACTACTAGGCTGACCACTAGACCAGATTCTCACAATTGTGCCCCCTACCTGGCACGCCAAAGATGTCGGTGTGGAACGACACCTGTGGGATCACAAGAATCCCTACTACGGTTGCCGGGGCGCAGGGTTGCGAGGAGAGCAGGGCTAGTAGACAGCACAAGGATCATTTACCCAGGTTCGGGCCGCGAGGATGCGTAAAACCCTAGTCCTGCTTTGGTAGGTGTATTTCTGAGAGTTCTTGAGCTCTCGAACTAGCTATGGTCATGGCGTGGTTGAAGAGCCGAATCCCCTTCAAGATGCCATGGGCCTCCTTTTATAGTTGAAAGGGCTGCCACGGTGACACAGGGAGGTGGAAAGGCGTCACGATTGCCTGAGCTTATCGCTCAGATAACAGGACAAGAAGCATTTAATGCGTGGCTTAGGTGTCCCCTTGCTTTATCGAGGACGGGGCGAGGCCCATCTCGTCCATCGCCGCTCCTCCTCGCTTCGACACGCGCCCCGGCCAGTGATGCATGTGTGCCATGTAGGCAGGCAGGCAGCTGGGTGGCACGGTGGTGGAGCCTTCACAAAGATCTGCATGCCACCACGCATGCGCTTGATGAGTTGGCTTGGGAGCTGCATGTTGCCACGCAGGTGCCCGCCCAGCTTGTTGGGCTGGCAGCTGCATGGGAACGGTGGTGGAAGCTTGGTTGGTCATGGGCCAGACGATGGTTCCGCTGGTGTCTTTGGCGAGGGCCTTGCCGGGTGGCCCGGTAAGGGTCTTGCCGTGGCATGCTGTCGTCCCCGGCAAGGATCTTGCGAGGGGTCTGGTAGCCTTCCTCGGCAAGGATCTTGCTAAGGATCGTTGTCTTCTAATCCTCATCTGATCTTGAATATGTCTTCACAAAGATCTGCATGCTACCACGGAGGTGCCTCCCGAGCCCTGGCCCCACGTGGATGATGGTGTTGGGGATCGTGGGCTCAAGGGTGGCTCACTCTGTTGGTGTGGGGCGAGCTGCCCCGGCAAGGGTCTTGCCGGGGCCGCTGAGGCCGCCCGGCAAGGGTCTTACCGGGGGAACCTGCTTTGTCCCTCTGGTCTTTGTGGTCTTGGCCTTGGTGTTTCCTTGATTGTCTCGGGCTTCGGCCTTACCTTGTCTCACCTCCCCTGTTCTGCTTGGTGAGGTCGTGGGCGCGGCTCTGACTGCTCGTGAACAGGTAAAGGGGTACAAAAGTGTGCCCCTCTTTTTGTACACCGACACTCTCTCTCGTGTTCTTGAGGTGGTACGAACCTGATGTATCACGAGCTTTGCTATTATAGTTAGATCTTATGATGTTTCTCCCCCTCTACTCTCTTGTAATGGATTGAGTTTTCCCTTTGAAGTTATCTTATCAGATTGAGTCTTTAAGGATTTGAGAACACTTGATGTATGTCTTGCATGTGCTTCTCTGTGGTGACAATGGGATATCACGTGATTCACTTGATGTATCCTTTGGTGATCAACTTACGGGTTCAGCTCATGAACTTATGCATAGGGGTTGGCACACGTTTTCGTCTTGATTCTCCGGTAGAAACTTTGGGGCACTCTTTAAAGTTCTATGTGTTGGTTGAGTAGATGAATCTGAGATTGTTTGATGCATATCGTATAATCATACCCACGGATACTTGAGGTGACATTGGAGTATCTAGGTGACATTAGGGTTTTGGTTGATTTTTGTCTTAAGGTGTTATTCTAGTACGAACTCTATGATAGATCGATCCGAAATAATAACTTTGAGGTGGTTTCGTAGCCTACAATAATCTCCTCGTTTGTTCTCTGCTATTAGTGACTTTGGAGTGACTCTTTGTTGCATGTTGAGGGATAGTTATATGATCCAATTATGTTATTATTGTTGAGAGAACTTGCACTAGTGAAAGTATGAAACCTAGGCCTTGTTTCAAAGCATTGCAATACCGTTTGTGCTCGCTTTTATCAATTGCTACCTTGCTGTTTTTATATTTTTAGATTACAAAAACCTATATCTACCATCCATATTGCACTTGTATCACCATCTCTACGCCGAACTAGTGCACCTATACAATTTACCATTGTATTGGGTGTGTTGGGGACACAAGAGACTCTTTGTTATTTGGTTGCAGGGTTGTTTGAGAGAGACCATCTTCATCCTCGCCTCCCACGGATTGATAAACCTTAGGTCATCCACTTGAGGAAATTTGCTCTTGTCCTACAAACCTCTCACTTGGAGGCCCAACAACGTCTACAAAAAGAAGGTTGCGTAGTAGACATCAAGCAGTTTACAAGCCGCTGTTGGGAGGTGAGTGCTTGAAGGTATATCTTTAGATCTTGCAATCAAATCTTTTAGTTTCTTGTTTTATCACTAGTTTAGTTTATAAAAGAAAACTACAAAAAAATGGAATTGAGGGTGCCTCATATGCTTCATCTTTTTAATATCTTTCATGAGAATAAGGATTCTGATAATTGTGCTCAATTGCTAGAGGAAGAATGCATTAGAATGTTTGCCACTAAATATTTGAATGATGAGCATGATTGCAATGTTGTTAGTACGAATTCCTTGAATATCCATGATGCTAATGATATGCAAAGCCACAAGCTTGGGGAAGCTTGTGTTTGATGAAGATGATATTTTTTGTCCCGCAAGTTTTGATGAGCAAATTTATTATGATGAAAGCATGCCTCCTACTTATGATGATTATATTGATAAAAGTAGATTTGGAGAGGTCATGACTTTATTTAGTGATGAATCCACTATTTCAGAAGAGGTTCCAATTGATTATGAGAACAAAGTTGCTATCTATGATGATTATTGTGATGACTTGTATGCTATTAAGAATAATGATAACCACGAAATCTTGTCATCATGATTTTAGTTTTCAATTGGATTATGCCTCACATGATAATTATTTTGTTGAGTTTGCTCCCACTATTATTCATGAGAAGAATTTTGCTTGTGTCGAGAGTAGTAAATTTTCTATGCTTGTAGATCATGAAAAGAATGCTTTATGTGATAGTTATATTGTTGAATTCATTCATGATTCTACTGAAAATTATTATGAGGGAGGAACATATGCTTGTAGGAATTGCAATAATATCAAGTTTCCTCTCTATGTGCTTAAAGTTTTGAAGTTATGCTTGTTTTGCCTTCTTATGCTAGTAGATTATTGTTCCCATAAATTGTTTGCTCACAAAATCCCTATGCATAGGAAGTGGGTTAGACTTAAATGTGCTAGTCATATTCTTCATGATGCTCTCTTTATGTTCCAATTCTTATCCTTTATGTGAGCATCATTGAAATCATCATGCCTGGCTAGGGGCGTTAAGTGATAGCGCTTGTTGGGAGGCAACCCGATTTTAATTTTGTTCTTTACTTTTTTCTCCTGTTTAGTAATAAATAATTCATCTATCCTTTGGTTAGATGTGGTTTTATGTTTTAATTAGTGTTTGTGCCAAGTAGATGAAGGAAATATGCCCTAGAGGCAATAATAAAGTTATTATTTATTTCCTTATATCATGATAAATGTTTATTATTCATGCTAGAATTGTATTAACCGGAAACATAATACATGTGTGAATACATAGACAAACAGATAGTCACTAGTATGCCTCTACTAGACTAGCTCATTAATCGAAGATGGTTATGTTTCCTAACCATAGACATGTGTTGTCATTTGATTAATGGGATCACATCATTAGGAGAATGATGTGATTGACATGACCCATTCCGTTAGCTTAGCACTTGATCGCTTAGTATATTGCTATTGCTTTCTTCATGACCTATACATGTTCCTGTAACTATGAGATTATGCAACTCCGTTTACGGAGGAACACTTTGGTACTACCAAACGTCACAACGAATCGGGTGATTATAAAGGAGTACTACAGTGTCTCCAAAGGTACTTGTTGGGTTGGCGTATTTGAGATTAGGTTTTGTCACTCCGATTGTCGGAGAGGTATCTCTGGGCCTTCTCGGTAATACACATCACATAAGCCTTGCAAGCATTACAACTAATGAGTTAGTTGTGAGATGATGTATTACGGAACGAGTAAAGAGACTTACCATGAACGAGATTGAACTAGGTATTGGATACCGACGATCGAATCTCGGTAAGTAACATACCGATGACAAAAGGAACAACGATATCGTTATGCGGTTTGACCGATAAAGATCTTCGTAGAATATGTAGGAACCAATATGGGCATCCAGGTTCCGCTATTGGTTATTGACCGAGAATGGTTCTAGGTCATGTCTACATAGTTCTCGAACCCGTAGGGTCCGCACGCTTAACGCTTCGATGACAGTTCATTATGAGTTTATAAGTTTTGATGTATCGAAGGTTGTTCGAGTCCGGATGTGATCACGGACATGACGAGGAGTCTCGAAATGGTCGAGACATAAAGATTGATATATTGGAAGCCTATGTTTGGACTTCGGAAAGGTTCCGGATGAAAACAGGAAGTTACCGGAACACCGGGGGGTTACCGGAACCCCCCGGGGGGTCAATGGGCCTTGATGGGCCATAGGGAGAAGAGGAAGGGCCGGCCAGGGCAGGCCGCGCGCCCCCCTCCCCCTCTAGTCCGAATAGGACAAGGAGAGGGGCGGCGCCCTTCCCTCTTCCCCCTCCCCAATCCTATTCCAACTAGGAAAGGGGGGTCCTACTCCCGGTGGGAGTAGGACTCCTCCAGGCGCGCCCCCCTTGGGCTGGCCGCACCCCCCCTTGCTCCTTTATATACGGGGCCAGGGGGGCACCCCAGAACACACAAGTTGATCTACGGATCGTTCCTTAGCCGTGTGCGGTGCCCCCCTCCACCATATTCCACTTCGGTCATATCGTCGTGGAGCTTAGGCGAAGCCCTGCGCCGGAGAAGTCATATCGTCATGAGCTTAGGCGAAGCCCTGCGTCGGTGGAGCATCATCATCGTCACCACGCCGTCGTCGATGGAACTCATCCCGACACTTTGCTGGATCGGTCCGGGATCGTCATCGAGCTGAACGTGTGCAGAACTCGGAGGTGCCGTACGTTCGGTGCTTGGATCGGTCGGATCGTGAAGACGTACGACTACATCAACCGCGTTGTTATAACGCTTCCGCTTTTGGTCTATGAGGGTACGTGGACAGACACTCTCCCCTCTCGTTGCTATGCCATCACCATGGTCTTGCGTGTGCGTAGGGAAATTTTGAAATTACTACGTTCCCCAACAGTGGCATCCGAGCCTGGTTTTATGCGTTGATGTCATATGCACGAGTAGAACACAAGTGAGTTGTGGGCGATATAAGTCATACTGCTTACCAGCATGTCATACTTTGGTTCGGCGGTATTGTGAGATGAAGCGCCCGGACCGACATTACGCCAGACGCTTACGCGAGACTGGTTTCACCGCTTGAGCACTAGTTGCTTAAAGGTGACCGGCGGGTGTCAGTTTCTCTCACTTTAGTTGAACCGAGTGTGGCTACGCCCGGTCCTTGCAAAGGTTAAAACAGCACCAACTTGACAAACTATCGTTGTGGTTTTGATGCGTAGGTAAGAACGGTTCTTGCTCAGCCCGTAGCAGCCACGTAAAACTTGCAACAACAAAGTAGAGGACGTCTAACTTGTTTTTGCAGGGCATGTTGTGATGTGATGTGGTCAAGACGTGATGCTATATTTTATTGTATGAGATGATCATGTTTTGTAACCGAAGTTATCGGCAATGGCAGGAGCCATATGGTTGTCGCTTATTGTATGAAATGCAAAGCCATGTAATTGCTTTACTTTATCACTAAGCAGTAGCGATAGTCGAGAAGCAATAGTTGGCGAGACGACAACGATGCTACGATGGAGATCAAGGTGTCGCGCCGGTGACGATGGTGATCATGGCGGTGCTTGGCGATGGAGATCACAAGCACAAGATGATGATGACCATATCATATCACTTATATTGATTGCATGTGATGTTTATCCTTTATGCATCTTATCTTGCTTTGATTGACGGTAGCATTATAAGATGATCTCTCACTAAAATTATCAAGAAGTGTTCTCCCGAGTATGCACCGTTGCGAAAGTTCTTCGTCTTTGAGACACCACGTGATGATCGGGTGTGATAGGCTCTACGTTCAAATACAACGGGTGCAAAACAGTTGCGCACGCGGAATACTCAGGTTAAACTTGACGAGCCTAGCATATAACAGATATGGCCTCGAACACGGAGACCGAAGGTCGAAACGTGAATCATATAGTAGATATGATCAACATAGTGATGTTCACCATTGAAACTACTCCATCTCACGTGATGATCGGACATGGTTTAGTTGATTTGGATCACGTAATCACTTAGATGACTAGAGAGATGTCTGCTAAGTGGGAGGTTTTAATATGATTAATTAAACTTAAATTTATCATGAACTTAGTACCGATAGTATTTTGCTTGTCTATGTTTACTTGTAGATAGATGGCTCGTCTTTGTTGTTCCGTTGAATTTTAATGCGTTCCTTGAGAAAGCAAAGTTGAAAGATGATGGTAGCAATTACACGGACTGGGTCCGTAATTTGAGGATTATCCTCATTGCTGCACGTAAGAATTACGCCCCGAAGCACCGCTGGGTGCCAGTGCCTGCTGCAGAGCAACGCCGAAGTTGTGAACGTCTGGCGAGCAAAGCTGATGACTACTCGATAGTTCGATGTGCCATGCTTTACGGCTTAGAACCGGGTCTTCAACGACGTTTTGAACGTCATGGAGCATATGAGATGTTCCAGAGTTGAAGTTAATATTTCAAGCAAATGCCCGGATTGAGAGATATGAAGTCTCCAATAAGTTCTATAGCTGCAAGATGGAGGAGAATAGTTACACAAGGTGAACATATACTCAAAATGTCCGGGTATAATAATCACTTGATTCAACTGGGAGTTACTCTTCCGGATGATAGTGTCATTGATGAATTCTCCAATCATCGCCACCAAGCTACAAGAGCTTCGTGATGAACTATAATATGCAAGGGATGACCAAAACAATTCCCGAGCTCTTCGCAATGCTAAAAGCAGCGGAGGTAGAAATCAAGAAAGAGCATCAAGTGTTGATGGTCAACAAGACCACTAGTTTCAAGAAAAGGGCAAAGGAAAGAAGAAGGAACTTCAAAAGAACAGCAAGAAAGTTGCTGCTCAAGAGAAGAAACCCAAGTCTGGACCTAAGCCTGAAACCGAGTGTTTTTACCGCAAGCAAACTGGACATTTGAAGCGGAACTGCCCCAAGTATTTGGCGGATAAGAAGGATGGCAAGGTGATCAAAGGTATATGTGATATACATGTTATTGATGTGTACCTTACTAATACTCGCAGAGTACACGGTATTTGATATGGTTACATTGCTAATATTTGCAACTCAAACAGGAACTACGGATTGCGAAGATTGGCTAAGGACGAGGTGACGATCTTGCGTGGGAAATGGTTCCAAAGTCGATGTGATCGCGGTCGGCACGCTACCTCTACATCTACCATCGGGATTAGTTTTAGACCTAAATAATTGTTATTTGGTGCCGCGTTAAGCATGAACATTATATCTGGATCTTGTTTGATGCGAGACGGTTATTCATTTAAGACAGAGAATAATGGTTGTTCTATTTATATGAATAATATCTTTTATGGTCATGCACCCTTGAAGAGTGGTCTATTTTATTGAATCTCGATAGTAGTAGTACACATATTCATAGTGTTGAAACCAAAAGATGCAGAGTTGATAATGATAATGCAACTTATTTGTGGCACTTGCCGTTTAGGTCATATCGATGTAAAACGCATGAAGAAACTCCATCTTGATGGGCTTCGGAATCACTTGATTATGAATCACTTGGTACTTGCGAACCGTGCCTCATGGGCAAGATGACTAAAACGCCGTTCTCCTGAACTATGGAGCGAGCAACTGATTTGTTGGAAATCATACATACTGATGTTTGTGGTCCAATGAATGTTGAGGCACGCGGCGGGTATCGTTATTTTCTCACCTTCACAGATGATTTGAGCAGATATGGGTATATCTACTTAATGAAACACAAATCGAAAAGTTCAAAGAATTTCAGAGTGAAGTGGAAAATCATCGTAACAAGAAAATAAAGTTTCTACGATCGGATCGTGGAGGAGAATATTTGAGTTACGAGTTTGGTTTACATTTGAAACAATGTGGAATAGTTTAAGCAACTCACGCCACCCGAACACCACAGAGAAATGGTGTGTCCGAACGTCGTAATCGTACTTTACTTGATATGGTGCGATCTATGATGTCTCTTACTGATTTACCGCTATCGTTTTGGGGATATGCTTTAGAGACGGCCGCATTCACGTTAAATAGGGCACCATCTAAGTCCGTTGAGACGACACCGTATGAACTGTGGTTTGGCAAGAAACCAAAGTTGTCGTTTCTTAAAGTTTGGGGCTGCGATGCTTATGTGAAGAAACTTCAACCAGATAAGCTCGAACCCAAATCGGAGAAATGTGTCTTCATAGGATACCCAAAGGAGACTGTTGGGTACACCTTCTATCACAGATCTGAAGGCAAGGTTTTCGTTGCTAAATTCGGATCCTTTCTAGAGAAGGAGTTTCTCTCGAAAGAAGTGAGTGGGAGGAAAGTAGAACTTGATGAGATAATTGTATCTGCTCCCTTATTGGAAGGTAGTTCATCACAAGAAACGGTTCCTGTGACAACTACACCAATTAGTGAGGAAACTAATGATGATGATCATGAAGCTTGAGATCAAGTTACTCTTGAACTTCGTGAGGTCAACCAGAGTAAAATACGCACTGAGTGGTACGGTAATCCTATTACGAAGTCATGTTACTTGACCATGGCGAACCTACAAACTATGAAGAAGCGATGGTGAGCCCAGATTCATGCGAAATGGCTGGAAGCCATGAAATCTGAGATGGGATCCATGTATGAGAACAAAGTATGGACTTTGGTTGACTTGCCCGATGATCGGCAAGCCATTGAGAATAAATGGATCTTTAAGAAGAAGACCGACGCCGATGGTAATGTAATCGTCTACAAAGCTCGACTTGTTGCAAAAGGTTTTCGACAAGTTCAAGGGGTTGACTACGATGAGACTTTCTCACCAGTGGCGATGCTTAAGTCTGTCCGAATCATGTTAGCAATTGCCGCATTTTATGATTATGAAATTTGGCAAATGGATGTAAAATTGCATTCTTGAATGGATTTCTAGAAGAAGAGTTGTATATGATGCAACCAGAAGGTTTTGTTGATCCAAAGGGTGCTAACAAAGTGTGCAAGCTCCAACGATCAATTTATGGTGCAGTGCAAGCCTCTCGGAGTTAGAATAAATGCTTTGATAGTGTGATCAAAGCATATGGTTTTATCTGAGACTTTTGGAGAAGCTCAGATTTACAAGAAAGTGAGTGGGAGCTCAGAGCATTTCGATATTATATGTGGACGACATATTGTTGATTGGAAATGATATAGAATTTCTGGATAGCATAAAAGGATACTTGAATAAAAGTTTTTCAATGAAAGACCTCGGTGAAGCTGCTTACATATTGGGCATCAAGATCTATAGAGATAGATCAAGACGCTTAATTGGACTTTCACAAAGCACATACCTTGATAAAGTTTTGAAGAAGTTCAAAATGGATCGAGCAAAGAAAGGTTTTTACCAGATTACAAGGTGTAAGATTGAGTCGACTCAATGCCCGACCACAATGAGAAGATAGAGAGAAATGAAAGATGTTCCTATGCTTCAGCCATAGGCTCTATCATGTATGCAATGCTGTGTACCAAACTGGACGATGCTTAGCTGTAAGCTTGGCAGGAAGGTACCAAAGTAATCCAGAGTGGATCATCGGACAGCGGTCAAGAACATCCTGAAATACCGAAAAGGACTAAGGATATGTTTCTCGATATGGAGGTGACAAAGAGCTAGTCGTAAATGGTTACGTCGATGCAAGCTTTGACACCGATCCGGACGATTCTAAATCGCAAACCGGATACGTATTTTTATTAAGCGGTGGAGCTGTCGGTTGGTGCAGTTCTAAACAAAGCGTCGTGGCGGGATCTACATGTGAAGCGGAGTACATAGCTGCTTGAAGCAGCAAATGAAGGAGTCTGGATGAAAGAGTTCATTTCCGATCTAGGTGTCATACCTAGTGCATCGGGACCAATGAAGATCTTCTGTGACAATCTTGGTGCAATTGCCTTGGCAAAGGAATCCAGATTTCACAAGAGGACCAAGCATATCAAGAGACGCTTCAATTCCATTGGGACCAAGTCCAAGTGGGAGACATAGAGATTTGCAAAATACATACGGATCTGAATGTTGCGCACCCGTTGACTAAGCCTCTTCCACGAGCAAAACATGATCAGCACCAAGACTCCATGGGTGTTAGAATCATTCTTGTGTAATCTAGATTATTGACTCTAGTGCAAGTGGGAGATCAAGGAAATATGCCCTAGAGGCAATAATAAAGTTATTATTTATTTCCTTATATCATGATAAATGTTTATTATTCATGCTAGAATTGTATTAACCGGAAACATAATACATGTGTGAATACATAGACAAACAGATAGTCACTAGTATGCCTCTACTAGACTAGCTCATTAATCAAAGATGGTTATGTTTCCTAACCATAGACATGTGTTGTCATTTGATTAATGGGATCACATCATTAGGAGAATGATGTGATTGACATGACCCATTCCGTTAGCTTAGCACTTGATCGCTTAGTATATTGCTATTGCTTTCTTCATGACCTATACATGTTCCTGTAACTATGAGATTATGCAACTCCGTTTACGGAGGAACACTTTGGGTACTACCAAACATCACAACGAATCGGGTGATTATAAAGGAGTACTACAGGTGTCTCCAAAGGTACTTGTTGGGTTGGCGATTTGAGATTAGGTTTTGTCACTCCGATTGTCGGAGAGGTATCTCTGGGCCTTCTCGGTAATACACATCACATAAGCCTTGAAAGCATTACAACTAATGAGTTAGTTGTGAGATGATGTATTACGGAACGAGTAAAGAGACTTACCAATGAACGAGATTGAACTAGGTATTGGATACCGACGATCGAATCTCGGGTAAGTAACATACCGATGACAAAGGAACAACGATATCGTTATGCGGTTTGACCGATAAAGATCTTCGTAGAATATGTAGGAACCAATATGGGCATCCAGGTTCCGCTATTGGTTATTGACCGAGAATGGTTCTAGGTCATGTCTACATAGTTCTCGAACCCGTAGGGTCCGCACGCTTAACGTTTCGATGACAGTTCATTATGAGTTTATAAGTTTTGATGTACGAAGGTTGTTCGAGTCCGGATGTGATCACGGACATGACGAGGAGTCTCAAATGGTCGAGACATAAAGATTGATATATTGGAAGCCTATGTTTGGACTTGGAAAGGTTCGGATGAAAACAGAAGTTATGGAACACCGGGGTTACGGAACCCCGGGGTCAATGGGCCTTGATGGGCCATAGGGAGAAGAGGAAGGGCGGCCAGGGCAGGCCGCGCCCCCTCCCCTCTAGTCCGAATAGGACAGGAGAGGGGCGGCGCCCCTTCCCTCTTCCCTCCCCAATCCTATTCCAACTAGGAAGGGGAGTCCTACTCCTGGGAGTAGGACTCCTCCAGCGCCGCTTCTTGGGCTGGCCGCACCCCCCTTGCTCCTTTATATACGGGGCAGGGGGCACCCTGAACACACAAGTTGATCTACGGATCGTTCCTTAGCCGTGTGCGGTGCCCCTCCACCATATTCCACTTCGTCATATCGTCATGAGCTTAGGCGAAGCCTGCGCGGAGAAGTCATATCGTCGCGGAGCTTAGGCGAAGCCCTGCGTCGGTGGAGCACCATCATCGTCACCACGCCGTCGTCTTGACGGAACTCATCCCGACACTTTGCTGGATCGGAGTCCGGGATCGTCATCGAGCTGAACGTGTGCGAACTTCGGAGGTGTCGTGCGCTCGGTGCTTGGATCGGTCGGATCGTGAAGACGTCGACTACATCAACAGCGTTGTTATAACGCTTCGCTTTCGGTCTCACGAGGGTACGTGGACGACACTCTCCCCTCTCGTTGCTATGCCATCACCATGGTCTTGCGTGTGCGTAGGGAAATTTTTGAAATTACTACGTTCCCCAACAGTAGAATCTTTGGAAAGACTTGGGTGAAGTCTTTATGATCATGCTGTAAAAAAATAGAAACTTTAGCGCTCACGAGATGTGCTTCCATTTTTTACTGGAGAGTGCTTTTTGGTTGATTCTTTTTGCAGATGATTAATAGACAAATTACTCAGATCCAAAAAATTATTTTAGAATTTTTGGTGTTCCATAAGTATACGTTTGATACCGATTACTACAGACTGTTCTGTTTTTGACAGATTCTGTTTTCATTGTGTTGTTTGCTTATTTTGATGAATCTATGAGTAGTATCGGAGGGTATGAACCATAGATAAGTTGGAATACATTAGCTATTACACCAATATGAATTTAGAATGAGTTCACAACAGTACCTAAGTGGTGATTTATTTTCTTATACTAACGGAGCTTACGAGTTTTCTGTTAAGTTTTGTGTTGTGAAGTTTTCAAGTTTTGGGTAAAGCTTGGATGGACTATGGAATAAGGAGTGGCAAGAGCCTAAGCTTGGGTATGCCCAAGGCACCCCAAGGTAATATTCAACGACAACCAAGAGCCTAAGCTTGGGGATGCCCCGGAAGGCATCCCCTCTTTCGTCTTCGTTCATCGGTAACTTTACTTGGAGCTATATTTTTATTCACCACATGATATGTGTTTTGCTTGGAGCGTCAATTTATTTTGTTAGGATTTGCTTTCTGTCATTTAGAATAATGTTTTGCATATTTTATTGCAATAAAAGTGGCATTGATAGCCTTTTCTATGCATACTTTACAAGTCTCCATGTTGCTTTTTGAAAACAGAGAGTTTACCGCTATTGCAAAAATTCCCTAGAAAAGTCAGGATGTGATAAAATGTTGAAACCTTTTGCATAATAAGATCTGATAAATTTACTACAGTGGGAATTTTCTTTCATAATTTTTGGAGGTAGGGAAGTATGAATCTTGCTGCATTCTTTACAGACTGTTCTGTTTAGGTAGATTGATGGTATGTTTGCATTGTTTGCATATGTTTGCTTCTTTAATGATTCTTTTTTAGGATAGGACTATTAAATATGCATAGGCATTTAGTATGCAATGTTAATAATAATTTTAGTGATTTGCTACAGTATAGTATGATAAGGTTTTTCAATTGGTTTATACTAACTTATCTCACGAGTCCTTGATCACTATGTTCTGAGATTGATGTTGCTATGACTTTTCTATGCTTAATGCTTGTCACTAGGGCCCGAGTGCCATGATTTCAGATCTGAACCTATTATGTTTTCATGAATATATATGAGTTCTTGATCCTATCTTGCAAGTCTATAGTCACCTACTATGTGTTATGATCCGGCAACCCCGAAGTGACAATAATCGGGACCACTCCCGGTGATGACCATAGTTTGAGGAGTTCATGTATTCACTATGTGCTAATGCTTTGTTCCGGTTCTCTATTAAAAGGAGGCCTTAATATCCCTTAGTTTCCAATAGGACCCCGCTGCCACGGGAGGGTAGGACAAAAGATGTCGTGCAAGTTATTTTCCATAAGCACGTATGACTATATACGGAATACATGCCTACATTACATTGATGAATTGGAGCTAGTTCTGTGTCACCCTATGTTATGACTGTTACATGATGAACCGCATCCGGCATAATTATCCATCACTAATCCGGTGCCTACGAGTTTTCCATATACTGGTTCTCGCTTATTTACTTTCCCACTGCTACTGTTACAATCACTACAAAATACCAAAAATATTTACTATTGCTTGCATAACTCATTTGTTACCGTTACCACCACTATCATATTACTTTGCTACTAAACACTTTGTTGCAGATACTAAGTTTCCAAGTGTGGTTGAATTGACAACTTAGCTGCTAATACTTGAGAATATTCTTTGGCTCCCCTTGTGTCGAATCAATAAATTTGGGTTGAATACTCTACCCTCGAAAACTGTTGCGATCCCCTATACTTGTGGGTTATCAAGACTTTTTTCTGGCGCCGTTGCCGGGGAGCATAGCTCTATTGTTTGAGTCACTTGGGATTTATATCTGCTGGACACTATGAAGAACTTGAAAGACGAGAAAACAAAAATTTATCACTCAACTATGAGGGGAGGTAAGGAACTTCCATCTAGCTCCGCACTTGATTCACCTTCTGTTATGAGTAAGCTTGCGACACCTAAACCTGCTTCTGCTATTCGTTCCGATATGTCGCATGTTATTGATGATGCCACTTCTGCTATGCATGATACTTATGATGAAACTGCTTCTATGCCTGATACTACTGTGCCCCTTAGTGAATTTCTTGATGAACAAATTGCTAGGGCTAGAGAGAAAGAAATTATTGAATCTGAATACGATGATGAAAGTGATGATGAAAATATGCATGTTATTCCTGAGGGTTATGTTTTTGATATGGAATCTTCTGCCGCTATTTTAGCTTGCAAAGATAGATATGAGCTCAAGAGGTTATTAGTTAAATGGAACAAATAATCACTCAGAGATAAAATGAAACCTGACCCTGCTTTTGCTACTTCACCTATTTGTGTTCCCGATAAGGATTATGAGTTCTCTGTTGATCCTGATACAATTACTTTGGTTGAATCTGATCATTTTTATGCCTATGAATCTGAAACTGTTGTGGCACATCTTACTAAATTAAATGATATAGCCGCCCTGTTTACTAATGATGAGAGATCGCGCTACTTTTATATACTTAAAATATTTCCTTTCTCATTAAAGGGTGATGCTAAGATATGGTTTAATTCTCTTGATCATGGTTGTGTGCGTAGTCCCCAGGATATGATTTATTACTTCTCTGCTAAATATTTCCCTGCTCATAAGAAACAAGCTGCTTTGAGGGAAATATACAACTTTGTGCAAATTAAAGAAGAGAGTCTCCCGCAAGCTTGGGGGAGGCTTCTCAAGCTACTTAATGCTTTGCCTGATCATCCTCTTAAGAAACCTGAAACACTTGATATCTTTTATAATGGACTAACCGATGCTTCCAGAGATTACTTTGATAGTTGTGCTGGTTCTCTTTTCAGGGAAAGAACACCCGATGAAGCTGAAATTCTATTGAACAATATATTGACAAATGAAAATAATTGGGCACCTCCTGAGCCAGCTCCAGCTCCAATTAATGAGCCTATTCCTAAACCAACTCCGAAGAAGAGAGGTGTTCTATTTCTCGGTCCCGAAGATATGCAAGAGGCAAAGAAATCTATGAAAGAAAAAGGTATTAAAGCTGAAGATGTTAAGAATTTACCTCCTATTGAAGAAATACATGGTCTTAATTTACCGCCTGTTGAAGAAGTATATGATCTCAATTCTTTATTCACTGAAGAACCTCCTGATCCCGATATCCCGACACAGGTAGTAAAGGTAAATTCTAGAAACTTTTTGAGCGCTTTTCCTCCCAAACCATCCAAGAAAAAGGCATGGGTTTCTTATCCCGACCCATGCCTTTTCCTCCCAAACCATCCAAGAAAAAGGATGATGAGGATTTTGAGCGCTTCGCTAAAATGATTAGACCTATCTTTTTACGTATGCGATTGACTGATGTGCTCAAAACAAATCCTTATGCTAAGTACATGAAAGATATCATTACTAATAAAAGAAAGATACCGGAAGATTTCCACCATGCTTGCTAATAATACTTTTAAGGGTGGAATACCAAAGAAACTTGGAGATCCCGGAGTACCTACTATACCATGCTCCATTAAAAGAAATTATATTAAAACTGCTTTATGTGATCTTGGAGCCGTGTTAGTGTTATGCCTCTCTCTTTATATCGTAGACTTGATTTGAATAAGTTGACACCTACTGAAATATCTTTGCAAATGGCTGATAAATCAACTGCTATACCCGTCGGTATTTGTGAGGATGTGCCTTTTGTGGTTGCAAACGTTACTATTTTAACGGACTTTGTTATTCTTGATATTCCCGAGGACGATAGCATGTCTATTATTCTTGGAAGACCTTTTCTTAATACTGCAGGGTCTGTTATTGATTGCAACAAAGGCAATGTCACTTTTCATGTTAATGGTAATGAGCATACGGTACACTTTCCGAGGAAACAACCTCAAGTTCATAGTATCAACTCCATTGGGAAAATTCCATCGATTATATTTGGAAGTTTTGAATTTCCTCTTCCTACTGTCAAAAAGAAATATGATATACTTATTATAGGGGATGTGCATATCCCCGTGGAGGTAACTTAGTGTTATTCGAAATTTCTCCGGTTCCATGATTATCGGAATGAGTTTGTTAACAAGACTTGATCAACCTTGTTAGTGGATTCCTTTTGATGAGCATGAGACGGATGAAACTAGAAGCACAAACTTCTGTACCCCTTCTATACTTTCTGTTATTTAGTTGAAATAAAGTAAAAATAGTATTTTTCTGTCTGTTCCCTGACTTATCCGTGCAATATAAAAATATCCCGAAAATAAAAGTCCTCAGAATGCCATGCCAATTTCATATGATTTTTTCAGGAATATTTCAGGATTTACTGTGCAAAAATTACATGGGAGCTGCCACTGCCACGAGGGTGGAGGCGCGCCCTACCTCCTGTGGCGCACCCCTGCCTCGTGGGCCCACGGTGGCCCTCCTCCACTTACCCTGCACCCATCTTCTTCCTCTGCCTCACACAAACCCTAAAACCAACTCAAGCACGAGTTCCAAATGCACTTTTGCTGTGATTTTCGATCTCCTTGCTCAAAGCACCTCTCGCAAAACTGCTTGGGGAGATTGTTCCTTGGTATGTGACTCCTCCATTGGTCCAATTAGTTTTTGTTCTAGTGCTTTATTCTTTGCATATTTGTGCTGCATAGGTGACCATGTTCTTGAGCTTGCATGTCAAATTTATATGGTTCCAAGTAGTTCTAATGCTTGATATAGGCTCTAGGCACTTGTAGGAGTAGTTGCTTGTTGGGGAACGTAGTAATTTCAAAAAATTTCCTACGATCACGCAAGACCATGGTGATGGCATAGCAACGAGAGGGGAGAGTATCCGTCCACGCACCCTGAGACCGAAAGCGAAGCGTTATAACAACGCTGTTGATGTAGTCGACGCCTTCACGATCCGACCGATCCAAGCACCGAACGACGGCACCTCCGAGTTCTGCACACGCTCAGCTCGATGACAATCCCGGACTCGATCCAGCAAAGTGTCGGGATGAGTTCCACAAGACGACAGCGTGATGACGATGTTGATGCTCCACCGACGCAGGGCTTCGCCTAAGCTCCGCGACGATATGATTTCTCCGCGCAGGCTTCGCTAAGCTCATGACGATATGACCGAAGTGGAATATGGTGGAAGGGGCACCGCACACGGCTAAGGAAAGATCCGAGATCAACTTGTGTGTTATGGGGTGCCCCCGCCTCGTATATAAAAGGAGCCAAGGGGAGGTGGCCGCCCAAGGGGGAGGCGCACAAGGAGTCCTACTCCTCCGGAGTAGGATTCCCCTCCAATCCTAGTTGGATTAGGACTGAGGGGAAAGAGAGAGAGGGGGCGGCCCACCTTTCCTAGTCCTAATAGGACTAGGGAAGGGGGGCGCGCCACCTAGGGCTGCCCTTCTCCTTTCCTCCAAGGCCCACTATGGGCCCATGTAGTCCCCGGGGTTCCGTAACCTCCCTGCATCTCGAAATTCCTGATTTCACTCGAACCTTCCGATGTCCAAATGTAGGCTTCAATATATCAATCTTTATGTCTCGACCATTTCGAGACTCCTCGTCATGTCCGTGATCACATCCGGACTCAACAACCTTCGTGCATCAATACTTATAAACTCATAATGAACTGTCATCGAAACGTTAAGCGTGCAAGGACCCTACGGGTTCGAGAACTATGTAGACATGACCTAGAACCATTCTCGGTCAATAACCAATAGCGGAACCTGGATGCCCATATTGGTTCCTACATATTCTACGAAGATCTTTATCGGTCAAACCGCATAACGACATACGTTGTTCCCTTTGTCATCGGTATGTTACTTACCCGAGATTCGATCGTCGGTATCCAATACCTAGTTCAATCTCGCTACAGTAAGTCTCTTTACTCGCTCCGTAATACATCATCTCACAACTAACTCATTAGTTGTAATGCTTGCAAGGCTTAAGTGATGTGTATTACCGAGAAGGCCTAGAGATACCTCTCCGACAATCGGAGTGACAAAACCTAATCTCAAATACGCCAACCCAACAAGTACCTTTGGAGACACCTGTAGTACTCCTTTATAATCACCCAGCTTATGTTGTGACGCTTGGTAGTACCCAAAGTGTTCCTCCGTAAACGGAGTTGCATAATCTCATAGTTACAGAACATGTATGGGTCATGAAGAAAGCATTAACATACTAAACGATCAAGTGTTAAGCTAACGGAATGGGTCATGTCAATCGATCATTCAACTAATGATGTGACCTTGTTAATCAAATAACAACTCCTTGTTCATGGTTAGGAAACATAACCATCTTTGATTAACAAGCTAGTCAAGTAGACGATACTAGTGACATACTGCTTGTCTATATATTCACACATGTATTATGTTTCCGGTTAATACAATTCTAGCATGAATAATAAACATTTATCATGATATAAGGAAATAAATAATAACTTTATTATTGCCTCTAGGGCATATTTCCTTTAGTCTCCCACTTGCACTAGAGTCAATAATCTAGATTACAAAGTAATGATCCTCACACCCATGGAGTCTTGGTGCTGATCATGTTTTGCTCGTGGAAGAGGCTTAGTCAACGGGTCTGCAACATTCAGATCCGTATGTATTTTGCAAATCTCTATGTCTCCCACTTGACTTGGTCCCGAATGGAATTGAAGCGCCTCTTGATGTGCTTGGTCCTCTTGTGAAATCTGGATTCCTTTGCCAAGGCAATTGCACCAGATTGTCACAGAAGATCTTCATCGGTCCCGATGCACTAGGTATGACACCTAGATCGGAAATGAACTCTTTCATCCGACTCCTTCATTTGCTCGCTCCGAAGCAGCTATGTACTCCGCTTCACATGTAGATCCCGCCACGACGCTTTGTTTAGAACTGCACCAACCGACAGCTCCACCGCTTAATAAAAACACGATCCGGTTTGCGATTTAGAATCGTTCGGATCGTGTCAAAGCTTGCATCGACGTAACCATTTACGACTAGCTCTTTGTCACCTCCATATACGAGAAACATATCCTTAGTCCTTTTCGTATTTCAGATGTTCTTGACCGCTGTCCATGATCCACTCTGGATTACTTTGGTACCTTCCCGCCAAGCTTACAGCCTAAGCATACGCCGTGTCCGGTACACAGATTGCATACATGATAGAGCCTATGGTGAAGCATAGGAACATCTTTCATTTTCTCTATCTTCTGCTGTGGTCGGGCATTGAGTCCGACTCAATCTTACACCTTGTAATACAGTAAAAACCTTTCTTTGCCTCGATCCATTTTGAACTTTTTCAAAACTTTATCAAGGTATGTGCTTTGTGAAAGTCCAATTGCGCCTTGATCTATCTCTATAGATCTTGATGCCCAATATGTAAGCAGCTTCACCGAGGTCTTTCATTGAAAACTTTTATTCAAGTATCCTTTATGCTATCCAGAATTCTATATCATTTCCAATTAATAATATGTCGCCCACATATAATATTAGAAATGCTACAGAGCTCCCACTCACTTTCTTGTAAATACAAAGCTTCTCCAAAAGTCTGTACAAACCCATATGCTTTGATCACACTATCAAAGCGCTTATTCCAACTCCGAGAGGCTTGCACTGCACCATAAATTGATCGTTGGAGCTTGCACACTTTGTTAGCACCCTTTGGATCGACAAAACCTTCTGGTTGCATCATATACAACTCTTCTTCTAGAAATCCATTCAAGAATGCAGTTTTACATCCATTTGCCAAATTTCATAATCATAAAATGCGGCAATTGCTAACATGATTCGGACAGACTTAAGCATCGCTACGGTGAGAAAGTCTCATCGTAGTCAACCCCTTGAACTTGTCGAAAACCTTTCGCAACAAGTCGAGCTTTGTAGACAGTTATATTACCATCGCGCGGTCTTCTTCTTAAAGATCCATTTATTTTCAATGGCTTGCCGATCATCGGGCAAGTCAACCAAAGTCCATACTTTGTTCTCATACATGGATCCCATCTCAGATTTCATGGCTTCCACCATTTTATGAATCTGGGCTCACCATCGCTTCTTCATAGTTCGTAGGTTCGCCATGGTCAAGTAACATGACTTCCGTAATAAGATTACCGTACCACTCCGGTGCGTATTTCACTGTTGACCTCACGGGTTCAAGAGTAACTTGATTTGAAGCTTCATGATCATCATCATTAGTTTCCTCACTAATTGGTGTAGTTGTCACAGAACCATTTCTTGTGATGAACTACTTTCCAATAAGGGAGCAGATCTGATTATCTCATCAAGTTCTACTTTCCTCCCACTCACTTCTTTCGAGAGAAACTCCTTCTCTAGAAAGGATCCGAATTTAGCAACGAAAATCTTGCCTTCAGATCTGTGATAGAAGGTGTACCCAACATCTCCTTTGGGTATCCTATGAAGACACATTTTCCGATTTGGGTTCGAGCTTATCTGGTTGAAGTTTCTTTACATAAGCATCGCAGCCCCAAACTTTAAGAAACGACAACTTTGGTTTCTTGCCAAACCACAGTTCATAAGGCGTCGTCTCAACGGATTTTGACGGTGTCCTATTCAACGTGAATGCGCCGCCTCTAAAGCATAACCCCAAAACGATAGCGGTAAATCGGAAATAGACATCATAGATCGCACCATATCTAGTAAAGTACGACACGACGCTCGACACACCATTTCTCCGTGGTGTTCCGGTGGCGTGAGTTGCAAACTATTCCACATTGTTTCAAATGTAAACCAAACTCAGAACTCAAATATTCTCCTCCACGATCAGATCGTAGAAACTTTATTTTCTTGTTACGATGATTTTCCACTTCACTCAAATTCTTTGAACTTTTCAAATGTTTCAGATTTGTGTTTCATTAAGTAGATATACCCATATCTGCTCAAATCATCTGTGAAGGTGAGAAAATAACGATACCCGCCAAGGCCTCAACATTCATTGACCACAAACATCGGTATGTATGATTTCCAACAAATCAGTTGCTCGCTCCACGCCCGGAGAACGGCGTTTTGTCATCTTGCCCATGAGGCACGGTTCGCAAGTACCAAGTGATTCATAATCAAGTGATTCCGTAAGCCCATCAAGATGGAGTTTCTTCATGCGTTTTACACCGATATGACCTAAACGGCGAAGCCACAAATAAGTTGCACTATCATTATCAACTCTGCATCTTTTGGCTTCAACATTATGAATATGTGTATCACTACCGCCGAGATTCAACAAGAATAGACCATTCTTCAAGGGTGCATGACCATAAAAGATATTACTCATATAAATAGAACAACCATTATTCTCTGATTTAAATGAATAACCGCCTCGCATTAAACAAGATCCAGATATAATGTTCATGCTCAACGCGGCACCAAATAACAATTATTTAGGTCTAAAACTAATCCCAAGGTAGATGTAGAGGTAGCGTGCGATCGCGATCACATCGACTTTGGAACCATTTCCAACGCAAGATCGTCACCTCGCCCTTAGCCAATCTTCGCTAATCCGTAGTTCCTGCTTCGAGTTGCAAATATTAGCAATGTAACCAAAGATCAAATACCAGTACTATCATGCGAGTATTAGTAAGGTACACATCAATAACATGTATATCACATATACCTTTGATCACCTTGCCATCCTTCTTATCCGCCAAATACTTGGGGCAGTTCCGCTCCAAAGGTCCAGTTTGTTTGCAAGAAAACACTCGGCCTGTGCTTAGGTCCGCACTTGGGTTTCTTCTCCCGAGCAGCAACTTGCTTGCTGTTCTTTTGAAGTTTCCTTCTTCTTCCCTTTGCCCTTTTCTTGAAACTAGTGGTCTTGTTGACCATCAACACTTGATGCTCTTTCTTGATTTCTACCTCCGCTGCTTTTAGCATTGCGAAGAGCTCAGAATTGTCTTAGTCATCCCTTGCATATTATAGTTCATCACGAAGCTCTTGTAGTTTGGTGGCAGTGATTGGAGAATTACATCAATGACACTATCATCCGGAAGATTAACTCCCAATTGAATTAAGTGATTGTTATACCTGACATTTTGAGTATGTGCTCACCGATGTAACTATTCTCCTCCATCCTTGCAGCTATAGAACTTATTGGAGACTTCATATCTCTCAATCCGGGCATTTGCTTGAAATATTAACTTCAACTCCTGGAACATCTCATATGCTCCATGACGCTCAAAACGCCGTTGAAGACCCGGTTCTAAGCCGTAAAGCATGGCACATCGAACTATTGAGTAGTCATCACCGCTTTGCGACGCTCACAACTTCGCTCAAGATCTCGCAGAAGAGGCACTGCTACCTAGCGGTGCTTCCAGACGTAATTTTTCGTGCAGCAATGAGGATAATCCTCGTTACGGACCCAATCCGTAATTGCTACCATCATCTTTCAACTTTGCTTTCAAGGAACGCATTAAAATTCAACGAACAACAAAGACGAGCCATCTATCTACAAAGAACATAGACAAGCAAAATACTATCGGTACTAAGTTCATGATAAATTTAAGTTTAATTAATCATATTAAAACCTCCCACTTAGACAGACATCTCTAGTCATCTAAGTGATTACGTGATCCAAATCAACTAAACCATGTTCGATCATCACGTGAGATGGAGTAGTTTCAATGGTGAACATCACTATGTTGATCATATCTACTATATGATTCACGCCGACCTTTCGGTCTCGTGTTCCGAGGCCATATCTGTTATATGCTAGGCTCGCCAAGTTTAACTCGAGTATTCTGCGTGCAAACTGTTTTGCACCCGCTGTATTTGAACGTAGAGCCTATCACACCCGATCATCACGTGGTGTCTCAAAGACGAAGAACTTTCGCAACGGTGCATACTCGTGGAGAACACTTCTTGATAATTTTGGTGAGAGATCATCTTATAATGCTACCGCAATCAAAGCAAGATAAGATGCATAAAGGATAAACATCACATGCAATCAATATAAGTGATATGATATGGTCATCATCATCTTGTGCTTGTGATTCCATCGCCAAGCACCGCCATGATCACCATCGCCACCGGGCGCGACACCTTGATCTCCATCGTAGCATCGTTGTCGCCTCGCCAACTATTGCTTCTACGACTATCGCTACTCCTTAGTGATAAAGTAAAGCAATTACATGGCGTTGCATTTCATACAATAAAGCGACAACCATATGGCTCCTGCGCCATTGCGATAACTCGTTACAAAACATGATCATCTCATACAATAAAATATAGCATCACGCCTTGACCACATCACATCACATCATGCCCCGCAAAAACAAGTTAGACGCCCTCTACTTTGTTGTTGCAAGTTTTACGTGGCTGCTACGGGCTGAGCAAGAACCGTTCTTACCTCGCATCAAAACCACAACGATATTTCGTCAAATAGACTCCGCTTAACCTTCTCAAGGACCGGGCGAGCTACACTCAATTCAACTAAAGTGAGAGAGACAGACACCGCCGGTCACCTTTAAGCAACGAGTGCTCGGAGCGGTGAAACCAGTCTCGCGTAAGCGTACGCGTAATGTCGGTCCGGGCCGCTTCATCTCACAATACCGCTGAACCAAAGTATGACATGCTGGTAGGTAGTATGACTTGTATCGCCCACAACTCACTTGTGTTCTACTCGTGCATATGACATCAACGCATAAAACCAGGCTCGATGCCATCATTGGGGAACGAGTAATTTCAAAAATTTCCACGATCACGCAAGACCATGGTGATGGCATAGCAACGAGAGGGGAGAGTATCCGCCCACGCACTGTGAGACCGAAAGCGAAGCGTTATAACAACGCTGTTGATGTAGTCGACGCCTTCACGATCCGACCGATCCAAGCACCGAACGTCACGGCACCTCCGAAGTTCGCACACGCTCAGCTCGATGACAATCCCGGACCGATCCAGCAAAGTGTCGGGATGAGTTCCGTCAAGACGACGGCGTGATGACGATGTTGATGCTCCACCGACGCAGGGCTTCGCCTAAGCTCCGCGACGATATGACCGAAGTGGAATATGGTGGAAGGGGGCACCGCACACGGCTAAGGAAAGATCCTGTAACGCCCCCGATGCGGCTATATCTCCCACGTGTCGAGGGACGACTTAGAGGCATAACCGCATTGAAAGCAATGTCGCAAATGAGGTAATCTTCACACAACCCATGTAATAATTAAGGAAAGAAACATAGTTGGCTTACAATGCCACTTCACACAAGACATAAATAAACATCCATCATTCAGAGTACACTCAAGGTCCGACTACGGAACCAAAATAAAAGAAGATACCCCAAATGCTAACACAGATCCCGAATCGCCCCAACTGGGCACCACTATCGATCATCTGAAAAGACACATAGTAACGACCACGCCTCGTCGAACTCCCACTTGAGCTCGTGGAATCATCTGCACCGCATCGCCGGAACTCTGCAACTGTTTGAAGTATCTGTGAGTCACGGGACTCAAAGCAATCTCACCCCGCGAGATCAAGACTATTTAAGCTAATAGGAAGGACAGAGTAGTAAAGTGGAGCTGCAGCAAGCGACTAGCATTTATGGTGGCTACATCGCAAAAGAGAGCGAGAAGAGAAGCAAAGCACGGTCGTGAAACTAGTAGTGATCAAGAAGTGATCCTGAACTACTTACGCCGACATAACTCCAACATCAGTTCACTTCCTGACTCCGCGAGAAGAGACCATCACGGTTACACACGCGTTGATGTGTATTTTAATTGAGGTCATCTTTGGGTTTTCTACAACCGGACATTAACAAATTCCCATCTCGCCTCATAACCATGGGCACGGCTTTCGAAAGATATTACCCTGCTGTGGTGTCCCAACTTAGCCCATTATAAGCTCTCACGGTCAACGAAGGATATTCCTTCTACCGGAAGACCCGATCAATCTCGAATCCCGACTACAAGACATTTCGACAAAGAATAAAACAAGACCAGCAAAGCCGCCCGACAGCCGACAAATCCCGATAGGAGCTGCACATATCTCGCTCTCGTGGCACACCGGATTGTCCAAACTTCCGATAGGCCAGCTCGAGTTGCCCCGATACACCGGCGGTCGACGGGTTTGGACCAAAGACTCGAGGAGAACTGGCCCGGGTTAAATAAAGATGACCTCGGGCTCATGAAACCCGGGGAAAAGGCTTAGGCGGCAAATGGTAAAACCAAAGTTGGGCCTTGCCGACGAGTCTTATTCAAAGCGAATCGTCAAGGGGTCCCATAAATCACCCAACCGTAAGGAACGCAAAAATCAAGGAACATAACACCGGTATGACGGAAACTAGGTGGCAAGAGGAACAAAACACCGTGCATAAGGCCGAGCCTTCCACCCTTTACCAAGTATATAGATGTATTAAATTATAGCAGATATACATATTGTAATATCCCCAACAAGTAAACATGTTCCAATAAGGAACAACATCTCCATGTTCCAACAAGGAACAAACTTCAGCTTCACCTGCAACTAGCAACGCTATAAGAGGGCTGAGCAAAGCGGTAACATAGCCAATCAACGGTTTGCTAGGAAAGGATGGTTAGGGGCTGACATGGCAATATGGGTGGCATGATATAGCAAGTGGTAGGCATCGCAAAGATAGGCATAGCAAAAGAGCGAGCAACTAGCATAGCAAAGATAGAAGTGATTTCGAGGGTATGGTCATCTTGCTCGCAATGTTCTCGAGTTGTCGAAAGCTTGATCCTCGAAAGCGTTCTCAACAGATCCTCGCTCACGCATCGCCTCCGGCCTACCCAAAGCAACAACACAAACAAGGAACCACAATAAATCACGGTGCAATGCACAATCAACATGATGCAACAACATGACATGATATGGGGAAGTGATATGCAATGCGATAAAGGCCCGAAGGTAATCAAGAAACCAGCATCATCTTGGCAAACCAAGCATGCCATCGAAGATGAGATGATTTCGTAGAAATCGATATAGAGATCACCGAATCGGATGCACGGGTTGGATATGGCGAGCAAAACAAGAATGGTGAGAAACCTACAATAACAGCATGATGAACAAAGCCATGCACGCAGTAAAACTACCTCATAGCATAACACAAGTAAATATGCCCATGAAAGACAACACACAAACATGAAGCAAAAAGACATGATCACAAACTTGCCCAAATGCAGAAACTAATGCCACCACTGAGTTGGTGGGATTTTTCTACCCCAAAAACATATATAATATGTTAGGGTTACCGTAGAGAAATCATCACAAAAGCACTAAGTCAAAACCTGCCTAAAATGGAAGTTAACAGAAATGGCAAATTCCAGATTTGGAAATGTCCAGAATTGGACTTGCCTAAAACAGACAAGGGAACAAACCAGAAATGGAAACGTGGGGTAAGGAAAAAAATATATGCCTAAGGAGGAGGCGCTGAGAGGCTGACAAGGTGGCCCTACTGTCATAGAGACAGGGGTTTAGCAGGTTTAAAAAGGGGGGAAAGAAAACCAGCCTCGGGGAATCGAACCCGGTCTCCCGTTGGAACTCTCCCTCGCTACCACCGGGCTGGGTGGCGATGATCGACAGAGAAGGGGCCTGGCCTTAACTCATCGCTATCGCAGAGGAGACGACCGAGAAAGAGCGAAAAACAGAAATAAAAGGGGAGGCGCTACTGGGTTCGAACCAGTCGCCGCAGGTGAGAGAGCTGGGGTCAAACCAGCTCGGCTGGGCTAGGAGGTTCGGTAAGGTCAGGACGCTGCCACCGACCCAACTACCAGGCCGGACCTAAGATGTAGACGGACGACGACTCGCGAGGCAAATCTGCGGCTACGGCGGCTCTGCGCCCTCGATCAAACTAGGTGCGCGCGGGAGGGCACCACGGGAACATGAAGGGACAAGCCCGAACGGGGATTGCGGCATCCACGCACGCCAAACTACGCCAATCCCAAAAAACTACAGACTCACCGGAGCACGCCGAGCGCGACAAGGACACGGACCGAACCTACACTACGGAGATCTAACGACGACAGAAGGAGCAGGAGGAAGTAGGTTATACCTCCTTACCCAAGGACAAGAAAACGGCGACGGAGGGGATCCTACGACGATGGAGTCGTGCTCAACTTCGCCGGTTCCCGGCCGAGAAGAAGACAGAGGCAGGGGCGCCGATTTAACTTGGCGATCCGGCACTCAGAGTCGACGCCGTGGACGAAGTCGACGACGAGGAAGAAGATGGACACGGGCCGCAGGTTGGGGTGGCCGAGAGCACGCCGGCGACGAGGCGCGCTCGAGATGCGCCGGACGGAGCGGGCGGCGAATCGGTGGTTCTCTTACTCGGCGGCGGCGGCGTAGAGGGAGAGGGAAACCCTAGGGGTCGGTTGGACACGGAGAGGGATAAGTAGGGGCTAGGGCGACGGGTCGAGCTCACGCCCCCTCGTGCTCGGGTCCCCATGGCGACGGCGAGAGGAGAGGGAAAGGTGGGTGAGGTGCACAGACCGACGCTGCCAAAGGGACCGGCGCGGCCCACGTGGACGGGAGTTAGCGGGGTAAGCGGCGCGGTGCGCCAAGACAGGAGGAGAGAGGCGAGCGGGCTGGCGCGCTCTCCGGGCCATGGGCCGAGGGGAGCTGGGCCGGCTGGAGTGGCCGAGCCTGTGGAGAGGAACTCACTGGCTGCCATCGCTGCTGCTGCCTTCTTTTCTTTTCCTTTTAAAAATCAAAAGGAAGAGAAAAGAAAGTACAGAAGAAATGAAAAGAGTTTGAGTGAAAGGAAAATATCCCCAAACTCCTGAATTCTCCACAATTTTAATAAATTGTAATGGGCATTTTAGAGGTAGAAAATAAGACAAGTTTGGAAATATTTCAAACTTGTGTCATTTTGAACCTGACCAAAACAACTTCAAAAGAGGAGATTAATTGGCAGAGAGGTTTAGTGCAAAGAGCAAGATTTGCAGGGAGAAGATGAGCATTAATTGAGAAAGGAAAATATAGCCCTTGAAAAGGAAAGAAGTAGAGGGAAGGAGGAGATGGTAATGCAAATAAGAATGGCACATGCAACCACATGACATGCAAGAGAACACCACAACCACATGACAAGAAGGGAAATGCAAGATGACAAGAGGCACAAATGCAATATGGTAAAAGAGCAAAACAAAGAAAAAGAAAAACCCACATAACCAAACAACATGAAGCCAAGCATGACAAAACTCACAAGAAATAGGATGAGGTCAAAATGATATATTGCCCACAAGGGGAAGTTTACATCCAGGGTGTTACAGATCCGTATATCAACTTGTGTGTTATGGGGTGCCCCCTGCCCCCGTATATAAAGGAGCCAAGGGGAGGTGGCCGCCCAAGGGGAGGCGACCAGGAGTCCTACTCCTCCGGGAGTAGGATTCCTCCAATCCTAGTTGGATTAGGACTGAGGGGGAAAGAGAGAGGGGGCTGCCCACCTTTCCTAGTCCTAATAGGACTAGGGAAGGGGGCGCGCGCCACCGTGGCTGCCCCTTCCTTTCCTCCAAGGCCCACTATGGGCCCATGTAGTCCCCGGGGTTCCAGTAACCCCTGCATCTCTCAGAATTCTCGATTTCACTCGAACCTTCCGATGTCCAAATGTAGGCTTCCAATATATCAATCTTTATGTCTCGACCATTTCGAGACTCCTCGCCATGTCCGTGATCACATCCGGACTCAACAACCTTCGTGCATCAATACTTATAAACTCATAATGAACTGCCATCGAAACGTTAAGCGCAAGGGACCCTACGGGTTCGAGAACTATGTAGACATGACCTAGAACCATTCTCGGTCAATAACCAATAGCGGAACCTGGATGCCCATATTGGTTCCTACATATTCTACGAAGATCTTTATCGGTCAAACCGCATAACGACATACGTTGTTCCCTTTGTCATCGGTATGTTACTTACCCGAGATTCGATCGTCGGTATCCAATACCTACTTCAATCTCGCTATCGTAAGTCTCTTTACTCGCTCAGAATACATCATCTCACAACTAACTCATTAGTTGTAATGATTGCAAGGCTTAAGTGATGTGTATTACCGAGAAGGCCTAGAGATACCTCTCCGACAATCGGAGTGACAAAACCTAATCTCAAATACGCCAACCCAACAAGTACCTTTGGAGACACCTCGTAGTACTTCTTTATAATCACCCAGCTTACGCCAGACGCTTGGTAGTACCCAAAGTGTTCCTCCGTAAACGGAGTTGCATAATCTCATAGTTACAGGAACATGTATGGGTCATGAAGAAAGCATTAACATACTAAATGATCAAGTGTTAAGCTAACGGAATGGGTCATGTCAATCAGATCATTCAACTAATGATGTGACCTTGTTAATCAAATAACAACTCCTTGTTCATGGTTAGGAAACATAACCATCTTTGATTAACAAGCTAGTCAAGTAGAGGCATACTAGTGACATACTGCTTTGTCTATATATTCACACATGTATTATGTTTCCGGTTAATACAATTCTAGCATGAATAATAAACATTTATCATGATACAAGGAAATAAATAATAACTTTATTATTGCCTCTAGGGCATATTTCCTTCATTGCTACCAGTTTTATTGAAGTTGGTTCACTTTTGTTTGAAGTTACTAAATTTTTTAGATTATTTCAGAAAAATGATGAAGAGAATTTTGAGGGGCTCATCGAGCCGAAGCTCAAAAGAGAAAAAAAATGAAGAAGCTCAGAGGCCCAAATATAATTTGCCTCAGATCATGGAAATCCGCCGTGTGAATGGCCTTCTCGATAATTTCTTGAGAGAGGCCGATTTTGAGGATTTCTATTCATTGATTGAAAATGCTGGCCTCACTAACTTCGGTCTCATGCGACCAACGCCCACAGATTCTTACTCACAAATACTTTTGTGCAAAACTTCTACTTTTACCATAAGGAATCACCTCCTTCAGTAGAGTTTCATTTATATGAGGTTGTGAAGAAAATGCCATTATCTGAATTTTGCGCAGTCTGCAACATACCCCCTGAGGGTACCTTAGAGGAACCACCCCGTAAGGAGTTGGAATCATTTATTAACCTTATCTCTGTGGGAGAAACCAGGAAGGTTTCTGATGCAAGAATCACTAGCATACATTTTCCTGTATTACGCTATTTTTCCTTATTTGCTAGTCGATGCTTGATTGGTCGTGAGAACTGTGGGAACCTCAGTGTTCCTGATATTATTATTTTGGAAAAGCTAAAATCCAGTCGTCCGGATTTTCGCATCAGATCCGAACGACTCGCCGCCGTCAGATCTTCATCCTGCGCGCGTCGTCCCTTCCTTTTTTCGCCCGAATCTGGTCGCCCGCGGATTGGATCCCGATTTTCTCCCCTGCTCGCACGTTGACCTGTACTGCAGTTAAGATCCGATTTTTCTCTCCCGCCCGACCGCACGTCAATCACTGCTGCATTTAAGGTGGACCCACCCACAAATTGAGCTACTGTTGTTTAGGCAGAAGAAAAAATAATCTGGAATGGGATTCGAACCCACGTCCCCTACAATGCTAGGAAAGCCAATAACCAACTAAGCCAACGCAACTTGAGGTAAACCTACCATCTGTTATGTAAATCACCTAACTTTAAGCATGTAATTAGCCCATGGCCTTGTCGTTGCAATATACGGTAACATATGACATTTTTTACCTTCATGATCTTATCTACAGACGTTGGTCCTCACCTCGGAGGAAGAGCACGGCGCATGGCGTGCAACAGGTAGGCACGACCCGTTTAGTCGTGTGTCGAGCCGCGCCTATTTACGTGCCAAGCATGCGTGCTTGCGGGCCGCCCGTGAAAAATGGCCAGGATAAAAGTTGATAATTCACGTATAAACACCGCGGTAACTTCATTATAAATAACATGATAATATACGCACATCAGAGCTGATAACTCAAGTACAAATATCATGGTAACTTTTCATCATCGTGATCAAAGTTGTTTAAAAATATACCCCGATAACTTTGATGTAAATAACATGGTAATGTACGCATATCCGATCTAATAACTCATGTGCAAATACCACGACAACTTTTCACCTCTAGATGAAAATTGTTGAAACATACCCGGTAATTTTTTTGTAAATATCATGGTAATATAGGCATAATAGCTGATAACTCATATACAAACACCACTGTAACATTTTGAACGGGATTAAAGTTTTGAAAAACATACCCCGATAACTTGTGTGTAATTAGCATGATAATATACACACAGTAGAGCTGATAACTCACATATAACACACATGATTACTTTTTAAAGGGAAAAATGTTGCTGAAAAACATATCCAGATAACTTGTCTGTAAGTAGCATGATAATATATGACAACACAGTTGATAACTCATGTACGAACACCACGGTAACTTTTGACCTTAGAATAATATAATTTTTAAGCATACCTTGATAATGTGTTGAAAAACATATACCTGGTAACTTCTGCCTGATTAGAATGGTAACTTTGTGCACATCACAGCTGATAACTTACTTAGCACAGTTGTGGTTACTATTGACCCCCTCAAAAAAGTCATCCAACATGGAATCTAGTTTCGAAGGTGTTGTCGGGACGTTTTTATTGGAAAGCGAATTTTCATTCGGACAAACGGTTTGACCTATAAAACATTTTGAACTTTTGAAATAAGGATAATCTAAGATGATATCATATTTTTTTGTCCTCTAGTGTAAGCATGCATGTGTACGTGGAGAGAAGGTTGAAACAACCATTTTTTTGTGTCCTGATAATTTCTACGTAAACAACATGATAACTTATGGATCACACGCATGATAACTTATGTAGTCTAGGGGTGATAACTCTTTACTCCCAAAAAAATTCGTCGAAACATATCAATATGGGATCTAGTTTTGAAGGTCTCGTCGCGACGAATTTTTTATGTGAAAACATTTTTTAACCGGAGCAACAGTTTGAGCTACAAAACATTTTAAAATTGGAATTTTGTTGAAATCTTTGCTGACATCATCCTTTTTATCTTGCATGCATGCATGCACACTCAAATCAACTGGATACGGGTGTTTCATGCACACTTTGCTCCACTTTTTCCTCAGCACACTGCAGCCTCGCAGCATGCACAACCGCTAGTTCTGCTAATCGCTGGTCCTTCTATTCTGTTTGCACTTGTTCGGATCTGTTCGTAAAATCCGACCGTTTGGACATTAGCACACTCCTATTTGTTATTTCATGTGAAAAATTAGGCCTAATAATATATTTATGAGCATAAGTTTGTAGTCAAAAAAATGCATGGTAAATAGCGTGGTAAGTTACAAACTATAGACCTGCTAAATTAGGTACAAACAACATGATAACTTTGAACCGGAGAAAAAAACATTGAAAAGATACCCTCGGTAACATATGTGTAAATAGCACGGTAAATTACATAGCACGGAGCCGATAACTCATGTACGAATACCATGGTAACCTTTTTGACCCTCGGAAAAAAGTTGTTGAAAATATATCCCGGCAAGTTTTGTATAAAAAGCATGGTTTTCTTTACGCATTACAGACCTGATAACTTATGCACAAGCCCCCTGATAATTTTGAATCGGGGATTTTTTTAATTAAAAATGCACCCCGATAACTCTTGTGTAAATAGCAGGATAATTTACACCTCACATATTTGATAACTTACATATGAACACCCTGATAACTTTTTTTCAGTTAAAATAAGTGTAGAAACATCCCCCGGTAAGTTCTAGGTAACTAGTATAACATGAGGGTCATGGAGACACCATATATCCGTTCGCGAAAATTGTCCAGTACAGAAATCCAAGGAAAAAACTAGAAAAACATGTTTCCTGTACTATTATACATAGTAAACAAATGTCCAAAAATTGGTTAGTTTATTATTTGATTTGGTCCGACTGCTCAATTTAGTTGTGAGGCTAATTTCTTTTCAAATATGTACTGAATTCTATAAGGAGTCAAATAATTTTGAAGCTTGTCTGACGTTATAGATGGTAGTGAAATATAAACTAACGCATGACTTAGTTGCAATGAGGGGTTAGCTCAGGTGGTTGTTGAGCTGGGGATGGACGCCCGAGGTCTTGTGTTCGACTCTGGTGCGCGTTCTTTTTTTTGCGTAAAAAAGCTGCGATACGGGGAGAATCGCTAGGGATGAAAAAATCGCTGTAGCGGGAGTCGTGCGGATCTGTTGCTAACCACCAGTCGACTATGTTTCATGGTTTATACCGCGACAACACTGTTAGTATGGGCGGAATTGTTGCTAGACGGTTAAGTCTTAACCGTACTAAGGGTCCCATCTTTGGAGGCATTTATGCTTCACGTCTCGCTGCACACTTTAACATAGCTATTAGGCATCATGAGAAAGAAGAAAAATTGCTGCCTAGTGCTTATCTAGATTATAAGAGTATGTTAGCACATGATTTTCTTGTTAAGGACAGGGACGGAGAGCTCAAACATAAGTTATACTTTGATAAATATTATCCCGAAACTATTACCTTGCCTGCTCCTTCTTTGTTTAATTTTGTAGGACCCTATCTCGTTATGTGGGCTGTCGTCCAAGCTTACAAAAACCCTGCACCAGCCCCGGAACCGGAACCACAAGATGAGCCTCCACGACAATCTGTTTATTCTTGGGATCCAGAGATGACTGTCAGCCAGTGGCAGTCAGAGTCCTCTTCATCATCACAGTATGATCCCAACTATTCTTCGTCGTAGTACGACCCCAGCTACACTTACGGGTATCAGCCAGGCTATCCCTGGCAATAGAGCAACTTAGGCCAAAAGCCTAAGCTTGGGGGAGTACGTATTTCTCACCGACATTACATTTATGTTCACACACACTCATTGCTAGATGTCGGTGTTCATACTCTTTCACTGTAATATCCATGCTAGTTCATTTTCTTTTTCTTGCTTTCTTCTTGTGTGTTTAATAAACCTTAAGAAAAGCCAAAAAAAATAGTAGTAGTAATTAAAAAGAAAACCCCAAAAATATTTCCCGTTCTTCTTTTGCTTGTTGGGAGCTTTCCCGTGTAAATAGTTTTATTTTATTTTCTTTTCTTTGGGGGTCAATAGGAGAAGACCATGATTAAATTGTTGTAGTGGCTCTTATATGCATTATTGTTGATTTAACCAAGAGTCCATATTGCCTCGTCTTCTCCTGTTTATTGAATGCTCGCAGATTCCAGCTTAGTCCAATGCACGTGCACTCTTATTATTGTTCACACCATTCGGTCGTGCAAGTGAAAGGCAATTATGATGACATGTATGATGGACTGACTGAGATGAGAAAAGCTGGTATGAACTCGACCTCTTTTGTTTTTGTAAATATGATGAGTTCATCGTTCCTGATTCAGCTTGTTATGAATAAATATGTTTGCAATGACAATTAGAGATCATAGTTGCTTGTGCCATGCTTGATTAGCTATGAGTTATAATGGTTTACCTTGTGTGCCAACATGCTATTGAGATGATTGTGATGTGGTATGATGGGGTGGTATCCTCCTTTGAATGATTTAAGTGACTTGACTTGGCACATGTTCACGCATGTAGTTGAAACAAATCAACATAGCCTTCACGATATTTATGTTCATGGTGAATTATATCCTATGCATGCTTGCATCCAATGTTTATTAATTTTAATGCATGTACATGGCTGTTGTCGCCTCTAGTTGGTCGCTTCCCGCCTTTTGCTAGCCTTCACTGCATTAAGCGGAATACTGCTTGTGCATCCAATCCTTAAACCCCAAAGTTATTCCAGATGAGTCCACTATACCTTCCTATATGCGGTATCTACCTGTCGTTCCAAGTAAATTTGTATGTGCCAAACTCTAAACCTTCAAATAAACATTCTGTTTTGTATGCTCGAATAGCTCATGTATCAACCAAGGCTGTCCTTATCTTCCGTGTTAGGCGGGTTATTCTCAAGAGGAGTGGACTCCGCTCCTCACTCACGAGAAAATGGCTGGTCACCGGGATGCCCAGTCCCATGCTTTATGCAAACTAAATCAAAATTAATGGCAAACAAAACTCCCCTTGGGACCTGATGTATGTTGGACACACTCGTTGTTTCGAGCAAGTCATGGAGTGATGCTTGTTGGTGGAGGGGGAGTATAAACTTTACCATTCTGTTTGGGAACCGCCTATAATGTGTTTAGCATGGAAGATATCGCCATCTCTTAGTTGTTGTGTTGACAATGAAAGTATACCGCTCAAAATACAATTTATCTCTATTTCAAAACCAAGCTCTGGCACCTCTGCAAATCCCTGCTTCCCTCTGCGAAGGGCCTATCCATTTACTTTTATGTTGAGTCATCACCCTCTTATTAAAAAGCACTAGCTGGAGAGCACAGTTGTCATTTGCATTCATCATTGTTAATTTATATTGGGTATGACTATGATTGAATCTCTTTTACCATGAATTACAATATCTAGTCAGTCCTTGATCTTTAAAGGTGCTCTGTATTTATGTTTTGCGGTCTCAGAAAGGGCTAGCGAGATACCATCTTGTTATATCATATTATGGTTGTTTTGAGAAACTGTTGTCATCCGAGATTTATTATTATGGCTCGCTAGTTGATTATGCTATTGATATGAGTAATTGTGAGACCTGAGAATTATTGCAAGTGTGGTTAGTTATGATCTTTGCTGAAATCTTGAATGCTGGCTTTACATATTTACAACAACAAGAGCAAACAGAGTTTGTAAAAGTTTTTCTTTCTTTCTTTCAGTTTGTCAACTGAATTGCTTGAGGACAAGCAAGGGTTTAAGCTCGGGGGAGTTGATACGTCTCCGTCGTATCTACTTTTCCAAACACTTTTGCCCTTGTTTTGGACTCTAACTTGTATGATTTGAATGGAACTAACCCGGATCGACATTGTTTTCAAAGAGAATTGCCATGATGTTGTTTTATGTGCAGAAAACAAATATTCTCGGAATGACCTGAAACTCCACGGAACATCTTAGAAAAAATAATAATAAATCCTCGCCAAAGATGAAGACCAGGGGGCCCACACCCTATCCACGAGGGTGGAGGTGCCCCCTCCAGGGCGCGCCCCCCTACCTCATGGGCCCCCTGGACACCCTCCGACGCCAACTCCAACTCCATATATTGGCTTTCGGGGAGAGAAAAATCAGAGAAAAAAATCATCACGTTTTACGATACGGAGACGCCGCCAAGCCCTAATCTCTCTCGGGAGGGATGATCTGGAGTCCGTTCGGGGCTCCGGAGAGGGGGATTCATCGCCGTCGTCATCATCAACCATCCTCCATCACCAATTTCATGATGCTCACCGCCGTGCGTGAGTAATTCCATCGTAGGCTTGCTGGACGGTGATGGGTTGGATGAGATTTATCATGTAATCGAGTTAGTTTTGTTAGGGTTTGATCCCTAGTATTCATTATGTTCTGAGATTGATGTTGCTATGACTTTGCTATGCTTAATGCTTGTCACTAGGGCCCGAGTGCCATGAATTCAGATCTGAACCTATTATGTTTTCATGAATATATGTGTGTTCTTGATCCTATCTTGCAAGTCTATAGTCACCTACTATGTGTTATGATCCGGCAACCCCGAAGTGACAATAATCAGGACCACTCCCGGTGATGACCATAGTTTGAGGAGTTCGTGTATTGACTATGTGCTAATGCTTTGTTCCGGTTCTCTATTAAAAGGAGGCCTTAATATCCCTTAGTTTCCAATAGGACCCCGCTACCACGGGAAAGTAGGACAAAAGATGTCATGCAAGTTCTTTTTCATAAGCACGTATGACTATATTCGGAATACATGCCTGCATTATATTGATGAATTGGAGCTAGTTCTGTGTCACCCTATGTTATGACTGTTACATGACGAACCACATCCGGCATAATTATCCATCACTGATCCGGTGCCTACGAGCCTTCCATATACTGGTTCTCGCTTATTTACTTTTCCGCTACTCTCATATAATCACTACAAAGATACCAAAACATTACTTTTGTGTCTTTACTTTTGTTACCGCTACTACGACTATCATATTACTTTGCTACTAAACACCTTGCTGCAGATACTAAGTTTCCAGGTGTGGTTGAATTGACAACTCAGCTGCTAATACTTGAGAATATTCTTTGGCTCCCCTTGTGTCGAATCAATAAATTTGGGTTGAATACTCTACCCTTGAAAACTGTTGTGATCCCCTATACTTGTGGGTTATCACAGATACTAAGTTTCCAGGTGTGGTTTAATTGACAACTCGGCTGCTAATACTTGAGAATATTCTTTGGCTCCCCTTGTGTCGAATCAATAAATTTGGTTTGAATACTCTACCCTCGAAAACTGTTGCGATCCCCTATACTTGTGGGTTATCTGTGATCAAGAAGTGATCCTGAAACTACTTACGTTCATACATAACCCAAAACCGTGTTCACTTCCCAGACTCCGCCGAAAAGAGACCATCACGGTTACACACGCGGTTGATGCATTTTAATTGAGTCAAGTGTCAAGTTCTCTACAACCTGACATTAACAAATTCCCATCTGCAACATAACCGCGGGCATGGCTTTTGAAAGTTTATACCCTGCAGGGGTGCCCAACTTAGCCCATCACAAGCTCTCACGATCAGCGAAGGATATTCCTTCTCCCGGAACGACCCGATCAGTATCGGAATTCCGGTTACAAGACATTTCTACAATGGTAAAACAAGACCAGCAAAACCGCCCGATGTGCCAACAAATCTCGATAGGAATCACATGTATCTCGTTCTCAGGGCACACCGGATTGTCCAAACTTCCGGTAGGCCAGCCCAGAGTTGCCCCTGGTGGCCACCGGCGGTTGATAGGTTTGGACCAACACTCACGACGAGCACTGGCCCGGGGGGTAAAATAAGATGACCCTCGGGCTCCGGAAACCCAAGGGAAAGGCTTAGGTGAGGCAAATGTAAAACCAAGGTTGGGCCTTGCTGGAGGAGTTTTATTCAAAGCGAACTGTCAAGGGGGTCCCATAACCCCAATCGTGTAAGGAACGCAAAATCAAGGAACATAACACCGGTATGACGGAAACTAGGGCGCCAAGAGTGGAACAAAACACTAGGCATAAGGCCGAGCCTTCCACCCTTTACCAAGTATATAGATGCATTAATTAAATAAGAGATATTGTGATATCCCAAAATCATCATGTTCCAACATGGAACAATCTTCAACTTCACCTGCAACTAACAACGCTATAAGAGGGGCTGAGCAAAAGCGGTAACTTAGCCAAACAACGGTTTGCTAGGAAGGTGGGTTAGAGGCTTGACATGGCAAAATGGGAGGCATGATATAACAAGTGGTAGGTAGCGCGACATAGCGATAGAACGAACAACTAGCAAGCAAAGATAGAAGTGATATCGAGGGTAATGGTCATCTTGTGCCCGAGATCCCGCAAGGAAGAAGAACGAGTCCATGAAGAAGACAAGCGGACGTAGTCGAACGAATCCTCACAACTCCGGAACGAAACCGAAGCTAACGAGAGAAGCAAACAGGAAAGAAGCAATCAACATGGTAAACAACCATCACATAAACATGGCATGATGCACAATCAAGTATGATGCATGTCCATTTAATGAGGCATGGCATGGCAAGGTGCACAAACAATACTACAAATTAACTGAAGCTCAATATGCAACGAGTTGCATATTGACAAAACATCACATCAATTATTTAGTTCTCTCTCGATTATGTACCCAACAATATTAAATGTTATTAAACATGACAAGGGGTGAAGCATATGAAAACTACCTATCTAGGCAAGTTTAAATCAGGCCGGAACAACAAACAACAATTCCAGAAAATCCCCATGTCCATTTTTCGAATTAGCTACTGTTCTGCCCTAAAACATATTTTAATGTTATTAAACAGTAAAGCAAAGTGCACCGTGTTAATTTATGCATTTTTCTACCCCATTTACATATAAAGTTTATTTAAAACCGAGCTACGGTTAATCAGTTATGGAATAAAACATTTTAACATGTCATATGAGCAAATTTTATCAAACAGCATTTTAAACATTTTAAACATGCATGAAAGCAACATATTATGAAACTAGATGAAATTCTAAGAATTTTACATATATAAAACATTTTAATATGATGCATGGTTCATGAGTTATTATATGCATGAAGACTGGGGTTTTTCTGTAAAACTACACTCTCTCGATAATAAATAGCTAAAATCGCATGAACAGGAAAAAAACGCAGTCGGGCCAAAACTGAAGGAACTGGGCTGAACAGGATTTGGGCGGGGCGCAGCTCACCTTGTGGGCCTTGGCCCAGGTCGGTGAAGCAGCAGGCCAGCGGGAAGCTGGACTTGGCGCGACACTGGGCCTCGCGGATAGATCAAAGTGAGGCAGGGCGTGGTCAACGCGCAGGCGACGCGCGGTCGAGCAGAGGAGGCTTCGCACGGCCGACGTGGCTGGGGACGTGGTCAACGCTCCAGGCAGAGGAGGCGTATGGGGCAGCAGCGACGGGGTAGAGCGCTCGAACTCAAGCTCCCGAACGAAGACGAACGCGGTGGCGGACACATGCGAGATCTGACGACGCGGATCCTGTCCAGGATAGGAGCGGGAGGCGAGATCCGACACGAGGAAGTGGATTCGGCCGGGGACGACAGCTTGGCAAAGCAGGGGAGGTCCGGGACGAGTGGGACGCAGCCGCCGGCAGCGGGGACGGGGCCCTGCCGGCGGGATCCGTCCGGGAACGTGCAACGGCGACGAAGGCCGACCGGGTCTGGTGGTGGAGACGAGGCCCCGACGGCAGCGCAATGTAGCAGCGGGGTTCGGACGGCCATGGCAGGACTCCTATTGCTGTTGGACCATGAAAGGGAAAATGAGGTCAGGATGGGGAGAGAGAGAGGAGGTGCGGCAAGAAGGGAAGGCGGCGACGTAGCTTAGCTGGTGGTGGTGGTGGTAGATGGAGGGGACGGCACCAGGTGGGGAACGGTGATGACCCACAAGTATAGGGGATCTATCGTAGTCCTTTCGATAAGTAAGAGTGTTGAACCCAACGAGGAGCAAAAGGAAATGATAAGCGGTTTTCAGCAAGGTATTCTCTGCAAGCACTGAAATTATAGGTAATAGATAGTTTTGTGATAAGATAATTTGTAACGAGCAACAAGTAACAAAAGTAAATAAAGTGCAGCAAGGTGGACCAATCCTTTTTGTAGCAAAGGACAAGCCTAGACAAACTCTTATATAAAGAAAAGTGCTCCCGAGGACACATGGGAATTATCGTCAAGCTAGTTTTCATCACGTTCATATGATTCGCGTTCGGTACTTTGATAATTTGATATGTGGGTGGACCGGTGCTTGGGTGCTGTTCTTACTTGAACAAGCATCCCACTTATGATTAACCCCTATTGCAAGCATCCGCAACTACAAAAGAAGTATTAAGGTAAACCTAACCATAGCATGAAACATATGGATCCAAATCAGCCCCTTACGAAGCAACGCATAAACTAGGGTTTAAGCTTCTGTCACTCTAGCAACCCATCATCTACTTATTACTTCCCAATGCCTTCCTCTAGGCCCAAATAATGGTGAAGTGTCATGTAGTCGATGTTCACATAACACCACTAGAGGAGAGACAACATACATCTCATCAAAATATCAAATGAATACCAAATTCACATGACTACTAATAGCAAGACTTCTCCCATGTCCTCAGGAATAAACGTAACTACTCACAAAGCATATTCATGTTCATAATCAGAGGAGTATTAATATGCATATAGGATCTGAACATATGATCTTCCACCAAATAAACCAACTAGCATCAACTACAAGGAGTAATCAACACTACTAGCAACCTCAGTGTACCAATCCTGCACTTAGAGACAAGAATTGGATACAAGAGATGAACTAGGGTTTGAGAGGAGATGGTGCTGGTGAAGATGTTGATGGAGATTGGCCCCTCCCGATGAGAGGAGCGTTGGTGATGACGATGGCGATGATTTCCCCCCCGAGGGAAGTGTCCCAGCAGAACAGCTCTGCCGGAGCCCTAGATTGGTTCCGTCAAGGTTCCGCCTGCATGGCGTGAGTCCCGTCCCCAAAGCTTGCTTATTATTTTCTTCTGACGAAAGACTTCATATAGCGAAGATGGGCACCGGAGGGCCATCAGGGGCCCACGAGGCGGGGCGCGCCTGTGGGTAGGCGCGCCCCACCCTCGTGGCTGTGGTGTGGGCCCCTCTCGTATTTCTTCCGCCAAGATTTTTATTATTTCCAAAATAACTTTCGTGGAGTTTTAGGGCTTTTGGAGTGGTGCGAATAGGTCTCTAATATTTGCTCCTTTTCCACCTTAGAATTCCAGTTCTGCCGCATTCTCCTCTTTATGTAAACCTTGTAAAATAAGAGAGAACAGGCATAAGTATTGTGACATAATGTGTAATAACAGCCCATAATGCAATAAATATCGATATAAAAGCATGATGCAAAATGGACGTATCAAACCCCCCAAGCTTAGACCTCGCTTGTCCTCAAGCGAAAGCCGATAACGATAAATAAGTCCACATGTTTAGAGGTAGAGGTGTCGATAAAGTAAAATACGGACATGAGGGCATCATGATTAATCTTATAACAACAACATATATGGATATTTTCATATGATTTCTTATGCTCAAGTAATAATCTATTCACAATGCAAAGTATGAATCAGAAACTTCATTGAGAACTAGCAAACTATAATCACGGTCATTGAAGCAATTGCAATTTATCATAACATCAGAAAGAGTCTATGTCAGAGCTTTTCAGCAAGTCCACATACTCAACTATCATCTAGTCTTTCACAATTGCTAACACTCACGCAATACTTGTGGTTATGGAATTTTAATCGGACACAGAGAAAGATAGGGGCTTATAGTTTCGCCTCCCAACCTTTTACCTCAAGGGTAATGTCAACAATAATAGTTCATGCTAACCTACATCCAATTATATATATATGTATATATATATATATGTATATATATATATATATATATATATATATATATATATATATATATATATCAGATCTTTCCAACATCCTGTGCTTGCCAAAGGATAAAATGTAAAAAGGAAAGGTGAAGATCACCATGACTCTTGCATAAGGTAGAAGATAAAAAGTAAAGATAGGCCCTTCGCAGAGGGAAGCAGAGGTTGCCATGCGCTTTCAGGGTTGGATGCACAAATTCTTAGTGCGAAAGAACATCACTTTATATTTCCACTTGTGATATAGACCTTTATTATGCAATCCGTTGCTTTTATTTCTTCCACATCACAAGATCGTATAAAGCTTATTTCCTCCACACCAATCAATCATACATATTTAGAGAGCAATTTTTATTGCTTGCACCGATGACAACTTACTTGAAGGATCTTACTCAATCCATAGGTAGATATGGTGGACTCTCATGGCAAAACTGGGTTTAAGGGTATTTGGAAGCACAAGTAGTATCTCTACTTGGTGCAAAGAATTTGGCTAGCATGAGGGGGAAAGGCAAACTCAACATGTTGGATGATCCATGACAATATACTTTATCTCAGATATAAGAAAACATAACCCATTACGTTGTCTTCCTTGTCCAACATCAACTCTTTAGCATGTCATATTTAATTGAGTGCTCCCAATCATAAAAGATGTCCAAGATAGTATATTTATATGTGAAACCTCTCTTTCTTTATTACTTCCTATTAATTGCAACGATGACCAAGTCTATGTTTGTCAACTCTCAACAACTTTTAATCATCATACTCTTTCTATGTGAAGTCATTACTCTCTGTAAGATCAATATGATCTCTTTGCTTCTTTTTATTCTTTTTCTTTTCTTTTATCCCCTCAAGATCGTAGCAAAATAATCAAGCCCTTGACTCAACACTAATCTTTATTATATAACTCATGGACTCGATTCCATAAAGGGATCATAAAGCAAAACTCAAAACTAGATCATGCTAAAAACTTTATTCTACTAGATCAAGATATTACTAAAAGGATTGAACTAAGAAAAACAGTAAAGATAGGAGATGTGATGGTGATACGATACCGGGGAACCTCCCCCAAGCTTGGCAGTTGCCAAGGGGAGTGCCCATACCCGTGTGATTACATCTCCTTTGTTGATGAGGAAGGTGGTGGAGTTGTTGATGATGTGGGCTTGTCGTCCATCTTCCAAGGCATAGGCTCACCATCATAGAAGGATGATCGAGTCTCCGGGATCCTCAAATCTGCAGCCAAACTCATCCTCTTGAATCTATATTCATACTCACAATTTTGGTTTTGCAGGTCATAGATTTGGGCTTGGAGGTGCTCGGTCTTCTCGTGAAGCTTGAAGATGGTATCCCCAATGTTCTGGGCATCCAGCTTGTGGTTGTTGGTGAACTCCGCGATCATCATGTGGTTGGAGTTGAGTCCACGTTCCACCATCCCCTGGCACTTGAAAACTTGTTGCTCCATTGCTTCGAGCCTCGTCTCCACGCTTCCGGTCCCCTTCGGTCCCTCAACATCGCGGATGTGCAGCAACCCATCACGCATCTCAATGGTTTGAGGGTGTCGCAGCACCTCCGCGAGGTAAGGGTTGATGACCTTCTCGAAGAACTTGTCCTTGGCGGCTCTTGGAGACATCATGATGATCTAGATATGTCAGAAAAACAACTCAAAACAAAAAACAGAGGATATTTGCGTGATACAGGAGTCAAAACCTTCTGGAGATTATAAAATGAATTTTTACCGACCAAAATACGTATGGTGCAAGAAAACGGAGTCTGGAAAGCGCACGAGGTGCCCACGAGGCAGGGGGCGCGCCCTCCACCCTCGTGTCCTCCCCGGACTGCTTCTTATTTTTATATTTTTCTAAATATTCCAAAACGGAGAAAATTTTCCATTAGAACTGTCTTGGAGTCTGTTTACTTACTGTACCACATACCTATTCCTTTTCGAAGTCTGAAACGTTCCGGAAAGTGTCCCTTATGTATTCCTCTGGGGTTACGGTTTCAATAACATTGGTTTCAACATTTATAGGATTACCTAAGTTATAATGTTTGATTCTTTGACCATTCGCCACCTTCGGATTTGTGCCTTCGAAGTTGTTGATTTTTATGGCACCGGAACGATAGACCTCCTCGATAACGTAAGGACCTTCCCATTTAGAGAGAAGTTTTCCTGCAAAAAATCTTAACCGAGAGTTGTATAGCAATACATAATCACCTACATTAAACTCACGCTTTTGTATTCTTTTGTCATGCCATCTTTTAACTTATTCTTTAAACAACTTGGCATTCTCATAGGCTTGGGTTCTCCATTCATCAAGTGAGCTAATGTAAAATAACCTCTTCTCACCGGCAAGTTTGAAATCATAATTGAGCTCTTTAATAGCCCAATAAGCCTTATGTTCTAGTTCGAGAGGTAAGTGACATGCTTTTCCATAAACCATTTTATACGGAGACATACCCATAGGATTTTTATATGCAGTTCTATAGGCCCATAATGCATCATCAAGTTTCTTGGACCAATTCTTTCTAGATCTATTAACATTCTTTTGCAAAATTAATTTGAGTTCTCTATTACTCAATTCTACTTGACCACTAGACTGTGGGTGATATGGAGATGCAATTCTATGATTAACATCATACTTAGCAAGCATTTTACGGAAAGCACCATGAATAAAATGTGAACCACCATCAGTCATTAAATATCTAGGGACTCCAAACCTTGGAAAAATAACTTATTTAAGCATCTTAATAGAAGTGTTATGATCAACACTACTAGTTGGAATAGCTTCTACCCACCTAGTAACGTAATCAGCAGCAACTAAAATATGTGTATATCCATTAGAGGCAGGAAAAGGTCCCATATAATCAAAGCCCCAAACATCAAATGGTTCAATAACAAGTGAATAATTCATAGGCATTTCTTGACGTCTACTAATATTACCAATTCTTTGACATTAATCACAAGATAAGACAAACTTACGGGCATCCTTGAAGAGAGTAGGCCAATAAAAACCGAATTGCAATACCTTGTGTGCAGTTCTGTCTCCAGCGAGGTGTCCTCCATAAGCCTCGGAGTGACACTTGCGTAGGATATGTTCCTGTTCATGCTCAGGTACACAACGTCTAATGACACCATCTACTCCTTCTTTATAAAGATGTGGGTCATCCCAGAAGTAATGTCTCAAATCATAGAAAAACTTTTTCTTTTGCTGGTATGTGAAACTAGGTGGTATAAATTTAGCAACAATGTAATTACCATAATCAGCATACCATGGAGCAGTACGAGAAGCATTTATGACATTTAATTATTCATCAGGAAAGCTATCATCAATAGGTAGTGGGTCATCAAGAACATTTTCTAACCTAGATAAGTTGTCTGCAACGGGGTTCTCAGCTCCCTTTCTATCAATAATATGTAAATCAAATTCTTGTAGCAAGAGAACCCATCTAATAAGTCTAGGTTTAGCATCTTTCTTTTCCACAAGATATTTAATAGCAGCATGATCCGCGTGAATAGTTAATTTAGAATAAACAATATAAGGTCTGAACTTATCACAAGCAAATACAACTGCTAAGAATTCTTTTTCAGTAGTAGCACAATTTCTCTGGGCATTGTCTAGAGTTTTACTAGCATATTGAATGACATTCATTTAGTTTCTTATCAACTCTTTGCCCTAGAACAACACCTACAGCATAATCACTAGCATCACACATAATTTCAAAGGGTAAATTCCAATCAGGTGGCTGAACAATAGGTGCAGAAATCAATGCTTTCTTGAGTATTTCAAATGCTTCTACACAATCATCATCAAAGACAAACGGTATATCTTTTTGTAATAAATTAGTCAGAGGCCGAGAAATTTTTGAGAAGTCCTTAATGAACCTCCTATAAAAACCAGCATGACCAAGGAAACTTCTTATACCTTTGATGTCCTTTGGACATGGCATCTTTTCAATAGCATCAACTTTAGCTTTATCAACTTCAATACCTATTTCAGAAATTTTATGCCCTAAGACAATTCCTTCATTAACCATAAAATGGCACTTTTCCCAATTCAAGACAAGATTAGTTTCTTCACATCTCTGCAAAACTCGATCAAGGTTGCTCAAGCAATCATCAAAAGAGGATCCATAAACGGAGAAATCGTCCATGAAAACCTCGCAAATCTTTTCACAGAAGTCAGAGAATATAGCCATCATGCATCTTTGAAAGGTAGAAGGTGCATTACATAAACCAAAAGGCATACGTCTATAAGCAAAAGTACCGAAAGGGCAGGTAAAAGTGGTCTTAGCTTGATCATCAGCTGACACAGGTATTTGAGAGAAACCAGAATAACCATCTAGAAAGCAAAATTGTGTATGTTTGGATAATCTTTATAGCATTTGATCAATAAAACGTAAGGGGTAATGATCTTTTTTAGTAGCTTTATTTAATTTGCGGAAATCAATTACCATCCTATAACCTGTAATAATTCTTTGCGAATCAATTCATCTTTATCATTAGGAACGACGTAATACCTCCTTCTTAGGGACACAATGGATGGACTTACCCAATCGATCGTCAAAGAATGGGATAAATTATACCTGCCTGAAGGAGCTTTAGTATTTCTTTTCTTACCACTTCTTTCATTTTAGGATTCAGCCGTCGTTGATGATCAATAATTGGTTTGGCATCTTTCTCCAAATTTATTTTGTGTTGACATAAAGTGGGACTAATGCCCTTAAGATCATCAAGAGTATATCCAATAGCAGCACGGTGCTTCTTCAAAGTTTTCAATAATTTTTCTTCCTCCTTCTCTGAAAGGTTAGCACTAATAATAATAGGATATATCTTCTTTTCATCAAGATAAGCATATTTAAGAGTATCAGGCAATGGTTTAAGCTCAAACACGGGATCACCCTTGGGTGGAGGAGGATCCCCTAAGATTTCAACAGGCAAGTTGTTTTTCAGAATAGGTCCTTGTTTAAAGAACACTTCATATATTTCCCTTCTTTCATTCATAAACATATCGTTTTCATGGTCTAGCAAATATTGTTCTAAAGGATCACTAGGAGGCACGGCAATAGAAGCAAGACCAATAATTTCATCTTTACTAGGCAATTCCTCTTCACGGTGTTGTCTACGAAATTTAGAGAAATTAAACTCATGAGACATATCACCCAAACCAATAGTGACAACATCCTTTTCGCAGTCTATCTCAGCATTAACAGTGTTTAAGAAGGGTCTACCAAATATAATGGGACAGAAGCTATCTTGTGGGGAACCAAGAACACGAAAATCAGCAGGATATTTAGTTTTCCCACACAAGACTTCAACATCTCTAACAATTCCAATTGGTGATATAGTATCTCTATTGGCAAGTTTAATGGTGACATCAATATCTTCTAACTCAGCAGGTGCAATATCATGCATAATTTCTTTGTATAAGCCAATAGGTATTGCACTAGAACTAGAACCCATATCACACAAGCCATGATAGCAATGATCTCCTATTTTAACAGCAATAACAGGCATGCCTACCACAGGTATATGTTTATCTTTATCACAAGGTTTAGCAATTCTAGCAGTTTCATCACAGAAATAAATAACATGCCCATCAATATTATCAGCCAAGAGATCCTTAACAATAGCAATATTAGGTTCAACTTTAACTTGCTCAGGAGGTGTATAGGTTCTAATATTGCTTTTACGAACCACAGTTGAAGCTTTAGCATGATCTTTTATCCTAACAGAAAAGGTGGTTTCTCAACATAAGCGAGAGGAACAATAGGATCATTATAAGTGATAGTCTTTTCTTCAACTTTAATAGGTGCAACTACTTTTACTTCTATGGGAGGATGATATTTAAACCACTTCTCCTTAGGGAGATCAACATGAGTAGCAAAAGATTCACAGAAGGAAGCTACTATCTCAGAGTCAAGTCCATATTTAGTGCTAAATTTACGGAAAACATCAGTATCCATAAAAGACTTAACACAATCAAACTTAGGTGTCATACCTGACTCCTTACCTTCGTCGAGGTCCCAGTCTTCAGAGTTGCGTTTAATTCTTTCCAATAAATCCCATTTGAATTCAATAGTCTTCATCATAAAAGAGCCAGCACAAGAAGTATCGAGCATGGTGCGATTGTTATCAGAAAGCCGAGCATAAATTTTTTGAATAATCATTTCTCTTGAGAGCTCATGATTGGGGCATGAATACAACATTGACTTAAGCCTCCCCCAAGCTTGAGCGATGCTTTCTCCTTCGCGAGGCCAAAAATTGTATATATGATTACGATCACGATGAACAAGATGCATAGGATAAAACTTTTGATGAATCCAATTTCAATCGTTTGTAGTTCAATGATCCCATATCATCACATAGCCTATACCATGTCAATGCATCTCCCTTCAAAGATAAAGGGAAGACCTTCTTCTTGATAACATCATCGGGCATACCTGCAAGCTTAAGTAATCCACAAACTTCGTCCACATATATTAGGTGCTCATCAGGATGTAATGTTCCATCTCCTGCAAAAGGATTAGCTAGCAGTTTTTCTACCATACCCGAAGGAATTTCAAAGTAGACATTTTCATTTTCAGTAGGTTCAGTAGGTTGAGGAGCAACTCTTTGCTTCTCTTGGTCGGGGTGAAGATACCCTAACAAGCCCCTTAGAGGATTACTTTCCATAGTAACAAGTGACAGTAAATTTCAGCACACTATATAAATTTTTCCTTACCAAATTCCACCGACCAAAGGCGCTTCACTCCCCGGCAACGGCGCCAGAAAAGAGTCTTGATGACCCACATGTATAGGGGATCTATCGTAGTCCTTTCGATAAGTAAGAGTGTCGAACCCACGAGGAGCAGAAGGAAATGATAAGCGGTTTTCAGCAAGGTATTCTCTGCAAGCACTGAAATTATAGGTAATAGATAGTTTTGTGATAAGATAATTTGTAACGAGCAACAAGTAACAAAAGTAAATAAAGTGCAGCAAGGTGGCCCAATCCTTTTTGTAGCAAAGGACAAGCCTGGACAAACTCTTATATAAAGAAAAGCGCTCCCGAGGACACATGGGAATTATTGTCAAGCTAGTTTTCATCACGTCCATATGATTCGCGTTCGGTACTTTGATAATTTGATATGTGGGTGGACCGGTGCTTGGGTGTTGTTCTTACTTGAACAGGCATCCCACTTATGATTAACCCCTATTGCAAGCATCCGCAACTACAAAAGAAGTATTAAGGTAAACCTAACCATAGCATGAAACATATGGATCCAAATCAGCCCCTTACGAAGCAATGCATAAACTAGGGTTTAAGCTTATGTCACTCTAGCAACCCATCATCTACTTATTACTTCCCAATGCCTTCCTCTAGGCCCAAATAATGGTGAAGTGTCATGTAGTTGGCATTCACATAACACCACTAGAGGAGAGACAACATACATCTCATCAAAATATCGAACGAATACCAAATTCACATGACTACTAATAGCAAGACTTCTCCCATGTCCTCAGGAACAAATGTAACTACTCACAAAGCATATTCATGTTCATAATCAGAGGAGTATTAATATGCATATAGGATCTGAACATATGATCTTCCACCAAATAAACCAACTAGCATCAACTACAAGGAGTAATCAACACTACTAGCAACCTCACTGGTACCAATCCTGACTTAGAGACAAGAATTGGATACAAGAGATGAACTAGGGTTTGAGAGGAGATGGTGCTGGTGAAGATGTTGATGGAGATTGGCCCCCTCCCGATGAGAGGAGCGTTGGTGATGACGATGGCGATGATTTCCCCCTCCTGGAGGGAAGTGTCCCCGGCAGAACAGCTCTGCCGGAGCCCTAGATTGGTTCCGTCAAGGTTCCGCCTCGTGGCGGCGGAGTCCCGTCCCGAAAGCTTGCTTATTATTTTTCTTCGGACGAAAGACTTCATATAGCAGAAGATGGGCACCGGAGGGCCAACAGGGGGCCCACGAGGCGGGGGCGCCCCTGGGGTAGGGCGCCCCACCCTCGTGGCTGTGGTGTGGGCCCCTCTGGTATTTCTTCCGCCAGTATTTTTATTATTTCCAAAAATAACTTTCGTGGAGTTTTAGGGCTTTTGGAGTGGTGCAGAATAGGTCTCTAATATTTGCTCCTTTTCCAGCCTTTAGAATTCCATTTGCCGCATTCTCCTCTTTATGTAAACCTTGTAAAATAAGAGAGAATACGATAAGTATTGTGACATAATGTGTAATAACAGCCCATAATGCAATAAATATCGATATAAAAGCATGATGCAAAATGGACGTATCAAACGGCAGGGAGCTCCTTGCTACCTATTGAGCACTGCGTTGGATTTCCCCGAAGAGGAGAGGATGATGCAGCAAAGTAGCGTAAGTATTTCCCTCAGTTTTTGAGAACCAAGGTATCAATCCAGTAGGAGGCCACGCACAAGTCCCTCGTACCTGCACAAAACGATAGCTCCTCGCAACCAACGCGATTAGGGGTTGTCAATCCCTTCTCGGTCACTTACGAGAGTGAGATCTGATAGAGATGATAAATAATATTTTTGGTATTTTTGGTACAGAGATGCAAAGTGAAAAGTAAAAGGCAAAGTAAAAACAAATCAAGTATTAAAGTAATGGAGATTGATATGATGAGAATAGACCCGGGGGCCATAGGTTTCACTAGTGGCTTCTCTCAAGAGCATAAGTATTCTACGGTGGGTGAACAAATTACTGTTGAGCAATTGACAGAACTGAGCATAGTTATGAGTATATCTAGGTATGATCATGTATATAGGCATCACGTCCGTGACAAGTAGACCGAAACAATTCTGCATCTACTACTATTACTCCACTCATCGACCGCTATCTAGCATGCATCTAGAGTATTAAGTTTAAAACAGAGTAACGCCTTAAGCAAGATGACATGATGTAGAGGGATAAATTCATGCAATATGATAAATACCCCATCTTGTTATTCTCGATGGCAACAATACAGTACGTGCCTTGCAACCCTTTCTGTCACTGGATAAGGACACCGCAAGATTGAACCCAAAGCTAAACACTTCTCCCATTGCAAGAACTTCCAATCTAGTTGGCCAAACCAAACGGATAATTCGAAGAGACTTGCAAAGATAACCAATCATACATAAAAGAATTCAGAGAAGATTCAAATATTATTCATAGATAAGCTGGATCATAAACCCACAATTCATTTGTCTCAACAAACACACCGCAAAAAGAAGATTACATCGAATGGATTTCCATGAGAGAGGGGGAGAACATTGTATTGAGATCCAAAAAGAGAGAAGAAGCCATCTAGCTACTAGCTATGGACCCGAAGGTCTGACGTAAACTACTCACACTTCATCGGAGGGGCCATGGTGATGATGTAGAAGCCCTCCGTGGTGGATGCCCCCTCTGGCGGAGCTCCGGAACAGGCCCCAAGATGGGATCCCGTGGATACAGGAAGTTGCGGCGGTGGAATTAGGTTTTTGGCTCCTGTTCTAATCGTTTGGGGGTACGTAGGTATATATAGGAGGAAGGAGTACGTCGGTGGAGCAACAGGGGGCCCACGAGGCAGGGGGCGTGCCCCCACCCTCGTGACTGCCTCTGTTACTTCTTGGAGTAGGGTCCAAGTCTCCGGATCACGCTCGTGAGAAAATCACGCTCAAAGGTTTCATTCCGTTTGGACTCCGTTTGATATTCCGCTTCTTGAAACACCGAAATAGGCAAAACCAGCAATTCGGCTGGGCCTCCGGTTAATAGGTTAGTGCCAAAATAATATAAAAGTGGAAAATAAAGCCCAATATAGTCCAAAACAGTAGATAAAGTAGCATGGAGCAATCAAAATTATAGATACGTTGGAGACGATCGCATCCCCAAGCTTAATTCCTGCTCGTCCTCGAGTAGGTAAATGATAAAAGAGAATTTTGATGCGGAGGATACTTTGGCATAATTTCAATGTAAATCTTCTTAATTGTGGTATGAATATTCAGATCCGAAAGTTTCAAGACAAAAGTTCATATTGACATAAAAATAATAATACTTCAAGCATACTAAGCAAAGCAATCATGTCTTCTCAAAATAGCATGGCAAAAGAAAGTTCATCCCTACAAAATCATATAGTTAAGCTATGCTTCATTTTCGTCACACAAAGATGTTCCCAACTTCTATACCCCCGATGACAAGCCAAGCAATTGTTTCATACTTAAATAATTTCAAACTTTTTCAACCTTCACGCAATACATGAGCGCGAGCCATGGATATAGCACTATGGGTGGAATAGAATATGATGATGGGGATTGTGTGGAGAAGACAAAAAAGGAGAAAATCTCACATTGACGAGGATAATCAACGGGCTATGGAGATGCCCATCAATTGATGTCAACATGAGGAGTAGGGATTGCCATGCAACGGATGCACTAGAGCTATGAATGCTCAACAGAAGAAAACTAGTGGGTGTGCATCCAACTTGCTTGCTCATGAAGACCTAGGGCATTTGAGGAAGCCCATCGTAGGAATATACAAGCCAAGTTCTATAATGAAAAATTCTCACTAGTATGAAAAACACAACTTATGAGACTCACTATATGAAAACATGGTGCTACTTTGAAGCACAATATATGAGACTCACTACATGAAGAACTAGGTGCTACTTTGAAGCACAATATATGAGACTCACTACATGAAGAACAAGGTGCTACTTTGAAGCACAAGTGTGGAAAAAGAGATAGTAACATTGCCCCTTTTTTATTTATTTTCTTTTTTTGGGCCTTTCTTTTTTTTTCCTTTTTGGCCTTTCTCTTTTTTTGGACAATGCTCTAATAATGATGATCATCACACTTCTATTGATTACAACATAAGGATTACAACTCGAAACTAGAACAAGATATGACTCTATATGAATGCCTCCGTGTGTACGGGATGGTGCAATGAATCAAGAGTGACATGTATGAAAAATAATGCATGATGGCTTTGCCACAAATACGATGTCAACTACATGATCATGCAATGGCAATATGACAAAAGTAATGTATGTCATGATGTTGATGAACGCAACGGTGGAAAGTTGCATGGAAATATATCTCGGAATGGCTATGGAAATGCCATAATAGGTAGGTATGGTGGCTGTTTTGAGGAAGATATAAGGAGGTTTATGTGTGAAAGAGTGTATCATATCACGGGTTTGATGCACCGCTAAGTTTGCACCAACTCTCAAGGTGAGAAAGGGCAATGCACGGCATCAAGAGGCTAGCAAAGGCGGAAAGGTAAAAGTGCGTATAATCCATGGACTCAACATTAGTCAAAAGAACTCATATACTTATTGCAAAAATTTAGAAGTCATCAAAAAATCAAGTACTACGTGCATGCTCCTAGGGGGATAGATTGGTCGGAAAATACCATCGCTCGTCCCCGACCGCCACTCATAAGGATGCACAAGCCAGGTACACTTCATGTTTCAAATTTGTTACACAACTTTAACCATACGTGCATGCTACGGGACTTGCAAACTTCAACACAAGAATTTCTCAAATTCACAACTACTCAACTAGCACGACTTTGATATTATCACCTCCATATCTCAAAACAATTATCAAGCATCAAACTTTTCTTAGTATTCAACGCACTCAAAAGAAAGTTTCACATATCTTGAATACCAAGTATATTAATATTAAGAAAATTACCATGCTATTAGCGACTCTCAAAATAATCTAAGTGAAGCACGAGAGATCAATAGTTTCTTTAAAAAAAATCCACCACCGTGCTCTAAAAGATCTAAGTGAAGCACTAGAGCAAAAATTATCACGCTCAAAAGATATAAGTGAAGCACTATGAGCAAAACTATCAAGCTCAAAAGATATAAGTGAAGCACATAGAGTATTCTAGCAAATTCCAATTTATGTATGGCTCTCTCAAAAAGGTGTGTACATCAAGGATGATTGTGGTAAAGTAACAAACAAAGACGCAAATAATACAAGACGCTCCAAGCAAAACACATATCATGTGGTGAATAAAAATATAGCTCCAAGTAAATTACCGATGGAAGTAGACGAAAGAGGGGATGCCTTCCGGGGCATACCCAAGCTTTGACTTTTTTGTGTCCTTGTATTATCTTGGGGGTGCCATGGGCATCCCCAAGCTTAGGCTCTTGCCACTCCTTGTTCCATAATCCATCAAAAGAATTCACCCAAAACTTGAAAACTTCACAACACAAAACTCAATAGAAATCTCGTGAGCTCCGTTAGAGAAAAAACAAAAGACTACTTTAAGATACTGTAATGAACTCATTCTTTATTTATATTGGTGTTAAACCTACTGTATTCCAACTTCTCTATGGATCATAAACTATTTTACTAGCCATAGATTCATCAAAATAAGCAAACAACACACGAAAAACAGAATCTGTCAAAAACAGAACAGTCTGTAGTAATATGTAACTAACGCAGACTTCTGGAACTCCAAATTTTCTACCAAAATTAGAAGACCTAGAAAATTTATTTATTGATCAGCATCAATTGGAATCAGTATTTTATCACGTTCTGGTGATTTTTAATAATTCGGGCACTAAGCGCAAAGTTTCTGGAAATTACAGCAAGATCAAATAACTATCATCCAAGAAGATCCAGTAGGTCTAGCTTGGCACAAACACTAATTAAAACATAAAACCACATCTAAACAGAGTCTAGATGGATTATTTATTCCTAAACAGAAGAAAAAACAAAAAACTAAAAATAAATTGGGTTGCCTCCCAACAAGCGCTATCGTTTAACGCCCCTAGCTAGGCATAAAAGCGAGGATAGATCTAGGTATTGTCATCTTTGGTAGGCAATCCATAAGTGGCTCTCATGATAGATTTATATGGTAATTTTATTTTATTTATAGGGAAGTGTTCCATGCCCTTCTTTAAGGGAAATTGGAATCTAATATTCCCTTCCTTCATATCAATAATTGCACCAATCGTTCTAAGGAAAGGTCTACCAAGAATAATAGGACATGAAGGATTACAATCTATATCAAGAACGATAAAATCTACGGGCACATAATTCCTATTTGCAACAATAAGAACATCATTAATTCTTCCCATAGGCTTTTTAATAGTGGAATCCGCAAGATGCAAGTTTAGAGAGCAATCATCAAAGTCACGGAAATCTAGCAAATCACACAAAGTTTTGGGAATAGTGGAGACACTAGCACCCAAATCACACAAGGCATGAAACTCATTATTTTTAATTTTAATTTTAATAGTAGGTTCCCACTCATCATAGAGCTTTCCAGGGATAGAAACTTTCAACTCAAGTTTTTCTTCATAAGATTGCATCAAGGCATCAACAATGTGTTCGGTAAAGGCCTTATTTTGACTATAAGCATGAGGAGAATTTAGCACGGATTGCAACAAGGAAATACAATCAATTAAAGATCAATTTCATAATTAAATTCCTTGAGATCCAAAATAGTGGGTTTAGCAACATCTAGGTTTTTATTTCTTTCAATCCCACATTTATCAATTTCATCATCAAGATCTAAAACTCCAATTCTTAGAACGCCTTCTAGGTAAAGGAAGATCATATTCAGTTTCATCAAGATTCATATTGCAAAACAAAGATTTAATGGGGGACACATCAATAACTTTTAGATCTTCATCTTGATTTTCATAGGAATTGGAAGAACACGCTTTAATAAAGGCATCTTTGGAAGCACGCATCCTAGCGGTTCTTTCTTTACACTCATAAATGGAAATTCTCATAGCTTTGAGAGACTCATTGATATCATGCTTAGGAGGAATAGATCTAAGCTTTAAAGAATCAACCTCAAGAGAAATTCTATCAACGTTCCTAGCCAAATCATCGACTTTAAGCAATTTATCCTCAATCAAAGCATTAAAAATCTTTTGTGAATTCATAAACTCTTTAACACTACTCTCAAATTCAGAGGGCATCTTATTAAAATTTCCATAAGATTTGTTGTAGGAATTTCCATAATTATTAGAAGGATTACTAGGATAAGGCCTAGGATTAAAATTCCCTCTATACGCGTTGTTACCAAAATTATTCCTACCAACAAAATTCACATCCATAGATTCATTATTATTCTCAATCAAAGTAGACAAAGGCATATCATTAGGATCAGAAGAAACACTCTTAGTAGCAAATAATTCCATAAGTTCATCCATCTTTCCACTCAAAACATTAATTTTTCTTCTATCGCATGCACTTTTTTATTAGTAGATCTTTCGGTATGCCATTGAGAATAATTAACCATAATATTATCTAGAAGTTTAGTAGCATCTCATAGAGTGATTTCCATAAAAGTGCCTCCCGCGGCCGAATCTAAAAGATTTCTAGAAGCAAAATTCAATCCGGCATAAAAGTTTTGTATAATCATCCATAAGTTCAAACCATGAGTAGGACAATTACGTATCATTAATTTCATTCTCTCCCAAGCTTGTGCAACATGTTCATGATCAAGTTGCTTGAAATTCATAATATCGTTCCTAAGAGAGATAATCTTAGTGGGAGGAAAATACTTAGAGATAAAAGCATCTTTGCACTTGTTCCAAGAATCAATACTATTTTTAGGCAAAGATGAAAACCATGCTTTAGCACGATCTCTAAGCGAAAAAGGAAATAGCTTCAATTTAACGACATCATTATCGACATCTTTTTTCTTTTGCATATCACATAAATCAACGAAGCTATTCAGATGAGTAGCGGCATCTTCACTAGGAAGGCCGGCGAATTGATCTTTCATAACAAGATTCAACAAAGCAGTATTGATTTCACAAGATTCAGTATTGGAAATAGGAGCAATCGTATTGCTAAGGAAATCATTATTGTTGGTATTGGTGAAGTCACACAATTTGGTAGCATCTTGAGCCATTGCGACAAACAAGCAATCCAACACATGAGCAAACAAGCGGACGAGGAAAAGGCAACGGGAAAAAGAGGAGGAGATTAGGAAAGAGAGGGCGAATAAAACGGCAAGGGTGAAGTGGGGAGAGGAAAACGAGAGGCCAATGGCAAATAATGTAATGCGAGAGATAGGGATTGTGATGGGTACTTGGTATGTTGATTGACTTGCTCTTGTGTGAGCCTACCCGGCAACGGTGCCAGAAATTCTTCTTGCTACCTCTTGAGCATTGCGTTGGATTTTCCGAAGAGGAGAGGATGATGCAGCAAAGTAGCGTAAGTATTTCCCTCAGTTTTTGAGAACCAATGTATCAATCCAGTAGGAGGCCACGCACAAGTCCCTCGTACCTGCACAAAACGATAGCTCCTCGCAACCAACGCGATTAGGGGTTGTCAATCCCTTCACGGTCACTTACGAGAGTGAGATCTGATAGAGATGATAATAATATTTTTGGTATTTTTGGTATAGAGATGCAAAGTGAAAAGTAAAAGGCAAAGTAAAAACAAAGCAAGTATTAAAGTAATGGAGATTGATATGATGAGAATAGACCCGGGGCCCATAGGTTTCACTAGTGGCTTCTCTCAAGAGCATAAGTATTCTACGGTGGGTGAACAAATTACTGTTGAGAAATTGATAGAATTGAGCATAGTTATGAGTATATCTAGGTATGATCATGTATATAGGCATCACGTCCGTGACAAGTAGACCGAAACGATTCTGCATCTACTACTATTACTCCACTCATCGACCGCTATCCAGCATGCATCTAGAGTATTAAGTTAAAAACAGAGTAATGCCTTAAGCAAGATGACATGATGTAGAGGGATAAATTCATGCAATATGATAAATACCCCTTCTTGTTATCCTCGATGGCAACAATACAATACGTGCCTTGCAACCCTTTCTGTCACTGGGTAAGGACACCACAAGATTGAACCCAAAGTTAAACACTTCTCCCATTGCAAGAACTACCAATCTAGTTGGCCAAACCAAACAGATAATTCGAAGAGACTTGCAAAGATAACCAATCGTACATAAAAGAATTTAGAGAAGATTCAAATATTATTCATAGATAAGCTGGATCATAAACCCACAATTCATCAGTCTCAACAAACACACCGCAAAAAGAAGATTACATCGAATAGATCTCCACGAGAGAGGGGGAGAACATTGTATTGAGATCCAAAAAGAGAGAAGAAGCCATCTAGCTACTAGCTATGGACCCAAGGTCTGAAGTAAACTACTCACACTTCATCGGAGGGGCCATGGTGATGATGTAGAAGCCCTCCATGGTGGATGCCCCTTGGTGAGCTCGGAACAGGCCCCAAGATGGGATCTCGTGGATACAGGAAGTTGCGGCGGTGGAATTAGGTTTTTGGCTCATGTTCTGATCGTTTGGGGGTACGTAGGTATATATAGGAGGAAGGAGTACGTCGGTGGAGCAACAGGGGCCCACGAGGCAGGGGGCGCGCCCTAGGGGGGCCGCCCCCCACCCTCGTGACCGCCTCTGTTACTTCTTGGAGTAGGGTCCAAGTCTCCTGGATCACGTTCGGTGAGAAAATCACGTTTCCAAAGGTTTCATTCCGTTTGGACTCCTTTTGATATTCTGTTTCTTCGGAACACTGAAATAGGAAAAAAAACAGCAATTCTAGGCTAGGCCTCCGGTTAATAGGTTAGTCCCAAAAAAATATAGAAGTGGAAAATAAAGCCCAATATAGTCCAAAACAGTAGATAAATTAGCATGGAGCAATCAAAAATTATAGATACGTTGGAGATGTATCACTCCTCTCCCTGGCTCATGACGAGGGGAACGAGGTAGGGCTCGGGCAGGAGAAGGAGGGTCGAGGAGGCGTTGGGTAGGGGAGATCGAGCAGAGGAGGCATGGCCTCGGGCTCGAGGGAGATGACTGCGGGGAGCTGCGGGAAGGACGGATGGGGAACGAGAGGAGTGGTGGCCGCTGCAATCTGATTGGTTGAAGATGGATCGGGAGGGATCCCGAGGTGGAAGAGGACTGGCGGCAGTGGGTGAGGGGATTTGGTGGATGGGACAAGATCTAGGGTTAGACTGATATTTATATCAGATGAATTTAGGTTAGGGGATATCACGTCCCTACGATCGTAATCAGACGGCTGAGAAAATAGGTTAGGGAGTCCAATTAAGAAAATGGAGATGTTTTATAGATGTTGGGGGATGATCCGGACCCATCGGTCATGACTGCTCGGGTCGGGTTTAGAGAAGTTTCGGACGCGCACGCGAGGGGTTTGTGGGATGTGCAGAGAGGTTAGGAAGCCAGGCAAGAGGAAAACAAAATCTAGTTGGTCTCAGAACGGTCAACAAAGGCAAGGGGAACATGGCAACTAGGAGCAACTACAAGTTTTATGAAAACATGCGGATGCAATGCGATGATGAATGCAACAAAGAAATAAAACACACGGCGACAACGAAAACAAGGAAGGCGTCTGAAGCGTCGGTCTCGGGGCATCACAATTTTGTGATAATGAAACCTTGGATTCTTATGCTAATGGTAGATATGATTACTATGATGTGGAACGAATAGAAGAATTTGTTGCTTTTAAGGGTGCTTATGAAATTGAATCTCTGTTTGAAAAATATGAAGATTATGATGATTCTGTTTATAGACCTGAAAATTTTGTTATACTTAAATATTGTTATGAAAATTATGAATATAATGCCGATATTAATGAGTTTATTGAGAAAGTCTCCGATGTCCAAGAAGAGACTAATATTTTGCAGGAGTCTATGGAAGAAGAAATTGATGATACTGTGAGCCCGTTGGATGAAAAAGATGATGAGGAGAGTGAAGAACAAAAGAAGGAAGAGCGGATTAGCTACCCGTGCCCACCTTCTAATGAGAGTAAATCTTCAACTCATAAATTGTTTAGTTTCCCTTCATGCTTACCGAAGGATGAATGTTATGATCCCATGGATTCATTTGAAATATCCCTTTTTGATGAAATTGGTGTTTGCTATGCTTGTGGCCATGATGAAAAATATGAATTATGCTTATGGAGATGAACTTTCTATAGTTCCTTATGTTAAGAATGAAATTGTTGATATTGCACCCACACATGATAGTCCAATTATCTTTTTGAATTCTCCCAACTACACTATATCGGAGAAGTTTGCACTTATTAAGGATTACATTGATGGGTTGCCTTTTACCGTTGCACATAATGATTTTGATGAGTATAATATGCATGTGCTTGCTGCTCCTACTTGCAATTATTATGAGAGAGGAACTACATCTCCGCCTCTCTATGTTCCCAACACGATAAAATTGCAAGAAACTGCTTATGCTATGTATTGGCCTTTACTTGATGTGCATGGATTGTTTTTCTATGACATGCCGATGCATAGGAAGAGAGTTAGACTTCATCATTGCATGATATATGTTGCTTTGTGCTCACTACTAAATGCCAAATCATTGTTAATTAAAATTGGCTTTGATATACCTTGGGATCCGGGTGGATTCATTACTTGAGCACTTTATTCCTAGCTTAATGGCTTTAAAGAAAGCGCTGTCAGGGAGACAACCTGGAAGTTTTAGAGAGTCATTTTATTTCTGTTGAGTGCTTTTATAAAGTTTAAAAACAAAAAAAATATAGAGGGGAATCTAAAAACTTTTTCAAAAAGAGAAGCGATTCAAAGGTGATGTATTGGAGAAGTGAGGGTCGACCTTGAACACTTGTGTTCGTGCTCATGGAAACAATGTAGAATTTTTCATGAAGATTCTCACAATAATAATTATCCCCTTGTACAAATCCATCGTATTATAAAAATAATGTGCAAAGATTTGCCTTTAGTATGATTAGATTGCTTGTTGGTATGTGCGATGCAAAAACAGAAACTTTGGTTCTAGTGCGTGATTTTACATTTTTTACTGAATGTCAAAAGTTTCTAAAACCTTTTGCACAATATTGCTATACAAATTTTTTATTTTGTCCTAATTTTTTAGAATGTTTGGAATTATAGAAGTATGGTGAATGTGCAGATTACAACAGACTGTCCAGTTTTTGATAGATTCTGTTTTTGATGCATTGTTTTGCTCATTTTGGTGAAACTATCGATTGTATCGGTGGTTTAAGCCATGGAAAATTTATATTACAGTAGCTAAAATGCAAAAACAAAATATGAGTTGGTTTGCAACAGTACTTAAAGTAGTGATTTGCATTATTATACTAACGGATCTCACGAGGTTTCTGTTGAGTTTTGTGTGGATGAAGTGATCAAAGTTCGAGGAGGTCTCGATATGAGAAGAAGGAGGAGAGGCAAGAGCTTAATCTTGGGGATGCCCAAGGCACCCCAAGTAAATATTTAAGGAGACTCAAGCGTCTAAGCTTGGGAATGCCCCGGAAGGCATCCCATCTTTCTTCAACAAGTATCGGTATGTTTTTGTCTTTGTTTCGTTCATGTGATATGCATAAATCTTGGAGCGTATTTTGTGTTTAGCTTTCATTTTTTAATTTATGCACCATGCTGGTATGAGATAGTCCATGGTTGATTTATAGAACGCTCACTTTGCTTCATTATATCTTTTGAGTATGGCTTTATAGAATGCCTCATGTGCTTCACTTATATCATTTGATGTTTGGATTGCATGTTTCTCTTCACATAGAAAACCGTTATTCGTAGAATGCTCTTTTGCTTCACTTATATTTGTTAGAGCATGGTCTTTTGTAGAAAGAATTAGACTCTCTTTCTTGATGTATATCTATTTAGAGAGTCAACAGGAATTGGTCAATTGCATGGTTAGTCATAAAATCCTACATAAAACTTGTGGATCACTGAATATGATATGTTTGATTCCTTGCAACAGTTTTGTGATATAGAGATGATAATATGTTGGAGGTACTAGTGGACGATCGTTTTTAGTAAGATATTGGTGTTAAGGTTTGTGATTCCCGAAGCATGCACGTATGGTCTCTCGTTATGCTATGAAGTTGGAGCACGATTTATTATTGATCGTCTTCCTTTGCGTAGAGGTCGGGGCACGCGATGGTTAACTCCTACCAACCTCCCCCTAGTGGCATGCGTAGTAGTACTTTGCTTCGAGGGCTAATAAAATTTTGCAATAGGTATATGAGTTCTTTATGACTAATGTGAGTCCATGGATTATACACACTCTTACCTTTCCGCAATTTTCTGGCCTCTACGGTACCGTGCATTGCCCTTTCTCACCTCGAGAGTCGGTGCCAACTTTGCCGGTGCATCCAAACCCTGTGATATGATACGCTCTATCACACATAAGCCTTATTATATCTTCCTCAAAACCGCCATCATACATATCTATTATGGCCTTTCCATAGCCATTCCGAGATATATTGCCATGCAACTTCCACCGCTTCCGTTTGATGACTTGAGCATTCATTGTAATATTGCTTTGCATGATCGTAAGATAGCTAGCATGATATTTCCATGACTTGTCCTTGCTACGCTAGATCATTGAACACCCTGGTACACTGCCAGAGGCATTCATATAGAGTCATATTTTGTTATAGGTATTGAGTTGTAACATTGAGTTGTAAGTAAATAGAAGTGTGATGATCATCAATTTTCATTATTAGAGCATTGTCCCGGTAAGGAATGGATGATGGAGACTATGATTCCCCCACAAGTCAGGATGAGACTCCGGAGCAAAAGCAAAAAAGGAAAAAAAAGTGAGAAAAAGAGAGAAAAAAAGAAGAAGAAAAATGAAAGAAAGAAGGAAGAGAAGGGGCATGCTAGTTCCACACTTGTGCTTCAAAGTAGCCATGTTTTTCATATAGAGAGTCTCCTATGTTGTCACTTTCATATACTAGTGGGAATTTTTCATTATAGAGTTAGATGCACACCCACTCATTTTTCATGTTGAGCTTTCATACACTTATAGCTCTTAGTGCGTTTGTTGCATGGCAATCCCTACTCCTCGCATTGATATCAATTGATGGGGATCTCCCTAGCTCGTTGATTAGCCGTGTTGATGTGAGGCTTTCTTACTTTTTTGTCTTCTCTATATTTACCCCTATCATTATACTCTATTCCACCCATAGTGCTATATCCATGGCTTGTGTTCATGTATTGCGTGAGAGTTGAAAATGCTGAAGTGCGTTAAAAAGTATGAACCAATTGCTTGGCTAACACCGTGGTAGTACATGATGATACTTTGTGTTAAGAAGATAGAGCATGACGAGACTATATGATTTTGTAGGGATAGCATTCTTTAGCTTTGATATTTTGGAAGACATGATTGTTTCTTGGGATGCCTGAGTATTGATGTCTTTATGTCAAATTATAGATTAATGTTTTGAATCACTCATGTCTTAATATTCATGCCATGATTAGATATATGATCAAGATTATGCTAGATAGCATTCCACATCAAAATTTATCTTTTTTATCATTTACCTACTCGAGGACGAGCAGGAATTAAGCTTGGGGATGCTGATACGTCTCCATCATATCTATAATTTTTTATTGTTCCATGCCAATATTATACAACTTTCACATATTTTTGGCAACATTTTATATGATTTATTGGACTAACCTATTGATCCAATGCCCAGTGCGAGTTCATGTTTTTTGCATGTTTTTTTGTTTTGCAAAATATCCATATCAAACGAAGTTCAAATGCAATAAAATTTTGTGGAGAATTATTTTGGAATATTTGTGATTTTTGGGACTTGGAATCAACACAAACGGGGCCCACTGCCCCCACAAGACACTAGGGCGTGTCCCAGGGGCCAGGTGTGTGGTGGTGGGTTGTGCTCACCTCGTACGTTGGTTGGTGCTCTACTTCGGGCACAAGGAAGCTTATATCCGGAAAAATATCGTGTTAAAATCTCAGCACAATCGGAGTTACGGATCTCCGGGAATATAAGAAACGGTTTTCGCCGATCCGGGGAACGCAAATGAAGAGAACAGAGAGGAGATCCAATCTCGAGGGCTACCCCCCTCCACCACCATGGAGGCCATGGACCAGAGGGGTAACTCTCCTCCCATCTATGGGGGAGGCCAAGGAAGAAGAATAAGGAGGGGGGCTCTCTCCCCCTCTCTCCCGGTGGCGCCGGAGTGCCACAGGGGCAAGGATCATGACGACAATCTACATCAACAATCTTGCTACCGTCAACACCAAATTTCTCCCCCTCTATGAAGCAGTGTAACACCTCTTCTCCCCGCTGTAATGTCTACTTAAACATGGTGCTCAACACTATATATTATTTCCCAATGATATGTGGTTATCCTATGATGTTTGAGTAGATTCGTTTTGTCCTATGGGCTAATCGTGATCTTGGTTGGTATGATTGTATATTTTATTTATGGTGCTATCCTACGATGCCCTCCGTGTCATGCAAACGTGAGGGGTCCCTGTTGTAGGGTGTTGCAATATGTTCATGATTCGCTTATTGTCGGTTGCGGGAGTGACAGAAGCCTAAATACAGATAAGTGGGTTGTTGCGTATGGGAGTAAAGAGGACTTGATACTTAATGTTATGGTTGGGTTTTATGACCTTAATGATCTTTAGTAGTTGTGGATGCTTGCTAGAGTTCCAATAATAAGTGCATATGATCCAAGTAGAGAATGTATGTTAGCTCATGCCTCTCCCTCATATAAAATTGCAAGAATGATTACCGTCTAGTTATCAATTGCCTAGGGACAAATGACTTTCTTGTTGACAAAAGCTATCTACTTTTATTACCTTGCAATTTATTCGTAGTTTTATTCTCGAAAATTACTTGTAGTTTCATTCTTGCAAAATAGTTTCATACTTGTTCTAGGTAAAGCATACATCAAGTGTGCGTAGAGTTGTACCGGTGGTCGATAGAACTTGAGGGAATATTTGTTCTGCCTTTAGCTCCTCGTTGGGTTTGACACTCTTATTTATCAAAAAAGGCTACAAATGATCCCCTATACTTGAGGGTTATCAGCAATATTTTTGGTCGTATCCAAGGTAGTCATGTCCTCATCAAGTCATGCTCAACAAGACAGAAAAAGTTTTGCCAGAGAGGTACTATCACTTATAAGAGGTACTATCGTTCGGGGAGGTACTACCGCTCTAGCAGATTGGGCAACAGAAGCATAAAAATAATCGGAGGTGGTTGCGGTAGAAGGAAGGGAAGTACCGCACAAGAAGTACTACTGCTCTACTACCGCTTAAAACAGAAAAACTACCTAAGCAAAACAGAAGGAAGATTCAATACTAAAACTGCTATAACTAATGCAAATGAGCTCCGAATACAGCAAACTCAAGCTTGTTGGATAGATGATGACAAGTACTATCCAACAGCGAGGGGGGTATGCCTATGGTATAATAAGAAGTGGCAAGGGGAGTATGTCTATGATATAGAGGTGTGAAACCTCCATCAATGAAGAACTGGCATAAAATCCATCATCGAAAACATCATAGAAGATGCATACAAATCCGTTTCCGATGAACTCGAGCTTATCAGGAAGAAGACCACAAGCTCAAAAAACTCACACAGAGAAAAACCAAACAAGAACCAAGAAAGATGATGCAAGGATGCAATGGTGTGAGCTCTCTATGAACGATACGATCAAGCTACTTACTTGAGAGCCCCCCATGCTAGTATGACAATCGATCCTATAACCCGATCTCCCAACTACCATCATGAGACCAATAAAATAGAAAACCTATAAAGGGCAAACCTTTTCCTTGCACATAGTCCACTTGAGCTAGATGATGACGATCTTGACTTCCTCAGTTGGACCACCTTTCTTGATTGCGCATGCTCGACGAAAACTAGTTGATTGCTCCCCATAGTCCACTATTGGTGAGCCACTCTTCGGCACATCTTCACAAGTCCATTGTCACCACAATGGATGACAAGCTTCAAGCATGATCTCTTCATGATGCTCCACTTTGATTTCATCCTCCATGGGTTCTATGAGATCTTCCTCTTGACGCAAGCCCATGGAACCATACCTAACCCCACATAGAACTCTCATGTAGACCATGGGTTAGTAAAAAAAGTGTAACAGACAATGCTTACCATACCATCGGATCACTTAGTCCCTCTCAGTACATCTTGTATGCTTTGTCTATTGATCAACTTGATTCACTCTTTGACTTGGTCTTGATCAACCTTGTATGTCTTCTCTATGACCAATCTTTCGACAATTCCTTGAGTAGCACCTTGGTCATCACATAATCTCCTTGAGACCAACAAATGGACTTCAAGAAATGTCTATGGACAAACCCTTCAAATATAGCTCAAGGCAACCATTAGTCCATAGGGATTGTCAGCAATTACTAAAACCAAGCATGGGGGCACCATGCTCTTCCAATCGGAGTATCTCTGTTGCCACTTCTGAAGATTTCCAGTCGTGGTTTGACGACTTCGTCGTTAGATTTCTATCAAGCGTGATTTCATCATAATCAGAGTTCATTTGCAGAAGTTATGGCAGTCTTGGTCCTACTTGCATCCATCTATTTTGCTTGGGCAGTTTTACACTTTCCAGGCGGTAGTACCACTATGGACCATGGTAGTACACCTTTGGCGGTACTTCCGTAGACCAGTGCCGCTCCTACTTCTGCTTATTTTTTAGCTTCTGTGAGTTTCTGTTTTATAAGCGGTAGTACGACAATAGTACCGCTTGCGCGGTACTTCCACTTCCTTTTACCGCAACCACTTCCGCCTATTTCGGTGCTTCTATTGCCCAGTCTACTTAAGCGGTAGTAGCGTGGTAGTACTGCTCCCCCAAACAGTAGTACTGCTCTCCCAAGCGGCGGCACTGTGATGAGCCACAAGTATAGGTGATCAATCATAGACCTTTCAATAAGTAAGAGTGTCGAACCCAACGAGGAGCAAAAGGAAATGACAAGCGGTTTTCAACAAGGTATTCTCTACAAGTGTTGGAAGTAGTTATAACAGATAAATTTGTAGCAAGGTGAATCATAACAAGTAACAAGTAGTAAAAGTAACAAAGGTGCAACAAGGTGACCCAATCCTTTTATAGCAAAGGACAAGCCAGATAGTTCTCTTATAATGAGCAAAGCGTTCTCGAGGACACATGGGAATTCTCGTGTAGTCACGTTCATCATGTTTAGTTGATTAGCGTTCATTACTTTGATAATTTGATACGTGGGTCTTTTTTTATTTGGGCTTCTTTGGCCTCTTTTTTTCCGTCCGGAGTCTCATCCCGACTTGTGGGGGAATCATAGTCTCCATCATCCTTTCCTCACATGGGACAATGCTCTAATAATGAAAATCTTCACACTTCTATTTAGTTACAACTCAAGAATTACAACTCGATACTTAGAACAAAATATCACTCTATGTGAATGCCTCCGGCGGTGTACCGGGATATGCAATGAATCAAGAGTGACATGTATGGAAGAATTATGAAGGTGGCTTTGCCACAAATACGGTGTCAATTACATGATCATGCAAAGCAATATAACAATGATGGAGTGTGCCATAATAAACAGAACTATGGAAATTTGCATGGCAATATATCTCGGAATGGCGTTGGAAATGCCATAATAGTTAGGTATGGTGGCTATTTTGAGGAAGATATAAGGAGGCTTATGTGTGATTGAACCCAAAGCTAAGCACTTCTCCCATTGCAAGAAATATCAATCTAGTAGGCCAAACTAAACTGATAATTCGAAGAGACTTGCAAAGATATCAAATCATGCATATAAGAATTCAGAGAAGAACCAAATAATATCCATAGATAATCAAGTTCATAAACCCACAATTCCTCGGATCTCGGCAAACACATCGCAAAAGAGTATTACATCGAATATATCTCCAAGAACATCGAGGAGAACTTTGTATTGAGATCCAAAGAGAGAGAAGAAGCCATCTAGCTAATAACTATAGACCTGAAGGTCTGTGGTAAACTACCCACACATCATCGGAGAGGCTATGGTGTTGATATAGAAGCCCTCCGTGATTGAATCCCCCTCCGGGAGATCGCCGAAAAAGGCCCCAAGATGGGATCTCACGGGTACAGAAGGTTGCGGTGGTGGAAAAGTGGTTTCGTGGCTCCCCCGGATGTTTTCAGGCGAAAGAAGTAGGTCGGTGGAGCTACGATGGGCCCACGAGGGTGGGGGGCGCGCCTACCCCCCTAGGCGCGCCCTCCTACCTCGTGGCTGCCTCGTTGCTTCCTTGACTTCCACTCCAAGTCTCCTGGATTGCGTTTGTTCCAAAAAAAGATCCTCGCGAAGGTTTCGTTCTGTTTGGATTCCGTTTGATATTCCTTTTCTGCGAAACACTCAAATAGGCAAAATACAGCAATCTACACTGGGCCTTCGGTTAATATGTTAGTCCCAAAAATAATATAAAAGAGCATAATCGAGCCCAATAAACATCCAAAACAGATAATATAATAGCATGGAACAACCAAAAATTATAGATACGTTGGAGACGTATCAGAGATCTATTCGATGTAAAACTTTTTTGCGGTGTGTTTGCCGAGATCCGATGAATTGTGGATTTATGATCAGCTTATATATGAATATTATTTGAATATTCTCTGAATTCTTTTATGCATGATTTGATATCTTTGTAATTCTCTTCGAACTATCAGTTTGGTTTGGCCAACTAGATTGGTTTTTCTTGCAATGGGAGAAGTGCTTAGCTTTGGGTTCAATCTTGTGGTGTCCTTTCCCAAAGGATGAGGGGCGTAAGGCACGTATTGTATTGTTGCCATCGAGGATAAAAAGATGGGGTTTTCATCATATTGCTTGAGTTAATTCCTCTACATCATGTCATCTTACTTAATGCGTTACTCCGTTCTTTATGAACTTAATACTCTAGATGCATGCTGGATAGGGGTCGATGTGTGGAGTAATAGTAGTAGATGCAGAATCGTTTCGGTCTACTTGACACGGATGTGATGCCTATATTCATGATCATTACCTTAGATTTTGCCATAACTTTGCGCTTTTCTATCAATTGCTCAGTAGTAATTTGTTCACCCACCGTATTATTTTCTTTCTTGAGAGAAGCCTCTAGTGAAACCTATGGCCCCTGGGTCTATTTTCCATCATATAAGTTTTCGATCTACTATTTTGCAATCTTCTACTTTCAGATCTATAAACCAAAAATATTTACTTTACATTTGTTTACTTTCATCTATCTCTATCAGATCTCACTTTTGCAAGTAACCGTGAAGGGATTGACAACCCCTTTATCGCGTTGGGTGCAAGTCGTTCGATTGTTTGTGCAGGTATTCGGTGACTTGTGCGTTGTCTCCTACTGGATTGATACCTTGGTTCTCAAATTGAGGGAAATACTTATCTCTACTTTGCGGCATCACCCTTTCCTCTTCAAGGGAAAAACCAACGCAAGCTCAAGAAGTAGCAGGAAGAATTTTTGGCACCGTTGCCGGGGAGATCTACACCAAGTCAAGCCATACCAAGTACCCATCATAAACTCTCATCTCTTCCATTACATTATTCTCCATTCGCCTCTCATTTTCCTCTCCCCCACTTCTAAAACGATTTTTGAAAATATTTGCCTTTTCCTCGCCCCTCTTCTATTCGTCTTCTTTGTTTGCTTTTTGTGTGCTCGTGTGTTGGATTGCTTGCTTTGTCACGATGGCTCAAGTGAATACCAAATTGTGTGACTTTTTCAACACCAATAATAATGATTTTGTTAGTACTCCGATTGCTCCCGCCACTAGCGCGGAATCTTGTGAAATTAATGCCGCTTTGCTAAATCTTGTAATTATAGATCAATTTTCTCGCCTTCCTAGTAAAGATGTCGCATGTCATCTAAACAATTTCGTTGATTTGTGTGATACGCAAAAGAAAAAAGATGTGGATAATGACATTGTTAAATTGAATCTATTTTCGTTCTCGCTTTGAGATCGTGCTAAAACCTGGTTTTCATCTTTGCCTAAAAATAGTATTGATTCATGGAATAAGTGTAAAGATGCTTTTATTTCCAAGTATTTTCCTCCCGCTAAAATCATCTCCCTTAGGAATGAGATTATGAATTTTAAGCAACTTGATCATGAACATGTTGCACAATCTTGGGAGAGGATGAAATTGATGATACGAAATTGCCCTACTCATGGTTTGAATTTGTGGATGATTATACAAAAAAAATTATGCCGGATTGAATTTTGCTTCTAGAAATCTTTTAGATTCGGCCGCGGGAGGTACTTTTATGGAAATTACTTTAGGAGAAGCTACTAAACTCCTAGATAATATTATGGTTAATTATTCTCAATGGCATACCGAAAGATCTTCCACTAATAAAAAAATGCATGCGATTGAAGAGATTAATGTTTGAGTGGAAAGATCGATGAGCTTATGAAATTATTTGCTAGAAAGCGTGCTTCTATTGATCCTAATGATATGCCTTCGTCTACTTTGATTGAAAATAATAATGAATTTAAGGACGTGAATTTTGTTGGTAGGAACAATTTTGGTAATAACGCGTATAGAGGTAATTTTAATCCTAGGCCGTTTCCTAGTAATTACTCTAATAATTATGGTAATTCCTACATCAATTCATATGGAAATTATAATAATATGCCCTCTGATTTTGAGAATAGTGTTAAAGAATTTATGAGTTCACGGAATAATTCAATGCTTTGATTGAAGAAAAATTGCTTAAGATTGATGATTTGGCTAGGAACATGGATAGAATTTCTCTTGATGTTGATTCTTTGAAACTTAGATCTATTCCACCCAAGCATGATATTAATGAGTCTCTCAAAGCTATGAGAATTTCCATTGATGAGTGCAAAGAAAGAACCGCTAAGATGCGTGCTAAACGAGATTGGTTTGTAAAAACGTGTTCTTCTAGTTTCCGTGAAAATAATGATGAAGATCTTAAAGTGATTGATGTGACACTGTAGCGATCTGACCTCAGATGGTCAAATCTCTGTGCATAAGTGTCATCCCTGGATCGGTAATGCTGACACACACAGTACTTGAAGGATTTATAACAGAGTGCAATCACAGACTTATTACATCGAATGTCTCAAAAGAGAACTTATTACAATAATATGGCTTAAGGCCATCTAAATAAGATAACAGCGGAAGACTTGGAAGATAAAGTGAGTCCATCAACTCCAACGGCATAGTTGAGTGCACGACAACGACCTAGCGCACCTTACTCTTCGTCTGAAAAGTCTGCAACATGATATGTTGCAGCCCAAAACGGGTCAGCACATGGAATATGCTGGCAATATAACACAGTAGAGTAATGGACAAGTAAATGCTATCACTACATGCATATATGGCTGGTGGAGGCTCTATGGTTATAATGTTTTTGCGAAAAGACAATTTTTCCCTACAACAAAGGAATATATTTTGTTTAACTATCATGGTAGTTGATAAACATTGAGAATGGTAACCCCATCTCAATCCCAATTAAACAGTAATTAACAACCCAGCAAATTAATTTAGAGTGATGAGATCAACATGATAATCCAAGAACCAGATACTCAAGATGTCCCTAACCGGGGACACGACTAACCATGATTAGTTTGTACACTCTGTAGAGGTTTGCACACTTTTCCCCCATAAGACTCGATCTCCTCCGTTGGATTTCTCGCACTGCATGGTGTTTGAGAAACGGATGACTGAGACACAGTCTTTCAGAACCATTAACTCTTTACTCTGGGTAGACAGTTACACCTACTTTCCCCTACATCTACTAGCCTACCACTCAAAGAGGTCATGCAACATACTCAATTGTGCTAGAGCCTATAATAGCTTGTGGCTGCACACAGAAGTTTCTAGCATGAATAATCTTATGATCCCTTTGAGCATGGGTGGCGAACCAAAGGACGACACTGGTATATTCCCAGGTGCCCGCAACCAATCCACCCAAATGTATATTTAAGTAGCCACCTTAAGTTAACCATTAATTAATAATCTCACATCTGTCATGGATCACTCAAACCAAACAACGTCTACGAGCATAGCATAGCATAGCAGTCTAAGCATAATGTAGAAGTAACTCCCAAGGGTTTGATAATAAAAGGGCAATAGGTTCTACCTCATCATCTACTTCCCAATACCCACAAGTTAAATCACATCCTAATCATGCAGTGTTCAAGGATTGTAACTAATGCATAAAAATTGGGTAATAAAGGGGTATGATCAATGTGTTACTTGCCTTGCTGACGATCCGCAAACCCTAGAGACTCGTAGTAGCACGCTTCGCACTCCGGGAATTCTATCGCAAACAAACAATAGCATACATAAGCCCTCAAGCATAGATGCACGTGTAAAACTCAGATGAGAAAGTCAAATCTGAAAGTCCAACTGAAGAATTACAATTTGAAAAAAAAATCGATCAAATCGGAGCTACGGAACTGAAACTACGATCAAAAGAACTTCGAAAACAAATCTGCTTGAAACCAAATTTTAAATTGTCAAAACCATATTCAAGTTGCTTAACCAGAAAAAGGGGTTTGAGACGAAGATTTTTGCATTGGTTTCACTGGATTGGACGAACGGTTAAAAAGTTACGAGGGTTTGAAGATTAGGGGCTAATCTACGATAAAAGTAATCGCGGATAGGTCCCTGGCCGAAAAAGAAAAATAAAAAGAAAAATCTATCGGACGAACGTCCGCAAACTGATGCAAACAAATGAATTCGTTCATTAAAACGAACTAACGAACGTTCGTTCGTAAAATAATTTAAACCGGGGAAACTGGACCGATCTAATAGAAAAAAACCGATCTAGTGTTTAAAAAAATATGTAAAACCAAAAAAAAAACGGCGGCGACGAAGTCAATGGCGGCGACAGGATTCCGGCGGTCGGCGGCTCGGCTGGTCACGTGGCGGCATAGCATGGGCGTGGCATGTGTGAGGCGGTGGCGGCAGAATCTGGGCGACGGCTTGGGACGAGGAGGAGAGGCGACAGGCAGTATTTATGGGGAGGCGGCGCTCTCGGAGGCTAACTCGGCCGGTGTCCGACGTGGCACTGCAGCGGAGGCGGTGGTGCAATGGGCAGGTGGGCCTTCGCCCAAATGCGTTCGGGATTTTTTTATAAAATAAATTCCTCGAAAGGAAAAATCCTAAATAAATAAAAAATTCTAAAAATCTAAAAACAATTTTTACCGTCTAAATAATATATTTAGAACAAAGTGAACATTTTTCTGGCCTAAAATGCATATTTTTTAATTCAAATAAAATAGCAATAAAAACCAAATAAAACTATTTATTTGATTTTAATATTTTCCTCCAATATTTCTTTTTAGTTTGGAGAAGTCATTTTATCTCCTCTCTTTTATTTTAATATTGGAAATATTTTGGAGAGAAAAATAATTAAAACCAAAATGATCCTCTTTTTAAATTTGAGAAAATTCAAATATGAAAATAAACGAAATCCCCAACTCTCTCCGTGGGTCCTTGAGTTGCTTAGAGTTTCTAGGATCGAAACCAAAATGCAAATAAAATATGATATGCATATGACGACCTATGTATAACATTCCAAATTGAAATTTGGGATGTTACAACACATATTGAATCTTTTTTTCCAATATAAATCCTGATAAAGATGGGACTGGAGATGAGTCAACTTCAGTTAAAAGGCGTCCCAATGATTCGGATTTTTTAGATCTTGATGCAAAAATTGATAAAACTGGGATTGGAGAGGTCAAAACTTTAAGTGGCAATGAACCCACTCTTTTGGATATCAAAGAATTTAATTATGATAATTGTTCTTTAATAGATTGTATTTCCTTGTTGCAATCCATGTTGAATTCTCCTCATGCTTATAATCAAAACAAAGCTTTTACTAAACATATCGTAGATGCTATGATGCAATCTTTTGAAGAAAAGGTTGAATTGGAAGTTTCTATCCCTAGAAAACTTTATGATGAGTGGGAACCTACTATTAAGATTAAGATTAAAGATTATTAGTGCCATGCTTTGTGTGATTTGGGTGCTAGTGTTTCTACGATTCCAAAAACTTTATGTGATGTGCTAGGTTTTCGTGAATTTGATGATTGTTCTTTAAATTTGCATCTTGCGGATTCCACTATTAAGAAACCTATGGAAGGATTAATGATGTTCTTATTGTTGCAAATATGAATTATGTGCCCGTATATTTCACTGTTCTTGATATAGATTGCAATCCTACATGTCCTATTATTCTTGATAGACCTTTCCTTAGAACGATTGGTGCAATTATTGATATGAAAGAAAGAAACATTAGATTTCAATTTTCGTTAAGGAAAGGCATGGAACACTTTCCAAGAAAGAAAATTAAATTGCCATATGAATCTATTATGAGAGCTACTTATGGATTGCATACTAAAGATGAAAATACCTAGATCTATTCGTGTTTTATGCCTAGCTAAGGGCGTTAAACAATAGCGCTTGTTGGGAGGCAACCCAATTTTATTTTTCTTTTTTCTTTTTAGGATCTGTTTTGCAATAAATAATTCATCTAGCCTCTAGTTAGATGTGGTTTTGTGTTTTAATTAGTATTTGTGCCAAGTAAGACCTTTGGGATAGCTTATGGTGATAGTTGATTTGATCTTGCTAAAAAACAGAAACTTTTACGCCCAGGAAAATAATTTTCATTTTTTACAAAAGCGTGATTTTGATTTGATTCATTTTACGGAAAATTATTAAACAAATTTCTTAGATCGTCCTAATTTTTCATAATTTTTGTAGCTACACAAGTATTCGAGAGTTACAGATTACTAAAGACTATTCTGTTTTTGACAGATTCTGTTTACTATGTGTTGTTTGCTTATTTTGATGATTCTATGGGCACTATCGGGGGGTACGAGCCATGGAAAAGTCGGAATACAGTAGATATTACACCTATATAAATAAAGAATGAGTTCACAACAGTACCTAAAGTGGTGATTTATTTTCTTATACTAACGGAGCTTATGAGATTTTTTGTTGAGTTTTATGTTGTGAAGTTTTCAAGTTTTGAGTAAGGATTTGATGGACTATGAAATAAGGAGTGGCAAGAGCCTAAGATTGGGGATGCCCAAGGCACCCCAAGGTAATATTCAAGGATAACCAAGAGCCTAAGCTTGGGGATGCTCCGGAAGGCATCCCCTCTTTCGCCTTCGTCTATCGGTAACTTTACTTGAGGCTATATTTTTATTCACCACATGATGTGTGTTTTGCATGGAGCGTCTTGTATGATTTGAGTCTTTTCTTTTTAGTTTGCCACAATCATCCTTGCTATACACACCTTTTGAGAGAGACAAACATGAATCATGATTTATAAGAATACTCTATGTTCTTCACTTATATCTTTTGAGCTAGGCAATTTTGCTCTAGTGCTTCACTTATATCTTTTTAGAGCACGGCGGTGGTTTTATTTTATAGAAATTATTGAACTCTCGTGCTTCACTTATATTATTTTGAGTGTCTTTAAACATCATGGTAATTTACTTTGGTTATAAATTTAGTCCTAATATGATAGGCATCAAATAAGGATATAATAAAACTTTCATATAAAGTGCATTGAATACTATGAGAAGTTCGATTCCTTATGATTATTTTGAGATATAAATATGGTGATATTAGAGTCATGCTAGTGAGTAATTGTGGATTGTAGAAATACTTGTGTTAAAGTTTGTGATTCCCGTAGCATGCACGTATGGTGAACCGTTATGTGATGAAGTCAGAGCATGATTTATTTATTGATTGTCTTCCTTATGAGTGGCGGCCGGGGACGAGCGATGGTCTTTTCCTACCAATCTATCCCCCTAGGAGCATGCCCGTAGTAATTCGTTTTGATAACTAATAGATTTTTTCAATAAATATGTGAGTTCTTTATGACTAATGTTGAGTCCATGGATTATACGCACTCTCAGCCTTCCACCATTGCTAGCCTCTCTAGTACCGCACAACTTTCGTCGGTATCATAAATCCACCATATACCTTCCTCAAAATAGCCAATATACCTATCTATTATGGCATTTCCATAGCCATTCCGAGATATATTGCCATGCAACTTTCCACCGTTTTGTTTATTATGACACATTCCATCAATGTCATATTGCTTTGTATGATCATGTAGTTGACATTTTATTTGTGGCAAAGCCACCGTTCATAATTCTTTCATACATGTCACTCTTGATTCATTGCACATCCCGGTACACCGTCGGAGGCATTCATACAGAGTCATATTTTGTTCTAAGTATCGAGTTGTAATTCTTGAGTTGTAAGTAAATAAAAGTGTGATGATTTTCATTATTAGAGCACCCATGTGAGGAAAGGATGATGGAGGCTATGATTCCCCCACAAGTCGGAATGAGACTCCAGACGAGAAAAAAAGAGGCCAAAAAATGAGAGAAGGCCCAAATAAAAAAATAAAAAAAATGAGAGAAAAGAGAGAAGGGACAATGTTACTATCCTTTTACCACACTTGTGCTTCAAAGTATAATCATGATCTTCATGATAGAGAGTCTCCTATGTTGTCACTTTCATATACTAGTGGGAATTTTTCATTATAGAACTTGGCTTGTATACTCCAATGATGGGCTTCCTCAAATTGCCCTAAGTCTTGGTGAGCAAGCGAGTTGGATGCACACCCACTTAGTTTCTTTTTGAGCTTTCATAAACTTATAGCTCTAATGCATCTGTTGCATGGCAATCCCTACTCACTCACATTGATATCTACTGATGGGCATCTCCATAGCCCGTTGATACGCCTAGTTGATGTGAGACTATCTCCCTCTTTTTGTCTTCTCCACAACCACCTTATATTCCATCTATAGTGTTATGTCCATGGCTCACGCTCATGTATTGCGTGAAAGTTGAAATTTTTTGAGAACATCAGAAGTATAGAACAATTGCTTGGCTTCTCATCGGGGTTGTGCATGATTTGAATATTTTGTGTGATGAAGATGGAGCATAGCCAGACTATATGATTTTGTAGGGATAAGCTTTCTTTGGCCATGTTATTTTGAGAAGACATAATTGCCTTATTAGTATGCTTGAAGTACTATTGTTTTTATGTCAATATTAAACTTTTGGTTTGAATTGGATCTGAACATTCATGCCACAATAAAAATAATTACACGAATAAATATGTTAGGCAGCATTCCACATCAAAAATTCTGTTTTTATCATTTACCTACTAGAGGACAAGCAGGAATTAAGCTTGGGGATGCTTGATACCTCTCCAATGTATCTATATTTTTTTATTATTTCATGCTATTATATTATCTATTTTGGATGTTTTATATGCATTAATATGCTATTTTATATTATTTTTGAGACTAACCTATTAACCTAGAGCCCAGTGCCAGTTCCTATTTTTTCCCTGTTTTTGAGTTTCGTAGAAAAGGAATACCAAACGGAGTCCAAACGGAATGAAACCTTCGCGATGATTTTTCTTGGACAAAAAAAAAACCCAGGAGACTTCGAGATGAAGTCGGAGGAGCCATGAGGCGGCCACAAGGACGGAGGGCGCGCCCCCCTCCCTTGTGGGCCCCTCGTGCACCTCCTGACCTAATTCTTTTGCCTATATATTCCCATATATCCTCAAACCACTAGAGGCATCCACGAAAACACCTTTCCACCGCCGCAACCTTCTGTACCCGTGAGATCCCATCTAGGGACCTTTTTTGGCACCCTACCGGAGGGGGATTCGATCATGGAGGGCTTCTACATCAACTCTATTGACCTTCCGATGAAGCGTGAGTAGTTTACCACAGACCTATGAGTCCATAGCTAGTAGTTAGATGACTTCTTCTCTCTCTTTGATTCTCAATACCATGTTCTCCTCGATGTTCTTGGAGATCTATTCGATGTAATACTTTTTTGCGGTGTGTTTGCCGAGATCCGATGAATTGTGAATTTATGATCAGCTTATCTATGAATATTATTTGAATCTTCTCTGAATTCTTTTATGCATGATTTGATATCTTTGTAATTCTCTTCGAACTATCAGTTTGGTTTGGCCAACTAGATTTGATTTTTCTTGCAATGGGAGAAGTGCTTAGCTTTGGGTTCAATCTTGCGGTGTCCTTTCCCGGTGACAGTAGGGGCAGCAAGGCACATATTGTATTGTTGCCATCGAGGATAAAAATATGGGGTTTTCATCATATTGCTTGAGTTAATTCCTCTACATCATGTCATCTTACTTAATGCGTTACTCCGTTCTTTATGAACTTAATACTCTAGATGCATGCTGGATAGCGGGCGATGTGTGAAGTAATAGTAGTAGATGCAAACTTGTTTCGGTCTACTTGACACGGACGTGATGCCTATATTCATGATCATTGCCTTAGATATCGTCATAACTTTGTGCTTTTCTATCAATTGCTCGGCAGTAATTTGTTCACCCACTGTATTATTTGCTTTCTTGAGAGAAGCCTCTAGTGAAACCTATGCCCCCCGGGTCTATTTTCCATCATATAAGTTTTCGATCTACTATTTTGCAATCTTCTACTTTCAGATCTATAAACCAAAAATATTTACTTTACGTTTGTTTACTTTCATCTATCTCTATCAGATCTCACTTTTGCAAGTAACCGTGAAGGGATTGACAACCCCTTTATCGCGTTGGGTGCAAGTTGTTTGATTGTTTGTGCAGGTATTCAGTGACTTGTGCGTTGTCTCCTACTGGATTGATACATTGGTTCTCAAACTGAGGGAAATACTTATCTTTACTTTGCTGCATCACCCTTTCCTCTTCAAGGGAAAAACCAATGCGAGCTCAATAAGTAGCAATAAGCCATGGTAAAGTTAGAATACAATAGGTATAATGCTAAAATAAAATATGAATGGGTTTGCAACAGTACTTAGAGTGGTGATTTGCTTTGTTATACTAACGGATCCCACGAAGGTTTTGTTGAGTTTTGTGTGATTGAAGTTTTCAAGTTTTGGGTGAGACCAAGATGGATGAAGGAATAAGGAGTGAAAGGAGCCTAAGATTTGGGATGCCCCATGGCACCCCAAGTTATTATTCAAGAAGAACCAAGCAACTAAGCTTGGGGATGCCCCGGAGGCATCCCCTCTTTCTTCTAACGACCATCGGTATTTTACTTGGAGCTATATTTTTATTCGTCACATATCATGAGTTTTGCTTGGAGCGTCTTGTATTATATGAGTCTATGCTTATTTTGATTTTTAGTTTGTCACAAGTATCCTTGCTGACACAACTATTTGAGAGAGCCAAATTATGCTATGATTTAATAGAATTGCTCTTTATGCTTCACTTAAATTTTTCCGAGCTATGGAATTGCTCTAGTGCTTCACTTATATCTTTTTGAGCATGGTGTGCTTTAATATTTTTGAAAAAAAATGCTCTCATGCTTCGCTTAGATTTATTTGAGAGTTAGTAAAGTTTTGAAGAAATTCTCACATGCTTCACTTATATTATTTTGAGAGAAAAAAATTATGCTCATGTTCTTCACTTAAATTTGTTTGAGCTTATCAAAAGCAACATATGAAATTAGTCCCAAAGTGATAGATATTCAAGAGGGATATAATAAAAAATTTCATGAAGATCATTGGACAAATAAACTTGATTCTTTATAACAGTTTTGAGATATGATGATAGTGATATGTGAGTCATGTTGGTGAGTAATTATGCTTTAGTAAGAATATTGGTGTTAAGGTTTGTGATTCCCTATGCAAGCACGAAAGTCAATAGTTATACAATGAAATTACATCCTACTTGTGGTGCATTATTCGGTGTTAGTTATGCTTAATGCTTGTTTATGTGATTTTTTGTTTCCTGGTTGGTTGCTTCTCAATCTATTTGCTAGCCTCCATTTGTACTGAGTAAAAATGCTACGTGTGCATCCAAAATCTTTAAACCTAGTTTTGCCATATGAGTCCACCATGCCTACCTATATGCGGTATTTTTTGTGCCGTTATAAGCAAATTTGTATGTGCCACCTCTAATTTTTAAAATAAATTTTCTTTTTGTGTGCTTGTACCGCTCATGAAGCGGCAGGGGGTGGCCAATATTTTCCATGCTAGATGTGTTATTCTCAAGATGAGTGTTTATTAACTTGTCATTGCACAAGGGTACGACGATAATAGGGATGCTCAGTCCCGAAATGAAAAAATAAATTTACTTTATATTGTCAAATAATAAATTTCTTGAAAAGTGTTGGTATGGAAGGCACCCGTGGATACGGCTAGCCATGGATTATGAAAGAATGGTAGAAAAAGGAATAAACTTTATTTTCTATTTGCGAACCGCCTATGATATATTTAGCATGGAAAGTGTTGGAAATTACTCGATCGTTTTCATTGACGGGAAAAGTATGCCTCTCAAAAAAATTTATCTCTCAATTTTTGCTTTTGAGCTCTGGCACCTCTACAAATCCCTACTTCCCTCTGCGAAGGGCCTATCTATTTACTTTATGCAATTTTTATTTTTACTTGAGTCTCCATCTTCTCTTAAAAAGCACCAACTAGGGAGTATTATGATCATACTTGAGCATTGGATGTAGCTAATATGCGAGTGTGTTTCATGAATGGATCAATGATTGAGCATGATGGGCTAGGGATAACTTTCTTTAGTGTTGATATTTTGAAAGACATGGTTGCTTGTTGATATGCTTGAGTGTTGAAATCTTCATGTCAAAACTAGACTATTGCTTTGAACCATATAAAAGTCCAAATGTCCATACTACAAAAGAAAAGAATATGTGATGAACATGTTAGGCAGCATTCCACATCAAAAATTCTGTTTTTATCATTTACCTATGTGGGACAAGGAGGAATTAAACTTGGGGATGCTGATACGTCTCCAACGTATCTATAATTTTTGCTTGTTCCATGCTATTATATTATCATTCTTGGATGTTTTACAATCATTTTATAAAAACTTTATATCTTTTTCTGGGACTAACCTATTGACATAGTGCCCAGTGCCAGTCGTTGTTTTTTGGTTGTTTTTTACTTCACAGAATATCAGTACCAAACGGAGTCCAAACGCAGTGAAGCTTTTTTGGAGATTTTTTTTAGACCAGAAGACACAAGATGGGCCAAAGAAGTACCAGAGGGGAGGCCCGTGGTGGGCACAACCCACCAGGACGTGCCCAGGAGCCCAGGCGCGCCCAGGGGGGTTGTGTCCCCTCGGTAACCTCCCGCACCGCCTCTTCGCCCTATAAATACCCAAATATTCTAGAAAGTCTAGGGGAGTCGACGAAACACAATTACAGCCGCCGCAAGTTCCAAAACCACGAGATGCAATCTAGACACCATCACGGAGGGGTTCATCATCCTCATTGGTGCCTCTCTGATGATGCGTGAGTAGTTTATCACAGACCTACGAGTCTGTAAGCAGTAACTAGATGGCTTCCTCTCTCTTTTGATTCTCAATACAATGGTCCCTTGGAGATCCATTTGATGTAACTTTTTTTGCGATGTGTTTGTTGCGATCCGATGAACTTTGAGCTTATGATCAGATCTATATCCATGAATATTATTTGAGTCTTTTGATCTCTTATATGCATGATTATTTATATCCTTATTATTTTCTTGAAATCTTTGGTTTAGTTAGGCCAACTAGATTGATTTTTTTTGCCATAGGAAGATGTGCTTTGTGATGGGTTCGATTGTGCGGTGTTCTTTTCCAGTGACAGAAAGAGCAGCAAGACACGCATGTATTGTTGCTATTAAGGACAACAAGATGGGTGGTTATTCCTACATGAATAGATCTCGTCTACATCATGTCATCGTTCTTTTTGCATTACTCTGTTTCTCCGTGAACTTAATACACTAGATGCATACTGGATAGCGGTCGATGTGTGGAGTAATAGTAGTAGATACAGACAGGAATTGGTCTACTAATCTTGGACGTGATGCCTATATATTGATCATTGCCTTGGATATCGTCATAATTATTCGATCTTCTATCAATTGCCCAACAATAATTTGTTTACCCACCATGTGCTATTTTCTTGAGAGAAACCACTAATAAAATCTATGACCCCCGGGTCTATTCTTTATCATTTTTGCTTTGAGGTCTATTTTTATTTGCTTTTATTTTTAGATCTTTTATTTTAAACCCAAAAATAGCTTGTTGCACTTTTTTGTTATTTATTTTATTTCGCATTTTATCGAGATCTATTTATCCAATCAATCACAATTTTATCCCGTCAACTTGACAATTTCTGACGCCGTTACCCATAGAGGGATTGACAACCCCTCATAAGCGTCGGGTTGCAAGTATTTGTTCTTTATGTGGAGGTACCATTTATATAGTGTTGCTTGGTTCTCCTGCTGGATTGACAACCTTTGTTTCATAACTGAGGGAAATACCTACCGTAACTGTGCTGCATCATCTCTTCCTTTTTGAAGAAATACCGACATAGTTCAAGCGACATCACGCGCCTCGTCCGGATCTCCTCCTCAATCTGGAAACGGTGCTCCAGCGTGAGCAGAGCATACGTCTTCTTCTTTCGCGGGCCATGGTGAAGCCGAACGGCGTGGGAAGAGCGGCGGAATGAGAGAGAGGTGGATGGGCTCGAGCTGGCGGTGCGGAGAGGAAATAGATGAATGCGGCTAGGGTTGGGGGACGCCGACCGGCTTAAATTTGGCCTCATACGGTGAGTCAGGGCGGTGCCATTCACACCCCCGTCGGAGGAGACGTCCATCGGACCGCCGTGTTTCCAGGCGATTCCGTGGGGAATAATCGTCAGTCCGACGTGACGGACATGTCCGGCACGCCTAGGTCTTCTTACATCTGCCCTATATTTGAACTGAATATGAAGGATGCTAATCAGAGGTTTTTGTGTCGGTTTTTCTTGACCAGTCACTGATCGGGTGGTTAGTCTAGGTATCTAAGACGGGTTTGAGATGACCGGGTGTAGATGCTCTGACCGATGAAGTTCGCCCACCGCGACGGCCTCTCCGCCCCGTTAAGCCACTTGCCCGCTTCGTACCCTACCCGACCCGACCCGACCCGTTTGAGCGCCTGCCGCCTTGTCGTCTCCACCAAACTCAACTCCCGACCACTCTTCCTCCCCTCCGCATCTCGCCACTCCCCCGCCTCGTCCCTCTCGCCGGCGACCTCTCCGGCGGCGGAACGGTCGCCGCATGGAGCAGTAGGCCTAGCGCTGAAGCTACCTCCTTGCCCCTGCGCCGGCTGCGGCCATGGCCAACTATCTGGCTCAGTTCCAGACCATCAAGTCCTCCTCGGACCGCATCGTCATCGCCGGTATGCCACCTCCTCTCTTAACCCTACTCCTAACCCCTCGGATCACATACCTACCATCAACCGCGGTCTCCCGCGCGCTGCTGTGACTCGCAGCATAGCGCGATCTGCGCAGCCGGCCCGCGTGATCTCGGGGTCACGCGGGAGGGTTGCGCCGGATCGGGCGGCAATTGGAGATGAAATGGTGATATTTCTAGATAATAGAGCTGCAATGGTGGTTACGGGCTTGCTGTGACATCTTGTTGAGTGATATTCATGGTGGTGTGAGGGCTGGAGGGTTGTGTTTTGCTTCCTGCTGGTCGCATCTCAATTAGTGACAAGTAAGGTTCGCTGTGCTTAAGCTAGTGGGGAATGAGTGTTGTCTCCAATTTCCAATGTGGCCGAACAATCTGCATGAAAACCACATAATGCACCAGCATATTGGCACAAACCTGGTTCATATGAAATACTCCCTCCGTTCCAAAATAGATGACTCAACTTTGCACTAACTTTATAGTGCAAAATTGAGTCATCTATTTTGGAACGGATGGAGTATATCTCAAATTGCACGCACCTGTGTAGTGTTGGACAGGCAGATGCCCATTTGTATAGTCCGGAGGTATACAATGAAAGTTGACTAACACAACTACTTTAGCTCCTCGCGGCACATGCTGACAAAATGCGAGATCAAATTTGTGTATTTGTTGTATAAATTCCTTCTCATACAGCAAATAATCTTTTGTAACAGTTGAGGATGTGAGTGACTTGTGGCTCAACGTCAAAGATAGTTTTGAGCAACGCTTGCCAGTCAAGAAAGCCTGTCTCAATAACAAGGCGAGGAACCCCGTTTTAGTGGAAAACCTACCAGCTGAGTTTATACAGACAACTGATTCAAGGCTGCGTAGTCGATTTCCGCAAGAACAATACTTGTTTTGGTTTCGCGAACCATATGCTACTGTTGTTCTTGTTACTTGCGAGGTACTTCTCTCCACATTTTTAAATATAATGTTGCATGCTGCTCTTCCTGATTCTAGTTTTAGATAACATCACTTTTCAAACGGACCATGACTTTTTGCCATTCTTCATATATATGAAATGTACAGGATCTTGATGAGTTCAAGACCATTCTTAAGCCTCGCCTCAAATTAATTGTGCAAAATGATGAGAGAGAATGGTTCATTGTATTTGTGTCGAAGGCCCATCCTAGCAATGATCAAGCAACTAAGATGGCAAAGAAAGTATACGCTAGGCTTGAGGCCGATTTCAACACTAAAAAGAGAGAAAGGTATTTCTTTTGCCACGTCTCCATAGCGGAGTTGGCAACACTCGTATCTGTGTGCTGAATATTTGTATGTATTTGTTGTTTGACTGCAACATGCCGTCACCTGTCATCTTGCATTGAATTTTTTATGAGGATGCCTCCATTTATGAATTCTCAAGGAACTCCTTTTGGGGTTCTCGGTTCAGATGTTACTGCAAATAATACTTAATTACATGCAAATTTAAAATGCCCACCTATGATATAGGTGCTGCAAATTTGATCTTCATGGACCTGATGATGAATTCTGGGACGATTTTGACTCGAAAATGGTGGACTGCATAAGAAACACATTGGATAAAAGGGTCCAGTTCTATGAAGAAGAAAACCGCAGGTTAAGTGAGCAGCGATTCACACCAATATGGAACTTCTGCAACTTTTTTATTCTGAAGGTTAGCAATGGAACCATTTCTAGTGCTTATCAATTGTTGTTACTTATTTCATTCTCAGTGGCACTGTGTTCCTTTACGTTCGTGTGGCTTTCTTGAGCTTACACTCTTATTTGTTCAGGAAAGCTTGGCATTTATGTTTGAGGTGACTAATCTTCATGAAGATTCACTCCGTGAATATGATGAGCTTGAACTATGCTATTCAGAATCAGGTTTTTCTTCAACTTTGATCCGGGGCAGTTATGTTGCATTGAGTTTTGAGCTTCATCTCTAATTAACTTGCATCATCAAAGGATTTTCTTTCTAATATATCAGGGTTCAGTGTAAGGTGATCAAGACTCAAGAGTCATACGTTTTCTCATGAACTCAGAGTAACTCCATACATCTATTCATAAGGTGTATGCGATTGCTTTGTAGTTTGTAGGGGTAGGACAACGTTAGCCAAGGCTAATGGTGGTGGTTAGCCACTGCTGGTGGCAATACAGAAAAAAATAGCGCAAGGGAGTTATAGGGGTACCGAAGAGAATTTGGGGAAGATGGATTTTTATCATTGCTTGAGAATAAAATGTGCAATGCTAACTGACCTATGTAGCATTGCAGAAGTTCGAGAACTAGGCAGGCATCCTGGCAAGAAAAGTTAGGCCAGAGTCCAGGGGAGAGATTAGGAGCGAATCCAGTTTAGAAGAGTCCAAACAGTCCTCAAACACGAGTTGTATTTTTCGAGTTGTAGTCTGTCATGGTAGAATCTGCCTGCAGTGCAGCAGTGCTCTCCCTTTGCAGGTCTGATTCCGGTTGTGTCCAGCCAGTTGGTTCTTATGCGCCAGTGTCATCTTGTTGCTTTCTCCGATAATGTTGACCCCAATATGAATCTGGAACAGTCCTCATTTCCATACACTAACAATAACTTGTGCTGACAGAAGTGCAACACAGGTTCCTCATTTATGGCACATGTAGTATGGACCGTAGATTAGAAGTAGTTTGCCTTGAGGTTTCTGAATTTGTATTACTATATGGAGACATTGAACTGAGCTTCTTATAGATGACCAGTGATGATCAGTTAGTTAGACATTGCTTATTAGGACACTGAGGAATAACGAGCCAATGTATGGATGAGCATATGACCAGTGGCTCCATGAGCCAATGCATGAAGCCTAAACAGCCCCTCGTAACTCCTCCTAGGTATGCGTAAATTATCTAATACAACAACAACAACAACAACAAAGCCTTTAGTCCCAAACAAGTTGGGGTAGGCTAGAGGTGAAACCCATAAGATCTCGCAACCAACTCATGGCTCTGGCACATGGATAGCAAGCTTCCACGCACTCGTCCATAGCTAGCTCTTTGGTGATACTCCAATCCTTGGTCTCTCTTAACGGACTCCTCCCATGTCAAATTCGGTCGACCCGCCCTCTCTTGACATTCTCCGCACGCTTTAGCCGTCCGCTATGCACTGGAGCTTCGGAGGCTCATACTGAATATGCCCAAACCATCTCGCACGATGTTGGACAAGCTTCTCCTCAATTGGTGCTACCCCAACTCCATCTCGTATATCATCATTCCGGACTCGATCCTTCCTCGTGTGGCCACACATCCATCTCAACATACGCATCTCCGCCACACCTAACTGTTGAACATGTCGCCTTTTAGTCGGCCAACACTCCGCGCCATACAACATTGCGGGTCGAACCGCCGTCTTGTAGAACTTGCCTTTTAGCTTTTGTGGCACTCTCTTGTCACAGAGAATGCGAGAAGCTTGGCGCCACTTCATCCATCCGGCTTTGATTCGATGGTTCACATCTTCATCAATACCCCCATCCTCCTGCAACATAGACCCCAAATACCGAAAGGTGTCTTTCCGAGGTACCACCTGGCCATCAAGGCTAACCTCCTCCTCCTCACACCTAGTAGTACCGAAACCGCACATCATGTACTCGGTTTTAGTTCTACTAAGCCTAAACCCTTTCGATTCCAAGGTTTCTCTCCATAACTCTAACTTCCTATTTACCCCGTCCGACTATCGCCAACTAGCACCACATCATCCAAAGAGCATACACCATGGGATATCTCCTTGTATATCCCTTGTGACCTCATCCATCACCAAAGCAAAAAGATAAGGGCTCAAAGCTGACCCCTGATGCAGTCCTATATTAATCGGGAAGTCATCGGTGTCGACATCACTTGTTCGAACACTTGTCACAACATTATCGTACATGTCCTTGATGAGGGTAATGTACTTTGCTGGGACTTTGTGTTTCTCCAAGGCCCACCACATGACATTCCGCGGTATCTTATCATAGGCCTTCTCCAAGTCAATGAACACCATATGCAAGTCCTTCTTTTTCTTCCTATATCTCTCTATAAGTTGTCGTACCAAGAAAATGGCTTCCATGGTCGACCTCCCAGGCATGAAACCAAACTGATTTTTGGTCACGCTTGTCATTCTTCTTAAGCGGTGCTCAATGACTCTCCCATAGCTTCATTGTATGGCTCATCAGCTTAATTCCACGGTAATTAGTACAACTCTGAACATCCCCCTTGTTCTTGAAGATTGGTACTAATATACTCCGTCTCCATTCTTCTGGCATCTTGTTTGCCCGAAAAATGAGGTTGAAAAGCTTAGTTAGCCATATTATCGCTATGTCCCCGAGACCTTTCCACACCTCAATGGGGATACAATCAGGGCCCATCGCCTTGCCTCCTTTCATCCTTCCTAAAGCCTCCTTCACCTCAGACTCCTGGATTCGCCGCACAAAACGCATGCTGGTCTCATCAAAGGAGTCGTCCAGTTCAATGGTAGAACTCTCATTCTCCCCATTGAGCAGCTTGTCGAAGTACTCCCGCCATCTATGCTTAATCTCCTCGTCCTTCACCAAGAGTTGGCCTCCGTCCTTGATGCATTTGACTTGGCCAATATCCCTCGTCTTCCTCTCTCGGATCTTGGCCATCTTATAGATGTCCCTTTCACCTTCCTTCGTGCCTAACCGTTCGTAGAGGTCCTCATATGCCCGACCCTTGCTTCACCAACAGCTCGCTTATGGCCTTCTTCGCCATCTTGTACTTCTCTATGTTGTTCGCACTCCTATCCGTATAGGCGTCAAAGCAATCTTTCTTCTCTTTAATCGCCTTCTGGACATCATCATTCCACCACCAGGTATCCTTATCTTCGCTTCTCCTTCCCCTGGACACTCCAAACTCCTCCGAGGCCACCTTACGAATGCAAGTCGCCATCTTCGTCCACACATTGTCTGCATCCCCTCCTTCCTCCCAAGGGCCCTCCTTAATGACCCTCTCCTTGAACACCTGAGCTACCTCCCCCTTGAGCTTCCACCACTTCGTTCTAGCGACTTTGGCATGCTTATCCCGCTGGACACGAATCCGAAAGCAGAAGTCGGCAACCACCAGCTTATGCTGGGGTACAACACTCTCTCCAGGTATCACCTTACAGTCTAGGCACGCACGCCTATCTTCTCTTCTCGAGAGGATGAAATCAATCTGGCTAGAGTGTTGGCCACTACTAAAAGTCACCAGATGTGATTCTCTCTTTCTAAATAGGGTGTTAGCTACAATCATGTTGTAGGCTAGAGCAAAGCTTAAGACATCTTCTCCTTCTTGATTCCTGATGCCATAGCCAAAGCCCCCATGCGCCCCTTCAAAACCTGTGTTAGATGTGCCCACGTGGCCATTGAAGTCTCCTCCTATGAAGAGCTTCTCACCAATGGTACACTCCTAACCATGTCTTCCAGGCCTTCCCAGAACTCCCTCTTGGCGTTCTCATTGTGGCCTACTTGCGGGGCATACACGCTGATAACATTGAGAACCAAGTCCTCAACTACCAGCTTGACCAGGATAATCCGGTCCCCACGTCTCCTGACGTCTACCACTCCATACTTGAGGCTCTTGTTGATCAAGATGCCTACCCCATTTCTGTTTGCAACCGTCCTCGTGTACCATAGCTTGAAGCCGGTATCCTCCACCTCCTTCGCCTTCTGTCCTCTCCATTTAGTTTCTTGGACGCAAAGGATATCAATACCTCTCCTCACCGCTGCATCAACTAGCTCCCGAAGCTTCCCTGTCAGAGACCCTACGTTCCAGCTACCTAAGCGAATCCTCCTAGGCTCGGCTAGCTTCCTTACCCTTCGCACTCGTCGAGTCAAATGCGAAGACCCTTGCTCATTTTCCACTACATCCGGGCGCCGATGTAGCGTGCCACTAAGGATGCGACGACCCGATCCTCGCTCACTTGCCATTGTATCCGGATCAAGATACGGCGCACCACTTGGGGGGTGACGGCCCGGCCCTTGCCCATTTTCCACCACACCCGGGTTCCGATGTGGCGCGTCGCTGAGAGGATTACGCCCCAACGAAAATCTTTTGGGTTTCATCTCCATAAGAGTGGCTGAGTTTTTAAGTTGGCTCGCCAAGCATATCACAACCCTCCTCCTTTACCCGGGCTTGGGACCGGCTATGTTGAGACAACATAGGCGGAGTTGCGTAAATTATCTAATATGCAAAGTAAAATGAAACAGAGTAGCATGAAGACCAAATATGATTATAAATGATTGACATTATTTCCAACCATAAACTTATAGATCTGTTTGTGGAAGCTTGCTTGTTCTTTCTGGAGGTGACTGTGGGTAACTATTTATTTGTCGACTCTTTGGCATGCTTTTCTTTGCTTCAAATACTATAATGGTGATGTCATCAACTAATTCCTTGTCTTCTATGTTAAGAAAAGAAAGAGTGCTACGTTTTGACATAAAGCTTACCCGTGCTGCCAGACTTTTTTGGAATATTAAGTTTCGTGTATATGTATTTTATAAGATAGTTTGCTCATTAGTGTCCATATCATTTTGTTTGCATGGATGCAGTAAATCTCCCAGGGAAACCTCGAGAATTTGGAGGACTGGATACTGGTGATGATCAGGCTGCGCTGCTAAATCCAGGGTTCAAAGCGTTGACCCAGATTGTTCAGGATGACGTGTTCAGGGAATTTGAGTTTAGGCAATACATATTTGCTTGCCAGGCTAAGGTATGTGCATAATGAATTATTCGTTTGTTGAAATAGTTTGTGCAATATTGTACAACTGCTTAGTATTTTATTTAAGTATGGAAGTACCTCGATTTATTGCTTTATTTTGTAGCAACTAGAGTTACACAATGTTTACGATTAGGAGAGGAGCATGAAACAATAATAATTACTTGTAATTTAGCACAAGCAGTCAAGCATGAAATGACTGACACTTATTTAATTAATTAGGAGAGGAGCATGCTCTTGTTGTGCTCAAATGGATCTTGTCATATAGAACTACAACCCCTGGCGTTTTAATTTATGCCAAATTTGTTTCTCATACAATTCATTATTAATGGTTCTACAACAACTTACAATTAAATATTGTATTTATCATTTATTTCGTTTCACCTTTTCAGTTATTATTTAAACTGTCTCGACCAGTTGAGGTTGCTGCAAGAGGATATGCTTTTGTTGTCAGCTTTTCCAAGACGCTAGCCTTGCATGAGGTATGTAACCATGGCTTCACTATTTTTCTCCTCGCCAAGAATTAAATATGTTCTAGGAAGACTATCACCCTTTGCAAAATACTACTTGTTTAGTAATCCTGAATGTGTTTTCCCTTTTCCTTCAGAATGCACTACCCTTTTGTTTCCGCGAAGTATGGGTGATAACTGCTTGTTTGGGTTTAATTAAATCCACAAGTACACAATATGATGGTGGAGTTGTTGCTATTGATTCAGAGAAGGAGTTCTATCGTCTTCAGGGTGACCTTTATTCTCTCTGTCGTGCTAAGGCAAGTTTTAATAATCATCTGTCTGCAGTTTGTAATGGTTTGAAGTTCAAATGGACACTAGAGAATGCAGTTCTTGTTTGGTGTTTTGTTGGTTTATTAGCTTCTTGCTGCAATCAGATTAAATGTGCCATCAACTCCTTTTTGCTTATCTTTTGGACTATATTTGCCTAATTCGCTGAAAACATGCAAAACTCTTTGCTTACATATTACTCTTTATGGATATGGCAGTTTATGAGGCTTGCTTATTTGATTGGTTATGGGGTTGAAATAGAAAAAAGTCCAGTCAACAGGTATAAGATCAATGTCACTATTTTATATTCTGAATTCACCCTTCCATCCAGTTTCGCGTTCAAACTAACATGTTTAACGTACCTGCAGTGCCTCATTAAGCATGCTATCTTGGCCAAAGCCAGCTACTTGGCCTTCGATTCCACCTGATTCGTCAGCAGAAGTAATGGCAAAGGAGAAGGCAAGCATTTTTCAGCTTTGTATCATGCCTTCTTATTAGGTTTCATCTGCATTTTTTTGGTTCTTTTGCATCAAAAGTCTATTTCGCTCTTATGTGGTCTAATTGGGCCATACCCATGCGAAGTGACAACATCAACATGTTAGAAATCAGTCACTAAATCTAGTCGCCCCTTCCTCTAATATTGTATGCTCAAAAGGCAAATCTTTCTGTACGAAATGGCATGAAATGAAGCATGGGATATGGAAATAGAAAATGCTATTCCATGCATCCATGTTAGGGATCAATATCATTTTCAGTTTTTTGTTCCTGTGAACATGCAATTTTTCATACACGGAAACTTCAGGTTCATCACTAGTATAATTATGCATTTGGGTGTAGAATAATAGTAAAAGAAACTGGAGATGCCAAATCCTGGAGTCGGAATATGGGAATTCTTTTAAGGCTCTCCCTTGGTCTTGGACAAAGGAAAATGCTTCTAGTGTTTAGCTGCTTATATTGCATATTTAATGCAAATTGTGGCTTAAAGTTGTGAAATATTCTCCTTATGCAGACAATTCTTCAAGCAAAAGCAAGAGAAAAGCTCTTTGACATTCAGAGGAAACCACTGCCATTGGAACCTTCTTCTCTTCTACGTGAAGCTAATAGGCGTAGAGCTTTTCTTTCAGTTGGAAATTTGTCTGAATTATATGATTCAGTTGATGGGTACGGGCAGCCATTTCTCCCATTTATGATGCATTTATATCTGGAGTGGGAATTTCAGCATAAACTGTTGGGTTGTCTTATTCATATATGTGTATATTTTTGTCTGGACAGTTCAGGTTTAGGTGCACATTCAAAACTTTCTCCCAACAAATCTTCTTCCAACTTGATGACAAGAACTATGTCTGGGCCAGCAACCTCTGAGACTTCTCTACCAGTTGATCGGCCCATGAGGTTGTCAGAAATTCATGTTGCTGCTGAGCATGCATTGAAACAGACGATATCTGATCCAGATTTTATGACATCACTTTCATCACCAGAAGAATTTGAGGTGTTATATTTATTCAGCCACAGCTCGTCATGATAGATTCTTTTCTTACTATCCTGTTATATATATTTTGGAATACTTTAATTGTACTTTGCCATTCTGCTCATTTCCCCCCTTAATCTATTTTAAAATTAGTTGTTTAACTAATTAATTTTGGAGACACTAATTGAATATCATGTTATTTATATAAATTTTCCCAAAAACTGCAACAGTGTTTGTTTCTGTGTTAACAGAGTAGATATATGGAGCTTACTAAAGGCGCAGCTGACAATTATCACCGCTCTTGGTGGAAAAGACATGGAGTTGTGCTTGATGGAGAGATTGCAGCTATATTTTTTAAGCATGGGAATTATGACCTGGCTGCAAAATCCTATGAGAAAGTGTGTGCTCTCTATTCTGCAGAAGGCTGGGAAGAACTGTTGGCAGATGTTCTTCCTGATCTTTCAGAATGCCAGAAGATTCTTAATGATGAAGCTGGTTATCTGGCTTCCTGTGTGAAGTTACTTTCTCTTGAGAGTAGCTTGTTTTCATCTAAAGAGCGGCAGGCTTTCCAGTCAGAGGTTGTTCGGCTTGCTCACAGTGAAATGAGGCATCCTGTACCCCTTGATGTTTCATCTTTAATTACATTCGCTGGAAATCCTGCTCCGCCACTAGAATTATGTGATGGTGATCCTGGTACACTATCTGTAGCAGTTTGGAGTGGCTTCCCTGATGACATAACACTTGAGTCTCTAAGTTTAAGATTGTCAGCTTTCTCTAGTGCAGATGAAGGTCTTAAGGTACAGTTAATTTGCTGTTACATTATCAATTACTTTCTTTTTTTTTCCTTGTGGGATGTAGACTTCTTGTTTAGTCTGATACACTAGTATGTTTCCAATTCAAATCCAGTTTCATCATTGTAGGACAACTTTCAGAAGTAGTTGCACATATGTTTTTTGCAGTCACCTAATCAATGAATGATGCCATGTCATGCAGGCAATAAGGAGTACAGATGCACGTGTTCTTGTACCAGGTAGAAATATTATCACCTTCGACATTCCTCCTCAAAAGCCAGGTTCCTATGTGTTAGGCGCTCTCACTGGACAGATTGGCAAGCTGTCATTCAGATCACATGGATTTTCTCAAGATGGTCCAGTGGACACTGATGAATTCATGAGCTTTGAGAAGCCAACAAGACCTGTTTTGAAGGTAATGCATTAAAATTAGCTGGAGTATTATGACAAATCAGCCCTGGTGAATCATGTCAACTTACCATAAGTCAGTTAGCATTATTTTCAAAATTATAAATAGGCACACTTAAAATAACAGGAACCTTTCTTATATTTAGTGTGTGTGCGTTCTATCGGGTCTGTCTCACTTTTTGTGTATGTGCATTCATTCTAGGTGAGAAAACCGAGGGCTTTGGTTGATATTACTCCTGCTGTATCATCTGCGTTGCTTATGAATGAACTCCAGTGGATCGGGTTGATTGTCAAGCCTATAGACTATTCTTTGAAAGGTGGCATACTGCATATAGATGCCGGTGCTGAACTAAAAATCGAGGAGTCTCAGATGATTGAGATAGAAAGTTACAGAAGCGATGGGGAGCACTCTAGTCCTATTGATGCTTCCAAGGCATTATCAAGGCCCACTGATACTGGAAGGGTTGAGAAGGTTCCTATCGAAAATGGGAAGATAAAACTGCCAGATTGGGCTAGTGACGTGACAACTCTTGTTTGGTTCCCTGTTCGTGCTATCGACGATACAATTCCAAAGGGAACATCCCCAGGTTCATATGAAATAGATAACATCAGGTATAGTAGTGTGTTTCAGGCAGTCAGTTGACATTTTTGTTGTGTCTTTATTTGTTCAGCATCCCCTCAGAAACATAGCATAGTAGATGGGATGAGAATGATTGCTCTCAAGCTTGAATTTGGAGCTTTCCATAATCAAATATTTGAAAGGTACCCTCAAGTATTTGTGCTCTCACTTCGTTATTTAGATATGCCAAGTAAAGAAATACCATTGTGATTGCTTTCCAGGACCATTGCCGTACATTTCACTAATCCATTCCATGTGAGCACACGTGTTGTTGACAAGTGCAATGATGGAACTCTACTTCTGCAGGTACAGTTCTCATGTCTGCACAATTGTTAGCTGATACATTGTCAAAAAAAGGCACATAAAATATGCTCTTCATCTTGTATTAGGTGTCAGCAACAATGCTGGCAGCTCTAATAACATATTTGAACAAATGCATGTATCAATTGGTATTAATTTCTCTTGGATTATTGGATCCCAATTTATGTTTTATTTTGTGTCCAGGTAATATTGCATTCTGAAGTGAAGGCTACTCTGCATGTAAAGGATGTATCATTGGACCTACAAGCTGGATTTGAGCACCTAGGCAAGGGAGATGGACGTCCTACTTCTAGTTTGTTCCCTCTGGTTATTGCTCCTTCTTCCAAAGCTGGAATCTTGTTTGTGATACGTTTAAGTGGCACAAAAGGTATGTCTTCTCTAGGAAGTCCACTTCTCATCTTAAGCTGACTTGCAATGGATGATTGCTCACGTCTGTTACTCCTTGCTACGACTATGAGTCATATACTTCATTATGGCAAGCTAACCACGAAAACTATAGTTTGGTGGCCACAATGAGCATCTAAAAATGTCCAACGTAAACTCCATTTTCCATCTTAAACATGAATCACCCATTTGAACTTTCACATTTTCAGACCTAGATGAACTGGAACAGTCTGACAGCATGTTGCATATTAAATACGGGATATCCGGTGACCGAGCAACCGGAGCACACTCTCCAGTTCCTGTTAAACCTGATGATTCTGAAGAGCTTCTATTCAAGATTTCACTCAAACTGAAGCGCCCTGTTCTAGATCCATGCCTGGCAGTTGGATTCCTTCCGTTTTCTACCGATTGCCTGAGGGTTGGTCAATTAGTCAACATGAAATGGCGGGTTGAAAGGCTGAAGGACCTGGAGGAAGCATCTCTGTCTGACGTAAGTCTGCAGAACATTCCTTTCTTGCGTCCCAGTAGGCATCGCTTTTATGCAGATGCCACTGGAAACTTTCTTCATAACTGCTCGAATTCTATTTCGCAGGATGAAATACTTTATCAGGTGGACGCTAATCCACAGAACTGGATGGTTGCTGGGAGGAAAAGCGGTCACATTTCATTCTCAGAAGCACAAGGTTAGGATATAGACACATCTGCGGTTCAGTTCATCTTTATTTTAGCGCCAGTTAACAATTACCGTGTGCATCAATATAACAGTAGGCATCCATTTTACCCACAGGATCAAGGATCGAGATTGCCGTGACATGTGTCCCGCTGGTGTCGGGGTACGTACACCCGCCGCAGCTAGGCCTGCCCGACGTAGGCGATGCGAATATCAGCTGCAATCCGGCAGGTCCCCACCTGGTGTGCGTGCTTCCTCCCACTCTCAGCACCTCCTACTGCATACCGGCTTGATTCATGAGCCATCTCCGTGCCATTACGTTAACTACTTATAGAGGCCACCATTTGAGATACAAGGTGTTCTGTTTTTGCCTTGAGGCTATTTTTTTTTCTATAGGTTACATGCACGGTGTATATTGATTGACTGGGTGCGAATCCGAGTTCTCGTGATGAGCTGGGGGTTTAACCCTCAACATTTGCATTGCCCTGAGTAATGAGTTGGGGGTAGACCCTAAACATTTGCGTTTGTGCTGTCTCCCTTTGAGAATGCTAGCGTTACAGCTGCTTGCTTTCTTCTTGGTCACCTACTCACTAGACGGTTTGTTTTCGAGGAAAGTCAGAATGAAGCAAGTGGAAGGAGCTCTCGTTTCAGAAGAAGCTCCTTCGTTAAGCTTTTGATGTAAGTTTTGTGGCTGACAACACTGCAATCAGAAAGTTTGCTCGCCAATCCCAAAGTGGCCGCTTCCTCCAGTTCTTTTTTTCTGAATTGCGCTTCCTCTTGTTCTTGCAACAACAATCGTTGTAAGGAATGGACGGTTGAGTAAGACATGCAATTTGTTTTGCGCGAAAGAACCCCTCAATCTATTAAATTTTTCAGCAGTACAATCCATGTGAAAAATGGACATTAGAGAAAGGTCAACAGCTCCCTAGAAGCTTCGCGACAACGAGCGTTGTAATGAGGAACTCCACTGCACCAGTGCCATCCCCGGCTTGACGCCGGCATTTGGAACTACCAAATCCACCACTCAGAGCATGCATATTTCCCTCATTCCAAGCATGACCATTGAGGCTTGAGCTTTTTTTTTCCTTTTTTTTGAAGCAGAGTGACTACTTCACCTAAGCACAGCCTGACCCTCGCGTCGCCCGACCTGGGCGACACGGGGGATCCCAGCCGCCCCGGCCCGCCACCCTCCTCCCGCCTACCTCGCGCCGCCGTCGCCGGAGGGCCGGCCGGGCAAGCCGCGGCGGGCCCTGGGATGGCTGCGGCGGGGCCGTTCCCCCTGCTTAGCTGGCCTCCTAACCCGCCACGTCCCCCAGATCCGTCCCTGGCGGCGCCGGCGGCCCCCACCGACGGAAGCGGCTTCCCTCGGCGGCTCCCGGCGACTCTTCCGCGGCTTGCTGCTGCCGCGGGTGGCCTCGCCCCGGCTCATGGCTCGTCGTCCCGGTCTGCCTCCGATTGGATCTGGGCCCTCCCCAGCCGGTTGTGCTGCTCCCCGGCCTCCTCGCGGCGGGCGCGCCCTCCTTGCTGCACCTCTCCTCCCTGGGACCCCACCCGACGCGCCCTCCACCAGCTGCTGCACGAGCTTGCCGGCCGGCGGCGGTTCCGGCGCTCCTGGCGTTCTTCTCTGGCGGCCCTCCTCCTCCCCGAGCCACGGTGACTGCTCTCGTGGGGACGTGGCGATGCATCTGTGGTTTTGGCAGACATGGAGCTCCTCGTAGTGGGCAACCGCTGGCGTTGTTCCGGCCCCGACGGCTTAGGCCCGCGTCTCTCTGGTGTCCTTCGCTGCCAGTGTTCTTTGCAGGGCAGCTCCGGCCTCGGTCATCAGGTAGCTGCGTCCCTTCCAGCTTACCTGGCGCGCCGATGAAAGGATCGAGAAGAGGTGTCTAGAGGGGGGTGAATAGACTCTTAGCAAGAAAAGTGGCAGTTTTTAATTTTTTCAAGTTGAAGTGGAGTTTTAGCACATGTTTAAACATTCACAATACATATCAAGCAAGCATGATAAGAGTATCTGAGCTGCGGAAAGTAAAGCATGCATATTGCAAGAATATAAAGGGATGAGATTGGAGTGTGCAAACGCAATTGGAGACACGGAGATTTTTTATCCGTGGTTCCGATAGGTGGTGCTATCGTACATCCACGTTGATGGAGGCTTCAACCCACGAAGGGTAACAGTTCCATGCTGAGTCCACGGAGGCTCCACCCACGAAGGGTCCACGAAGAAGCAACCATGTCTATCCCACCATGGCCATCGCCCACGAAGGACTTGCCTCACTAGGGTAGATATTCACGAAGTAGGCGATCTCCTTGCCTGTACAAACTCCTTGGTTCAACTCCACAATCTTGAAGGAGGCTCCCAAGTGACACCTAACCAATCTAGGAGACACCACTTCCCAAAAGGTAATAAACGATGTGTTGATGATGAACTCCTTGCTCTTGTGCTTCAAATGATAGTCTCCCTAACACTCAACTCTCTCTCATAGGATTGGATTTGATGGAAAGAAGATTTGAGTGGAAAGCAACTTGGGGAAGGTTAGAGATCAAGATTTATGTGGTTGGAATGGAATATCTTGGTCTCAACACATGAGTAGGTGGTTCTTTCTCAGAAAATGTATGCTGGAAGTGTAGGCATGTTCTGATGGCTCTCTCCACGAATGAAGAGCGGGTGGAGGGGTATATATAGCCTCCACACAAAATATAACCGTTACACACAATTTACCAAACTCGGTGGGACCGAATCAGAGGACTCGGTCAGACCGATTTAGTTCATAATGTGACCGCTAGGCATTTCGGTGGGACCGACATGATCAACTCGGTGGGACCGATGTGCTAGGGTTAGGGTAAAACCTCATCTCGGTTTGACCGATTACACAAACTCGGTGGGATTGATTTGGGTAATAAGCTAAACAGAGAGTTGGCCAAGCAAACTCGGTGGGACCGATTGCATATCTCGGTGAGACCGAGATTATTGTAGTAGGCAATGGAGAGTTTGCAAGCCCATCTCGATGAGACCGAGATCCCATCGGTGAGACCGAATTGATTAGGGTTTTGGCAGTGGCTATGTCAAAGGAAACTCGGTGGCGCCGGATAGAAGATTTTGGTGGGGCCGAGTTTGACTTTTTGGATTGGGACATATGTGGATATGAGAAACTGGTTGAGGGCTTTGGAGCATATCACTAAGCATTTGAGCAAGCAAGCCATTAAGCAACACCTCATCCCCTTTTAATACTATTGGCTTTCTTATGGACTCAATGTGATATTGGATCACTGAAATGAAAATGTAGAGTCCTAAGCTTTGAGCTTGAGCCAATCCTTTGTTCTTTGCTTTTTGAAGGTGTTCCACATCCTCTTGTCCATGCCACTCCATTGTTGAACTTATCTGAAACATACTAGATAGAGGTATTAGTCCAACAAGAGATATGTTGACGTTAATTACCAAAATCACCCAGGGAGCACTTGTGCTTTCAGTCTTCCCCTTTTTGGTAATTGATGACAACATACATCAAAGCTTTAGATAAAGATATAGAGAAAGGTAGGTAACGCTTTGGAATAACATGTAACATGCATAGGCTCCCCCTACATGTATGCAAACATATAAATATGAAATATAAGAGCATGTGAATGCATAATCATGACAGAGCAAGCAATGAGTTACATGCATCTTGGCTATATGCATCAGAGCAAATGGAGTGTATAAGAGATGTACCTTCATGCTCATGAGTCCTTCTTGCAAATAATATGTACATCATCAAGAGATCGTCATGCACATGAGTGTGATGCATATACTTACCTTGTGGTCTTGAGCTGACTTTGGAAGAGATGAACCTGAGTAAACAAGGTTAGATAACACAGAAACATCTATTAAACAAAGCAAGAACTGCAAACCACAAGAGTACCAAGATTGCGATGACATGTAGAGAGTGAGTACTAGGTACTCTATTGGATATAGACATGTCCCCAAAGGTAAAGATATGCAATGAATTCAAATACTTTCTTCCCTTAGATGTCTTGCTCCCCCTGAATCTTGTATGGGATACTGGGAGAAGATAGGGAACAGAAAATCAGAGCAAAGAAAATTAGAACAAATGCAAACAACCAAATAAACACAAACATAAACATGTCTTTCCCCTCTTAAAGACATGTGTCTTCTCTCCTCTTGAACACCGAGCATCTGAGGCCTTTGATGTGATTCCGCTTTCCCTCTGTTGAGGAACTCTCTCCCCCTGTTATGTTAAAGTGATTAAGCTTTGATGTGATCTTTCTCTCCCACTTTGACATCAATTTCCAAGAAGAGTTCTTATGGATTGTGTTTCAAATGGGTTTGGTCCTTAAGTCACAGAGCAAAGCAGCATATAGAATATGATGTTGGTAGAGGACAAGAATCATTGAGTGGAGCTAAAAAAATACAGGAACAAGTGGCAAATTGTCTTCTCTGCAGTGAAATCGGTAACGCCGAGTTGTATACTTCGGTGGCACCGAATAGGTTCGGTTCGACCGAAAATAACAGACCGGTGTGACTGAGTTCAGCACAGAGAGAACACTTGTCACCTCAGCTCACTAGGCAAATAAGATCTCACAAAGATTTGCAAGGAATTAACTGAAGGATTTGCAATGAATTGGATGCAGAGAATGCAGAACAAAAATAGAAGAGAAATAAAAGGAAGTCTAGATGAAGATTTTTTTGAAAGGGGAAACAATTATGCATGAGACAAATGCAAGAGCATAGAGAAACACAAGGGAACTTCATCTAGAATTGGTCGGCGACAAAGTCACCTATGTTAGAGTATATTGACTTGGGAGTCAAGTGAGATCACTTGATCATAGGTCATACTCATTGTTTAAGCTCAAAATGGGGTTACCATTTTTCGTTTAAGCATCTTGATGTATTCACATCTTGTTGAGTTGCTTTGACCCATGACTTGGGATAAAGCTTCTCTAAGATGGAATAACATACCTTGGGTGGTGGTGTTGATCTTGATCATGTAGTTGAACTTGTGTGGGTTGCTCAAGGTTGATTTAGCTCATTAAGTGTTGGGAGCACCACTTGGAATTGGAGTTTGTCTACTACATGGGTTAGTTTTTGCAAGGAATAGCACTTGTGTATCCAAAATTACAATCATGAAACTTGATATAGAATTTGTAAAAGGATATGTTTGAAGAGTTTCATGCTTCCTTGTCTTCAACCACCGTATTGTAGAGACTTGGTGATGTGGAGATTGCTCAAGATGTGAGTGTGTTGCAATCTCATAGATTTAGATTCATCCAAGTACCTACAAGGGTTAGATAACATGCAAGGGTGTAAGTATATCCAAGACATATGAATAGCAACACGAAAGAAATATCAAGGATTAGTCATAGGCTCATGCCTTGCATGTATCCAAATGGAGTTCCTACTCCATGTTTGAAGCATCAATGATGTTCAATTCACCTCTCAACCGGCAAAATACTTTCTCATCAAGCGGTTTGGTGAATATATCCGCCAGTTGCTTATTGGTACGAACATGCTTAAGATTAATATCACCTTTAGCAACATGATCTTGAAAGAAATGATGACGAACTTCAATATGCTTAGTTTGAGAATGTTGCACGGGATTGTGAGCAATCGTAATAGCACTTTCATTGTCACAAAGCTAAGGAACATGTTTCACATATATCCCATAATCTTTAAGAGTTTGGGTCATCCAAAGTAATTGAGCACAACATGAACCAGCGGCAATGTATTCTGCTTCGGCGGTGGATAAGGATACCGAGTTTTGTTTCTTGGAGGACCAAGACACAAGAGATCTACCAAGAAATTGACAAGTACCCGAAGTGGACTTTCTATCAACCTTGTCTCCGGCATAGTCCGAATCGGAGTAGCCGACATGATCAAAGAAGACCTCTTGGGATACCAAATGCCAAAATTTGGTGTATGTATTAAGTATCTCACTATCCTCTTCACAGCCTTAAGATGACATTCTTTAGGGGCCGCTTGATATCGTGCACACATGCGCACACTTAGCATAATGTCGGGACGGGATGCACATAAATATAACAATGAACCAATCATAGAGCGGTAAACCTTTTGATCAACCAGTTCACCATCTGTAGTCAAATCAAGATGTCCACTAGTAGGCATGGGTGTATTCATATCTTTGCATTCTTGCATATTGAACTTCTTGAATAAGTCCTTGGTGTACTTTGTTTGAGAGACAAAGGTACCTTCCTTAGTTTGCTTGATTTGCAAACCAAGAAAGAATTTGAGTTCACTCATCATAGACATCTCAAACTTCTCCGACATTAGCTTTCCAAACTTCTCACTAAAATGAGGGTTAGTTGAACCAAATATGATATCATCAACATAAATTTGGCTCACAAATAATTCACATTAACCATTTTAGTGAAAAGAGTAGAATCAATTTTTCCAATCTCAAAGCCTTTTTCAATAAGGAACTTGGTCAAGCATTTATACCACGCTCTAGGAGATTTTTAAGACCATAAAGAGCTTTGTGAAGTTTGTAAAGATGATTAGGTTTCTTAGGATTGACAAAGCCGGGAGGCTGCTTAACATAAACTTCCTCCTCAATTTCACCATTTAGAAAAGCACTTTCAATGTCTATTTGGTATTAGGTGATATCATGGTGATTAGCATAAGCAAGTAAGATGCGAATGGACTCAAGTCTAGCAACGGGGGCATATGTCTCACCATAGTCCATACCTTCGACTTGAGTGTAGCCTTGGGCGATGAGACATGCTTTGTTGCGAACTACTTGTCCATCTTCATCTTGCTTGTTGCGAAACACCCATTTGGTACCAATGATGTTGTGGTTGTTGTCGGGCTTCTCGACCAATGTCCACACTTGGTTTCTCTCAAAGTTGTGTAGCTCTTCATGCATGGAATTTATCCAATCCGGATCTTCTAAAGCTTCTTCAACCTTCATGGGTTCAATGCTAGAAATGAATGAATAATGTTCACAAAAATTAGCCAAACGAGTTTTAGAGCGAGTGATTCTCCCAGTTTGGATATCATTGAAGATTTGTTCGATGGGATGATCTCTTGAGACTCTTGCTCGAACTCGTGAGAGATTTTGCTTGGTTCGGGGTGGAACATCTTCTTCATCATCTTGTCCTTCTTCATTGTTGGTGTTGTCGTTCTCTTGTCGTGGTGGAGAAGGAGGTTGATGAGGTTCATCTTGATGTACTTCCTTGTTTTCTTCATCTTGGTGTGTTCCACTTGTAGACGCTTCCGTGTCAACTCTTGGTTCACCTTGTCGTGAGGTAGAAGCTTCCACTTGGACGGACGAGGTACTCTCCTTCACCTCCGTTGGACGGATCTTGCCAATAGACAAGTCTTGGATTGCTTCTGAAGGGTCTTTATCTCCTACATCAATTGGCAATTGCTCCACTTGCGAGCCGTTAGATTAATCAAACTTCACCTCTACCGTCTCTTCAACCTTTCGGGTGAAATTGTTGTAGACACGATAAGTGTGAGAGTTTGAGTAATAAACAAGTAGGAAACCCTCATGAGATTTCGGAGCAAATTTAGAACGACGATGCTTATCAAGAATGTAGCACTTTGAGCCGAATACTCGAAAGTATCCAACTTGGGGTTTGTTACCGGTGAGAAGCTCATATGCCATCTCGCCGAGTAGCTTGTGAAGGTACAAGCGATTTGTTGCATGATAAGCTGTCTCAACCGCTTCCGCCCACAAGTGTTTTGGAGTCTTGTACTCATCAAGCATCGTTCTTGCCATCTCAATAAGAGTCCGGTTCTTCCTCTCAACAACTCCATTTTGTTGAGGCATGTACGTAGCCGAGAACTCGTGTGAAATCCCTTCTTCGTCAATAAAGGTATCCGCATTTGCATTCTTGAACTTCGTTCCATTTTCGTTGCGAACCTTCTTGATCTTCACTTCAAATTGATTTTGGGCCTTCCTAGCGAAGTTCTTGAAGATCTTTTGGACCTGCGATTTATCATCAAGAAAGAACACCCACGTAAATCTTGAAAAATCATCGACTATGACTAAACCAAATGAGTTACCACCGAGACTCTTATAGGCGTTTGGACCAAATAGATCCATGTGAAGTAGCTCGAGCGGTCTTCTCGTGGTCATGATGTTCTTCACGGGATGGCTTCCTCCAACTTGTTTTCCTGCTTGACAGGCACTACAAAGTCTATCCTTTTTAGATATAACGTCTTTTACTCCAAGGATATGATCACCTTTAATAAGCTTATCAAGATTTCGCATGCCCACATGACCTAACCTTCTATGCCACAACCAGCCTTTAGAAGATTTAGCAATTAAGCAAGTTCTAGGTTGAGCCTTTTTAGTGAAATCAACAATGTAAAGATCACCTCTACGTATACCAGCAAAGACCATTTTATGATTGTCTCTTCGAAACACTTGGCAATCTACTTCAGTAAATAGGACATTGAAACCGAAATCAGCAAGTCTAGATACTGAAAGTAAATTATACCCAAGAGATTTAGCGAGCATGACATTTTGTATGGAGCTATCATGTGAGATGGCCACCTTACCGAGGCCAACCACCTTACCCTTTGAGTTATCACCAAAAGTGACATACTTTCGAGGGCCATCGTTTTCAGCAAGCTCATGAAACATATCCTTGTCTCCGGTCATGTGATCGGTACATCCACTATCAAGGACCCATTCCTTTCCTCCATCCATGTAGCCGCGAAGATTAGCTATAAGACCAAAGTGTCTCATCGCATCATCAAGATCATAGTCACTATCATCATCCTCATCATAGTATCCATGTTCAACATCGTCATGTGATGGATCAATTCCTAGAGAGAGAGTGATTCATTAGATAAATGATCATGACAATAATAATCTTTATGAAATCTAACGGCTTCAGAGATGATATTGCTAATGATTCCAACATCTCCTTTGGCACACATGAGGTCACGAAGCTCAAATAGACAATTATCAAACTTAGGATCACTAGTACTCATTCTACTCAAAGCAATAGACTTATGAAGAATTTCATCTAAGTTTTTCAAGGAATAATTTGGAAATCTTTCCTCAAGAAATCTCCATATGGTGTAGGCACAATCAAGAGTAGGCAAACATCTAATCAAGTTTCTAGGAAAACTTCTAGTAATAAGATTGATAGTTCCAAGATTGCGAATCATGTCAAGATCCTCATTGGGTGTGGGATGCAAAGGATCAACAAGGCGAGCACAAGGAGTAGTAATGTACTTGATCAAATGATATTCATTGAAAATCTCAAGCATCTCATTTTTCCACTCATGAAAGTACTCTCCATCAAGTATGGGCACCCTATGTCTGAGACTCCCCAACGTAGACTCATCCATCTTCCTCCAATGGTGATTAAACCAAAGAAATGGAGACCAAAGCTCTGATACCAATTGAAAGGATCGAGAAGAGGTGTCTAGAGGGGGGTGAATAGACTCTTAGCAAGAAAAGTGGCAGTTTTTAATTTCTTCAAGTTGAAGTGGAGTTTTAGCACATGTTTAAACATTCACAATACATATCAAGCAAGCATGATAAGAGTATATGAGCAGCGGAAAGTAAAGCATGCAAATTGCAAAATTGTAAAGGGATGGGATTGGAGTGTGCAAACGCAATTGGAGACACGGAGATTTTTTATCCGTGGTTCCGATAGGTGGTGCTATCGTACATCCACGTTGATGGAGACTTCAACCCACGAAGGGTAACAATTGCGCGAGTCCATGGAGGGCTCCACCCACGAAGGGTCCACGAAGAAGCAACCTTGTCTATCCCACCATGGTCGTCGCCCACGAAGGACTTGCCTCACTAGGGTAGATATTCACGAAGTAGGCGATCTCCTTGCCTGTACAAACTCCTTGGTTCAACTCCACAATCTTGAAGGAGACTCCCAAGTGACACCTAACCAATCTAGGAGACACCACTCCCCAAAAGGTAATAAACGGTGTGTTGATGATGAACTCCTTGCTCTTGTGCTTCAAATGATAGTCTCCCCAACACTCAACTATCTCTCATAGGATTGGATTTGGTGGAAAGAAGATTTGAGTGGAAAGCAACTTGGGGAAGGCTAGAGATCAAGATTTATGTGGTTGGAATGGAATATCTTGGTCTCAACACATGAGTAGGTGGTTCTCACTTAGAAAATGTATGCTGGAAGTGTAGGCATGTTCTGATGGCTCTCTCCATGAATGAAGAGTGGGTGGAGGGGTATATATAGCCTCCACACAAAATCTAACCGTTACACACAATTTACCAAACTTGGTGGGACCGAATCAGAGAACTTGGTGAGACCGATTTAGTTCATAATGTGACCGTTAGGCATTTTGGTGGGACCGACATGATAACCTCGGTGCGACCGATGTGCTAGGGTTAGGGTAAAACCTCATCTTGGTTTGACCGATTACACAAACTCGGTGGGACTGATTTGGGTAATAAGCAAAACAGAGAGTTGGCCAAGCAAACTCGGTGGGACCGATTGCATATCTCGGTGAGACCGAGATTATTGTAGTAGGCAATAGAGAGTTTGCAAGCCCATCTCGGTGAGACCGAGATCCCATCGGTGAGACCGAATTGATTAGGGTTTTGGCAGTGGCTATGTCAAAGGAAACTTGGTGGCGCCGGATAGAAGATTTCGGTGGGGCCGAGTTTGACTTTTTGGATTGGGACATATGTGGATATGAGAAAGTGGTTGAGGGCTTTGGAGCATATCACTAAGCATTTGAGCAAGCAAGCCATTAAGCAACACCTCATCCCCTTTTAATAGTATTGGCTTTCCTATGGACTCAATGTGATCTTGGATCACTGAAATGAAAATGTGGAGTCTGGAGCTTTGAGCTTGAGCCAATCCTTTGTCCTTTGCTTCTTGAAGGGGTTCCACATCCTCTTGTCCGTGCCACTCCATTGTTGAACTTATCTGAAACATACTAGATAGAGGTATTAGTCCAACAAGAGATATGTTGACATTAATTACCAAAATCACCCAGGGAGCACTTGTGCTTTCAATATCCCCCTTTTTGGTAATTGATGACAACATACATCAAAGCTTTAGATAAAGATATAGAGAAAGGTAGGTAAAGCTTTGGAATAACATGTAACATGCATATGCTCCCCTTACATGTATGCAAACATGTAAATATATTGAACATAAGAGCATGTGAATGCATAATCATGACAGAGCAAGCAATGAGTTACATGCATCTTGGCTATGTGCATCAGAGCAAATGGAGTGTATAAGAGATGTACCTTCATGCTCATGAGTCCTTCTTGCAAACAATATGTACATCATCAAGAGATCCTCATGCACATGAGTGTGATGCATATACTTACCTTGTGGTCTTGAGCTGACTTTGGAAGAGATGAACCCGAGTAAACAAGGTTAGATAACACAGAAACATCTACTAAACAAAGCAAGAACTGCAAACCACAAGAGTGCCAAGATTGGGATGACATGTAGAGAGTGAGTACTAGGTACTGTATTGGATATAGACATGTCCACAAAGGTAAAGATATGCAATGAATTCAAAGACTTCCTTCCCTTAGATGTCTTGCTCCCCCTAAATCTTGTATGGAATACTGGGAGAAGATAGGGAACAGAAAATCAGAGCAAATGCAAACAACCAAATAAACACAAACATAAACATGTCTTTCCCCTCTTAAAGACATGTGTCTTCTCTCGTCTTGAACACCGAGCATTTGGGGCCTTTGATGTGATTCCTCTTTCCCTCTGTTGAGGAACTCTCACCCCCTATTATGTTAAAGTGATTAAGCTTTGATGTGATCTTTCTCTCCCCCTTTGACATCAATATCCAAGAAGGGTTCTTCTGGATTGTGTTTCAAATGGGTTTGGTCCTTAAGTCACAGAGCAAAGCAGCATATAGAATATGATGCTGGTAGAGGACAAGAATCATTGAGTGGCGCTGAAAAAAAAATACAGGAACAAGTGGCAAATTGTCTTCTCTGCAGTGAAATCGGTAACACCGAGTTGTATACTTCGGTGGCACCGAATTGGTTCGGTTTGACCGAAAATAACAGACCGGTGTGACCGAGTTCAGCACGGAGAGAACACTTGTCACCTCAGCTCACTAGGCAAATAAGATCTCACAAATATTTACAAGGAATTAACTAAAGGATTTGCAATGAATTGGATGCAGAGAATGCAGAACAAAAATATAAAAGAGATAAAAGGAATTCTAGATGAAGATTTTTTCGAAAGGGGAAACAATAATGCACGAGACAAATGCAAGAGCATAGAGAAACACAAGGGAATTTCATCTAGAATTGGTCGGCGACAAAGTCACCTATGTTAGAGTATATTGACTTAGGAGTCAAGTGAGATCACTTGATCATAGGTCATACTCATCGTTTAAGCTCAAAATGAGGTTACCATTTTTCATGTAAGCATCTTGATGTATTCACATCTTGTTGAGTTGCTTTGACCCATGACTTGGGATAAAGCTTCTCTAAGATGGAATAACATACCTTGGGTGGTGGTGTTGATCTTGATCATGTAGTTGAACTTGTGTGGGTTGCTCAAGGTTGATGTAGCTCATTAAGTGTTGGGAGCACCACTTGGAATTGGAGTTCATCTACTACATGGGTTAGTTTTTGCAAGGAATAGCACTTGTGTATCCAAAATGACAATCATGAAACTTGATATAGAATTTGTCAAAGGATATGTTTGAAGAGTTTCATGCTTCCTTGTCTTCAACCACCGTATTGTAGAGACTTGGTGATGTGGAGATTGCTCAAGATGTGAGTGTGTTGCAATCTCATAGATTTAGATTCATACAAGTACCTACAAGGGTTAGATAGCATGCAAGGGTGCAAGTATATCCAAGACATATGAATAGCAACACGAAAGAAATATCAAGGATTAGTCATAGGCTCATGCCTTGCATGTATCCAAATGGAGTTCCTACTCCATGTTTGAGGCATCAATGATGTTCAATTCACCTCTCAACCGGCAAAATACTTTCTCATCAAGCGGTTTGGTGAATATGTCCGCCAGTTGCTTATCAGTACGAACATGCTTAAGATTAATATCACCTTTAGCAACATGATCTCGAAAGAAATGATGACGAACTTCAATATGCTTAGTTCGAGAATGTTGCAAGGGATTGTGAGGAATCTTAATAGCACTTTCATTGTCACAAAGCTAAGGAACATGTTTCACATATATCCCATAATCTTTAAGAGTTTGGGTCATCCAAAGTAATTGAGCACAACATGAACCAGCGGCAATGTATTCCGCTTCAGCGGTGGATAAGGATACTGAGTTTTGTTTCTTGGAGGACCAAGACACAAGAGATCTACCAAGAAATTGACAAGTACCCGAAGTGGACTTTCTATCAACCTTGTCTCCGGCATAGTCCGAATCAGAGTAGCCGACAAGATCAAAAGAAGACCTCTTGGGATACCAAATGCCAAAATTTGGTGTATGTATTAAGTATCTCACTATCCTCTTCACATCCTTAAGATGACATTCTTTAGGGGCCGCTTGATATCGTGCACACATGCACACACTTAGCATAATGTCGGGACGGGATGCACATAAATATAACAATGAACCAATCATAGAGCGGTGAACCTTTTGATCAACCAGTTCACCATCTGTAGTCAAATCAAGATGTCCACTAGTAGGCATGGGTGTATTCATACCTTTGCATTCTTGCATATGAACTTCTTGAATAAGTCCTTGGTGTACTTTGTTTGAGAGACAAAGGTACCTTCCTTAGTTTGCTTGATTTGCAAACCAAGAAAGAATTTGAGTTCACTCATCATAGACATCTCAAACTTCTCCGGCATTAGCTTTCCAAGCTTCTCACTAAAATGAGGGTTAGTCGAACCAAATATGATATCATCAACATAAATTTGGCACACAAATAATTCTCCATTAACCCTTTTAGTGAAAAGAGTAGAATCAAATTTTCCAATCTCAAAGCCTTTTTTAATAGGAACTTGGTCAAGCATTTATACCACGCTCTAGGAGCTTGTTTAAGACCATAAAGAGCTTTGTGAAGTTTGTAAACATGATTAGGTTTCTTAGGATTGACAAAGCCGAGAGGTTGCTTAACATAAACTTCTATCATGGTGATTAGCATAAGCAAGTAAGATGCGAATGGATCAAGTCTAGCAACAGGGGCATATGTCTTACCATAGTCCATACCTTCGACTTGAGTGTAGCCTTGGGCGATGAGACGTGCTTTGTTGCGAACTACTTGTCCATCTTCATCTTGCTTGTTGCGAAACACCCATTTGGTACCAATGATGTTGTGGTTGTTGTCGGGCTTCTCGACCTTTTTTGGAAAACATTTAATTGCGTTGAATGTATATAGTGCTCCGTCCTATTAGTTGAATTAACCTCGAGGTCCAAGTTTTGGAAACATGTCATAAAGTAACATGATAGACCTTCATTCGAGCCAATCAACATGTGTTCAAAAAACAAAAATTATCAAAAATTAACGAAATAGACCTTCTTCAAGCCAATCAACATGTGTACAAAAAAATGTGGAAAATTGCACAACAATGACCTCGATGTTAATTCAACTAATATGATGGAGCACTATATACATTCAACGCAATTAAAAGTTTACAGTGACACATCACATCAGTTAATTTAACATCGAGGCCAGTTCCCATCCGGTCACCCATCTGATGACTACTCAAGCCTCAGCACAGTTAAGTTGGGAGTTCTGTTAGATGAGCTATCGGTTGGGAAGCTGGTCCTTGCTGCTGTAGGATCCCTCTTTGCATCCTTTATTGGGCACCCGGATGACCGACTGTTGCCGCCTAATGGTCAACGCCACGTCCCCCGCATGGCATTTTTTTGCGTGATCGTGCGCTGGCCCCAAATACTGGCAGCACAACTTATAAATTGACAGATGGAGTACTAGTTACAGTGATGCATATAATTAAGCAAAGGGATCGCACATGTTTGTATTGACTGGAACGAGAATACAATAGCACAATAAGAATTAAGGCCACGATGATGCGATCGCAGTGGTGGTTATAGGAAGCAAGAAGAAAGATGCATCCATCAATGTACGACCTCCTCCTCCTCAACTCAATGCGTCGGGCCACCGACCAACGGCTAAGGAGCGGCGGCTTTTGTGGCGAGGTGAAGGTGCTTCTCAGCAAAGGCATCCAACGCTTCCAGCCGGTTGAAGAAGGCCAACGTCATAGCGTCCTCACTTGCCTTGTAGATACCTATGTACACGATTCGCTCGTACACGTGGATGTGTAGGTCGACAAATTATTGCAGGGCGAGGTGCCTCGCGGCGAGCGCGACCTCCAGGTGGACATTCTTCGTGGCGTCGGCGGGCAGTCGCAGGACCACCAGTGCTTGAAAGAGGTTCTGACCATGGAGGCCGATTAGGGTGGCAGGCAATGAGGAGCCCAGGCCCGCGGGCTGGAGGAGTACGGCGATGTCGTCCGCGAGCTTCTTGATGATGGTGAACTTGTTGGTGGTGGCAACAATCATCTGGTCGTATTGAGAGTCGTAGCAGGCGTCGACGACGGCCATCCACCAGCCGGTCGCCAACACCGTCTGGAGACGATCCTCGATGCCATGCCGCAGGCTGGCGTCATGGACCATCTGGCACAGCCGGCTGGCGCTTCCACAAGCACGCCGCCATGGTCTGGAGGAGCACTTTTGTGCTTATTAGTGTAGGTGCTTAGGAAAATGCTTAGGTGCGTACGATGTGGTAGATGCATTGGAATGGAGGGGCGCCTTTATATGAGTGCAAACTGCGTTGCATTCACATCATGTAGCCTCTTTTCCCGGCCCTCCTCCCATTACTTCCCTCAAGCATTCACACGATGCTAATTGAAGGAGGATGCATCATTGGCCGTTTAACATTTTGGGAACCGCTACCCTCTCCTCGCTCGCTTTAAAGCCGTGCAGGAACTCAAGCCGCCATTGTCAAATTGAATAGTGCTGCACCGCCCACTGCACGCCCGGCTGAACACGCCTCCTCGCCTCCATCTATGCTTAGTTACTGAATTTTAGTTGCAAAAATTAGATACTGCTAGTGATTTTTAGCTTCATATTTTGACGAATCGTAGCGTTACAAGGTTGGCAAATGGCAATGTTACTAGATCAACAAATGTCAATCTTTCCAGTTTGACAAATGGCAACATACCCAATATGACAGATGCCAATCTTACCAAATTGTTTGTACGTGGTCGCACATGGGTCATCCAAAACAACCGTTTGCGTTGAAGGGATGCACAAATCCTGCACTGCGGATTTTCCCTCGACTTAATGGGGAAGACCATAGCTCTCACTTTGCATACGGGTGTTCTACCTAAAACGTTTGCGATCAAGAGCCGCAGAAATCCTGCTCGGCACATTTTCTCTTGGCTTCCTGGGGAAGCTGTCAGTTTGCATACGGGTGTTCTAACTAAAACGTTTGCGATCAAGAGCTGCACAAATCTTGCTCGACACATTTTGCCTTGGCTTCCTGGGGAAGCTGTCGGTTTGCATACGGGTGTTTTAACTAAAACGTTTGTGATGAGTTTTTTATATTTAAAAACCATTGACGTTTTTTTCAAAATAAAATCGTTTGATAAGTCTGTACATTAAGAGAGAAAAACGCAAGTTCGTTCACACCATATCTTTCATTCAGTCACACTGCGAATTTATATTCATATGATCGAGAATTCAAGATACAGTATTAAACCCCAAAAAAACTATTTCCGGCGGCGGCAGAGGCGTGCGCGCCGTTGTCGTTGTCATTGTCGCCCTCCGGACGCCGTTGTTGAAGTCTTCAAGGCAGCACAAAATGTTCTTCACTTGTAAATCAAACATCATGTCGTCGTGCGATCGACGGGCGGGGCGCGGGAGGATGGCAACTTGCGCCGCTAAGAGGTAGCGGTCGACGGCAGCGTCCCATGCCGCTGAGGGGGGGCGCGCGCACGGGCACGGGCACGGTGGGTGCAGCCAAACGCACGGGGACCGGCGCCGCGGTGGGTGGAGGGGCACGCACTGGCAGGGGCACGGGCGCGGCGGGTGCAGCCAAACGCACTGGGTGTTGGGGAACGTAGTAATTTCAAAAAATTTCCTACGCACACACAAGATCATGGTGATGCATAGCAACGAGAAGGGAGAGTGTTTTCCACGTACCCTCGTAGACCGAAAGCGGAAGCGTTAGCACAACGCGGTTGATGTAGTCGTACGTCTTCACGATCCGACCGATCAAGTACCGAACGCACGGCACCTCCGAGTTCAGCACACGTTCAGCCCGATGACGTCCCTCGAACTTCGATCCAGCCGAGTGTTGAGGGAGAGTTTCATCAGCATGACGGTGTGGTGACGATGTTGATGTTCTACCGACGCAGGCTTCGCCTAAGCACCGCTTCTGATAAAGATATCGAGGTGGACTATGGTGGAGGGGGCACCGACACGGCTAAAAGATCAAACAGATCAATTGTTGTGTCTCGGGTGCCCCCGCCTCAGATATAAAGGAGCAAGGGGGGGGCGGCCGGCCTAGAGAGGGGGCGCGCCAGGAGGAGTCCTACTCCTACCGGGAGTAGGACCCCCCCTTTTCCTTGTTGGACTAGGAGAGAGAGGGGAAAGAGGTGGAGGAGAAGAAGGAAGGGGGGCGCCGCCCCCCTCTCCTTGTCCTATTCGGACTAGGGGGGAGGGGGCACGACCCTTGCCCTGGCCGCCTCCTCTCTCTTCCACCAAGGCCCACTAAGGCCCATTAAGTCCCAGGGGGGTTCCGGTGACCTCCCAATACTCCGGTAAAATCCCGATTTCACCCGGAACACTTCCGATATCCAAACATAGGCTTCCAATATATCAATCTTCATGTCTCGACCATTTCGAGACTCCTCGTCATGTCCGTGATCACATTCGAGACTCTGAACAACCTTCGGTACATCAAAACATATAAACTCATAATATAACTATCATCGAAACGTTAAGCGTGCGGACCCTACGAGTTCGAGAACTATGTAGACATGACCGAGACACATCTCCGGTCAATAACCAATAGCGGAACCTGGATGCTCATATTGGCTCCCACATATTCTACGAAGATCTTTATCGGTCTGACCGCATAACAACATACGTTGTTCCCTTTGTCATCGGTATGTTACTTGCCCGAGATTCGCTTGTCGGTATCTCAATACCTAGTTCAATCTCGTTACCGGCAAGTCTCTTTACTCGTTCTGTAATACATCATCTTGCAACCAACTCATTAGTTGCAATGCTTGCAAGGCTTAAGTGATGTGCATTACCGAGAGGGCCCAGAGATACCTCTCCGACAATCGGAGTGACGAATCCTAATCTCGAAATACGCCAACCCAACAAGTACCTTCGAGACACCTGAGAGAACCTTTATAATCACCCAGTTACGTTGTGACCTTTGGTAGCACACAAAGTGTTCCTCCGGTAAACGGGAGTTGCATAATCTCATAGTCATAGGAACATGTATAAGTCATGAAGAAAGCAATAGCAACACACTAAACGATCGAGTGCTAAGCTGACGGAATGGGTCATGTCAATCACATCATTCTCCTTATGATGTGATCCCGTTAATCAAATGACAAATCAAGTCTATGGCTAGGAAACATAGCCATCTTTGATCAACGAGCTAGTCAAGTAGAGGCATACTAGTGACACTCTGTTTGTCTATGTATTCACACATGTATTATGTTTCCGGTTAATACAATTCTAGCATGAATAATAAACATTTATCATGATATAAGGAAATAAATAATAACTTTAGTATTGCCTCTAGGGCATATTTCCTTCAGTCTCCCACTTGCACTAGAGTCAATAATCTAGATTACACAGTAATGATTCTAACACCCATGGAGCCTTGGTGCTGATCATGTTTTGCTCGTGGAAGAGGCTTAGTCAACGGGTCTGCAACATTCAGATCCGTATGTATCTTGCAAATTTCTATTTCTCCCACCTGGACCAAATCCCGGATGGAATTGAAGCATCTTTTGATGTGCTTGGTTCTCTTGTGAAATCTGGATTCCTTCGCCAAGGCAATTGCTCCAGTATTGTCACAAAAGATTTTCGTTGGACCCGATGCACTAGGTATGACACCTAGATCGGATATGAACTCCTTCATCCAGACTCCTTCATTTGCTGCTTCCGAAGCAGCTATGTACTCCGCTTCACATGTAGATCCCGCCACGATGCTTTGTTTAGAACTGCACCAACCGACAGCTCCACTGCTCAATGTAAACACGATCCGGTTTGCGATTTAGAATCATCCGGATCGGTGTCAAAGCTTGCATCAACATAACCATTTACGAGGAGCTCTTTGTCACCTCCATAAACGAAACATATCCTTAGTCCTTTTCGTGTATTTCAGATGTTCTTGACGCTGTCCAAAGATCCACTCCTAGATTACTTTGGTACCTCCTCGCTAGACTTATAGCAAGGCACACATCAGTCCAGTACACAAGATTGCATACATGATACAGCCTATGGTTGAAGCATAGGGTACATCTTTCATTTTCTCTCTATCTTCTGCAGTGGTCGGGCATTGAGTCTTACTCAACTTCACACCTTGTAACACAGGCAAGAACCCTTTCTTTGCTTGATCCATTTTGAACTTCTTCAAAACTTTGTCAAGGTATGTGCTTTGTGAAAGTCCAATTAAGCGTCTTGATCTATCTCTATAGATCTTAATGCCCAATATACAAGCAGCTTCATCGAGGTCTTTCATTGAAAAACTCTTATTCAAGTATCCCTTTATGCTATCTAGAAATTCTATATCATTTCCAATCAGTAATATGTCATCCACATATAATATCAGAAATGCTACAGAGCTCCCACTCACTTTATTGTAAATACAGGCTTCTCCAAAAGTCTGTACAAAACCAAATGCTTTGATCACGCTATCAAAGCGTTTATTCCAACTCTGAGAGTCTTGCACTAGTCCATAAATGGATCGCTGGAGCTTGCACACTTTGTTAGCTCCCTTTGGGTCAACAAAACCTTTCGGTTGCATCATATACAACTCTTCTTCTAGTAATCCATTCAGGAATGCAGTTTTGACATCCATCTGCCATATTTCATTATCATAAAATGCAGCAATTGCTAACATGATTCGGACAGACTTAAGCATCGGTACAGGTGAGAAGGTCTCATCATAGTCAATGCGTTGAACTTGTCGAAAACCTCTCGCAACAAGTCGAGCTTTGTACACAGTAACATTACCGTCAGCGTCAGTCTTCTTCTTGATGATCCATTTATTCTCAATTGCTTGCCGATCATCGTGCAAGTCAACCAAAGTCCACACTTTGTTCTCATACATGGATCCCATCTCGGATTTCATGGCCTCAAGCCATTTAGCGGAATCTGGGCTCACCATCGCTTCTTCATAGTTCGTAGGTTCATCATGATCTAGTAGCATGACTTCCAGAATAGGATTACCGTACCACTCTGGTGCGGATCTTACTCTGGTTGATTTACGAGGTTCAGTAACAACTTGATTTGAAGTTTCATGATCATCATCATTAACTTCCTCATTAATTGGTGTAGGCGTCACGAAAACCGGTTTCTGTGATGAACTACTTTCCAATAACGGAGCAGGTACAGTTACCTCATCAAGTTCTACTTTCCTCCCACTCACTTCTTTCGAGAGAAACTCCTTCTCTAGAAAGGATCCATTCTTAGCAACGAATGTCTTGCCTTCAGATCTGTGATAGAAGGTGTACCCAACAGTCTCCTTTGGGTATCCTATGAAGACACATTTCTCTGATTTGGGTTCGAGCTTATCAGGTTGAAGATTTTTCACATAAGCATCGCAACCCCAAACTTTCAGAAACAACAACTTTGGTTTCTTGCCAAACCACAGTCCATAAGGCGTCGTCTCAACGGATTTCGATGGTGCCCTATTTAACGTGAATGCGGCCGTCTCTAAAGCATAACCCCAAAATGATAGCGGTAAATCAGTAAGAGACATCATAGATCGCACCATATCTAGTAAAGCACGACACGACGCTTGGACACACCATTACGCTATGGTGTTCCGGGTGGCGTGAGTTGCGAAACTATTCCGCATTGTTTCAAATGTAGTCCAAACTCGTAACTCAAATATTCTCCTCCACGATCAGATCGTAGAAACTTTATTTTCTTGTTACGATGATTTTCAACTTCACTCTGAAATTCTTTGAACTTTTCAAACGTTTCAGACTTATGCTTCATTAAGTAGATATACCCATATCTGCTTAAATCATCTGTGAAGGTGAGAAAATAACGATATCCGCCACGAGCCTCAACATTCATCGGACTACATACATCTATATGTATGATTTCCAATAAATCTGTTGCTCTCTCCATAGTACCGGAGAACGACGTTTTGGTCATCTTGCCCATAAGGCACGGTTCGCAAGTACCAAGTGATTCATAATCAAGTGGTTCCAAAAGTCCATCAGTATGGAGTTTCTTCATGCGCTTTACACCGATATGACCTAAACGGTAGTGCCACAAATAAGTTGCACTATTATTATCAACTCTGCATCTTTTGGCTTCAAATTATGAATATGTGTATCACTACTATCGAGATTCATCAAAAATAGACCACTCTTCAAGGGTGCATGACCATAAAAGATATTACTCATATAAATAGAACAACCATTATTCTCTGATTTAAATGAATAACCATCTCGCATCAAATAAGATCCAGATATAATGTTCATGCTCAACGCTGGCACCAAATAACAATTATTTAGGTCTAAAACTAATCCCGAAGGTAGATGTAGAGGTAGCGTGCCGACCGCAATCACATCGACTTTGGAACCATTTCCCACGCCGCATCATCACCTCGCCCTTGGCGGTGTTCGCAATCCGTAGTCCCTGCTTCGAGTTGCAAATATTAGCAATGTAACCAGATCAAATACCCAAAGCTATCTGCGAGCTCTAGTAAGTTACACATCAATAACATGTATATCACATATACCTTTGTTCACCTTGCCATCCTTCTTATCCGCCAAATACTTGGGGCAATTCCGCTTCGAGGACCAGTCCGCTTGCGAGAGAAGCACTCGATTTCAGGCTTAGGTCTAGACTTGGGTTTCTTCTCTGAGCAGCAACTTGCTTGCTGTTCTTCTTGAAGTTCTCCTTCTTTTTCCCTTTGCCCTTCTTCTTGAAACTGGTGGTCTTATTGACCATCAACACTTGATGCTCCTTCTTGATTTCTACCTCTGCAGCCTTTAGCATCGCGAAGAGCTTGGGAATTGTCTTATCCATCCTTTGCATATTATAGTGCATCACGAAGCTCTTGTAGCTTGGTGGCAGTGATTGGAGAATTCTGTCAAGGACGCTATCATCCGGAAGATTAACTCCCAGTTGAATCAAGTGATTGCAGTACCCAGACATCTTGAGTATATGCTCACTGACAGAACTATTCTCCTCCATCTTGCAACTATAGAACTTATTGGAGACTTCATATCTCTCAATCCAGGCATTTGCTTGAAATATTAACTTCAACTCCTGGAACATCTCATATGCTCCATTACGTTCAAAACATCGTTGAAACCCCGGTTCTAAGCCGTAAAGCATGGCACATTGAACTATCGAGTAGTCATCAGCTTTGCTCGCCAGACGTTCTTAACGCCGTCGGTTAGTATCGGCGACGGGCACGGCACCCAGCGGTGCTTCCAGGACGTAATTCTTCTGTGCAGCAATGAGGATAATCCTCAAGTTACGGACCCAATCCGTGTAATTGCTACCATCATCTTTCAACTTTGCTTTCTCAAGGAACGCATTAAAATTCAACGGAACAACAACACGGGCCATCTATCTACAATCAAACATAGACAAGCAAGATACTATCAGGTACTAAGTTCATGATAAATTTAAGTTCAATTAATCATATTACTTAAGAACTCCCACTTAGAAAGACATCCCTCTAATCCTCTAAGCGATCACGTGATCCAAATCAACTAAACCATAACCGATCATCACGTGAAATGGAGTAACTAAGTCCTGGATTAGGGTCTCGGTGTCAAAACCGGCGGATCTCGGGTAGGGGGTCCCGAACTGTGCGTCTAAGGCGGATGGTAACAGGAGGCAGGGGACACGATGTTTACCCAGGTTTGGGCCCTCTTGATGGAGGTAATACCCTACTTCCTGCTTGATTGATCTTGATGATATGAGTAGTACAAGAGTTGATCTACCACGAGATCGTAGAGGCTAAACCCTAGAAGCTAGCCTATGGTATGATTGATGTTGTCCTACGGACTAAACCCTCCGGTTTATATAGACACAGGAGGGGGATAGGGTTACACAGAGTCGGTTACAAGGGAGGAGATCTACATATCCGTATCGTCAAGCTTGCCTTCCACGCCAAGGAGAGTCCCATCCGGACACGGGACGAAGTCTTCAATCTTGTATCTTCATAGTCCAACAGTCCGCTGTCCGGATACCCCTAATCCAGACTCCTCAAGAGCCCTGAACCAGGCTTCAATGACGATGAGTCCGGCGCGCATGTTGTCTTCGGCATTGCAAGGCGGGTTCTTCTCCAAATTCCGAATACCTGTTAAATAATGTCCGGCTTCTCATAAATGTTGTGCTTCTCGGCTTCCACGTCCAACAATGGCCATCCTCCATGTGTCGAACGAATGCGAGAGGCCTGGGCGTTTTTACATTTACCACCCTAGCTATGTGAACAAACTGTTTATTTAAGGAGACGGGGATTCTCAGATCCAAATCTCACCATCCTCCCTCAGCGAACATCCAGCGGAGCGTGCCCGAAAAAATCCATTCCAACATGGCCGGCCAGCGCAGCTCCTCATCTCGCTCCCGTAGCCCTAAGCCCAGAGATTGGAAGAAGTGTTCCGCCCCTTGCAACAATTAGTGGAGCTACAGACCCAGTGGATTTCTCCCCCCAGCGTATATGGTCCCCGTTCGAGCCGGGCTCGCCACCTACAATGGCGGGGAGCAAGCGGAGAGCTTTCCCAACCCCTCCAAGGGGGAGCAGGTATGCCTCGTCCCTTATTTATTAAGGGGACTCAGATTTCCAATCCATCCATTCCTCCGAGGGCTCCTGGAGTTTTACGGCCTCCAGTTGCATAATCTCACCCCTGCCTCCATATTACACATCGCTGGTTATGTGGCCCTTTGCGAGCTGTTTCTGGGCTGCGAAGCTCACTTCGTGTTGTGGAAGAAGCTATTCTGCCTTGTGCCCCGTACTCAGAGGGGGTCAATATATCAAGTGGGCGGGGCCGAAATATGGCGCATCGCCGGGACCGGATACCTATCTGGTACCCGAAGAAGACGTCCCAAGACTGGCTGATGTAGGCCGGAACCCTATGTGGACGATCTTTCACGTTTGGAGAGGATCCCTTCGAGGAACACGAAGAACGAGCGGAAGAGCACGAGGGAAATTACGGGGGAAAACACAAGAGAATCACTCAAACCAACAAGATTCGATTACGCATGCGCTAGTTCCAAGAACACATAAAGATCACACGGTCCAAATCCAACAAAGGACGATACAAGAGGTAACTGATTCTTCTCCGTGAGGAGGTCTTGATTGTCTTCCCTTGAAGGGGTCTTGAATCCGCTTGGGGGATCTTCTCCGAAGAGGTTCTGAGCTCCAAGGAGAAGTAACCAAGCGGATGAGCAAGGCTCTCACACAAAATATGAGCTAAACCATTGCTAACCCTAACTAGGAGGGGGAGGAGGAGGAGGAGGAGGAGGAGGTCTATTTATAGTCTTAGTGCAAATGGGGGTGAAGTGAAGGGGTACATGGGCCTCAGCCCGCTACTCTGCGCACAGACAGGCGCCGGTCTTCCGACGGGTACCGGACGTCCGGTGGCTCGCGAGGGTCCGGTCGTCCGGTACTTGTCGGACGTCCGGTGTTTTGGCTCGGGATAGCCCTCGTCGGATTTCCGGACGTTGTCGATCGTCCGGTGGCTGATGGCCGTCGGACATCCGACCTTGGTCGGTCGTCCGGCCGCTGTAGCTTTTGTCGGGTGGTCCATCTGGTTGGTGGAGTCTCCAGGTGTCAGACGTCCGAAGATCGTCGGTCGTCCGGCGGCTGTCGGACGTTCGAGCGCTGTAGCTTCCCAGCAGCTCTTCCTCTTGTTCCTCGCGCTTGATGTCCTCGCTGTCTTGTCCAATGCTCGTAGCTGTTCCATGGACTTCCTCTTGGTTCCTGGACATGCTTAGCACACACGTTTGATGTAGTAGCCATGTCTCACATATGGAAAGTGACGATTCGGAGAGGAGCGAGTTCACCTTGTGTCCAATGGCGTATAGTTGAGGTCTCGTGATAAGTCCTCTTGGGGTTTGGAGAGTAGTCGGAGTGTACATGAGGATGAACGTGGGATGCTCCGCATCATCTCCCCCCCCCTTGGGAAAGATCCGACCTCGGATCGTGATCCTCATCACCATGGAAACGGTTGTCGTGGACGAACTTGTAGTTGGACGGAGTTGAAGACATGGCGCAATCCAAGTAGGCCAAGGTGTCGCCGGAGAGATAGACATGCAAAAAGAGCAAACACAAGAAACACTCGGGAATACAATGGTTAGCGCACACAAAGTGTCCATCATGTAAGAATGAGTCCGTGCGACAAGATTGGTCGTGACAAAGCGCATGAAGCTTATCAAGATGATCTAGAATGAGATGCGAAGCATTCATGGGAACAAAAGCATGGTGCACAAAGCGACAAATTCTACCATTGTGCAAAATGATGTCATAGAGAGACGGTTCATCAATAGCATGAATATGGTAATGGATGCTCAATATGATTATGTTATCATGCCATTGATGGTAGGCAATATGATCACGATGTATGAATACGCCATCAAGAAAGATCACAACAAATTTGCTAAGAAAATGCACAAGCTCATATATCATGGATGACATGGGAATAGGTGCAACAAGACAATCATAATGTGTGTCAATCCATGCATATGGTGCAAATTTGTCATGGGTGGTGTTGTACCATAGCTCGATGTCGTGGCACTCCTCAACTTGAAGGTCCATAGGGTCCATCTCCAATGTCGGTCCTCCGTCCAATATATGTATCATGTAGACAAGAAGAAGGAAACAACAATGAAAGAATGACCCATCCAATATGCGTATTTGAGGATGGCTCAAAGAGAAGGAGGTCACCTTTAGGAGGTTCTCAAGGATGATGGAGTTGCGCATCTTGTATGCCTTCACATAACCAAGTTGTCTCGTGATGTTACCGCCTTGTGAATCCTTCAAAATGAAAGAACATGACAAACACTCGGAAAAACAAATGTGGTTAGCGGAAGTGCAAAACCTATCATTCGTGTGGTAAGATACCCAACAAGTGTATGCATCATGCTTATCATAAGAAAGTACAAGGGAGCATTTCCTAGTATGGAGGCATATGATGCGAGAACAACCAAATACAATAGGCTCAAGTAAACAAGCATGCATCACAAGTGAAGTGTCCAAGTCTCCAAGATCATGAAGCATAGAGGCAACTATTGGAGGCAAGCGACAATAGACAAGATATATCATGTGAGAGGCATGAACATATATGTCATCAACCCAAGAAAGCGAGTAAGAATGGAACATGGGTGATGCGAGAAAGCAAGCAATCATAGAGATCAAGTCAAGCAAGCTAGTAGTGCGAAGATGCAACATACTAGAAGGAATCATGGCAATCATGTCATGTGTGCAAATAGTGGGCATGGAAATTGCACGTGACATATCCCAAGCATGAAGGCAAGATATGAGCAAAATAGCATCAATAGCATGAGGCACATGATAAACATGGCAATAGCAACAAGGATCTCCACCGAGCATGCAAATACACATAGGAGTAGCATAATGGTGAATCATGGGTAGATGCAAGTAAGGGTCACAATTGCATGGCAAAGGTATAGAAGCAAGCATAGCATGCAAAGTGAACACGGTAAAATGAGCATGAATCGACAAGTGATATATAGCCCATAGCCGTGTGAGAACCAAGTAGAAGGGATGCGCGTAGTCCTTGCGCGAAGGGAATGGTGGTAAGGATAGTCCACGGGATCCCAAATCATCGTTGCTCTCAAGAGCTCGTTTAGTCAACTCTTGGGATTGAGAGGTTGACGAGTATACGTGAGTACCTACACAAAACAAAGACAAAGGGAAAATTGTGTGTGCGTGGTAGATGTACGCATCATCCATCATGATGCATACGTGCTTGTGTTGGTTAGCACCAAATATCCAATGCTCAAATATATGAGATGCGTGATATAGAAACATGTCATCCATCATGATAGGTTTGTTGTTATGTATAGCATAATGGAGACTCAAATTGTGTAATGCATCATGGGAAATATCTAGAGCATTGTTATTCATGGAATGCATATGGTGTACACTATCATGGGAATCATGCAAAGTATGAAATGCATCAAGATCTCCTAATATGTATGAGGAAACTATGGGGGTCTCCTCATGAGCATTAATGGAAACATCACATGGAGAATATTGACAACATCCAAAACAATGCATATTTGGAACAATGTGATCATGGCATGGTATAGTAGATGAATTGCACAAATCATGTAAAGGAAGCATGGCAATATCATCACATGAAAAACAAAAGCCAATGACCATCATCTCGTCATCTATGCCATAAGTGCAAATAGGATTTATTTTAATGGGGCATGCATAGTTACTATGTTGAGATTGAAATGATGCAATATGGGAGATCTCACTCATAGCATATGACAAGTTCAATGGATTGTCAAACATGAAGTGACCAATAGAATTTTCACAAGATATCCTATGAAGCATAGCATCACAACTAGGAAACTCAACATGCTCATCATCATATTCATCATAAATAGGTAAGTCAAGACATGAAGAAGTCGCACTAGCATGAAGCATGGGAATAGGAGGATCAATATCATGCAAGCAATCATTGTCAAGATAGTCCGCTAGTGGGACAAGAGAAGCACCATCACCTATGTTACCGTTGGAGCGTCGCTCATGTGTTGTAGGTGAAGTGTTGAAGATCGTCTCGTTGTCATCTTCATCTTGATGGAACCATGTGGGGGGTGTATCATTGTCCACCATGGCCATCGGTTTTCCCTTTGGAGGGATGGACTCGTCGAGGATATGCATGTCGTCATGTAGGAGACCTTGCACCAAAGAAGAAAACACACTAGGAGTAGAGGTTAAGTCCTTAGAAATCATAGTGGCCTCACATGCCGCCTCAACTACCTCACTCACTACGTGTTGTGGTGCACTCACTCCCTCAAGGATGCTCTCACTCATATGGTTGGTGGAGTCACTCAAATGGCGCTCAACCTCACATAGGATGTGTGGCATGCTCTCATGTGTGGGGCTAGTGGTGGTCACACTCATCCTCTCATAGGAAATGCTCTCAATGTCACATATGGTGGACTCACTCATCTCTCTCATGGGGTGGTGGCTCTCCTCACATGACAAATGGGTCATATCATGATATGTGGGTGTTGGAGAGATGTTGGTGCAAATGTCTCCATGCTCAACTCCTATCGCCGCCTTGGTTGAAGGGATAGTCCCATGCTCCACCTTCTTGTCACCGTCTTGTTGTTGGAGGCCCATATGATGTGTCACCTCGTAGCTCGTCTCCATGACCAAAGGGAATGTTCCATGCTCGGCCATCTTCCTTGGGGGGCTTCCGAAGATGGAGGTGTCGCCCTCGCTCGTAGGTAGTCGCCTTGGACTTGATGAAGTCGATGTAGGCGTACACGTGGGAAGTAGGCGAAGATGCCATACGTCCAAAGGCGAAGATGCCTTGAGAACCCTTGGCGAAGATGCCGAAGTGGTTGATGTAGCCGTAGCGCCGTCTTTGTGGTGGTCGTCTCGCGGTCTTCTTTTGTGCTCATGAAGCTTCGACTTGGTGTGAAGTAGAGCTTGTTGGGACTTGTGCATTTGCGCTTGTTGAGCATCTTCATGGTGATGGTGTCGTTGTCGCGCTTGAGCTCGTAGTAGATTTCGTTCGTCGTCGTCGTGCACATGTTGCTTGGAGGTGACTTGCCCTTCATGACGATGTGGATCACGAACGTATGGTGGTCGCGATGGAGATGTGGACATGGACGGCTTGCGCTTGCATCGCTTGGGTGCTCCGAAGACTTGTGGCTTGAACGTCGCCGCCTTGAAGATGACGAAGGGGAAGAAGACTTGATCAAGGCTCTAATCTCCTCCATCCTTGCATCTTGCTCCTCTTTATGTGCGGAAAGCTTCTTGTCGATGTAGTCCGTTTTCCTTGCTTCGGAGTGACGAATGTCGATGGAGATGTTCTCGATGCGCTCTCGCAATCTTGATTGTGCGCCTTGCATTTGTCGTTGTAGATCGAAGATTGACGCTTTGGTAATGTAGTTGTTCACGCCGTCGTCGTTGTCGAAGACCGGAGATGAAATGCCTTGCCTATCCATCACAAGACTCGAGCAAATATGAGTGGGAGGAAGAGAAGAACTTATACCAAATGTACCTTGACCGATGTTGAAAATGGATCAATGATCACTCAATGATGTAACAAGGAAATAGCACAATTGGTACCAATTCTTGTCGGTTTCTCACACCTACACAAGTAAAGCTTATGTTGGAGCTCGGTGAGGATAGTGGCACAAAAATTTAATGCAAAATGTTAGCAAGAGTCAATAATGTTGAAAGAGATTCACAAATTCGCAAGAGAAACAAGTAGACCAATAGCAAAGAATGGCACACGGAAACACACACACAGATAGATAAATGAGGCCGTGCAACCAAGGAATGAGCTCAAAATGTGGAATCCACCAAAACGCTCGTGTTGCACAACTCAAGAGAGACGCTAGCACGATTGCTCAATAGGCGGATACGACACTTGTGCACAACCTATAAGATGCAAAATGATAAACTTTCTATCCCAAGTATGCTATGTATGTATGGTTCCCGGTGTTTCTCTCAAGATGATCCAAGATGATCGGATATGACAATCTTATATGCAATGTGGTATGATGCTATGGCACTTGCTTACAAGCTTCTTTGCTCTCTCTCTTTTGCTTAAAAGCTTATTCTCTTTTTTTATGTGTATGGCCACTTTAGCACAATGCACAAACCAAGATAGCAATTGTGTATATGCGGGAACAAACTTGAGGCACACGAGATGATATGATACCAATATGATATGGTATGTATGCAATGGAAAGTATGATCACTAATGTGCACAAGTAACGTTGCCGGCAATACTCAAATGGCTAGTCTCGATAGGCAAGTGACGCAAAATGGGCTAGGGGTTATCAATGCAATTGCAAGGGGAATGTACAATGGTGTCGTCGAGGTTACCGTCCTTCGCGATGATGAGCTGCGGTGTTCTTGATATAGATACCAAGATGATGGAGACTCGTCCCTAAGTAGCCGAAACACCTTAGGAAACGGAAAAACCGCGAACTCAAAATCTCAAATGACAAATGTCAAATGGTGGTAGCTGAAAGCGGTGGTGGTTGCGGAAGCTCAATGGGATTGCGGAAATGCAATTATGGGTTATGGTGTACGCAATGCGGAAGTGGAGGGTAAGATGGTGGACTATACACGGTGTTGGAGTTGGAAGCACGGTCCCTAAGTAGCCGAAACACCTTAGGAGACACAACTCACAACACAAACAAAATTTGATTAAGTTGGGTTGGTGGAAGTGTATGATGGGTAAGCCTATGCGGAAGTGGCAGTGGTGGTTGATGAAGAAGCAACCATCCCTAAGTAGCCGAAACACCTTAGGAGACTCGAATCACAACTCAAACAACCATGAGGAACAAAATTGGTTATGTTGCGGAAGTCGATGGTGGAGTAGCGGAGGATGTGGTGGAAGCCCTAGGCAAAGATGCCAAAGTTCCAAAACATTTATGGAGTCAAATGGTTTTGGTGGTATTTTTGTTGGAAGGGGGATGTCAAGAGCTTTTCAACGAGCTAAAGAACGCGAAAATCGGAGTCCGGATGAATTAGTTATGGACAAAACAAAAATCAGCCGAAATCTGAAACTACAGGTTACGGACGTCTGGGAAGGGTCGGATGTCCGGTCGTCGGACGTCCGGGAGGCCCGGAAATCCGTGAATTTGGTTCGGGTTAGGGGTTCCGGTCGTCCGGGAAAGGTCGGACGTCCGGGGGTCGGGGGTCAACGCGGGATTTAAGCTCCGGGACGCGATTTGGGGGGTCAAAATTCAGGAGATTTCGTGGATGAAAAGTGGGGAAACTTGGGGAAATGCTAGATCCACTCGAAACCAAGCAAATCCATGGATCAAAATCAACAAAACTTCATCTCACCAACAATTCACAAAAAAAATTTGGGGGCTATTTTTGGTGGGGATTTTCGGATTTAGGACGAAATCAACAAAATCAAGCTAGAAAACACGGGGTAGGGGCTCCAAAAACGTGATCAACGTGGCTCATGATACCAAGATGATGTAGGGCGGAACCCTATGTGGACGATCTTTCACGTTTGGAGAGGATCCCTATGAGGAACACGAAGAACGAGCGGAAGAGCATGAGGGAAATTACGGGAGAAAACACAAGAGAATCACTCAAACCAACAAGATTCGTTTACACATGCGCTAGTTCCAAGAACACATAGAGATCACACGGTCCAAATCCAACAAAGGACGATACAAGAGGTAACCGATTCTTCTCCGTGAGAAGGTCTTGATTGTCTTCCCTTGAAGGGGTCTTGAATCCGCTTGGGGGATCTTCTCCGAAGAGGTCCTGAGCTCCGAGGAGAAGTAACCAAGTGGATGAGCAAGGCTCTCACACAAAATATGAGCTAAACCATTGCTAACTCTAACTAGGAGGAGGAGGAGGTCTATTTATAGTCTTAGTGCAAATGGAGGCGAAGTGAAGGGGTACATGGGCCTCAGCCCGCTACTCTGCGCACAGACAGGCGCCGGTCGTCCGACGGGTACCGGACGTCCGGTGGCTCGCGAGGGTCCGGTCGTCCGGTACTTGTCATACGTCCGGCGTTTTGGCTCGGGATAGCCCTCGTCGGATTTCCGGACGCGGTCGGTCGTCCAGTGGCTGATGGTCGTCGGACGTCCGGCCTTGGTCTGTCGTCTGGCCGCTGTAGCTTTTGTCGAGTGGTCCATCTGGTTGGTGGCATCTCCAGGCGTCGGATGTCCGAAGATCGTCGGTCGTCCGGCGGCTGTCGGACGTCCGAGCGCTGTAGCTTCCCAGCAGCTCTTCCTCTTGTTCCTCGCGCTTGGTGTCCTTGCTGTCTTGTCCAATGCTTGTAGCTGTTCCATGGCCTTCCTCTTGGTTCCTGGACATGCATAGCACACACGTTTGAGGTAGTATCCATGTCTCACATATGGAAAGTGACGATTCGGAGAGGAGCGAGTTCACCTTGTGTCCAATGGCGTATAGTTGAGGTCTCATGATAAGTCCTCTTGGGGTTTGGAGAGTAGTCGGAGTGTACATGGGGATGAACGTGGGATGCTCCGCATCACTGGCCTTCAGAGTGGTTTTATATGTAGGACGTCCCTCTCCCGGATCCTATTCGGATCGGCCTTCCCGAGTTTGATAATGCCCCTTTGAAGAAGCGCCTAAGCTGGCGACCACGGAGCCCTCAGGAGGAAGATGATAGAGACGTTTTTTACCTGATGGGTCGGATAAAGGTGTTGGCTCAATCAGGATTGACCATAACTGAGGTTATGTCAATATGCATTATGCGGGGGGGTGCAGCCACTTCAATATCGAGGCCACCCCATGTGGCAGGGGAAGATGATGCCACCCGTTGTGGTCTCAAGGGACCGGACTCAATTGTCGCACTAACAAGAATTCTGTCCGACTTGTACAAGGGAGAGGAGGAGGAGTTCCTCCGCATCAAGCCACGGGATGGATTCTCCATGTACAACCCTCCGAGCTGGGTAAGCTGCCACTTTTTATACCCATCCTTCCCGCATTTTTGCAATAAATATTTTATCTTGCTATTTCATCACAGGAGCTGCGTAAGGCTGTAAGGGAGATCAATAGCCCACCTCCACAACCAGAGGATCCTGAACGGTCCCTCGACCCCGGCCTTAAAGAGGACCCGGACATATTTGTGGAGCTAATTGACAGGATATTCTATCAATTAAGCTGCGATGAGGCCATGGTGGCTATTATAGCTGACTATCCTGGGCTACTCCCTGCCTCGCAGGTAAGTGAGACCAGAGTCCCAACCTTTGAGAAGGATCCCTTTTTACGCACTTCACCTATCGTATATGTACGGTGTTTTACAGGGAAGGTCCTCGGGACACCATGTTGAGCCCGTGGCGAATCGCCAACGAGGGGCGCCGAAGCCGGGCAGGCTGAAAAGGAAGGCGGTCCGGACGGAGACGCCGGCACAGAGGTATTATGCAAAGCCTCACTCCGTGATTATCATATTTTAAAACGTAATAACACCCACGTTTCGATGAAGAAAAAGCGCTCGCCGGACTATATCCGGAGAGGTCGCCGATCACGCCTCTACTAGCCGGGCTTCGGGGCCGGACACAGAGGCGGAAGCTAACACGGGGCACCCGCCAGATGCTCCTCCGACAGAGGATGCGGATAAAATATCCGCTACAAATTCCAAAGTGGAGAGCGCCATGAATCACAAAGGCCGCCGGGCCGCATCTCCGACGCTTTGTTTCTCCCAGGAGGCTTTTGATGCCTTCAACTCAGAGATGCGTACATCCGTGCTACTCAAAATGGTCTTGCCAGAGCCATGGATCAGTATGTAAAGGATATACGAGTAAGATAATTTGATGACTATATATATCAGTAGCCCCTAAGACTTGAAACAGTTGGCACAACTGATTTAAGCATCGTTATTTGTGCAGGTACTTACAGAGAAGAATACCCAATTGTCTCAAGAGCTAGAAGAATGCAAAGCCCAACTTCAGGCCGCAGTTGCCACAGTAAAGGAGTCCCAGAAGGCCCCCGCTGGTAACTATTGTTTCCATTGGAAAGAATGGCAGGTACCAGAGAGTATGCGGCATGCATGCAAATCTAACGAGAGATGTTGCAGATGACTCCGGAGCAAATCCGGAGGCCGTGCCAGGGGATGCGCCACGTGCTGATCGACAGCTAAATGCTGGCGAGCGCGTGCTTACGCGCTTCATTCAAGAGAAAAATAATCTCCAACACGCCTATACACAGCTGAGCGTGGAACTAAAGGATATTCGAGCCCAGCTGTCGGACTCCGTGAAGGAGAATAAGCGTCTTCGACGCGGCATTTTCAGTAAGTGCATGAACGAACTTTGAAAAAGAGTTCAGCTAAGAAGCCAGCTAATAGAGTTGTGTCTGTAGGTATGCTGACGGGTCGTCCCGCGGAGGAGATGCCCGGGTCTGTGGGTGATCTTCTACCAGAGCTCTCACAACTGCACGAACAAGTTCGGCAGGTGATGCAAGGTATTGCCCAGGCATTGTGGCCATCCGTCTCCCTGCCCGAAGGCCTTGGAGAGCTTGCGGAGAAGCTTAAGGGATCGCGGCGGCGCTTCCGATTATGGAAGATATCGACCTGCCGTCAAGGTGCCAGGGAAGCCTGGGCCATGGTGAAGACGCGGTATACCAAGGCTGACCCAAACCACATGGCCGAGGTCGGACCTGTGGGGCCCGATGGGAAAGAGATCCCCGTCAGTTTGGTGTATGACCAAGTAGAATTAGCCGCAAAGTATTCCCAACAGGATTGTAGGCTAGACAGCCTGTTGGATGGTATAGAAGAAGAATTTAATCAGTCTAAGTGACTGTGTAATTTAAGTGACATGTAGAATGTCTCTAGCCGGATTGTAAATCATTTGTCATGGCGGACCTTTTCGCTTCGACCTCGGGACCCGATAGTCCGGAGTGTATCCGAATACCTGCTCAGTTATGTAAGAACCGAGGTATGCGTGGAAACTAGGCGTAGGGGTCATAAGTGCTTGAACAGACAAGTACCCAACTAGTGATGTTATATTACATGGATAGTAAGAAACATCTTCCAGGGAGAATAGTTCTGTTAAGGGTTCCTTTCCCTGGGTACGCATGCCCTAATGTGCATGTCCGGACTGCGAGAAGAGATGCAGCCAAAAAACATCTGGGGCAAGTGGAAAAATAAATAAAAGTCATCTTTTGTTCGCCGAATCGAATATTCCCTTAAGAACGCTTAGCTTTCAGCTTCACCCGGTCGAGGTACACATCCGGTGACCCGTCAAGAACAATCGCAGAGGCGCTCCCCTTATGCCCTAGCCGAATTAACGGGAACGTAGGGCATAAATACAAGAGCCAGGCAACCCATCTTGGCCAAAACTTAAGTCATATCGATGCATATAATGGCGAAAAAAGGTACATGCGGAAGAATAACACATGTGCGGGGCATGAAGCCTAGAAAAATAATTAAGCTTCTGTGTAAGAAGCCCCCAGGTATAATGAGCGCGGTTAGCACGTCAAGATTGTGTAGACAAGACACAAATTAGCCTTTTAAGGCCGTGAGGAGAAATAAGAAAAAAGAGAGAGAAGACAGATAACATATATGCAAAAAATGGACAGGGGTAAGGAGACGAACATAGAGTCCGCGCTAGGCGAGAATCTTGGTCCGGCAGCGTTCCATGGGTTTGGCTCAAGTCGATTGTCTGATGCATCCCGCAGACGGTACGCTCCGCCGGTCAGAACTTGGTCGAAAATGAAGGGACCTTCCCATTTGGGCTTGAGCTTGTTCTTTTCTTCTCTCCGGCAAAGCGAGAACTAACTCGCCAACGTTATAAGTTTTGGCCCGTATTTCTACCTTTGGTATCTTCGAGCCTGTTGCTGATAGAACGCGGAACGCGCTTTTGCCACGTCATGCTCCTCCTCGAGGGCGTCCAAACTGTCCTGCCGATCGAGCTCGGCATCTCTTTATTCATACATGCGCACTCGAGGTGAGTCATGAATTATGTCGCAGGGCAGAACTGCCTCTGCGCCGTACACCATAAAAAACGGTGTGTATCCGGTAGTGCGATTCGGCGTGGTCCGCAGCCCCCAGAGTACGGAGTCGAGCTCCTCTACCCAGTGCGTGTTAGATTCCTTTAAGGACCGCACTAATCTGGATTTGATGCCGCTCATGATAAGACCATTTGCTCGCTCGACTTGACCGTTAGTTTGTGGGTGATAGATAGAAGCATAATCGAGCTTGATGCCCATGTTGCTGCACCATAGTTTTACCTCGTCGGCGGTGAAGTTCGTGCCGTTGTCGCGATGATGCCGTGGGGCGCCATAACGTGTACAACCCGGATATGAAGTCTATCACCAGTCTGGATTCGGTCGTTTTAATGGATTTGGCTTCTATCCATTTGGTGAATTTATCCACCATGACCAGTAAGTATTTTTTCTTATGGGTTCCCCCTTTAAGGGGTCCAACCATGTCAAGCCCCCAGACCGCAAAGGGCCAGGTAATGGGGATTGTTTGTAGGGCGGTGGGCGGCATATGGCTTTGGTTTGCAAAAAGCTGGCAACCGACGCAGCGTTGGACCAAGTCCTGTGCATCTGCCCGGGCCGTCGGCCAATAGAATCCGGTACGGAAGGCCTTACTAACGAGGGCCCGGGCTGCGGCGTGGTGGCCACTGAGTCCGGCATGCATTTCTACCAGAAGCTTCGGCCCTTCCTCTTCGGAGATGCACCTTTGAAGGACTCCGGTGGTTCTTTTCTTATAAAGCTCTCCCTCGTGGACCTTGTAGGCTTTAGATCGCCGCACAATGCAGCGTGCCTCATTTTGGTCCTCTGGAAGTTCCTGTCTGGTTAGGTAGGCCAGGAATGGTTCAGTCCATGGGGCGATGACGGCCATTATGACGTGGGCTGAAGGTGTTATTTCGGTGGCGGAGCCTCCGATTATGTCAGAGTGTTCGGTATCTGGCGTTGTGGCCGGGTCCGGACTATTGTTACCGGTGTCCCCTTCCCATACCACGGATGGCTTAAACAGTCTTTCCAAGAAGATGTTGGGTGGGACCGCATCGCGCTTAGCACCGATACGGGCAAGGATATCCGCCGCCTGATTGTTTTCCCGAGCCACATGGTGAAATTCGAGCCCCTCGAACCGAGCTGCCATCTTGAGGACAGCGTTGCGATAAGCCATCATTTTCGGATCCTTGGCGTCGAAGTCTCCATTTATTTGGGATATTGCGAGGTTCAAGTCCCCACGCACCTCTAGGCGTTGAATGCCCATGGAAACTGCCATCCGGAGACCATGTAACAGGGCCTCGTATTCGGCTGCATTGTTGGAGTCTGTGTATAGTATTTGGAGTACATATTGGACTGTATCTCCGGTAGGGCACGTCAGGACGACACCAACCCCCAGACCAGCCAGCATTTTAGAGCCGTCGAAGTGCATAATCCAATTGGAGTATGCGTCGTACTCTTTTGGGAGTTTGGCTTCTGTCCATTCAGAACAAAATTGGCCAATACCTGCGACTTAATGGCTCACTGAGGTTTATATGTTATGTGAAACGGGAGGAGCTCAATGGCCCATTTGGCAATCCGGCCCGTGGCGTCGCGGTTGTTTATTATATCATTCAGTGGCACTTCCGAGGCCACTATAATTGAACACTCTTGAAAGTAGTGTCGCAGTTTCCGGGATGCCATGAATACCGCATATGCTATCTTTTGGTAATGCGGGTACCGTGATTTGGATGGAGTGAGAACAGTGGATACATAATATACCGGCTTTTGAAGGGGGAATTTATGTCCATCCGTTTCTCGTTCGACGACGGGCACTGCGCTTACAACTTGATGAGTTGCCGCTATATATAGCAGCATTGGTTCACCGATGCTTGGGTTGGTAGCCAGGATGGCCTTTATGTCTTCCAGTCCGGCCGTGGTCGCGTCCGTCCACTCGAAATGTTCGGTGCGCCGATGGAGGCGATAAAGCGGTAATACCTTTTCTCCTAAGCGGGAGATAAAGCGGCTTAGGGCCGCCACACATCCAGTTAATTTCTGGATTTGCTTGAGGTCAGTTGGGATGGCCAACTGTGACAGGGCTCGGATTTTAGCCGGATTTGCTTCAATTCCTCTACTGGAGACAATAAAACCCAAGAGCTTTCTGGCGGGTACGCCGAAAACGCATTTTTCCGGGTTGAGCTTGATGTCGTATGTTCGGAGGTTGTTGAACGTGAGCCTCAAGTCGTCTATTAAAGAGTCGACGTGTCTGGTTTAACGACCACATCGTCTACGTATGCCTCCACTGTTTTGCCAATCTGCTTTTCCAGACATGTCTGAATCATGCGTTGCACCAGCGTTTTTAAGCCCAAAAGGCATGGTGTTGAAACAGAAGGGGCTGTATGGCGTGATAAATGTCGTTGCGTCTTGGTCGGACTCCGCCATCTTAATTTGGTGGTAGCTGCAGTATGCGTCGAGGAAGCACAATGAGTCGTATCCTGCGGTAGCGTCGATAATTTGATCGATGCGGGGGAGGGGGAAGGGATCCTTTGGGCAAGCCTTGTTGAGGTCCTTGAAATCGACGCATAGGCGCCAGGATTTGTCCTTCTTAGGTACCATCACCAGGTTTGCTAGCCTGTCCGGATGTTTTATTTCTCTGATGAATCCGGCCTCCAATAACTTGTCTAGTTCCTCTCCCATAGCTTGTCTCTTAGGTTCAGAGAAACGCCGAAGAGTCTACTTGACCGGCTTGAATCCTTTTAGAATGTTAAGGCTATGCTGGGCCAACCTGCGTGGGATTCCTGACATATCTGACGGATGCCAGGCAAATATGTCCCAATTCTCGCGCAGGAACTCCCGTAGTGCGGCGTCCACAGCGGGGTTTAACTGTGCCCCGATGGAGGCTGTTTTTGTAGGGTCCGTTGGGTGGACTTGGAATTTGACTATTTCATCCGCTGGTTTGAAAGAGGTGGACTTGGATCTCTTGTCGAGTATCACGTCATCCCTGTCCACGGTGGAGCATAGCGCAGTTAACTCCTCTGCCGCGAGGGCTTCGGATAATGCCTCGAGGTCCAGTGCGGCTGTTTTGTTTTCGGCGCGGAGTGCTATGTCAGGATCACTAGCTAGAGTGATGATTCCACTAGGCCCAGGCATTTTGAGCTTCATGTACCCGTAATGGGGTATGGCTTGGAAGATCGTGAATGCCTCCCGCCCTAAAAGGGCGTGGTATCCGCTACTGAACGGGGCCACTTGGAATGTGATTTCTTCGGACCTGTAATTCTCCGGAGTGCCGAATACCACATCTAGTGTGATTTTCCCAGCGCAACATGCTTCCCGACTAGGGATGATTCCTCTGAAGGTTGTGCTGCTTTGCTCAATGCGGTTCCTGTTTACTTCCATTTTTTTGAAGAGTTTCCTCATAAATGAGGTTTAATCCACTGTCGCCGTCCATGAGCACTTTAGTGCGCCGAAAGCCGTCCACAATTGGACAAAGGACCAATGCGGCTGGTGCTCGGGTTGTTCGGAATTTAGGTTCGTCACTGGCATTGAAGGTGATAGCCGTGTCGCTCCATGGATTTATTGCTGCCACCTGGCAGATTTCGGCAAGGCTGCGGAGTGCTCGCTTGCGCCTATTATTTGAGGCAAATGTCTCGAAGACTGTTAACACTGTATTGTAATCCACGGGATGGTGCTCTGCGGTATTTTGAATGAGGAGATCCTCACCGCTCTTGGCCACCTGCCGGAGTACCCAACATGCTCTAAGGTTGTGTGTTGGTATGGTATCCGTTGTACTATGAATTTTGCAGGGTCTGTTAAGCCATCCCTCCAATACGGTTCCACGCCCTGTAGTGGGCTTTTGCTTTTTTGTAATTGAATCGGGCGACTTACGAGGATGCACCCTTTTAATTCGGACTGGGTGTTTAGTCAGAGCCGGATTATCCCAAAATTTTGTTTCGGTTTTCCAGGCACTTTCCATCGCACAGTACTTCCGTACTATGGCCGCCAAGTCAGCGAAGTGTGCTATGTCACGGCGACTTATGGCGTTAATGATTCCCATGTCCGTGCAATTATTGCAGAGGAATGAGATTGCTTCTTCCTCGCGACAGTCCTTGACCTGTTCATTACAAGGAGAAATCTGGCCCAATAGTGATGTACTGTTTCCTGGGGCTCTTGCCTAATGTGGGAGAGATCACTTATATCTGGGTGGGTGGGTGGATTTGAGTATGAACCCTAACCCGATGTGAGACCCAGGGGCAGGGGAGTTTCCGATCTTAGAAGTTCGGGCTCCGGGATGTCGCCTGATAGGTCTGGCCCGCTGCCTGATTCTAGGTTCGAGGCTTGGGCGATGTCCTTCCGTAAACAGGTATCCGGCTCGGAGAGCTCGGGAATCCGGACATAGTTTGTCCTCAAGATAGAGGAAGAATTGCCGCATTGTTCCTCCACCATCGCTATCTGATGGGTGACCGGCGGAGAGTTAATCTCTCTTTTGTCGGGTTTAAGCCCAATCCGATCATAGTCCGTAGCGACTCCCAAAGCGGCGATGAGATCCAAGAGCTCGTTTAGGCAAGAGAGCTCCATAGGATCCATATGCTCGGCAAGTTCCGAGCCGACGTGGAGGCTATTTTTGATGACCCGAGAAGTCATCGTCGGCGCAGCAGCCGAACGGGCGGTCATGACGAAATTGCCTAGCCGGAGAGTTTGGCCGACAGCCAGGGCTCCCACAGAGGTAACGTTCTCCTTGACAACGAGACGAGGCATCCTTCCTTGCGGTGACGGCACAGTGGAGCTCTCAATGAAAGCACCAATGTCGGTGTCAAAACCGGAGGATCTCGGGTAGGGGGTCCCGAACTGTGCGTCTAAGGCGGATGGTAACAGGAGGCAGGGGACACTATGTTTACCTAGGTTCGGGCCCTCTTGATGGAGGTAATACCCTACTTCCTGCTTGATTGATCTTGATGATATGAGTAGTACAATAGTTGATCTACCACGAGATCGTAGAGGCCAAACCCTAGAAGCTAGCCTATGGTATGATTGTTGTTGTCCTACGGACTAAACCCTCCGGTTTATGTAGACACCGGAGGGGGCTAGGGTTACACAGAGTCGGTTACAAGGGAGGAGATCTACATATCCGTATCGTCAAGCTTGCCTTCCACGCCAAGGAGAGTCCCATCCGGACACGGGACGAAGTCTTCAATCTTGTATCTTCATAGTCCAACAGTCCAGCCAAAGGATATAGTCCGGCTGTCCGGATACCCCCTAATCCAGGACTCCCTCACCGGGCGTAGCCACACTCGGTTCAACTAAAGTTGGAGAAACTGACACCCGCCAGCCACCTGTGTGCAAAGCACGTCGGTAGAACCAGTCTCGCGTAAGTCGGTCCGGGCCGCTTCATCCAACAATACTGCCGAACCAAAGTATGACATGCTGGTAAGCAGTATGACTTATATCGCCCACAACTCACTTGTGTTCTACTCGTGCATATGACATCTACGCATAAAACCTGGCTCGGATGCCATTCTTGGGGAACGTAGTAATTTCAAAAAAATTCCTACGCACACGCAAGATCATGGTGATGCATAGCAACGAGAGGGGAGAGTGTTGTCCATGTACCCTCGTAGACCGAAAGTGGAAGCGTTAGTACAACGCGGTTGATGTAGTCGTACGTCTTCACGATCCGACCGATCAAGTACCGAACGCACGGCACCTCCGAGTTCAGCACACGTTTAGCCCGATGACGTCCCTCGAACTCTGATCCGATCGAGTGTTGAGGAGAGTTTACGCCACCTGACGGCGTGGTGGCGATGTTGATGTTCTACCGACGCAGGCTTCGCCTAAGCACCGCTTCTGATGATATCGAGGTGGACTATGGTGGAGAGGGGCACCGCACACGGCTAAAAGATCAAACAGATCAATTGTTGTGTCTCTGGGGTGCCCCCCTGCTCCCGTATATAAAGGAGCAAGGGGGGGGGGTGCAGCCGGCCTAGAGAGGGGGCGCGCCAGGAGGAGTCCTACTCCTACCGGGAGTAGGACCCCCCCCTTTCCTTGTTGGACTAGGAGAGAGAGGGGAAAGAGGTGGAGGAGAAGAAGTAAGGGGGGGCGCCGCCCCCCTCTCCTTGTCCTATTTGGACTAGGGGGAGGGAGCGCGGCCTTTGCCCTGGCCGCCTCCGCTCTCTTCCACCAAGGCCCACTAAGGCCCATTAAGTCCCCGGGGGGTTCCAGTAACCTCCCGGTACTCCGGTAAAATCCCGATTTCACCCGGGACACTTTCGATATCCGAACATAGGCTTCCAATATATCAATCTTCATGTCATGTCCGTGATCATATTCGGGACTCCGAACAACCTTCGGTACATCAAAACATATAAACTCATAATATAAGCATCATCGCGTTAAGCGTGCGGATCCTCGGATTCGAGAACTATGAACATGACCGACACATCTCCGTCAATAACCAATAGCGGAACCTGGATGCTCATATTGGCTCCCACATATTCTCGAAGATCTTTATCGGTCATTGCATAACAACATCGTTGTTCCTTTGTCATCGGTATGTTACTTGCACGAGATTCGATCGTCGGTATCTCAATACCTAGTTCAATCTCGTTACCGGCAAGTCTCTTTACTCGTTCCGTAATACATCATCCGCAACTAACTCATTAGTTGCAATGCTTGCAAGGCTTAAGTGATGTGCATTACCGAGAGGGCCGAATACCTCTCGACAATCAGATGACAAATCCTAATCTCGAAATCGCCAACCCAACAAGTACCTTTGGAGACACACTGTAGAGCACCTTTATAATCACCGGTTACGTTGTGACGTTTGGTAGCACACAAAGTGTTCCTCCGATGGCAGGAGTTGCATAATCTCATAGTCATAGGAACATGTATAAGTCATGAAGAAAGCAATAGCAACATACTAAACGATCGAGTGCTAAGCTAACGAAATGGGTCATGTCAATCACATCATTATCCTAATGATGGGATCCCGTTAATCAAATGACAACTCATGTATATGGCTAGGAAACATAGCCATCTTTGATCAACGAGCTAGTCAAGTAGAGGCATACTAGTGACACTCTGTTTGTCTATGTATTCACACATGTATTATGTTTCCGGTTAATACAATTCTAGCATGAATAATAAACATTTATCATGATATAAGGAAATAAATAATAACTTTATTATTGCCTCTAGGGCATATTTCCTTCACTGGGGCCGGCACCACGGTGGGTGGAGGGGCGCGCACGGGCATGGGCGCTAGCGCTGGCTGAAGGAAATATGCCCTAGAGGCAATAATAAAGTTGTTATTTATATTTCCTTATATCATGATAAATGTTTATTATTCATGCTAGAATTGTATTAACCGGAAACTTAGTACATGTGTGAATACATAGACAAACAGAGTGTCCCTAGTAAGCCTCTACTAGACTAGCTCGTTAATCAAAGATGGTTAAGGTTCCTAGCCATAGACATGTGTTTCCATTTGATGAACGGGATCACATCACTAGAGAATGATGTGATGGACAAGACCCATCCGTTAGCTTAGCACTATGATCGTTTAGTTTATTGCTATTGCTTTCTTTATGACTTATACATGTTCCTATGACTATGAGATTATGCAACTCCCGAATACCGAAGGAACACTTAGTGTGCTATCAAACATCAAAACGTAACTTGGTGATTATAAAGATGCTCTACAAGTGTCTCCGATGGTGTTTGTCTAGTTGGCATAGATCGAGATTAGGATTTGTCACTCCGATTGTCGGAGAGGTATCTCTGGGCCCTCTCGGTAATGCACATTACTATAAGCCTTGCAAGCTATGTGACTAATGAGTTAGTTGCAGGATGATGCATTACGGAACGAGTAAAGAGACTTGATGGTAACGAGATTGAACTAGGTATGATGATACCGACGATCGAATCTCGGGCAAGTAACATACCGATGACAAAGGGAACAACGTATGTTTTTATGCGGTTTGATCGATAAAGATCTTCGTAGAATATGTAGGAAACAATATGAGCATCCAGGTACCGCTATTGGTTATTGACCGGAAGTGAGTCTCGGTCATGTCTACATAGTTCTCGAACCCGTAGGGTCCGCACGCTTAACATTCGATGATGATCGGTATTATGAGTTTATGTGTTTTGATGTATCGAAGGTTGTTCGGAGTCCCGGATGTGATCACGAACATGACGAGGATCTCGAAATGGTCGAGATGTAAAGATTGATATATTGGACGATGTTATACGGACACCGGATGAGTTCCGGGGGTCACCGGATAAATATCGGAGTGCCGGGGGGGTTATCGGAACCCCCGGAGGAACTAATGGGACTCTATGGGCCTTAGTGGGAAGAGAGGAAGGGCTAGGAGGGGCTGGCCGCCCCCTCCCTTGGGTCCGAATTGGACTAGGGGAAGGGGGCGGCGCCCCCACTTTCCTTCCCTTCCCCCTCTTCCTTCCTTCCCCCTCTCTCCCTCTTGGTGGATTCCTACTAGGACTTGGAGTCCTAGGACTTGGTGTCCTAGTAGGATTCCCCTCTTAGGGGAGCGCCCTAAGGGCCGGCCGGCCTCCCCATTGCTCCTTTATATACGGGGGCAGGGGGCACCCTAGGACACACAAGTTGACAGTTGTCTTAGCCGTGTGCGGTACCCCCCTCCACAGATTTCCACCTCGGTCATATCGTTGTAATGCTTAGGCGAAGCCATGCGTCGGTAACTTCATCAACACTGTGACCACGCCGTCGTGCTGAAAGAACTCTCCCTCGGCCTCAGCTGGATCAAGAGTACGAGGGACATCACCGAGCTGAACGTGTGCAGATCGCGGAGGTGCCATGCGTTCAGTACTTGGATCGCGAAGACGTTCGACTACATCAACTGCGTTACCAAACTCTTCCGCTTTCGGTCTACGAGGGTACGTGGACACACTCTCCTTGCTCGTTGCTATGCATCACCTAGATGGATCTTGGTGTGCGTAGATTTTTTTTTAAATTACTATGTTACCCAACAGTGGCATCCGAGCCAGGTCTATGCGTAGATGTTATATGCACGAGTAGAACACAAAGAGTTGTGGGCGATAATAGTCATACTGCTTACCAACATGTTATACTTTGATTCGGCGGTATTGTTGGATGAAGCGGCTCAGACCGACATTACGCGTACGCTTACGCGAGACTGGTTCTACCGACGTGCTTCGCACACAGGTGGCTAGTGGGTGTCTGTTTCTCCAACTTTAGTTGAATCGAGTGTGACTACGCCCGGTCCTTGTTGAAGGTTAAAACAGCAAACTTGACGAAAAATCGTTGTGGTTTTGATGCGTAGGTAAGAACGGTTCTTGCTAAGCCCGTAGCAGCCACGTAAAAGTTGCAACAACAATGTAGAGGACGTCTAACTTGTTTTTGCAGGGCATGTTGTGATGTGATATGGTCAAGACGTGATTATATATATTATTGTATGAGATGATCATGTTTTGTAGCACAGTTATCGGCAACTGGCAGGAGCCATATGGTTGTCACTTTATTATATGAAATGCAATCGCCATGTAATTGCTTTACTTTATCACTAAGCGGTGGCGATAGTCGTAGAAGCAATAGTTGGCGAGACGAAAACGATGCTTCGATGGAGATCAAGGTGTCAAGCCGGTGACAATGGTGATCATGACGGTGCTTTGGAGATGGAGATCAAAGGCACAAGATGATGATGGCCATATCATATCACTTATATTGATTGCATGTGATGTTTATCCTTTATGCATCTTATTTTGCTTAGTACGGCAGTAGCATTATAAGATGATCTCTCACTAAATTTCAAGGTACAACTGTTCTCCCTGAGTATGCATCGTTGCGACAGTTCGTCGTGCCGAGACACCACGTGATGATCGGGTGTGATAAGCTCTACGTTCACATACAACGGGTGCAAGCCAATTTTGCACAAGCAAAATACTCGGGTTAAACTTGACGAGCCTAGCATATGCAGATATGGCCTCGGAACACTGAGACCGAAAGGTCGAGCGTGAATCATATAGTAGATATGATCAACATAATGATGTTCACCATTGAAAACTACTCCATCTCATGTGATGATCGGACATGGTTTAGTTGATATGGATCATGTGATCACTTAGATGATTAGAGGGATGTCTATCTAAGTGGGAGTTCTTTAGTAATATGATTAATTGAACTTTAATTTATCATGAATTTAGTCCTGATAGTATTTGCATAACTATGTTGTAGATCAATAGCTCGCGATGTAGCTCCCCGTTTATTTTTGATATGTTCTTAGAGAAAAACTATGTTGAAAGATGGTAGTAGCAATGATGCGGACTAGGTCCGTGATCTGAGGATTATCCTCATTGTTGGACAGAAGAATTATGTCCTTGATGCACCGCTAGGTGACGGACCTATTGCAGGAGCAGATGCAGATGTTATGAACGTTTGACAAAGCTCGGTATAGTGACTACTTAATAGTTTAGTGCACCATGCTTTACGGCTTAGAACCGGGACTTCAAAAACGTTTTGAATGCCAGAGGAGCATATAAGATGTTCTAAGAGTTGAAATTGGTATTTCATACTCATGCTTGTGTCGAGAGGTATGAGACCTCTGACAAGTACTTTGCCTACAAGATGGAGGAGAATAGCTCAACAAGTGAGCATGTGCTCAGATTATCTGAGTACTACAATCGCTTGAATCAAGTGGGAGTTAATCTTCCAAATAAAATATGATTGACAGAGTTCTCTAGTCACTATCACCAAGTTACTGGAACTTCGTGATGAGCTATAATATGCAAGGGATGACGAAAACGATTCCCGAGCTCTTCGTGATGCTGAAATCAACGAAGGTAGAAATCAAGAAAAGCATCAAATGTTGATGGTTGAAAAGACGACTAGTTTCAAGTGAAAGGGCAAGGGAAAGAAAGGGAACTTCAAGAAGAATGGCAAGCAAGTTGCCACTCCCATGAAGAAGCCCAAAGCTAGACCCAAGCCTGAAACTAAGTGCTTCTATTGCGAAGGAAATGGTCACTGGAAGCGGAACTGCCCCAAATACTTGGCGGATAAGAAGGATGGCAAAGTGAACAAAAGTATATATGATATACATGTTATTTATGTGTACTTTAATAGTGTTCATAGTAGCCCCTGGGTATTTGATACCGGTTCAGTTGCTATGATTAGTAACTCGAAACAGGAGTTACAAAATAAACAAAGACTAGTTGAGGGCAAGGTGACGATGTGTGTTGGAAGTGATTCCAAGATTGATAAGATCACCATCGCACACTCCCTTTACATTCGGGATTAGTGTTGAACCTAAAATAAATGTTATTTGGTGTTTGCGTTGAGCATAATATGATTGAATCATGTTTATTGCAATACGGTTATTCATTTAAGTCAAAGAATAATAGTTATTCTGTTTACATGAATAAAACCTTCTGTGGTCATACACTCAAGGTGAATGGTTTATTGAATCTCGATCGTAGTGATACACATATTCATAATATTGTTGCCAAAAGATGCAAAGTTGATAATGATAGTGCAACATATTTGTGGCAATGCCGTTTAGGTCATATTGGTGTAAAGCGCATGAAGAAACTCCATGCTGATGGGCTTTTGGAATCACTTGATTATGAATCACTTGATGCTTGCGAACCATGCCTCATGGGCAAGATGACTAAGACTCCGTTCTCCGGAACAATGGAGCGAGCAATTGACTTATTGAAAATAATACATACTGATGTATGCGATCCGATGAATGTTGAGGCTCGCGGCGGGTATCGTTATTTTATGACCTTCATAGATGATTTGAGCAGATATGGGTATATCTACTTAATGAAACATGAGTCTGAAACATTTGAAAATTTCAAAGAATTCAGAGTGAAGTGGAAAATCATCGTAACAGGAAAATAAAGTTTCTACGATCTGATTGCGGAGACGAATATTTGAGTTACGAGTTTGGTCTTCATTTGAAACAATGTGGAATAGTTTCACAACTCACGCCACCTGGAACACCACAGCGTAATGGTGTGTCCGAATGTCATAACCATACTTTATTAGATATGGTGCGATCTATGATGTCTCTTACTGATTTGCTGCTATCGTTTTGGGGTTATGCATTAGAGACAGCTGCATTCACGTTAAATAGGGCACCATCTAAATCCGTTGAGATGACACCATATGAACTGTGGTTTAGCAAGAAACCTAAGATGTCGTTTCTTAAAGTTTGGGGTTGTGATGCTTATGAGAAAAAGTTTCAACCTGATAAGCTTGAACCCAAATCGAAGAAATGTGTCTTCATAGGATACCCAAAGGAAACTGTTGGGTACACCTTCTATCATAGATCCGAAGGCAAGATATTCGTTGCTAAGAATGGATTCTTTCTAGAAAAGAAATTTCTCTCGAAAGAAGTGAGTGGGAGGAAAGTAGAACTTGATGAGGTAGTTGTACCTTCTCCCGAATTGGAAAGTAGTTCATCACAGAAATCAGTTCCAGTGATTCCTACACCAATTAGTGAGGAAGCTAATGAAGATGATCATGAAACTTCAGATCAAGTTACTATCGAACCTCGTAGGCCAACCAGAGTACGGTCTGCACCAGAGTGGTACGGTAATCCTGTTCTGGAAGTCATGTTACTAGACCATAACGAACCTACGAACTATGAGGAAGCGATGATGAGCCCAGATTCCGCGAAATGGCTTGAGGCCATGAAATCTGAGATGGGATCCATATATAAGAACAAAGTATGGACTTTGATTGACTTGCCCGATGATCGGCGAGCCATTGAGAATAAATGGATCTTTAAGAGGAAGACAGACACTGATAGTAGTGTTACTATCTACAAAGCTCGAATTGTTGCAAAAGGTTTTCGACAAGTTCAAGGTCTTGACTATGATGAGAATTTCTCACTCGTATCGATGCTTAAAGTCTGTCTGAATCATGTTAGAAATTGCCGCATTTTATGATTATGAAATTTGGCAAATGGATGTCAAAACTGCATTCCTTAATGGATATCTTAAAGAAGAGTTGTATATGATGCACCCATAAGGTTTTGCCGATCCAAAAGGTGCTAACAAAGTGTGCAAGCTCCAGCGATCCATTTATGGGCTGGTGCAAGCATCTCGGAGTTGGAATATACGCTTTGATAGTGTGATCAAAGCATATGGTTTTATCTGAGACTTTTGGAGAAGTCTCAGATTTACAAGAAAGTGAGTGGGAGCTCTGTAGCATTTCTGATATTATATGTGGATGACATATTGCTGATCGGAAATGATACTGAATTTCTGGATAGCATAAAAGGATACTTGAATAAGAATTTTTCAATGAAAAACCTCGGTGAATCTGCTTACATATTGGGCATCAAGATCTATAGAGATAGATCAAGACGCTTGATAAGATTTTACAATGAGTACATACCTTGACAAGATTTTTGAAGTAGTTCAAAATAGAACAGTCAAAGAAAGAGTTCTTGCCTGTGTCGCAAGGTGTGAAGTTGAGTAAAGACTCAAAACCCGACCACGGCAGAAAATAGAAAGAGGATGAAAAGTCATTCCCTATGCCTTAGTCATAGGTTCTATAAAGTATGCTATGTTTTGTACCAGACCTATTGTATACCTTAGCATGATTTTGGCAAGGCAGTACAATAGTGATCTAGGAGTAGATCACTGGACAGCGGTCAATATTATCCTTAGAGGACTAAGGACATCGATGCAACCTTTTGACACCGATCTGGATGACTCTAAGGGCCAGTTCTTTTGGGCGGCTTAAAAAATAAGCTGCCTCTCCCCAGCTTAAAAAATAAGCCACCCCCAAAATTTTTTGGGACTTCTAAATTAGTTATTCCGTAACTAGTTTAGAAGCCCCAATGAATAAGAGAGGCGGCGGCTTATTTTTTAAGCTGCCAAAAGAATTGGCCCTAAGTCTCGATCTAGATACATATTGAAAGTGGGAGCAATTAGCTAGAGTAGCTCCGTGCAGAGTATTGTAGACATAGAAATTTGCAAAATACATACGGATTTGAATGTTGCAGACCCGTAGACTAAAATTTCTCTCACAAGCAACACATGATCATACCTTATTACTCTTGGGTGTTAATCACATAGCGATGTGAACTAGATTATTGACTCTAGTAAAACTTTTGAGTATTGGTCACATGACGATGTGAACTATGGGTGTTAATCACATAAATATGTGAACTATTGGTGTTAAATCACATGGCGATGTGAACTAGATTATTGACTCTAGTGCAAGTGGGAGACTGAAGGAAATATTCCCAAGAGGCAATAATAAAGTTATTATTTATATTTCCTTATATCATGATAAATGTTTATTATTCATGCTAGAATTGTATTAACCGGAAACTTAGTACATGTGTGAATACATAGACAAACAGAGTGTCCCTAGTATGCCTCTACTAGACTAGCTCATTAATCAAAGATGGTTAAGTTTCCTAGCCATAGACATGTGTTGTCATTTGATGAATGGGATCACATCATTAGAGAATTATGTGATGGACAAGACCCATCCGTTAGCTTAGCACTATGATCGTTTAGTTTATTGCTATTGCTTTCTTCATGACTTATACATGTTCCTATGATTATGAGATTATGCAACTCCCGAATACTGGAGGAACACTTAGTGTGCTATCAAACGTCACAACGTAACTGGGTGATTATAAATATGCTCTACATGTGTCTCCAATGGTGTTTGTTGCGTTGGCATATATCGAGATTAGGATTTGTCACTCCGATTGTCGGAGAGGTATCTCTGGGCCCTCTCGGTAATGCACATCACTATAAGCCTTGCAAGCAATGTGACTAATGAGTTAGTCGCGGGATGATGCATTACGGAATGAGTAAAGGGACTTGTCGGTAACGATATTGAACTAGGTATGATGATACCGACGATCGAATCTCGGGCAAGTAACATACCGATGACAAAGGGAACAACATATGTTGTTATGCGGTTTGACCGATAAAGATCTTCATAGAATATGTAGGAACCAATATGAGCATCCAGGTTCCGCTATTGGTTATTGACCGGAAGTGAGTCTCGGTCATGTCTACATACTTCTTGAACCCGTAGGGTCCGCACGCTTAACGTTCGATGACGACCTGTATTATGAGTTATGTGTTTTGATGTACCGAAGGTTGTTCGGAGTCCCGAATGTGAACACGGACATCACGAGGAGTCTCCAAATGGTCGAGACATAATGATTGATATATTGGACGATGTTATACAGACACCGGATGAGTTCTGGGGGTCACCGGATAAATATCGGAGTGCCGGAGGGGGGGGGGTTATCAGAACCCCCGGGGGAACTAATGGGCCTCTATGGGCCTTAGTGGGAAGAGAGGAAGGGCCAGGAGGGGATGGCCCCCCTGGGTCCGAATTGGACTAGGGGAAGGGGGCGGCGCCCCCCCCTTTCCTTCCCTTCCCCCTCTTCCTTCCCCCTTTCTCCCTCTTGGTGGATTCTACTAGGACTTGGAGTCCTAGTAGGATTCCCCTCTTGGGGGCGCGCCCTAAGGGCCGCCCAGCCTCCCCCTTGCTCCTTTATATACGGGGGTAGGGGGCACCCTAGGACACATGGTTTGACAGTTGTCTTACCTATGTACGGTGCCCCCCTCCACAGATTTCCACCTCGGTCATATCGTTGTAGTGCTTAGGCGAAGCCCTACGTCGGTAACTTCATCAACATCGTCGCCACACCGTCGTGCTGAAGGAACTCTCCCTCGGCCTCAGCTGAATCAAGAGTACGAGGGACGCCACCGAGCTGAACGTGTGCAGATCGTGGAGGTGCTGTGCGTTCGGTACTTGGATCGGTTGGATCACGAAGACGTTCGACTACATCAACCGCGTTACTAAACGCTTCCGCTTTTGGTCTACGAGGGTACATGGACACACTCTCCCCGCTCGTTGCTATGCATCACCTAGATGGATCTTGTGTGTGCTTAGATTTTTTTTTGAAATTACTGGATTACCCAACACTGGCATGTACATGAGCTCACGCTGGTCCGCGGAGACCTCGCTGACGCCCGCGGCTTCTAGCTCTGTGATAGTGCTTGGCGACCAGCCCGTCAATGCTACGGGGATGGTCGCTGGCGCGGCCGCGGGGATGGGAGCTAGGATGGGAGTCAGGGCAGCAACCGCCGCGGCCAACTCGTTCTGGGCCATGTCCATGAGGCCCCATTCCTCCTTATTTTCTATCTCCTCCAGCTCGGAGTCGACTTCACCAAACTTGAAGACTAGCGGCAAATGATCATTCTGCGCCATGGCGTTGGTGGAGGTCTACGGGAGGGAGGGGAATGGGAGGCAAACAGTAAGGCCGCCCGTATTAAACAGCAGCTCGGGCGCCATTAATGGAGAGGAAGGTGGGCGGCCATGGAAGTCAAAGGGCTCACTTCCCAGTGAGCCTGCACAGCGTACAGCTCGCACACTTCCTGGTGAGCCTGCGCATTGGAGGACAGCTTGCACGCCTCTCAGTCAGTCTGCGCACCGGACTCCTATGGCCATTAAAACGAAGACATGTGGCATCATGTGGATGGTTAACAGAATGCACAAGATTTAAATTATACAAACGTTTGAGATATTAAAGTGGCAGCTATTTTTTCAAAATGCCTTTGTTGGCTGTTATTCGAGTGCGCCTTCTCTCAAAATGGACACGAAAATACCACAGCATGTCAGGTGCCATTCCATGATAGCATGCCAAGTTTCATGAATTTCAGACGAGTTTTGGATTTACTAGAATTTAAAAGCAAAGTATCTCAACGTTTTGTCGGCAATCAACGGTGTCGTGGTGTTTGAGTTCATTCCCATTTCTTGCATGGGACCTAAGCATGCACCCAAGGACACAGATTTGATTTTTCAACCAATTTATATGCATTAGAGCATGTGAATTTAGTTAAATTTGAATTATGCACATAAATGCACTGGAAACTCAATTAATGCATAAAACGTCCAAACGAGCCCCGAAAAATCACAAAACCTGACACAACACTCCTGTTGTTCTATGTTGACACGAGAAATTTTCTGAAAGCAATAAGAGGCAATGGATATCGTTTCGTCCCCAAAGGTGGGATGTTCCCTACTGAAACCATCAGGCTTGTTGTGAGAAGCTCTGGTTTGTGAGAAGCAAATCCCCAAACCTGCCCCAAATGGGACAAAAAAATTACCACGGCATGTTGATGCCGCTCCATGATAGCATGCCAAGTTTCATGAATTTCAGACGAGCTTTAGATTTACTAGAATTAAAAAACCAGGTATCTCAATGTTTGCGGCCGAGTGACCGTGGCAGGGTGTTTGACATTCATTCCCATTTCTTGCATGGGACCTAGGCATGCAACCAAGGACACATATTTGAATTTTCAAGCAATTTATATGCATTAGAGCATGTGCACCTAGTTCAAATTTGAATTATGCACATAAATGCATTGAAAACTCAATTAATGCATAAAAATGTCCAAACAAACCCCGAAAAATCCCAAAAATTGACACAACACTCATGCTGTTCTATGTTGACACGAGAATTTTTTTGAAAGCAATAAGAGGCAATGGATATCGTTTCATCCCCAAAGGTGGGACGTTCCCTACCGAAACCATTAGGCTTGTTGTGAGAAGCTCTGGTTTGTGAGAAGCATATCCCCAAACCTGCCCCAAATGGGACAAAAAAATTACCACGGCATGTTGATGCCACTCCATGATAGCATGCCAAGTTTCATGAATTTCAAACGAGCTTTGGATTTACTAGAATTTAAAAAACATGTATCTCAATGTTTGCGGCCGAGTGACCGTGGCAGGGTGTTTAACATTCATTCCCATTTCTTGCATGGGACCTAGGCATGCAACCAAGGACAAATATTTGAATTTTCAACCAATTAATATGCATTAGAGCATGTGCATGTAGTTCAAATTTGAATTATGTGCATAAATGCATTGAAAACTCAATTAATGCATAAAAATGTCCAAGAGAACCCCGAAAAATTCCAAAAATGGACACAACACTCCTGTTGCCCTATGTTGACATGAGAAATTTTTTGAAAGCAATAAGAGGCAATGGATATCGTTCATCCCCAAAGGTGGGACGTTCCCTACCGAAACCATCATGCTTGTTGTGAGAAGCTCTGGTTTGTGAGAAGCATAGCCCCAAACCTGCCCCAAATGGGACAAAAAATTTACCATGGCATGTTGATGCTGCTCCATGATAGCATGCCAAGTTTCATGTATTTCAGATGAGCTTTGGATTTACTAGAATTTAAAAATCAGGTATCTCAATGTTTGCGGTCGAGTGACCGTGGCAGGGTGTTTGACATTCGTTCTCATTTCTTGCATGGGACCTAAGCATGCAACCAAGGACAAACATTTGATTTTGCTACCCGTTTTTATGGACGGAGCACGTGCATGTATTCAATTTTGAATTATGCACATAAATGCCTAGAAAACTCAATTAACGTATAAATATGTCCAAACGATCCCCGAAAAAATCCAAAATTTAACACGACACTCCTGTTGTTCTATGTTGACACGAGAAATTTTTTGAAAGCAATAAGAGGCAACAGATATCGTTTAGTCCCCCAAGGTGGCACGTACCCTACCGAAACCATCAGGCTTGTTCTGAGAGAAGCTCTAGTTTGCGAGAAGCTTATACACACAACTGCCCCAAATGGGACGATATTTTTACCACGGCATGTCGCTGCCGTTCCATCATATCATGTCAAGTTTCATGAATTTCAGACAAGTTTTCGATTTACTAGAATTTTAAAACCATGTATCTCAATGTTAGCGGCCGAGCGACAGTGTCAAGGTGTTTGAGATTCGTTCTCATTTCTTGCATGTGACCTAATCTTGCAACCAAGGACAAACATTTGATTTTGCAACCCGTTTTTATGGACGGAGCACGTGCATGTAGTTCAATTTTGAATTATGCACATAAATGCCTAGAAAACTCAATTAACGTATAAAAATGTCCAAACGAACCCCAAAAAATCCAAAATTTAACATGAGGAAAAAAATTGAAATAAAGAAGAGGCGACGAATATCGTTTTGTCCACAAAGGTGACACGTTTCACTAACGGAACCATGAGGCTTTCTTGTGAGAAGCTCTGGTTTGTGAGAAGCTTATACACAACCTGCCCCAAATGGTACAATATTTTTTACCCCAGCATGTTGATGCCATTCCATGATAGCATGCCAAGGTTCATAAATTTCAGACGGGTTTATGATTTACTAGAATTACAAAAGCAAGTACCTCAACATTTGTCGGAGAGCCACCGTGTGGTGGTGTTCGAAATTCATCCCCATTTCTTGCATGAGACATAAGCATAAACCCATGGACACATATATGATTTTATAACCCATGTTGGTGCACCGGACCATGTGCATGTGCTTTAATTTTCAATTGTGCACCTGAAATGGCTAGAAAACCAATTTAATGTATAAAATTTCCAAACGAACCCTGAATAATTCCAAAACAATTTACGACACACATATAGTTGCATGTTCACTGCAGATAAAAGGTCTAGCAATTCAAACAACGTCCATTGCCGCTGTGACCCCATTATGTAAAACAAATCAAGACGAAAAATCAAGTAGATCCCACACAGTTTATTATCACCAACCGTGTGAGATGCAGCACAAAATATCTTGGAGCACCGTCAGATTATAGTACACATATGGCTTACGCGAGAAGGTGCGGCGGCTACAGTCCACAGCCCGCTCTGAATAAGGGACCGTGTCTGATGACACTCTGCTGGCCATGATTTTTTTTGAAGCGATTCCAAATTTTGGCTTCATGAAATATCTACCTCCCCGCCCCCTCCCCTTACCAAAAGCCACATTTCCCTGTTTCCGCCTTCCTTTCCAAGTTGAAACCTTCACTCCTTGCTTGTAGCGCCGCTTCCTCACCGGCGACCCTCTTCACGCTGCTCGGCCTCGCCTATCCAGGCAGGTAATCCACACCCGACCCTCATCCTCCTCCTCCTTCCACATCCCACATGCCACGACCGTCGGCGCGAGCGCGACACCTTCCACCCAAATCACCAACCCCTCCACCAAATAAGCGCCGCCCTAAGCCATGGAGCACGCGGTATAGCCAGGATCTCAAGGAGCATTTGGCAGCGGAGAAGCAAATCGCGACCACACGTGCGGATGAGGTCGCGATGGCTGCCATTCGTGCCGACCCCCAGATCTTGGAGGAGAACCTCGCCATCGAGCCCACTGTCGACGCCTCGCGTGCCGACACCACGACACGGTTGGCTGCTTTAAACGACAGTTCGTGTCTTTCCTCGAGGACACCGTCGGTGCCTTTGACGAATACTACGAGGTGTTTTCTCAGCGTGCACGTGCTTACCTCATCTCGAGAGCCAACAGGTTGGTGCCCGGAGCGGCTCAGACAACACACCACTACGACGAGGGCACCCACGAAGCGGAGGCCTCGCCCTCTTCCATGTCCAAGGAGCCAATCATCATCGATATCTCTGACAATGAGGAGTAGCTTGTCTTATTAGCTCACTATAAGGACCCATGTTAAGTTCGCTAGCTACTGTCTTTCCTTAACAAATTCTAGTGAATTATGCAATCTACTTTTACCATGCAATCTTCTGCTCCAGAGTATATGTTCTATATGTCGTGCAATGTGGTGTTTAGTTAACTGTTTGGTTCGATTCTGCAAATGTGATGTTCAATTCTTCAGGGTGCAATTTTCCAAGTTGCCAAGCATGCTTGGTTTGGTTAACTGTCTGATCTTATACTAGGAGTATGTTATATTGTGCAATGTGGTGCTTAGTTAACATTTGGTTCATTTGTTGTGGTGTTTAGTTAACTGTTTGGTTCAATTCTGCAATGCGGTGTTCAATTGTTGTGGCTGCATTCTGTTATTGTATACCATGTGAGAAATAAATCGAATTTGGTTGTACTAAATACATGAGAAACAAATACAATTGCTATATTTCCAAGTTGTTAAGCATTCTTGGTTTGGTTAACTGTATGATCTTCTATTAGGACTATGTTATATTGTGCAATGTGGTGCTCAGTTGACGTTTGGTTCATTTGTTGTGGTGTTTAGTTAACTGTTTGATTCAATTCTGCAATGCGATGTTCAATTGTTGTGGCTGCATTTTGTTATTGTATACCATGTGAGAAATAAATCGAATTTGGTTGTACGAAATACATGAGAAACAAATACAATTGCTATATTTCCAAGTTGTTAAGCATGCTTTTTTTGGTTAATTGTCTGATCTTCTATTAGGAGTATGTTATATTGTGCAATGTGGTGCTCAGTTAACATTTGGTTCATTTGTTGTGGTGTTTACTTAACTGCATTGTTCAATTTTGCAATGTGATGTTCAATTGTTGTGGATGCATTCTGTTATTGTATACCATGTGAGAAATAAATCGAATTTGGTTGTACTAAATACATGAGAAACAAATACAATTGCTATATTTCCAAGTTGTTAAGCATGCTTGGTTTGGTTAACTATCTGATCTTCTATTAGGAGTATGTTATATTGTGCAATGTGGTGCTCAGTTAACGTTTGGTTCATTTGTTATGGTGTTTAGTTAACTGCACATGCATGGTCCGTTGTCTAATAGCACATTATTGTGCAATTGCAGGAACCATTCTAATATTTAGGTTTTTAACAATTTGGTCTTGCACATGTAGGTCCTGCTGTCAGAGGTTTTGACCCACCGTTCGACCCTTTTTGCATATGGGGAAATGAGTTGTCCATGAATATCAATCAAGTCAAGAAACCCATAAAGATTGTTAGGATAAAGAAATTAGCGACAAAAAACAACAAGATCTTTGTCTGTACAATGAAGAAGACATCAGTTCACTACAAAATGGTACTAACTATGATACCTTGCCTTTTTTTATTCCTTTGCCCCATTTTCAATATAGAGAAGATATTTATGCACATCCTTGTTTTCAGGCCTTTCCAAAGCTATTCACTGATGATTACCTCTCAAATCACCTCTACGGTAAGGAGATGAGGAAGGTTTTCATACAACACTCGCGGTTCAATATTCAAGTGTTTCTAAAGAGGACAAAGGACGGAGGGTCAATCATCCACATGCACTGGCCTAAAGTTGCAAAGACCTTCAACATGAATGAAGGATCAATATTCGCCTTCCGCTTCAGTAGTTTTCCATATGAGATGCATCTGTCTATATACCGTCTATGATGCTAATTTTGAAAGGTTCTACATGTTGCATGTGAAACTTGGTCTTTGAGTGCGATTGTGTAATGGGGTAGCTGAGTCTTTGAAGCTATATCATGTTGTACTCGATGTATTTCAATTATGAAATTCTGCTTCCTTAATATGTAAATGAAATATATTATGTGCTTAATATGAATGTCAATTAGATTAATAAATGGATTATTAATAATAGGGCAATTAGCCTGCTAATGGCGAATTAACCTGCACATTTGGTTTTGCTATTGCAAATGGTTATTGAAAAAATACCGTGGACGATGACCTCAGGCAACGCATACAGTTTCTAGTAATAAACCGTGTTGGATCAATGAACAATCACACACGACTTTCTCTAGAAACTGTTTGCGTTAGGCCACCTTGCGCAAACGTTTACCACATAAAAACTATGTGTGATGGACAGTCTTTGCCACACAGGTTTTTTTACGGACCCTGTGCGATGCATTCAATAACGGAAAAGATAAAATTGTTAATATCGTGTGCAATGGCAACGCTATCACAAACGATATGTACCTGTGAACGGAAATGTTTTCCTTGGAGCAACTGTGTGGGATGTACATACAAACGGAAACATGTAGCGGGGACTGACTGTGTGGGATGTACTTGTGACCGGAAACAACTTCGCATGTATAATTGGAATTTTTTTAGCTCTGTTGTACGTATTTCCATATTTGAGCTCTCGCCGGTCGCACACGACCTCATTTTGCCGAGCGTGTGTGCCAGGAGGGCATATCCCCGATTGTTTCTGGGTCGTGTGGGAAGGACCCCCCGTCGCCGTCACTCACTAGGCGACGGTTCCAAATGCCGTCACGAAAAGGGGTTAAAACCGTTTGTCTAGCACCGACAGTACTAGTGAGGGGAAGGGATGCGACCCTACGGACACAGGCGTCCGTACGACGCTTTGGACAAAATAACCTATTTCTAACACTCCCCCTTGTACAACGCCGTCTTGTGTTAGTAATCATCAATCTTCGGAAAGTCCAGTGTTTATAATTGATCATATTGTATAACTCCTCCAAAAACCCCGTGGAAAAAATAAGAGGAGAATAGTGCAGATATGTTGCTAAAACTCCTTTCAACCTAGTGGGAAAAGTAAGGAGAAAATGATGCAACATATAATGATTATTGTCTCCTTGATAACTCATATGAGAAAAACCTTTGAAGAAGGAGAAAAACCCGTTGATGAGTTTGGAGGACAATATATATGCTTGATATACTTTCATTTAAAATCACTATTGGGGAATGTTGAAAGTATTGCATATATCACCTCATTAAAACCTTTTATGGGAGACTTCGAGAGAAAGCTCATAAGGAAAAAGAATGTGATCTGATATGTCATTGAAAACTCCTTTAAAACCCAGTGGAAAAAATATAAGGAGAAAATGATATGACATATGATGGTAATTGTCTCTTTGATAACTAATATGAGAAAACCTTGAAAGGACAAAACTTAATTAGTAAGTTTAGAGGACAATTAATATGCCTTGTATACATCCGTTAAAAACCCCGATGGGGAAAAAATAGGAGGTATGACATATATTCTTGTGTTGATATTACCACATTAAAAACCTTGAGAGTAAACTCATAAAGGGAAAAAGAGTATAATACAATGTTTGGATAGGTTATATTTTAGGAAGGGACTCCCCCTGTTCCATGCAATTTGGGGCAATATGCTTAGTGATATTGCTTATTATATAACCCGTTTGCATCTAAGCAACACAAGTATTATTATCGTTGTAGATAATAGTTGGTGATTCGGTATAACCAATTCCACATGAATGTTGTAAGTGATTTATCATTCTGTAAAGCAACATATATTAATATGAGGTCATGTATTTCAGAATGATTGGTAGATCTAGCCACCAAGATCTATTTTAAAGACTTCCATAGGATGGCTATCACATCAAGTGAGTACACGACGTGTGTCTACGATCTGACATAGTGGGGATCTGATCGATGTATCCGATGATATTGGTGTCCATATTTAACTGGAAAATTAGGACAAGGTGTTTGATGCCTTGGAGATATTGAAAGATACTCTCGAGTCTAGACCAATTGCGTTTGGTGGATCTAGTGGCACTAGAGTATGGAACCTTGGGTCCCAATATCTTATTTCCATCTTCTCATGGTTTAAAATGGATCTTTCTCTACGTTTAGAGATTGAGCAACCATGAAAGTTATAGATGGATAAGACTTGTTCGTGTCCAATATATTCTGGATATAGACAACATGGTGTATCATAATATATGAGTGAAGGGGCTCGAATTGTAGCTGAAGCAAAGTTTGTTTTTACTTACATCCTTCATCTCAAATTCCGTCTATGGATGATTACGTTCTTCATCAATATCTTGTGTGTTGTCAATGATGTTATAATCATTACCATGCACTCATAGTGGAATCCTAATGAGGATTTGTTGATGAACACGCATGGGAAATCATCACTATTGGAGTATCCTTTTGCATAAGGAACTCACTAAGTCGATTGTACCAAATTTATTTCGACTATTATAAGTCATGTAGTGACTTATTGAGTTTACACAAAACATGTTGCACTTTCATTTTGGATTCAGAATTGGGATTCCTGTGAGGAACTTATATGTCTGAATCAAGTGACACATTAATATATGTGGTTACTACATCTATCAACTGTATAAATAGATGGTTTGTACTGCCATTGAGATAAGCTATCATAAATTGATTTCACTTGTGTATGGAGAATCAATTTGGGTATCTGCGTGAACCCTTATGCTACAAGCCTTGCTATTCACCACATTTATGTTCTTATTCCACTTTAGGACGAAAACTAGTGTAGGTATTACTTTTGTGAATACCTTCCTTTTGTTGAGCGAGGCTATTTCTTATTGGATTGCATCCGTTGTTTGAGTCTAGTCTGAGCGAGTATTATTTAAACTCTGCCATGGCCATGGTCTTTGGATCCGAGTCATTATAAAGGTTGTTTGCAATCATGAGAAATTTATGTCGACAGTTGTAGGCTTTCATGTATATGATTCTCCAGAATGTATAAAATTTTGGTGAAATCTTGTTACCCTTGATGACTCTTCGTGTTTCCCAATACGATTGAGTCTAGGTTTTCGATGTCCCAGTCATTGTGTGCACTGCTGAGCTGGGTTATGGAGGTTTCCCTCTCATTGGGTGTATACTACCCATTAGGTGGCTATCAACGTGAAGTTGACTTGCATTTACCGAGTCCGAGGCCTCAATATCCTTTGTTGCTTGCGGAAAGCTGAATCCTGATGTACTGTGGCCGTACTTCTCCCCTTCTTGTTTCGAATGGGAGTTGAGTGGTTTTTGTTGGTACCTCCACTCTTTTGGGCACATTTTTGTAGGATTATAGGATTGTGTGACACCATTATAGTCGGTAAATGGGATTGGTAGGTTATTTGCAATGTGTTGCAAATATTCTAAACACTGGGTTTAGATCTTTGAGTACGTGGATTTGAGGTACAAATGTGTTGAACATTCCAAGTGATTTCCTGGCATTCTTTTGGTACTTAAAATTCCCCCCTAATGCTTGGAAATGTACCTCACTGAGCATACTAGCCATGAATAACTCCCCCTGAGAGGGGCTTAAGGTATTTATAGTTGACGGAAATACAGTTATTCCTCACATTGATCCCAATTTTTTTGTGAAGGGCCACTGATGTATGCTATGGTGGTGATATCAGTATGGAACCGAATTATTGCAGATGGGAAATACTTTTGGTTCGCACGTACTAGTTTTAGAGGGGGTGTACTACGATATGTAGTATGTTACAGTTGAATTAAGTCAGCGGTGTGTAAAACCACATGACTCCAACATCAAGTTGGTAAGCTACAATTCCGAAGTAAAGATCATGCAATGAGCTTAGTTATTTGGATATAGGATGTTATCAAACCATTTTGAAACTGGACATATGGGACAAAGTGCTTAATTTACATCACAGGGCCATGTTCATGGCACGCAAAGAGATTTGCAACATTGTCCATTCGAATTTCATTGAAATTGATCTTCAGGATAATGAGTCAATGGTTCATGTGGGTAGATGCACACAGAAGACCATCATGTAGATGTGCCTTTTAGGACCATGGAACAAACTGAATAGTCCAATCAATGGTTGAGATGTACCACTTACCTTGGCTTGATGCGTTCGAGGAATCTGAGTGGTTAAACACTTTAAGGTGCCTGGACCTTAAAATTAGCTTTCCTTGCCACATGTAGTGCACATAAAATCCAAATATTGCTAGAACTTGGCATCATTTTAGGCATGATTAATGGAATTGTTGATAGTTTTTATTTCAAGTCAATGTCAGAATGACCAAGGCAAGTGTGCCAAGTTTGTCATGTAAATAACATTCTGGAAACTATCTTGTATGCAACATGTGCTACGGGTTTTGTAGTATGTATAGTGCAATTCTGATGATACACAGAGAATGTGCTTTTATGTCTGTTGCATACGGCAAAGAGAATATATTTCTCTTTGTTGTCATCATGAGTTTCTATATAGAAACTATTTTGATAGATATCTCTATAATTTAGTGGGATACGAGTTGAACCTGGAATCAATAAAGAAATCCTTGATGGTTCTTGAGTATCCATAGGGACAGTAATATGATTCGAATGGAACCAATAATTACATCATCGCGTCTAGCGATTGTTAAAATATCTCATTCTCTCTTAGAAAGAGTGTAAATGTTTTTTTACTGCCCTAAGTATAAAGTTTGTGGTGCATATGTCCACAAGGCACTTATACTCTTTCATCAGATTGACTCCCGTAGAATCTATATATAGTTTTGAAGATTCTTAATACGAAAATCTTTATTAGATATATAAAATACATACAAATGAATTTGTATCAAAGTGCTGATACATTATATTGTGATGAACAATATATAATGACAACGACAACAATGGATTTACAACAATAAATGGATGTTAATAAGGAGTTGGGAGACTAGTGAAATCTCGAAAACATGTCATGCAAAGCATATTTGATGACCATGTTCTCCTTGTTGATGGGATTTCATGACTGTTGGAGTGCTTTGTTGTCACATGATGTGAACAATAGCTTCCTTGATACAGTCAGATTGAAGATTGAAGTGTGCTTCATATCTTTACCCTTCAGCGGATCGGTTGTGTCATGGATTGTTTGAACAAATTGATCATATGTCATAGGGTATGGCATTTTGCGGGATGCTGGTAGCATGCACATTTTTGACAAAGATTAGTTCTTAAGAAACTTCGTCTTTGTAGTGCCTTTCCCACGATCCGATGCATGTGGCTTGTGCTTCTTGTTGCATTTGCATTTCCCTTTGCAGTTTGTTGATTGACTTCTAGGAGAGCCATCAAACTTGATATCCCGAAAATGTGCATATACAACATGTAGAGGAGAAACACTGACATGGTTGTAATGATGATTCCTAAGGATGTCATTACTTTTCTCCTTCTAGAGTAGTAAATGCAGAAGATCGGAGATAAACTAGGCATCTTTTGCACGATATTGTTGCTATAATTAAGATCCTATTAACGAGAAAGATAGTAGACAATGTCTTCTATTTTCACCATAATGTGGGTTGTTTTTGCAAATTGCAAGCTGAAGCAAATTTTATGAACCTCATGATGGTATTCTCCTGCGAATTTAAACCTTGGAGTCGAAGATGTGTTCAACCATGATTTGCTTTAGGCAAGATGATTGCCTCGTGATGTTCATACCTTATTGATAACTTGCCACATGTTGACTCATAATTTTGATTTGCTAGCGGGGCATGCACCATGGGTGGTTGACGTGCCGCTATAATTCCATGAGACACGTTGTTGACCTCAACATTTATATGCCATGTAGATTTAGTTGTGACCGCCGAGAGTTCGCTCATTGAATTATGGTCATCTTGGCTTACATGGGGTTCAAACCATAGACTTTTTATTTTATTTACTTGTCATTAAATTAGAAGTCATCATGGTAATGTTGTAATAAATTTTTGCAAAGTTGTGAGTTCAAGTGAAGACTTGAATGTAGATCTCAAATCATCTATGATAACACTTTGGAGATAATTACATCTATTATGAGGTATATCTCGCAGTACTAAGAAACATAATCTGACTATAGTCAGTAGATGTCTTGGTCTTAGTACCTTATGTTATTATATGATTAAAATATACGAAAGATCACTATGAAGGTAGTCATAATGTCAATTTTGACAAAATGTAGACCTTATAGTAATTGTGGATAATCTGCATATTGCGCAGTAAATGCCACATTACCTTGTGATCCCATATATAAATTTGAGATGGTAACTTCACAATTTTCTTTTTGCACATCAATTCAATTCAAATTAAGTCAATTTTTGTGCTTTTCAAGCTTTTTTGGACTTAATTGATGGTGAATTGATATTTTATTTTGCATGATAATTCTGCTCGAATCAAGTCGATTTAGTGCCTTTTAAAGGCATTTCAGACTTAATTGAGATGAATTAATAAGGATCTCCATTGCAAAATAATATGTTGTACCATGTGTATATGTTGTAGGGATTGCAAAGTGCAAACACATTGAACATATAATTCATATATATCATATTGTCTAAAAGATCAATATACAATACAATCGGGTACAACCGTACAACTTTAAATACATAAATATAGAATCTAAACATGACAAGTACTTATTACAGCACTGGTAGTTGGATCTATATTATAAAATTACAAATATACAGTGCTAAAACTTGATAAATACTAAATAGTATAGATAGTTGGGCTAATGCAATTTTTTTCTGCAAATTAGCCCATGCCCGTGGTTTTTTTTTTCAAAATGGAATGCAGCCCACTTGGTCTTTCGGCCCAGGCCCAGGCCGGCTGGCGCTTAATCCAGCAGATGGATAGGCGCGGTCGTGTTTGACTGCATCCCTGCCTCTCCGCCTCTCCACTCCCCACCTGATCCCGATGACGGTGGCCGCCCGAGCCCGGCGCCGGCGAGCTCTAGGAGGGGCCGCCCTCCTCCGCAGGGTTGAGGCCGGCCGGGACCCAGGCGCCTGAGCGTAGGGCGGTGGAGGCGGCGGGCTTGCTGTTGGCGGAGGCGGCGGCGAAGCGGGGCCGGGAGGCGCGGTGGCCGGGGGGCGCGGTGACTCGGAGGACGATGCCTCGTCCTCGATCTGCACGCCCATGGAGGTGTTGAGGTTGAGGATGGGGGCGCGGCGCTGAGGCCGGGCGAGGGGCACGGCCGACGGCGCAAGGGCCGAGGCGCGGCCGGCCGAACGGGCGCGGCGCCGTCTCAAGAGGAGCAGCGTCGGGGCCGACGTCTCCTCTGCACTCGTGGCACCGGACGTCGTGAGGACCCGTACCGGCGATGAGTTTGCCAACTGGGAGGACGGGGCTCAGGAAGATGCCACGGGCGCAGCGCGGCGAGGGGCGCAGGGCAGCGGCCTGACTACAGCCGGGCCAGGCCGGGCGGACGGGCACGGCTCGGAAGCCGTGTCCTAGGGCGCAGCGCGGCGAGGGGCGCAGGGCAGCGGCCTGACTACAGCCGGGCCAGGCCGGGCGGACGGGCACGGCTCGGAAGCCGGCGCGGGCAGCCGGGAGGCAGATGGGCGGACGACCGGCGCGACCGGACAGCAAAGACGGGGCACGAGCGGCCGGGAGGCAGACGGGCGGACGACCGGCGCAACCGAACGAGATGTGCAGCCGGCGGCGCGAAGGCCGTGGTGCGGCCGCGGACGAAGCGACGCGAGTTGCTTGGCCTTCTCGCTCTTCGAAGAGCAAAGTACTGATAACGTGTTAGTGTGAAAACAAGAAGTGATTGACTGAATGAATCAGTCAGTTCTTTCCATTGATCAATTGGGTATATATACAAATAGAGAGGTGCCTCAAGAGAGAGGCGCCTGTACCGGACACAGGCGACCGTACAGGGGAAGGGATGTGTCAACACAGGCGTCCAGAAAGTGCTATTGTGAGCTCGAGCTCACAGGCACCCTTTGCTACAGTACAAACGAAAAAAATATTTAAAAAGTTTAAAAAATCTGAATTTTTTTTGTAACAAACATTGATATATTTTTCACATGCGTACAAATTTTCATGACAAAATGACATTCATGCAGGTCTCAGCAAAAAAAACAAAATTGATGCTCCAAAATATTTCAAAAACAGTTTTTTGAGTATGATTTTGCTTTTTTGCTGACACCTTCACAAATGTCATTTCATCACAAAAATTGGCACGCATGTATGAAAAACATCAAAATTTCTTGACAAAAAAGTTCAGATTTTTTTGAATTTTTTTACTATTCTTTTCGGATTTTACTGTTCATCCGGGATCACTGGTGCCGGGATCAATTCCTCCGCGTCCGTCCTTATAGGGTTTTGGACAAAATAACCTATTTCTAACATCATGTACAGGCGCCCCTCTACTTGGAGTATTCGCGAAAGTTACAATGCCAAAAATTATCAAGGCGCAATTAGCCCTGCTGCCAAGCATGGCCAGCTTGGGGCATCTCTCAAATCACCAGAGCAGCCAACGTGTTATCCCATCCGGTCGGCAGAGCGATTTGGACATCTTTTTTTCGAGAGTATTAGTAAGTATGTACGTGCAACGCATGTCTCGACTAAAATATGTTCATCATCAAAAACATAATAATGGTGCTATCATAATGAAAACCTATTTTTTGACAAGCTGAAATCTCATGCAAAGAGCATATAATTCCTAATTCGTAAGCCATACAAATGACTGGAAATATTATGCTTTATGAATTAACAATCCCATGTCCATTGCTTAGCAAGTACTAAAGATCATTAACTACCAAACTGAACTAAATTTGAGGTACACTATTTCCAATCACGAAATATATATATGCAATCTTAATTTCTTTTAGTTAGAACCTACAAATGGGTCGTTGCTAATAAGCAGCAAGCAAAAAAGAAGTGCAAGTGTGTATATAGAGGCAAGGAAAATTAATAGTTTCCACATAAGCTGGTCAAATGATACAAGTTTGTGCATCCAAGAAACAAAACATTGCAAGTTCATACAGAAGCAAACCATCAATCTGCATAATATGACATCCTCACTCCTACGGCTGTACCAAGTACATGTGAATCCAGACAGAGAACTGTCGCTGACAGACAAATCGCTAAAGGTAGAACCACGTTTACTCATAATAAATATTGTAATTTCACGAAAATAAATGTTCATAGTACTACGATAAAGGATCAAATTTATGGAAGCTCATTGGTGTGAAAGTAGACTACCATAAGATTTATATGACCAAGAAAAATGGACAAGAGATGCAAATAAAGAAAATCCAGAAGTTGATGACACGCACCTTCAAAAGTTTTTGCATACATACAACACTCCAGAAGTCTAAAAAAATTCACGTGGCAGTAGCCTTGTGATAACTATAACTCCCCCTAACATACAGTTGCAACCATAAAGTATGTTGGGCATTCAGATAAACACGGGCCTTAATATGAATCTATTGAGAAAAATCATTGCGACAAACAACTTTCCAAGATGTGCATAACCTACTGTAATTCTCCACCTTATGTTCCAGGATCTCCATCATATAGCCAAAAATGAAGACCACATCCAAGGTTAGGCTTAGTGTGGCACGAACAATACAAGTACTGATAGCAGCAGAGTAGGAACTTACGATGCATATCAGCAACGTGGTGACGCAACTCCAGAGCTCGTCCTGCTCGCTCAACAGGTGGCCATCTTTCCTGAGGCTGTTCCGTCGCAGCAGCTTATCTTTGATCCGGCAGGGCAGCGCCACCACGGCCACCAGTAAAGCTGGATACCATCAGGGAAGAAAGTACAGTTTCACCTTCATGATGCACGAAGCCAGGTTTTTAGGGGCCTGTGTGATCCGGCAGGGCAGCGCCACCACAGCCACCGGTAAAGCTGGATACCATCAGGGAAGAAAGTACAGTTTCACCTTCATGATGCACGAAGCCAGGTTTTTAGGGGCCTGTGTGATCCGGCAGGGCAGCGTCAAGCCGTCAACGCAGCCATCACCACCGACGTCTTCCACCTCCACCAGTCCCTCTCCACGACCGACACCAATGTTCTTCCTAGGGAGGAGCACTCCAGCGGGAAGAGCGGGCTCGTCCTGCAGCTCCACTCTAGGGACTTCATCCGGGAGGAGCAGAGTCGGCACCAGAGCCACATGTCCCTCGTGCTCGGTCGCCTGCGCCGTGAATCAGCCTGGGCCGCCGCACTGTCGGCGCGCGTCTCTCTGGCTGCCGATGGGATCTCCCGCGCCGACCTGAATCAGTCCAACACCATGCCGATCTTCGATGCATCGACGACGGAGATACAGGGGCCGGTGGTGTCCGGCGTCGGGTAGGGCAGCGGCACGTACTTCTCTCACGTTGGCGTGGGCTGGCCCGCGCGGCAGCAGCTCTGCATGGTGCCCGACACCAGTAGCCGCGTCACGGTTGAGGCGGCGAGCGAGGTAGGTGGCGGTGGGTAGGGGAAAGGCATAGTGCGATCGCGATGTCATGGGTGGGGCGCAGTGGAGGTTGCTAATGACGCGTTTTAGATATGACAGGGGATCTCTTTCTTTTTTATGAGGGGATATCTTTCCTTTTCTTTTGCGTGGGATGCGAGATTGTAGGAGTTTCGATTGCGGGCGCAAGGAATTTGTTTTTCTCCAGGTGAAGCATGGTTAATCAATGCAAATTACTAAGTGCACACCGAAAAACAGATCAGGATAAAGCTAGCTGTTAGATTAAGATTAGTGGGCCTAATCAAACGGTGGTAGTGCATCTGTGTGTGTTTTGTTGGGTGCGTTTAGTGAAAATAATGTTTGATCTTTTATAGGTAGTGGAGATTTGTACATCCTTTTTCAAAAACTGTCTTCGTGCAGAGACGTTGTCATGCATTCATGCCGGTCAACGCATGACGAACTACTCCCTCCGTCCCATAATATAAGAACCTTTTTGACATTAGTGTAGTATTAAAAACGTTCTTATATTTTGAGACAGAGGGAGTAGAAGCCTACTCCAAGAGCTACGACACATTGAAATTGGCTTCTCATGGCTGGCCTGCTCACGCCACATTGAAGCCTACTCCAAGAACGGGGGATTCGGGCTGCGACTTCTCCAATACACCGACCGGCGATGGGCTGAGTCGTCGGTGGCCAGAGTTGGGGTGGATAGCGGCGGGAAAGGGGGCGCTGAGGAACCCTAGCGGGTGGGAAATTGTGTCGCTCATCGGGGGTGAGGGGTGGAAGAGAAGGAATAGAACGAACCCGTGTGGCATTTGATGCGTATAATGTCATTTAATGAAGCAAAACTGTCATTCGTCAATTTGGAGCCAGCTCTTGCCGCGAGAAGCTCGAAATAGCAGCTGCGGCTTCTATGCCCATTTTGTGGAGCGCTCCGACCTAGGGCTGCGTGGAGCCGTCCCAGAAAATGGGTGTTTGGTGCGGCTCTCCAAATCTTCGACACGTGCGTCCATCAGATGAAGTGAAGCGATTGCTCCGAGAGGCCTGCCTCGATGTCACATTAAGACAGAGATCACCAACGTGCCGTTCCGCGGCTGAAAGGATCTCACTCCGATTTCAACAGTTTTGTTAAGAAAGGGTGTTCGTAAAATTGTATCACCTAACCACGGAGCAGCAACAGGAGCCGACCCGTTCTTCGTCCTGGTGGAGTGGGTGAAACTGGGCGCGGAGCGGCAATAGTAGTTGGCCCGTTCTTCGAGTGTGGTTGGAGATGGAGGTGACTGCGCCGCAGGTCCCGGAGCCGGTAATGACAGAGGTGGTCGGGCCGACCAGCTCGCCGCGCCATCCCGAGCCCCGGGGTCCGGGTAGCGATGACCTGGCCTTGGTCGTATTGTCGACACAACGGAGCTCTGCGCCCAACGGTCCGGATGAGTCGGGGTCGTCCAGTGGCGGACCCGGCCGGGTGGGCCGGTGTCGATGTCCATTGTTGGCGGAGTTGGTGAAACTGGGTCGGGCCCTGGGGTGGATGGACCAAGCCAGTCGGCGGGGGAGCGGACCATCGTGTCGGCGAGCAAGACCGAGCTCAAGGTTTGCCCAAACCGCGGAGCAGCAACAGGAGCCGACCCGTTCTTCATCCTGGTGGAGTGGGTGAAGCTGGGCGCGGAGCGGCAATAGTAGTCGGCCCGTTCTTCGAGTGTGGTGGGCGATGCAGGCGAATGCATCGCAGGTCCTAGAGCCGGTGATGGCATCGGGCCAACTAGCTCGCTGCGCCATCCCGAACCCCGAGGTCCGGGTATTGATGACCTGGCCTTGGTCGTATTATCAGAAGCCAGTCGGCGGGGGAGGGCACCATCATGTCGGCGAGCAAGACCGACCTCATGCGCCAAGCGGTCCGGACGCGTCGGGGTCATGGCCCTGGGGTGGCAGTGATGAAGTCATGTACCTAGGGTAGGGTCATAGACCTGCCCAAAGGTACCCTCCACAAGGACACTCGCGAAAGAAGCGGCCTTCCAAATGACTGGTAGGTTTCCACTCGGCATTCAAAGACACTCATTGCGAAGACCCACTCGACCACCAGAGTCCAAGAGCCACTCGGTGTCCAAGCGGTGCAGTAGTTAAATAGTCTTTATGATCATAATGATACTTTATGTAAGGCATTACCAAGATGCGCCTAGCCTTAACGTACCTTAAACCCTCACTTTCGTGGGCTGGCTGGGGTCTGGCGCACTTTATATAAGCCACCCCCTCCACGGTGAAGGGTTCGCACCACAACACAAACGCATATAATCCGATCGACCGCCTCCGGGCTCAAACGTGGGGCTGTTACTTCCTCCGAGAAGGGCTGAACTCAGTAAATCCCTTGCGTATACAACGACTCCATAGCTAGGATCTTGCCTCTCCATACCTACCCCCATTCTACTGTCAGACTTAGAACCACGACAGTTGGCGCCCACCGTGGGGCAGGTGTTCTAGCGATTTGTTGGAGAAGTTGGGATTCTTTCGATCTCCTACATCATGGTTTCAGGTGGAGTTTTGGTCGGCGGCCACGAGATCCGTCTCGGTGCGCTCATGTTCATCGCCGACGACTCCGCTTGGCTTCGGGAGGCTCCACTCGGCGTGGGCGCGCTCCCGTCTGTGAGGCGACGCACTTTCAGCGTGTGTCGCGGCGTCCTCCTCTGACAACTGTCGACCCGGTATGGGTCGGCTCTGTCCGTCCTCGCTCCCGATTTCCCGGAGCAAGCGTTACTGTCGGTCGAGGCTTTAGCGGTGGGTGAGGCATCACGATGGCCCGCCAGATTGGCCACCCCAAATCGCGGCGATCGAGCCCGACGAATCTCTCTGGCTGTTCGATCGGTGGCTCGCAGAGACTGCGTCCGAATGCGATAGCGATGACCGGCGGCGAGGTTTTGATGGTCGATGGACCATGCAGTCCCCAGATTCACCGCACCAACGGAGGTGACGGTGGAAGCGATCCGAACACGCCCACGAAGAGTACCTGCCCGAGCCCCTCACCTCGCTTGAGAGGAGGAGCTTCGCCGTCGGAACATGGATGCACTTCACACTCCTATCGTTGGAGAAACCCCGAGGCTCGTGCCTTGGAGGATGCGCAACAGCCACCCTGGTTGGCGCACTCGACCGAGAACCTTCAGCAAGTACTCGACAAGCAGCGACCAAGGGTTCGAGAATCCGATCGGCGTCGGCTCTTCCACCACCAACTCAGGTATATCGAACTCCGATCCAGAATTTAGCAGCTGCGCTCGTATAGCGAGTCTATTCAGCCTTCCCGATCGGAGGCGGTAGAGGTTTGTTACAAATCGAGATTTGCTCCGGCGGCGGAGACCAAAACTTCGGTCGTATCACGATCGCGAACAGGATTCACAGCCGATCCGTCGCTGCGAATTCAGTCGATCGGCCCATAGTCCGAGATCGCCCCGGGCGTGAGGAACGTGGGGGCGGCGTGATGATCGATACAAGGGCGCGGCAGTATGAGCACCGATTCGATCGCAATGATCGGCGTCGAGTGCCCTCCTCCCAAAGGGGTGGATCATCGCTCCTCGGCAACAGACGACGAGACGCCAAAGACAAAGTGTTGGGCGAAGAGTTCGGTCGACCCGTGGAACCGAGCTTTGATGCGAGATCTATTATCGTTCAAGGTTTGGTCGGCAGAACAGAGCTCACCGCGATGGCCATGATAGAGATGTTCCTCCAGCAGCAGAGTTCATGTCTCGGGCCCGAGTGTTTCAGCGAGCCATCGAGCTGCGGTGATCCTCCCAACTTCAGGTTGGCGACCGGTCGATAAGTTCATTTGGTGAATCCAAGCGACACTTGGCTTGAAGATTACCGAGTGGTTGTTCAGATCGGCGGCGGCAACAATGAGGTAGCCATGAAGCATTTGCCTCTTATGTTGGAGGGTTCAGCGGGCGTGGTTGAATCGATTAGCACCAAAGAAATTTACACTTGGGAAGATCTGGCCCAGTGTTTGTCGACATTTGAAGGACTTGCAAGCGACCAGCAGGTTGACGGAGTTGCGATCGTGTGTGCAAAAGTCGAGTGAAACTTTGAGAGATTATATCCAGAGGTGGATCACTTTGCACCACACAGCTTGAGAATGTATCGATCACCAGGCAGTTTGTGCCTTCAAAGAAGGTGTCAAAACGAGAGTTGAGTTTGAAATTGGTCGAACCGGAGATATGACCCGAGTCGGATGATGGAATTGCCACCAAGTATGCAAATGGTGAAGAAGAGGATCGGCTCGGAGTGGTAAATACAAATCGGCCGCCAATGAGGCGGCGGAGGAAATTCGGTCGGAAGCGAAGCGCAAAGCTGAGCCACTGCTCCGGAGAGGCCTTGGCTGTGACCCTGTGAAAGTTCAAGGGAAACCTAAGGGTCCTTGGAACCCCAAGAAGGTGAAAGACCAGGATGGAAATGACGTGTTGGATTTGCCATGCCATATTCACACGAAGAAAGATGAAGAGGGTAAACTCATTTACCCAAACATACCACTTTCGGCGATTATCGGCTCTTGATTCAGCGGTTCAAGGAAACAACCCAAGGATAAGGATAAGGAGGCAGACAAAGTTGAGGACAAAGATGACAGTGATGATGGATATCCCCAGGTCAATTCCACCCTGATGATTTTTGCTGACGTCGAAAGCAAAAGTCGATTGAAGGTTATCAATCGGGAAGTGAACTTGGTCGCTCGACAACGCCTAATTATCTGAAATGGTCCCAGACCGCCATCACATTCGACCAGTCCGATCACCCGACGCACATTGCCACCCCTGGGAGGCAAGCATTGGTGGTCGACCCAATCGTCGAAGGCACTCGGTGACCAAAGTTCGATGGATAGTGGTAGTGGCTTGAACATATTGTACGCAGAGACGTTGAAAGGGATGGGCATTCCGATGTCGGACTCAGCACCGAGAACATGAGCTTCCACGGAGTCATTCACGGAAAGAAGGCTGAGTCACTCGCCAAATTGCTCTTTATGTAGTTTTTGGTGATCGAAGCATTTCGGAAAGAAAAGTTGACCTTTGAGGTCGTGGATTTCGAGCGCTTATCACGCTATTCAGGAAGGCCAAGATATATACGCTTTCATGGCCCGACCATGTTACGTATATCTTAAACTGAAGATGCCTGGTCCCAAGGGCGTGATCATTGTTACGGGCAATCGGAAGAAGGCAGAAGAGTGCTTCCAGAAAGGCTCTAAGATCACCGATGCTCAGTTGGCAGTGGTAGAGCTACAAGAGTATCAGGAAGCTGCAGATCCGAGTGGTTTGTTGCGAGCTAAGAAGCCCGCTACGGAGTCAGCATTCCAGTCGACCGGTGAGACGAAACAGGTTCACATTCACCCGACTGATCCCAATGCTGCCCTGACCAACATCTCAACAACACTCGACTCAAAATATGAAGAATCGCTCATCCAGTTCCTTCGTGAGAACTGGGACATCTTCGCATGGAAGCCTGTTGACATGCCGGGTGTTCCCAGGGGGCTGGCTGAGCACCGCCTACGAGTCGACCCAAAAGTAAAACCGGTTAAAGAATATCTTCGACGGTCCGCCGTCCATAAGAGAAAGGCCATTGGCGAAGAGGTGGCTCGGCTCTTAGCGGCAGAGTTCATCCGAGAGATCTACCACTCCAAGTGGCTCGCCAATGTCGTCATGGTCCCCAAGAAGGACAAGTCATTGCGCATGTGCATCGATTTCAAGCATATCAATCGGGCCTGCCCGAAAGATCATTTCCCTCTTCCTCACATTGACCAAATAGTCGACTCAACTGCGGGATGTGAGAGGTTGTCTTTTTTAGATGCCTATTCCGGTTACCATCAGATCCGTCTGTATGGACCCAATGAGATTAAAATAGCGTTCATCACTCCATTCGGGTGCTTCTGTTATGTCACCATGCCATTCGGTCTCAAGAATGCTGGAGCCACATTCATGAGGATGATTCAGAAGTGTTTGCTCACTCAAATCAGTCGGAATGTGGAAGCATACATGGATGATATAGTGGTCAAGTCACGAAAGGGTTCCGACCTGTTGACTGACCTTGCTGAAACATTTGCAAATCTCAGGAGGTATGATATCAAGCTTAACCCATCAAAGTGCACATTTGGAGTTCCTGGTGGAAAGTTACTCGGTTTTCTCGTTTCTGAGCGAGGAATCGATGCTAACCCCGAAAAGATTGGCACTATACTTCGAATGAAGCGCCCTGTGCGTGTGCACGATGTCCAGAAGCTTACTGGATGCTTGGCCACTTTAAGTCGATCCATCTCTTGCCTCGGTGAAAAGGCATTGCCTCTTTACCGACTGATGAAGAAGTCAGACAAGTTCGAGTGGACTCCAGAAGTTGATGCAGCGTTTGCAGAGCTAAAAGCTCTGCTCTCCACCCAGCCGGTGCTTGTTGCTCCTATCTGCAAAGAGCCTTTGTTGCTTTACATTGCAGCCACTGGACAAGTCGTCGATCTGCACTTACGGTCGGCGGGAAGAAGAAGGAAAAGCCTTCAAAGTTCAACGCCCAGTTTATTATCTTTCTGAAGTGCTGACCCCATCAAAGCAAAGATACCCTCACTATCAGAAGCTTGTTTATGGGATTTACATGACCAAAAAGAAGGTTGCTCATTATTTCTCTGATCATTCCATTACAGTCGTCAACGACGCCCCATTGTCGGAAATTCTTCATAACAGAGATGCAACTGGTCGAGTGGCAAAATGGGCGATTGAACTCCTTCCCCTTGATATCAAATTTGAGGCAAAGAAAGCCATCAAGTCCCAAGCAATAGCAGACTTCCTCGCCGAGTGGACTGAACAGCAGCTTCCGACTCAAGTTCACTCGAAGCACTAGACTATGTTTTTCGACGGTTCCAAGATGCTGAGCAGTTCAGTGCGGGGTTGTATTGGTTTCCCCGAGGAGATAAGCTCAAATATGTTCTCCAGATTCACTTTGATTCTTCCAACAACGAAGCGAGAATATGAAGCATTCTGTATGGGTTGTGCATGGCCATTTCACTCGGCGTCCGTCGCCTTATGGTCTCTGGCGACTTCGGTTTGGTTGTTAATCAAGTGATGAAGGAGTGGGATGTCGAAGCCCAGCTATGACAGGTTATTGTAATGCAGATGAGAAAGCCGGAGAAGAAATTCGAGGGTTAGAGCTTCATCATATACCCCGATCGAAAATCAAGCTGCGGATGATTTGGCGAAGATAGGGTCCAAGAGGAAGCCATTCCCAAGAATGTATTTTGGAGCACATTCATGCACCATCGGTGCAGGAGGATCCTTTCATAGAAGAAGCCCGCAGCAAAAGATTGCCAATGATTCGATGAAGTTGAGGCCCCACCGTGGTCGACTGATTATGGAAGTTGTGGTCGTCACTCCCGATCGACGATGTCGTACATCGCATATATCCTAAGGAAAGAGCTCCCGAGAGAATGAAGAAGAGGCTCGACGGATCGTCTGTCGATCCAAGGCCTTCAAATGATCAAGGGACAGTTGTTCGAGAGAAAGTGTGGTTCGAGTCGGCCGTAAGTGTATCACGCCGTAAGAAGGTCGATAATTCTTGAGGATATCCACTCGGGGACTGTGGCCATCATGCATCCTCTCGGACCATCGTGGCTAAAGCATACCGAAGCGGGATTTTATTGGCGAAAGCAAATGAAATGGCAAAAGAAATAGTTGACAAGTGTGAAGGGTGTCGGTTCTATTCCAACATGTCACACAAGCCCGCCTCGACCTTGAAGACCATTCCACTCGTCGGCCCTTCGCTGTTTGGGGTTAGACATGATTACACCGCGAGAATCGGCGTAAGCTTCACCCATTTGCTAGTAGCGATCGACAAGTTCACCAAGTGGATCGAAGCCAAGCCCATCAAGAACCTCGATGCATGTCTTGCTATCGGTTTCATCGGAGGTTGATATTCAGATATGGAGTTCCGCATAGCATCATCACCGACAAGGGTCAAACTTGATAATGACAAGTTCAAAGCCTTCTGCGCCTCTCGAGGCACGCTGGTCGACTATGCTTCAGCTTGCTTATCCTCGGTCGAATGGACAAGCGGAGCGTGCAAATGGCCTCATTCTCAAAGGGTGAAACCACGGCTGATCGTGATCTCAAGCACGCAGCAGAGCTTGGGTCGACGAACTTCCATCAGTTCTCTCGGGGATTGAGGACCACTCTAATCGGTCGGTTGGGAGAACTCCATTCTTCCTAGTCTATGGAGTGAAGCAGTTCTGCCGAGTGACCTGCTTCTGCAACGCGCCTCGAGTCGAACTATATTACAAGAAGAAGCGGAACTAGCCCGGCAAGATGCAATCGACCTCTTGGAAGAGGAGAGAAAGATGGCCTGATCCGCTCGACTATCTATCAGCAAGACTTGCGTCGATTCCATGCCGAAATGTGAAGAGTCGAGCCTTCCAAGAGGAGATTTGGTCCTCGAGTGGATCAACAGAAACCACACTTCGCTCCCACTTGGGAAGGTCCTTCATCGTCACAAGAGTTCTCCACAACGGAGCGTATCATCTCTACAACGTTGATCGCCAGATCGACGAACCTCGAGCTTGGAACGCGGGGTTGCTCCGCCCCTTTTATACTTAAATAGTCACTCGGTTGAGATGTAATAGAAGTACTTTTGTAGTTTGTTTATCTAAGACAAGAATGTTATAATTTTCCCAGTGATTGTTATTACTTTTTGTTGAAATTTCCCCCAGTGGGTGGCTTAGCTGTGAATCCGGTTCGCCTAAGTTTGTAAAAAAAAATCCTTTCCGAGTGGCGAGCCGGTCTCCCACTCGGGGGCTTAGCTGCGAATCTGCTTCGTCTAAGTATTTAAAATCCTACTGAGTGGTGAGCCAGCCTCCCACTCGGGGGCTTAGCTGCAGTCCAAGTACTCGCCTAAGTATTCAAAATCCTACCGAGTGGTGAGCCAGCCTCCCACTCGGGGTCTTAGCTGCAGTCCAAGTACTCGCCTAAGTATTCAAAATCCTACCGAGTGTTGAGCCAGCCTCCCACTCGGGGGCTTAGCTGCAGTCCAAGTACTCGCCTAAGTATTCAAAATCCTACCAAGTGGTGAGCCAGCCTCCCACTCCGGGGCTTAGCTGCAGTCCAAGTACTTGCCTAAGTATTCAAAATCCTACCGAGTGGTGAGCCAGCCTCCCACTCGGGGCTTAGCTGCAGTCAAGTACTCGCCTAAGTATTTAAATCCTACGAAGTGGAGAGTCAGCCTCTCACTCGGGGGCTTAGCAACAGCCCAAGGATTCGCCTAAACATCCAAAATAAAGAACGCTTCGCAAGGACGATGAGGTGCAGGTCGACTGCTACCTTCTCCTTCAAAGCTACGCCATGGAAATCCTACCGAGTGGAGAGCAAACCTCCCACTCGGGGGCTTAGCTGCAGCCCAGTGCTCGCCTAAGTAATAGAAATCCTACCGAGTGGAGAGCAAACCTCCCACTCGGGGGCTTAGCTGCAGCCCAGTGCTCGCCTAAGTAATAGAAATCCTACCGAGTGGAGAGCAAACCTCCCACTCGGGGGCTTAGCTGCAGCCAGTGCTCGCCTAAGTAATAGAAATCCTACCGAGTGGAGAGCAAACCTCCCACTCGGGGCTTAACTGCAGCCAGTGCTCGCCTAAGTAATAGAAATCCTACCGAGTGGAGAGCAAACCTCCCACTCGGGGCTTAGCTGCAGCCCAGTGCTCGCCTAAATGTAAAATCATGCAGAGTGGAGAGCAAACCTCCCACTAGGAGGCTTAGCTGCAGCCAGTGCTCGCCTAAGTAAGAATCCATCTCAATCCATAAGGACTGACGAGGTGCAGGTCGATCGCTACCTTCTCCTTGAACTTCGCCACAAGTACAACGTCGGTCCATCCCAACCCGCAAGGATTTACGAGGTCGATCGTGATCTGTGCTCCATCTCTACCTGCAAGATAGATGAAGTACAAGTCGACTGGAGTTTCACCTCAAAGATTCTACCTACAAGAATGAAATATATTCCGAATGAAGAGCAAAGTTCTCTCGAAGGCAAATAAAGCATGTTCATGGATAGATTAAGTTCGGATAAACGTCCTACAGATCCAAAGGAGCTCAGGCGTTAAGCCTGTTAAAGTTTGTCGGTTACAAAAACCACTCGGCATTCCGAGGCAAATTTAAGGTGGGACTTAGAAGTTTTTTACTCCTCCGGGGGAGGACTGGAAGGTGCAACAAACTGGTCGAGGTCGATCCCGTCGGCAATACGGGTAGCAGAAGCGATGAAGGTCTACATGAAAGATCGGAAGTCATACTTCCTGGTGTTGGCAACTTTGAGCGACGCCAGCTTGTCCTCTTGCGCTTCCTTACAGTGGACACGAACCGAGATGAGCAACATCAGCACCACACCGCGAAGACTTTTCCATTCTTGCACTCGACTTGGAATCTCAATCAGCCGAGTCATTAAGGATTCAAGGTCATTCTGGAGTGTCTGATCTGGCAAGAGAGTCGAGTCGATCCGTGACACCGCAGCTTTCAGTCGAGCAAGATAATCCACCACGCTAGCAACGCGAGACTCCAGTCGGAGCACATTCATGGCAGTTTCGTCCTTCACAGGAGAGTTGATGGGGTCCAGGCTGGTCTCCACTCGACTGGTTTCTTCTTCGAAGTTTTGACAGAATTCTGAAAACACAGCTCAGACTCAAAATAACAATCATACGATGAGCCGGTGATAGCAAGACAGTCGGGTAAAAGAGATTACCTTCAAGCATGAGAAACAGCTTCTTGGCGAGCCCTCCAAGATAAATCTCCAGGTCATTTCGCTTCCCCGCCAGTTGGCCGGCCTTGTCAGACAGAGCAATCTTGTCGTTCTTCAGTCGACTAACTTCCTTGTTGGCCGCATCAAGAGCGACTTTCAGCTTGGCATTTTCATCTTCAAGTTTGTCGACTGAGGCAAGCTTCTCTTCAGCGAGCTTTGTTTTCTCCAAAGCCGCCTTCTGTGCCTCTGCAAGGTCAAGGTCCTTCTTCTTCAAAGTCTCTTCCAGTTTATCTACAAAGCAACAATGAGAACAGAGTTGAGAATGAACAGAAAAACAAAGACAGTCGTCAAAATTCTCACCAGCCATACCTTTTGCTTCATCCTTCGCCTTCTGCAAATTCTCCTGAGCAAGCTTCAAGTCGAGGTTGAGCTGGATCTGCTTGTTCTCTAACTCAGTATAGCGAGCCACAAGCTCGCAAGATTTCTACAAAGAGTTAACCAAAGAAAGACATCAAAGACAGATACAGATCACTTCCGAGTGACTAAGGAAAAATCGTAGCATTTCTAAGACTACAATCGAATCAAAGCATTGACGGTAGTCTCGATTACACACCAGTGGGTGCACTCAGCGTGCCCCCCACTGGTTTTACTAATTTGGTTCACCAACACCAAAAGAGGCAAAAAGGTTATGATTCTAAAACCATGGCTAAGTGTCGTGATCACCATGGTAAAAAAAACAGTTCTTTAGACTATAGTCGATCGCACGCAGATCCACCATAGTCTCGGGGACTACACCGGTGGGTGCACTCAGCGTGCCCCACCGGTTTTACGGTTCCATTCGACTTGGTCCGTCCAGGTCGAGAGAAGAAGTTCACAGTATAAAGACTATAGTCGACTGCACGCAGTCCACCATAGTCTCGGGGACTACACCCAGTGGGTGCACTCAGCGTGCCCCCACAAAAACTCAATCGACACACCCACCCAGTGGGTGTACAGATATGGAAATATCCTAACAGAGCAAGCAGTTTCAGGTAGCATATCCTAACAGAGCAAGCAACGATCGACTTACTTGGACATTGCTCTGGAGAGCTGAACTAGCATCATAGGCCGCCTGGCTAGCCTCTCGGACCGCCTTCACTTGCTCCATCATGATCCCTGCTCATGTATAGCCTCCTTAGCAGCACTCACTTGGTCTTCCGGACGTGGTGTATAGCAAAAGCGATGGTGGATCAGCGATCGACGAAGCGGGTCGAGCACTTGTCGCCGTTCAGCAAAAGACACAGATGCCGAGTGGGGTTGCCTCCCTCGAAACCAACGTCTCGTATCGTCACAACTGGAGCAGCCTTGCCAAGCGAGCACCCTCTTGTTTTTCCTCTTCCTCAATGGTGCTTCCTCGTCATCATCGGGGAGATCAATGACATGAGGCGGAACTACAAGAAAGATTCAAAAATAAGCATGGAAATCCAGTCGACTAAGAGCGAAACTACAGAGATCATACCAAGGTTGGAAGTGGCGGCATCTTCCATTTCCTGATCTTCGTGCTTGGCTGAGGTCTCGGAGGTAGCAGCACTGCAGATTTCAAGAATCGGTTGACCAGTCATCAAGTCGACCGAAAGTACACTCATGTTGAATAGGGAAATACAAGTTCTGCTGGTTACCCGGAGATGGTGGGAATGACCATCCGCATTTTGGGCAGGGCCTTTGCCGGCTTTGACGACGTTGCTCGAGGTTGCTTCGGCGGTTTCTCAGTCGGCGCAGGGGAAGTTGTCCGAGGTCGCTTCGATCGTCCATTAAGCATAACAGCTTTACCACGCCCGGCCGCCGGGTCATGCGTCATCTTGGACCTTCCTTCCGAGCAGGGAGGATCGACGTCTTCCTCCTCTTCCTCCTTCTCCTTCTCTTCATCAGAGCTGTCGTCCCCCTCATCCTCCTCACCGTTGGACTCCCATTCTTCCTGTCTTTCACCTCCGCTTCCTTCTTCTTCTTCGACTGGTTCCTGCGCCCCGTTGGGCATCGAGTACATCTCAGTGGTGACCTAGAAGACAAAAAAACAAGGTAAAAGTCAGTCGACGAATTGACATCTAAACAGAATGAATGCAGCTGAATCACAGTCGGAGATAAGTGGTTATACCTTGTCCACTTCATAAGTCTGGTCGAGTGGTGGAATCTTCCTAGCTCCGCGAGGGTTATCTTTGTTTCCTATGATGGCAGTCATCCACTTCTCCAGCGTGGCGTCGTCGACCTCCTCTGGATGGATCCGAGTGGTATTATCCGTACCGGAGTAAATCCACATCGGATGGCCTCGGTATTGGAGTGGCTGGATACGACGTCGGAGGAAAACCTCCAGGAGATCCATGCCGGTCACCCCGTCGTGAATGAGCTGGACTACGCGTTCCATCAACAGTTTTACTTGGGCCTTCTCCTCTGGTAGCACCTTCAGGGAAGATGGCTTGTTCACTTGACTCATGGAGAAAGGAGGGAGTCCAGTCGACTGCCCCGGCGTCTGCTGGTCTTGGCAGTAAAACCAGGTCGACTGCCACCCTCTAACCGAGTCGGGGAGAGTCATAGCCGGAAAAGCGCTCTTCCCCCTCATCTGGACCCCGAGTCCCCCACACATCTGGATTACTTGGGTTCTCTCATCATTCGGGTTCGTTTTCTTCACCGTCTGAGAGCGACAGGTGAATATGTGCTTGAAGAGGCCCCAGTGCGGCCGACAGCCCAAGAAGTTTTCACATAACGAAATGAAAGCAGCAAGGTAGACAATGGAGTTGGGAGTGAAATGGTGGAGTTGCGCTCCAAAAAAGTTCAGAAACCCCCGGAAAAAAGGATTCGGCGGCAGAGAAAATCCCCGATCTACGTGAGTCGCTAGGAGAACGCACTCACCCTCTTCAGGCTGCGGTTGCCACTCCGTTCCCGGAAGCCTCGCCGACCCATGGGGGATCAGTCCCTCATTGGCCAGATCGGTGAGGTCCTTCTCGGTGATGGTCGAGCTGATCCAGTCTCCCTGGACCCAACCTTGCGGCAGTTTGGACCGCGAAGAAGATCGACCCCGACTGGGCGCTCTCCCCTTAGCCTTCGCCGCCGCCTTCTTCACCCGTTCCAAGGCTGCGGTCTTCTCCTTCACCATGGTCGCCGGCGAAGCAGGTACTGAGCTGTGGTGCTGAGCAGGCTAAGAGCGCAACAAGAAGGTTTGGAGGCGGAGAGAGGGGAAGATTGAGGTCGCACTTTTCAAACTACCCCGTCCGATGCTTTATAAGGGGCCGCTTCCGAGTGGCTGACCGGTAGGCCCAGGCAATCCCGTCAAATCCCGCAACAGGCGCGCATGCGATACGTGGCGAAAAAGGCGGCGCGAAGATCGAGGCGTCATCGTCTCATCCCATCCGAGTGCATGAGTTTTCCCGCTTCAGCGCTTCCCAAAATTCAGATCCACGAAATCCGCTAACCGCGGAGCAACTTTGTCGAGATAGCAGATTTCCTCCGATCCGTCGCTCGAAATCCTCAAGTTCACAAAGTTCACTCGACAAATGTGAAGAATGGATCAAAGCGATGAAGAGAAGTTGATGCCATCACTAAAAGGTCGTTGATCGAGTAAGACACACTGCAACACGAAGAACAGGCCGGAGAGATTATCAACTCCTTCCTCACTCAAACCTCGATCCATTCGGGGCTAATGATGAAGTCATGTACCTAGGGTAGGGTCATAGACCTGCCCAAAGGTACCCTCCACAAGGACACTTTCATGAAAGAAGCGGCCTTCCAATCGACCTGGTAGGTTTCCACTCGATGATTCAAAGACACTTTCGACGCGAAGACCCACTTGACCACCAGGAGTCCAAGAGCCACTCGGTGTCCAAACGGTCTCAGAGTTAAATAGTCATTATGATCATAATGATACTTTATGTAAGCGTTACCATGCGCCTAGCCTTAACGCATACCTTAAACCCTCTCGCCTTTCGTGGGCTGGCTGGGGTCTGGCGCACTCTATATAAGCCACCCTCCACGGGTAGAAGGGTTCGCACCCTAAACACATACGCATATAATCCAGTCGACCGCCTCCGGGCTCCGAGACGTAGGGCTGTTACTTCCTCCGAGAAGGGCCTGAACTCGTAAATCCCTTGCATATACAACTACTCCATAGCTAGGATCTTGCCTCTCCATACCTACCCCCCATTCTACTGTCAGACTTAGAACCACGACAGGCAGGGCCAAGCCAGTCGACGTGGGAGCGGACCATCGTGTCGGCGAGCTAGACCGAGCTCAAGGCGCGGCCTTCGCCCAAACCGCGGAGTGGCAACAGGAGCCGACCCGTTCTTCGTCCCGGTGGAGTGGGTGAAACTGGGCGCGGAGCAGCAATAGGAGTCGGCCCATTCTTCGAGTGTGGTGGGCGATGGAGGTGACCGCGTCGCAGGTCCCGAAGCTGGTGATGGGGCGGCGGAGGTGACCGCGCTACAGGTCCCAGAGCCGGTGACGGCAGAGGGGGTCGGGCCGACCAGCTCATCGCGCCATCCCGAGCCCCGGGGTCCGACCAGCTCGGCGGTGGAGACGCCGCGTCGTCCCAAGCCCCGGGGTCCGGGTAGCAATGACCTGGCCTTGGTCGTATCATGGGCACAACGGAGCTCTGCGCCCAGTGCTCCGGACGCGCCGGCGTCGTAAGGTGGCGGGGCCAAGCCAGTCAGTTGGCGTGGGAGCGGACCATCGTGTCGGCGAGCAAGACCGAGATCAAGGCGCGGCCTTCGCCCAAACCACGGAGTGACAATAGGAGCCGACCCGTTCTTCGTCCTGGTAGAGTGGGTGAAACTGGGTGCGGAGTGGCAGGAGTCGGCCCGTTCTTCGAGTGTGGTGGGCGACGGAGGAGACCGCGCCACAGGTCCCGGAGCCGGTGACGGCAGAGGGGGTCGGGCCGACCAGCTCATCGCACCATCCCGAGCCCCGGGGTCTGACCAGCTCGGCGGTGGAGACGCCGCATCGTCCAAGCCCCGGGATCCGGGTAGCAATGACCCGGCCTTGGTCGTTTCATGGGCACAACGGAACTCTGCGCCCAACCATACCAAATTTTCACTAGTGAAAACTTGTTGTGGTTGTCATTTCGTAACGTAAGTAGTGAAAAACTGATGTGGTTGTCATTTTGTAACATAAGTATTGAAACTTAGTTGTGGTTGTCATTTCGTAACATAAGATGAAAAGATGTCATTTCACCATGTCTCTGAACTGACTCGGGTTAAGCAGCGCTGCAAGTCTATGTCCAGCACGAGCTCATCGCAAGCAATGCTCAGTAGTGAAAAACAACCTTAGTAGTGAAAACCTGCAGTGGTTATCGGGATTAGTTTTAGACCTAAATAATTGTTATTTGGTGTCAATGTTGAGCATGAACATTATATCTGGATCTTGTTTAGTGTGAGACAGTTATTCATTTAAATCAGAGAATAATGGACACAGGGAGACCAGTGCCGCAAAGGACCACGTCGAAAGAGGTTGGGTATTCATCCAGGGAACCGCCGGCGGCGGAGATGTCAGTCATGGTCAGCAGCGTATCTCAAAATCAGGTGGAGACGGAAAATTCACAAGATCTAGTGCATGGAAGAAAGCATGCGTGCCCACATGCGCATTCACGCAAATACCTTGGAGGCACAGCTCAGTGGCAAGATCGTACTACTTGTGGTCATCCCAACATCGCCACCCTTCGTCATATTCTTCGGAGTTTTTCATACCTCATGGGGAGTTCCTCGCCGGATCAAGCACCGCCATCCTCCCTAGCTATTGGGATTTCTTAAGCCCGCTGCTTCTCTTTTCAGGTGACCCGACACGACGCGACTGAGCAGGATGCCGGACAGGAGAGGCACGGCCGTGTTGGACGACCTGCCCGACGACATCATCATCGGCAAGATCCTCATCTTGCTGCCACTCAAGGACATCGCTGAGCATCACATAAGAACTACTACCTCTGGAATCTGAATGTACACTGCTATGTATGTTGCAGGTAACGAACTCTTCTACAACAGAAAATATCAGGAAGCAGCCCGAGTAGTCCGCTCGTCTCACACTCTGTGCAGCAAACAGCTAGAATAGGCCAGTAGAAAAGGCATGAGCTGTCAATTCAAGTAGTCAGGCAATGACTTCCTTTTGACTCGAATAGGAAATTGCACAAATATTCATAAATTTTGCACAGAACATCCGATTGCCTCAAACTCGCCTCATACTCGGGCCGCCCGGTCACTGTCCGGTAAAATTTGCTTCTATTCACATTTAACATTATTACTAAAAACAGGCTCAAGTGAGACCTAATGGACGGTTTGTAAGTTTGTAATTTTTTTGACGTTTTTAAAATTAGCCCAAACTTATTTTACATGGTGGCATGCATGTTTATGTGCTGGCCACACGAAGAGCCCGTTCCCCCTCTTCCACCAATGTGAAAACTCGAAAATCTACACGCCATTAAACGCGACGTGGGGAGGCTGTTTGGCCGCGGGAATGCTAGTGGTGGGTAGTGGGGATGCTATATAACTCCCTCCTCTCAACTACGCCTTCCCACTAATGCAGAACCGGCCTATAGTGCCGGTTCGTAACGGCCTTTAGTGCCGGTTCGCCAACCGGCACTAAAGAGTGGGGACTAAAGGCCCCTCCCCCCTTTAGTACCGATTCGTCACGAACCGGCGCTAAAGAGCCACCACGTGGCACGAGCCAGGCCCGGGTGCGTGTAGGACATTAGTATCGGTTGGTAACACCAACCGGTACTAAATGTTTGGGTGTTTTTCTTAATTTTTGCTTTAATTTTGTGTTTTTAATTTGGCTTTATTTTCCATTTCATTCTTTTTTGTTTGCTGATATTTCACGATACTACAAATTGTACATGTTATGCATATATATAAATAGATTTTCTCGACGTAGAACATATATATATATATATATATATATATATATATATATATATATATATATATATATATATATATATATATATATATATATATATATATATATATATATAATATATATCATCGAATGTCTCACAGCCAACACCATTAACTATTCACACATACACATGTATATACATATAAAATTTCTCCTACATGTTGTCTTGGTGCCTTGGAGCATGCACGATGACAAGTGGTTCATGGGGCGATAGCGGTAATAGTATTCTCCTTTGGGATCTATGACCTGGTCGAGCAAAAATCCAGCTATTTCTCTTGAAGTGCTAGTATGCGCTCCTCGGTAGGAGCTATCCCGCACCTCTCTCGAACTGTTAAGAAGGAGATCAATATGCATGTGTATTAGTTGTGTTACAAGATATCGATAATGGTGTGAATAGAGTTCTGACAACGTACCCATTCCTGTCTTTGAGATCTGCAACTTTCAGACGCCATCATGCGAATGTTCTCGCAAACATAGAATGCACACATATCATTCCCCGGCGTCTGCTTCAGGGCCTTTACGAGAATGGAATTGAATCAGATAATGATTAATCAAGCATGATAATTAATTAATGGTATTGAAACAAGAATTAAAGAGATGGCTAGCTAGCTAGTACTACTTAGTTACTTACCCTTGGTCGATGCCAAAACAACTTTTTTGGCCAATTGCCTGGAGTCACCTTGATGAACTTTGCCCAAGCCCTGCCCGTCGGCAAAGAAAATCAATAAAGGGGTTATTAAATAGTTCATATCAGGAAATGACGAACTAATAATAGGCCGAGATATAGTTAATAATGATTGAAATTACCTGTTGACTATCCCCTTCATGATGGTGTAGTCTTTATCTTCTTTAAGTAGCGAGTCGAGTACTTCAACTGTTGTTTTGTCAACTTTAATGACTAACAAGATCCGATTGAAACTGCATGCGCTTATCGCTTGCATGTCTTAATTAAGCGGGCATGTGCATAAAATTAATCAACTATATATCGTAAACCGTATACACTTAGTTATTAACATCTAGCTAGCTAGTAAGCAAAAATAGAATTTGTATTAACTCATGAGAAGTTGTAAGGAAGTAGTATATCTTCATTGGTATTGAGGCACTTCAAGAACTCTAGCATGCTTTCCTCTACACCTGCTTTAGAAGTTGCAAGATTCCATGTGTACTCATTAATGGTATTTGGGTCAATGAACCCAATGCCATAGCGCCCAGATTTTTCATTTCATACATCTTCATCCTGCATATAATACCACGTAAAAGAATATATAGTGAGGATAATTACATGTAATGATTGATCAAAATTACGAAAGAAATCACTTACAAACAATAGCAATCGAGAGATTTGTCGAAAAGGCCTTGATTGTATAACTGAAATAGTTCTGAATACTCGACGCACAGAGCTTTCTCATGGTAGTAATGCTCCTTCTTGACATTCACCATGAGGGACGCTCGGTTGGAAATCTTGATAATGTTCATGTACCATTGGTGCAATTCATACATTCTCGTTGGGAGGTTCTTGACCTTGTCTGGCTCGACCAAAGGTTTGCCCCGGGCATATTCCATTTTATTTCCTCCTCTCTAAGCGGAGACATGGGCTCAATTTCAAGGAGTTGTCCAACAGAGATCTTGAGCATTTCAGCCTGCATTATATGCTCCTCCGTTATTACCACATCGCCTAGCTGGGGAACTTTAACGATTTGCCCACAATAATATTGGGTGCTGCGGCCTCCTCTCATGTGTTGTTGGCACAACAAGCGGGGGTCGATTATGCCGCTTGTTCTCCTAGCGGGGAACGGTTTTCCCGCATTTTTGCCCGCGCTTGTTGGCTCGAGCTCGAGCTCGCTTCCTTCTTTAGCCGTTCTCGATGTAGTTTCCTGATTTGGCGCTCATAGTCCGAGTAACAGGGCTTGGGAGCTGGTTCTCTAGCCATATGAATGAAGTGGTCAATTACTTTCTCAGGCACTTTCTCCTTTGGCGGCGGTGCCGGTTTCGGTCCAAAATGGGCGTCCACTTGGGCCTGCACTATGGCAGCATTTTGCTCCTTAGTCATGCCGTAAGGCCTCTGAGGAAGAGGAGCGAGGCTTGGACCATATTTATATCGCTTGTCTCCGCCTGTACTTCCTGAACTACCTCGACTTGTACCGCTACGCACCATAGATGCGACATGTCTCTTCTGCGATTGCTGAGACGGCGGAGACGGCTGACGTGGCTGAGTTGGACCAGGAGAAGTGGCCTGACGATGTGCCGGACTTGAAGCAGGAGGTGTGGCCTGACACGGTGCCGGACTTGAAACCGGAGAAGTGGCATGACGATGTGCCGGACTTGAAACCGGAGGAGTCAGCTCACGCGTTCGGGGACTTGGAGGAGGTGGCGGACTTCAAGGAGGAGTCGGCTCACGCGTTCGTGGACTTGAGGAGCGGAGTCTGCTGACTTCGATGGCGGAGTCGGCAGACGACGCTGTGCCGTGGACTTCAAAGATGATGCAATCCTTTCTCCATAGGATGATATGATGTATGGCCTCTCCTAGTGTGCGCTCGTCTTCACCTCCAGGAATGTCAAGATGTAGCCCCGAATATGGGTCCACCACTTCATCAACCATGACACAAGCATAGCCCTCTGGAATCGGGATGCAATGGAAGGTTGCTTCGGGGGTAACTGGAAAAGCAACGCCGTCCGCCACCTTCATGGATATGTTCTTCATTTTGGAGTGTAGCTCACAGTTAGTGTTCTCTATGATGTCATCCACAAGGTATGTAATCCAGCAGTGTGTCGCCCGGGGCAGAACCAGCGCTGCTTCTCGGCATGGATGGGACGGTGCTATCCAATGCTGGACGATCATCCGCTTGCTGCTGCCGCTGCTGAGACCCCCTTTCCTGGCTAAGTGAGTCGATCTGCTCTGCTGCTGCTGGAATTTGAGTGCCAAGTCCGCGTGCCTTGCTTCTAGGCCTTGAAGGCGTTCAAGCCCCGCTTCCTCTGCTCCTCCTCCAGCTTCCTTTTCTTCTCCTCCTCCATCTTCCTTCTTGCACGGGTCCTGAGTCCTCGCTCCATTCTCGAAAGCCCTCATACCAGGGAATAACGCCTTGCCTCGTGTTCTTCCCTGTGTTCAGATTTCCTAGGCGCCAGAAGCTCGCTGTTCTCTCTGTTGGGCGTGAACACCCCTTTCGAGCTTCTTCTATTGTCCAATTATCTTTTGTTCGCCTCCTTTTAGACTTGCCTTCTTCAAACTAGGCCTGTCTTGGTCCAACGCCCCCATGCGCATAGAACCAAGTTCGCACTGGGGCCAGCTCTTAGTAACCGGAGTGACCCTGCATCCTCCATCTCTTGCTCGACTTATCCCACTTAGGCATTCCCACCACAGAGCCACCGGACCCAGCCTATGGAATCTGCGTCTTTTTATGGCATTTGCCTTGTTTTTATCGACTGCCTTAGCTAATTCTGAATCCTTGAAGGTCACGAAATCGTCCCAGTGTTCTCTTTGCTTCTCCAGTGTTCCCGTGAATTCTGGGGTCTTCCTTTCTGCAGCGAGGTAGTTGGCCCATACAGTCTTCTTGTGGGTGTTGAATGCAATTGCCATCTTCTTAAGAGCAGCGCCCTTGACTTTCTCCACATCTGCTTCAGTGAAATGATCTGGTAGGGTGAAATGTTCCATCAGAGATTTCCAAAGGACTTTTTTGGCTTTGTCGTCGACCCAAGTAACACCTGGACGTTTAGTCTTTGGCTCTTTCCGTTCTTGAATGGAGATCGGGAGTTTGTCCTTCACAAGAACTCCGCACTGACGAGTCCACTTGTTCGCAATGTTCTTAGGCGTGAGGGGTTCACCACTAGGTTTGATGGATTCGATGTTGTACTTTACACCATCCTTCAACAATCTGTCTGGGCCTTGCTTTGTCCTACTGTCTGTAGAAGCAGATTTGCTCGATCTAGAGGGCTGAAAGAAGAATGATCGAATCGTTAATATATCTTCAATAAAAAAACATGTGATGATCACCATGATGCCTGCTTATATAAATATACCTCGCCGGTAGTCTTTGTTATTTGAAGATCAGCATTGTCTGTGTCATCACAAACATTGTATGTGTCATCATAATCATAATCATGTTGGGGAACGTAGTAATTTCAAAAAAATTCCTACGCACACGCAAGACCATGGTGATGGCATAGCAACGAGAGGGGAGAGTGTCTGTCCACCTCGTAGACCGTAAGCGGAAGCGTTATAACAACGCGGTTGATGTAGTCGTACGTCTTCACGATCCGACCGATCCAAGTACCGAACGTCGGCACCCCGAGTTCAGCACACGCTCAGCTCGATGACGATCCCCGGCTCCGATCCAGCAAAGCGTCGGGATGAGTTCCACAAGACGACGGCGGCAGGACGATGATGATGCTCCACCGGCGAGGGCTTCGCCTAAGCTCCGCGACGATATGACCGAGGTGGAATATGGTGGAGGGGGCACCGCTGCGGCTAAGAACGATCACGTAGATCAACTTGTGTGTCATGGGGTGCCCCATGCCCCGTATATAAAGGAGCAAGGGGTGCGGCCGCCCTAGGGAGCGCGCCGAGGAGTCCTACTCCCACCGAGTAGGACTCCCCCTTTCCTAGTTGGATTAGGTTTGGGGAGGGGAAGAGGGAAGGGCGCCCCACCCTCTCCTTGTCCTATTCGGACTAGAGGGGGGGGCGCGCGCCTGCCCCCGCCGCCCTCCTCTTCTCCCTTATGGCCCATCAAGGCCCATTGACCCCGGGGTTCCGTAACCCCGGTGTTCCTAAAATCCTGTTTTCATCCGAACCTTTCAAGTCCAAACATAGGCTTCCAATATATCAATCTTTATGTCTCGACCATTTCGAGACTCCTAGTCATGTCCGTGATCACATCCGGACTCAACAACCTTCGTACATCAAAACTTATAAACTCATAATAAACTGTCATCGAACGTTAAGCGTGCGGACCCTACGGGTTCGAGAACTATGTAGACATGACCTAGAACCATTCTCGGTCAATAACCAATAGCGGAACCTGGATGCCCATATTGGTTCCTACATATTCTACGAAGATCTTTATCGGTCAAACCGCATAACGACATACGTTGTTCCCTTTGTCATCGGTATGTTACTTGCCCGAGATTTGATCTTCGGTATCCAATACCTAGTTCAATCTCGCTACGGCAAGTCTCTTTACTCGTTACGTAATGCATCATTCCGTAACTAACTCATTAGCTACATTGCTTGCAAGGCTTATAGTGATGTGCATTACCGAGAGGGCCCAGAGATACCTCTCCGACAATCGGAGTGACAAAACCTAATCTCAAATACGCCAACCCAACATGTACCTTTGGAGACACCTGTAGTACTCCTTTATAATCACCCGATTCGTTGTGACGTTTGGTAGCACCAAAGTGTTCCTCCGTAAACGGAGTTGCATAATCTCATAGTTACAGAACATGTATAAGTCATGAAGAAAGCAATAGCAACATACTAAACGATCAAGTGCTAGGCTAACGGAATGGGTCAAGTCAATCACATCATTCTCCTAATGATGTGATCCCGTTAATCAAATGACAACTCATGTCTATGGCTAGGAAACTTAACCATCTTTGATTCAACGAGCTAGTCAAGTAGAGGCATACTAGTGACACTATGTTTGTCTATGTATTCACACATGTATTATGTTTCCGGTTAATACAATTATAGCATGAATAATAAACATTTATCATGAAATAAGGAAATAAATAATAACTTTATTATTGCCTCTAGGGCATATTTCCTTCAGTCTCCCACTTGCACTAGAGTCAATAATCTAGTTCACATCATCATGTGATTCAACACTAATATTCACATCTGTATGTGATTAACACCCATAGTTCACATCGTCATGTGACCAGCACCCAAAGGGTTTACTAGAGTTAATAATCTAGTTCACATCGCTATGTGATTAACACCCAAAGAGTACTAAGGTATGATCATGTTTTGCTCGTGAGAGAAGTTTAGTCAACGGTCTTACATCACATTCAGAGCCGTATGTATTTTGCAAATATTCTATGTCTACAATGCTCATGCGGAGTTACTCTAGCTAATTGCTCCCACTTTCAATATGTATCCAGATTGAGACCTAGAGTCATCTGGATCAGTGTAAAAAGCTTGCATCGATGTAACTCTTTACGAGGGCTCTTTTATCACCTCCATAATCGAGAAATATTTCCTTAGTCCTCACTAAGGATGTTCTTGACCAATGTCCATGATCTACTCCTAGATCACTATTGTACTCCTTGCCAAATTCAGATCAAGGTATACAATAGGTCCGTACATAGCATAGCATACTTTATAGAACCTATGATGAGGCATAGGGAATGACTTTCATTCTCTTTCTATCTTCTGCCGTGGTCGGGTTTTGAGTCTTACTCAATCTCACACTTTGTAACACAGCAAGAACTCTTTCTTTGATCTGCTCCATTTTGAACTACTTCAAAATCTTGTCAAGGTATGTATTCATTGAAAAACTTATCAAGCGCCTTGATCTATCTCTATAGATCTTGATGCTCAATATGTAAGCAGCTTCACCGAGGTCTTTCTTTGAAAAACTCCTTTCAAATACTCCTTTATGCTTTGCGAATAATTCTACATTATTTCCGATCAACAATATGACATTCACATATACTTATCGAAATGTTGTAGTGCTCCCACTCACTTTCTTGTAAATACAGGCTTCTCCAAAAGTCTGATAAAACCATATGCTTTGATCACACTATCAAAGCGCTTATTCCAACTCCGAGATGCTTGCACCAGTCCATAGATGGATCATTTGAAGCTTGCACATTTTGTTAGCTCCTTTAGGATTGAAAAACCTTCTGGTTGCATCATATACAACTCTTCTTTAATAAATCCATTAAAGAATGTAGTTTTGACATCCATTTGCCAGATTTCATAAAATGTGGCAATTGCTAACATGATTTGGACAGACTTAAGCATCGCTACAGTTGAGAAAATCTCATTGTAGTCAACACTTTGAATTTGTCGAAAACCTTTTTGCGACAAGTCGAGCTTTGTAGATAGTAACACTACTATCAGCATCTGTCTTCCTCTTGAAGATCCATTTATTTGACATGGCTTGCTGATCATCGAGCAAGTCAATCAAAGTCCATACTTTGTTCTCATACATGGATCCTATCTCAGATTTCATGGCCTCAAGCCATTTCGTGGAATCTGGGCTCATCATCGCTTCCTCATAGTTCGTAGGTTCATCATGGTCTAGTAACATGACTTCCAGAACATGATTACCGTACCACTCAGTGCGGATCTTACTCGAAGACCTACGAGGTTTGGTAGCAACTTGATCTGAAGTTTCATGATCATCATCATTAACTTCCCCACTAATTGGTGTAGGAATCACTGGAACTGATTTCTGTGATAAACTACTTTCCAATAAGGGAGAAGGTACAAAATACCTTATCAAGCTCTTACTTTCCTACCACTCACTTCTTTCGAGAGAAACTTCTTCTCTAGAAAGGATCCACCTTAGCAACGAATAACTTGCCTTTGGATCTGTGATAGAAGGTGTACCCAATAGTTACCTTTGGGTATTCTATGAAGACGCACTTCTCCGATTTGGGTTCGAGCTTTATCAGGTGAAAACTTTTTCACATAAGCATCACAACTCCAAACTTTAAGAAACGACAGCTTAGGTTTACTGTTAAACCATAGTTCATACGGTGTCGCCTCAACGGATTTAGATGGTTCCCTATTAAACGTGAATGCAGCTGTCTCTAATGCATAACCCCAAAACGATAGTGGTAAACCTATAAGAGACATCATAGATCGCACCATATCCAATAAAGTGCGGTTACGACTTTCAGACACACCATTATGCTGTGGTGTTCCATATGGCGTGAGTTGCGAAACTATTTCACATTGTTTCAAATAAAGACCAAACTCGTAACTCAAATATTCATCTCCACGATCAGATCGCAGAAACTTTATTTTCTTGTTACGATGATTTTCCACTTCACTCTGAAATTCTTTGAACTTTTCAATTATTTCAGACTTATGTTTCATCAAGTAGATATACCCATATCTGCTCAAATCATTTTGTGAAGGTCAGAAAATAACGATACTTGCCACGAGCATCAACACTCATTGGATCACATACATCAAGATGTATTATTTCCAATAAGTCAAGAGCTTGTTCCATTGTTCCGAGAACGGAGTTTTAGTCATCTTGCCCAAAAGGCACGGTTCGCAAGCATCAAATGATTCATAATCAAGTGATTCCAAAAGTCCATCAACATGGAGTTTCTTCATGCGCTTTACACCAATATGACCTAAACGGCAGTGCCACAAATAAGTTGCACTATCATTATTAACTTTGCATCTTTTGGTTTCAATATTATGAATATGTGTATCACTATGATCGAGATCCAATGAACCATTTTCATTGGGTGTGTAACCATATAAGGTTTTATTCATGTAAATGAACAACAATTTATTCTCTTACTTAAATGAATAACCGTATTGCAATAAACATGATCAAATCATATTCATGCTCAACACCAAATAACACTTATTTAGGTTTCACACTAATCCCGAAAGTATAGGGAGTGTGCGATGATGATCATATCAATCTTGGAACTACTTCCAACTCTCATCGTCACTTCACCCTTAACTAGTCTCTGCTCATTCTGCAACTCCGCTTTGAGTTACTAATCTTAGCAACCGAACTAGTACCAAATACTTGAGGGGTTGCTATGAACACTAGTAAAGTACACGCCAATAACATGTATATCAAATATACCTTTGTTTACTTTGCCATCCTTTCTTATCCACCAAATACTTGGGGTAGTTCCGCTTCAAGTGACCAATCCCTTTGCAGTAGAAGCACTTAGTCTCAGGCTTAGGACCAGACTTGGGTTTCTTCACTTGAGCAGCAACTTGCTTGCCGTTCTTCTTGAAGTTCCCCTTCTTCCTTTTGCCCTTTCGTTGAAACTAGTGGTCTTGTCTACCATCAACACTTGATGTTTTTCTTGATTTCTACCTCCGTCGATTTTAGCATCACGAAGAGCTTGGGAATTACTTTTGTCATCCCTTGCATATTATAGTTCATCACGAAGTTCTACTAACTTGGTGATGGTGACTAGAGAATTCTGTCAATCACTATCTTATCTGGAAGATTAACTCCCACTTGATTCAAGCAATTGAAGTACCTGACAATCTGAGCACATGCTCACTAGTTGAGCGATTCTCCTCCATCTTTTAGCTATAGAACTTGTTGGAGACTTCATATCTCTCAACTCGGTATTTGCTTGAAATATTAACTTCAACTCCTGGAACATCTCATATGGTCCATGACGCTCAAAACGCCTTTGAAGTCCCGATTCTAAGCCGTCAAGTATGGTGCACTAAACTATCAAGTAGTCATCATATTGAGCTAGCCAAACGCTCATAACGCCTGCATTTGCTCCTGCAATAGGTCTGCTACCTAGCGGTGCATTAAGGACATAATTCTTCCGTGCAGCAATGAGGATAATCCTCGATCACGGATCCAATCCGCATCATTGCTACTAACATTTTTCAATACAATTTTCTAGGAACACATATAAAACATAGGAAGCAAAAAACATAGGGAAGCAACGACGAGCAATTGATCTACAACATAATTTGCAAAATACTACCAGGACTAAGTTCATGATAAATTAAAGTTCAATTAATCATATTACTTAAGAACTCCCACTTAGATAGACATCCTCTAATCTTCTAAGTGATTACGTGATCCATATTAACTACACCATGTCCGATCATCACGTGAGATGGAGTAGTTTCAATGGTGAACATCACTATGTTGATCATATCTACTATATGATTCACGTCACCTTCGGTCTCCGTGTTTCGAGGCCATATCTGTTATATGCTAGGCTCGCCAAGTTTAACTCGAGTATTCTGCGTGTGCAACTGTTTTGCACCCGTTGTATTTGAACGTAGAGCCTATCACACCCGATCATCACGTGGTGTCTCAAAGACGAAGAATTTTTGCAACGGTGCATACTCAGGGAGAACACTTCTTGATAATTTTAGTGAGAGATCATCTTATAATGCTACCGTCAATCAAAGCAAGATAAGATGCATAAAGGATAAACATCACATGCAATCAATATAAGTTATATGACATGGTCATCATCATCTTGTGCTTGTGATCTCCATCACCGAAGCACCGTCATGATCACCATCGTCACCGGCGCGACACCTTGATCTCCATCGTAGCATCGTTGTCGTCTCGCCAACTATTGCTTCTACGACTATCGCTACTCCTTAGTGATAAAGTAAAGCAATTACATGGCGTTGCATTTCATACAATAAAGCGACAACCATATGGCTCCTCGCCATTGCCGATAACTCGGTTACAAAACATGATCATCTCATACAATAAAATATAGCATCACGCCTTGACCACATCACATCACAACATGCCCTGCAAAAACAAGTTAGACGTCCTCTACTTTGTTGTTGCAAGTTTTACGTGGCTGCTACGGGCTGAGCGAGAACCGTTCTTACCTCGCATCAAAACCACAACGATAGTTTGTCAAGTTGGTGCTGTTTTAACCTTCGCAAGGACCGGGCGTAGCCACACTCGGTTCAACTAAAGTGAGAGAAACAGACACCCGCCGTCACCTTTAAGCAACTAGTGCTCGAGCGGTGAAACCAGTCTCGCGTAAGCGTCTGGCGTAATGTCGGTCCGGCCGCTTCATCTCACAATACCGCCAACCAAAGTATGACATGCTGGTAAGCAGATGACTTATATCGCCCACAACTCACTTGTGTTCTACTCGTGCATACGACATCAACGATAAAACCAGGCTCGATACCATTTGTTGGGGAACGTAGTAATTTCAAAAAATTCCTACGCACGCGCAAGACCATGGTGATGGCATAGCAACGAGAGGGAGAGTGTCTATCCACGCACCCTCGTGAGACCGTGGCGGAAGCGTTATAACAACGCTGTTGATGTAGTCGACGTCTTCACGATCCGGCCGATCCAAGTACCGAACGTCGGCACCCCGAGTTCAGCACACGTTCAGCTCGATGACGATCCCCGGCTCCGATCCAGCGGCGTCGGGGATGAGTTCCGTCAGCACGACGGCATGGTGACGATGATGATGCTCCACCGGTGCAGGGCTTCGCCTAAGCTCCGCGACGATATGACCGAGGTGGAATATGGTGGAGGGGGCACCGCACACGGCTAAGAACGATCCGTAGATCAACTTGTGTGTCATGGGTGCCCCCTGCCCCGTATATAAAGGAGCAAGGGGGTGCGGCCGGCCCTCGGGGCGGCTGGAGGAGTCCTACTCCCATCGGAGTAGGACTCCCCCTTCCTAGTTGGATTAGGTTTGGGGAGGGGAAGAGGGAAGGGGCGCCGCCTCTCCTTGTCCTATTCGGACTAGAGGGGAGGGGGCGCTGCCCCTGGCCGCCCTCCTCTTCTCCCTTATGGCCCATCAAGGCCCATTGACCCCGGGGTTCCGTAACCCCGGTGTTCCAAAAAATCCTGTTTTCATCCGAACCTTTCCAAGTCCAAACATAGGCTTCCAATATATCAATCTTTATGTCTCGACCATTTCGAGACTCCTCGTCATGTCCGTGATCACATCCGGGACTCGAACAACCTTCGTACATCAAAACTTATAAACTCATAATAAACTCATCATCGAACGTTAAGCGTGCGGACCCTATGGGTTCGAGAACTATGTAGACATGACCTAGAACCATTCTCGGTCAATAACCAATAGCGGAACCTGGATGCCCATATTGGTTCCTACATATTCTACAAAGATCTTTATCGGTCAAACCGCATAACGACATACGTTGTTCCCTTTGTCATTGGTATGTTACTTGCCCGAGATTTGATCGTCGGTATCCAATACCTAGTTCAATCTCGTTACCGGCAAGTCTCTTTACTCGTTACGTAATGCATCATTCCGTAACTAACTCATTAGCTACATTGCTTGCAAGGCTTATAGTGATGTGCATTATCGAGAGGGCCCAGAGATACCTCTCCGACAATCGGAGTGACAAAACCTAATCTCGAAATACGCCAACCCAACATGTACCTTTGGAGACACCTGTAGTACTCCTTTATAATCACCCGATTCGTTGTGACGCTTGGTAGCACCCAAAGTGTTCCTCCGGTAAACGGGAGTTGCATAATCTCATAGTTACAGGAACATGTATAAGTCATGAAGAAAGCAATAGCAACATACTAAACGATCAAGTGCTAGGCTAACGGAATGGGTCAAGTCAATCACATCATTCTCCTAATGATGTGATCCCGTTAATCAAATGACAACTCATGTCTATGGCTAGGAAACTTAACCATCTTTGATTCAACGAGCTAGTCAAGTAGAGGCATACTAGTGACACTATGTTTGTCTATGTATTCACACATGTATTATGTTTCCGGTTAATACAATTCTAGCATGAATAATAAACATTTATCATGAAATAAGGAAATAAATAATAACTTTATTATTGCCTCTAGGGCATATTTCCTTCAAATCATAGTTCATGACTTCATCAGCTCGGTCGTCGAGATCGAATATCTTTTCATCACCCTCTCCTGTATTGTTCAGATATTGGGAGCCGTCATCCGCTTCATTCAGATCATCTAGCTCGTGAGGGCTGCGTGTCTTGTCGAACAATTCCTCTTCTCTCTCTCCGGTATTGTCCGCCATAGCTTTTTACTTAACTAATACAGAAGAAATATAAAACAATTTAATTAGTATTCAAATTACAATGCATGGATGCAATCAATAAGGAAAAACTGAATCTTGAATACATCGTCTTAATATATATAATCTCGAATACATCATCGTCTTAATATATATAATCTCTAATACATCGTCTCGGATATTATATATCAAATACATCACTGGCTAGGTACCTAATAAATATCGAGTACTACAGAAGAATCTAGGGCGCCACTCGCGGTCCCTGGGGCGCGGGTGGTGCACACCCAAAGAGAAGGAACCGTCACAGGATCATATCTCCGGTCATCTGCCCAAAGAACCCGCCAAGTAGTGGAGAACCTGACGTCGTCCATAGCAGCCATGTAGCGATGGACGTGCTCATCTTCCTCCTCGACACGGCGACGCACCACCTCCGGCGGGGCCGGCTGCCTCTGCACCGAATGTGGCCCACGCGAACGCCACCAAAGAAGATCAGGGTCGACGACATGACCCGAGGTCGGGTTCCTCACCAAGCGGCGCGCCCCTCTAGGTAGCACCTCCCAGTGCCAGCCCGGTGGAGCCCAGTCCCGGACATGGGTCCTCTGAAGCAGGACGTCGTCGCGAACGGGTCGACGGCGAGGATGCGGGACGGGCATATCGTCGAGAACAAATACTATATGCCCGCAAAAAGTAACATTTTTTAAATGATTGGATTGTGATAACTAAAATTCTATATATATATATGCAAATTCTAACAATTTGACATTAATCTAATTCATCTAACTAAAACTAATTCTAAAATTTCCTGATTATATAACTAACATTTCTATAACAATTCTAATATTTATATAACTAAAAAACAGAAAAATTACTAACATTTCTATAAATATTTCTATAACTAAAAAACAGAAAACGTTTATAACATTTCTATATAACTAACATTTCTAATATTTATATTACTAAAAAACAGAAAAATTGCTAACATTTCTATAAATATTTCTATAACTAAATATTTATATCACTTGTGTGTGTGTAGTGTGTGTGTGTGTGTGTGTGTGTGTGTGTGTGTGTGTGTGTGTGTGTGTGTGTAGTGTGTGTGTGTGGACAACTAGACATGGCGGCCGGGGCGAGCTCACCGGCGAGGCGACGACGGGCGACGGACGGGCGGCGACGACGGGCGGAGGGACGGGCGGCGACGATGGGGCGACGGACGGGCGGCAACGACGGAAGGCGGCGGGCGCCATGACGGGACGGCGGGACGACGGGACGGGACGGGCAGGCGGCAATGTCGACGGGCGGCGACGAGGGAACGGCACGGCCGAGTCGGCGACGAGGGGCAGGGGCGGCGACATCGACGGGGACGGCGTCGATCGGGGCAGGGCTTCGCGACGGATGGAGGAAACAGAGGGAAGAAACAGAGGGAAAGTGAACTTTTTTCAACTGGTGTATATATAGGATGGACCTTTAGTACCGGTTGGAGCCACCAACCGGTACTAAAGGTCTGTTTTGTCCAGGACAAGCGGCGGGAAGCGCACCCCCTTTAGTACCGGGTCGTCGCACCAACCGGTACTAAAGATCCACCCTTTAGTACCGGTTGGAGCCACCACCCGGTACTAAAGGGGGCGCGCTGGCTCCAGGCGGTGCGCAAGTTTAGTCCCACCTTGCTAGCCGAGGGCTACCGACCGGTTTATAAGCCCGGTCATGTAGCTCTCTCGAGCTCCTCTCCCAAGCAGGCCTCTGGGCCTACATGTTCTCTTCGCCTAGTGGGCCTCTTGGGCCTTATGGCCTGCATCCCGCCCAACAAAAGGTTGGGTTCCTAGTCGTATGCAGGCCGCTTTGGCCCAAAGAGGCTAGCTTTTTTATTATCTTAATTTTTTCGCTTTATTTATTTTTGTTTTATTTATTTTTGAGTTGTTTTTGCTGTATTTAGAGTTTATTTGTGAATATTTTTGCTTTAGGTACAAAAATTACAAACTTTCTGTTAGTTCCGTAGTTTTCAAATTTGAATAGTTTAAATTTTGAATTATTTGAAATTTGTGTGAATCACTAGTTTGTGAATAACTTAACTTTGAAAAAGATTTTCAGTGATTCTTTTTCTTATGTTTAATATTAGTGTGTTTTATCATTATGTTCAATTTGGTAATGCTTAGGTTATTTAAAAATGAAATTCCTTTGTAACAGTTGAGTTTTCGCTTGAAACCCCGATACTTGAAGAGATTGTCCATTTTGTACACGAAGTACATCCAGTTTTTGCCGTAACCCTCTCTACTTTTGTTTGCACATAAAATTTCTTCGCTTCAAATGCCAAAAACATAACTACCCTAACTATTACAGAGATTCCTCCGGGTGTGAAACATGAAGAAAGTGATGATATCGAAGCCGATCACATCCTGATCTTTGGGTGTGAAACTTTTTCTTCGCGTGTGTCCCTTTGCGCTGTAGCCATGGAAAATCTTCATCATTTAACTGGATGCTCGGGTCAATATTCACTGTGAATAGAGGAATTTCATCAAACTTTTCATAATCTTCTGACATGTCTGTCTTGTCATCCACTCCCACGATGTTTCTTTTTCCTGAAAGAACTATGTGGTACTTTGGCTCTTCGTATGATCCATTCGCTTCCTTATATTTTCTTTTTCTCGGCCTGGTAGACATGTCTTTCACATAAAAAACCTGCGCTACATCATTGGCTAGGACGAATGGTTCGTCTGCATATGCAAGATTGTTGAGATCCACTATTGTCTTTCCATACTACGGGTCTTCCGTTACCCCGCCTCGTGTCATATTGATCCATTTGCACCGAAACAAAGGGACCTTCAAATCACCTCCATAGTTAAGTTTCCATATGTCCAATATGTAACCATAATATGTTTCCTTTCCCGTGTTGGTTGTTGCATCAAAGCGGACACCACTGTTTTGGTTGGTGCTCTTCTTATCTTGGGCGATCGTGTAAAATGTATTCCCATTTATATGGTACCCTTTGAAAGTCATTATATTCGAAGATGGTAACTGGAACAGCGAGTACAGGTCATCTTGAATATCTCCATCATGTATGGCATGTTTCTGCAACCAATCGGCGGAAGTCCTCGTTTGTTCACGTGTAATCCAAACGTCAGACTTCTCCGGGTGTTTGGAGTGTAGAAAATTCTTGTGTTCCTCCATGTACGGAGCCACAAGGCGGAATTCTGTAGAACTGTGTAGTGTGCTTCAGTGAGAGAATGCCCGTCCATACATATTATTTGATCCTCTCCTAGCGTGCCTTTTCCATCCAGTCTGCCCTTATGCCGCGATTCAGGAACACCAATCGACTTAAGGTCAGGAATAAAGTCAATACAAAACTCAATGACCTCCTCATTTTCATGGCCCTTCGAGATGCTTCCTTCTGGCCTAGCACGGTTATGAACATATTTCTTCAAGACTCCCATGAACCTCTCAAAGGGGAACATATTGTGTAGAAATACAGACCCAAAATGTTAATCTCTTCAAGAAGGTGAACTAGGACGTGCGTCCATGATGTTGAAGAAGGATGGTGGGAACACCAACTCAAACCGACAAGACATTGCACCAAATCATTCTGAACCTTGGTATGATTTCTGGATCGGTTACCTTCTGAGAGATTGCATTGAGGAATGCACATAGCTTCACAATGTCTAATCGAACATTTTCTGGTAGAAGCCTCCTCAATGCAACCGGAAGGAGTTGCGTCATAATCACGTGGCAGTCATGAGACTTTAGGTTCTGGAACTTTTTCTCTGCCATATTTATTATTCCCTTTATATTCGATTTAGAAGCCGACGGTACCTTCATGCCGAAAGCGGGCATTCAAGAAGATTTCCTTCTCTTCTTTGGTAAGAGCGTAGCTGGCCTAACCCTGATGTATGTCATCTTTTCCGTGCATACGTTGCTGGTCCTCCCGTGCCTCTGGTGTATCTTTTGTCTTCCCATACACGCCCAAAAAGCCAAGCAGGGTCACGCAAAGATTCTTCGTCACGTGCATCACGTCGATTGCGGAGCGGACCTCTAGGTCTTTCCAATATGGCAGGTCCCAAAATATAGATTTCTTCTTCCACATGGGTGCGCGTCCGTCAGCGTCCTTCGAAACAGGTTGTCCGCCAGGACCCTTTCCAAAGATTACCTTCAAATCCTTGACCATATCATGTACATCAGCACCAGTACGGTAGCGAGGCTTTGTCCGGTGATCTGCCTCACCTTTGAAATGCTTGCCTTTCTTTCTTACGGGATGCCTTGTCGGAAGAAATTGACGATGTCCCAGGTACACATTCTTCCTACAACTATCCAAATATATACTGTCGGTATCATCCAAACAGTGCGTGCATCCGCGGTATCCCTTGTTTGTCTGTCCTGAAGAGTTACTGAGAGCAGGCCAATCATTGATGGTCACGAACAGCAACACCTTTAGGTCAAATTCTTCCTGTCTGTGCTCATCCCACGCACGTACACCTGTTCCATTCCACAGCTGTAATAGTTCTTCAACTAATGGCCTTAGGTACACATCAATGTCGTTGCCGGGTTGCTTAGGGCCTTGGATGAGCACCGCATCATAATGAACTTCCGCTTCATGCACAACCAAGGAGGAAGGTTATACAAACATAGAGTCACAGCCACGTGCTATGGTTGCTGCTCTGCTCCCCAAAAGGATTAATGCCATCTGCGCTTAGACAAACCATACGCCCTTGGGTCACCCGCAAACTCCTCCCAAGATTTCTCTCGATTTTTCTCCACTGCGAACCGTCGCGGGTACTCTCAACTTTCCGTCTTTCTTACGGTCTTCTGCGTGCCACCGCGACGCTTTCGCATGCTCTTTGTTTTGGAACAACGTTTCAACCGTGGTATTATAGGAGCATACCACATCACCTTGGCAGGAATCTTCTTCCGGGCGCTCTCCTCGACATCACCGTGGTCACCAGAATCGATCTTATAACGCAATGCACCGCATACCGGCAAGCGCTCAAATCCTCGTACTCACCGCGGTAGAGGATGCAATCATTAGGGCATGCATGTATCTTCGCACCTCTAACCCTAGAGGGCGTACAACCTTCTTTGCTTCATACGTACTCTCGGAAATTCGTTGTCCTTTGGAAGCATATTCTTTATCATTACCAACAACTTTCCAAATCCCTTGTCAGATACACCATTCTCTGCCTTCCATTGCAGCAATTCAAGTGTGGTGCCCAACTTTTTTTTATCAGCTTCGCAATTCGAGTACAACAATTTCTTGTGATCCTCTAACATGTGTTGCAACTTCGTCCTCTCCAGATCACTTGCGCAGTTTCTCTTTGCATCGGCAATGGCCCGACCTAGATCATTAGCGGGCTCATCTAATGACTCTTCTTCAGCTTCTTCCCGCATTGCTGGCTCAGCTTCTTCCCCCATTGTTGTGTCATCGTATTCAGGAAACCCATGGCCAGGATAGCCGTCGTCGTCCTCTTCTTCTTCATTGTCTTCCATCATAACCCCTCTTTCTTCGTGCTTGGTCCAAACATTATAGTGGGGCATGAAACCGGACTCAAATAGGTGGACGTGAATGGTTCTTGATGTAGAGTAATTGTGACCATTCTTACAGCCAGCACATGGACAAGGCATAAAACCATCCGCCCGCTTGTTTGCCTCAGCGGCAAGCAGAAAAGTATGCACGCCATTAATGAACTCGGGAGAGCATCGGTCATCATACATCCATTGTCGGCTCATCTTCATTACACAACACCGAATAGACCAAATTAATACAAGTTCATACATAAAGTTCATACATAAAGTTCATATACAGCACTTAACTAAATGCAACATACAAATAACTCTCTAGCTAAAGAATTTAAATGCAACAACAAATGCGATCAAGATCGCAACTAAGGTAACAATTGATCCAACAGCATAATGATACCAAGCCACACTATCAATGGCATATTTTCTAATCTTTCTAATCTTCAACCTCATTTTATCCATCTTGATCTTGTGATCATCTACGACATCGGCAACATGCAACTCCAATTCCATCTTCTCCCCCTCAATTCTTTTCAATTTTTCTTCAAATACTGCTTTCTTTTCAACTAAATTTAACCTCTCGACAATAGGGTCGGTTGGAATTTCCGGTTCACATACCTCCTAGATAAAAATATCTATGTCAACTTGATGGGCATAATTTGTCATAAACACGAAATGCAACAAATAGTTTTAAAAAGAATATACCACATCCGAATCATAACAAGGACGAGGGCCGACGGGACGGATATCAAAACCATGGCACTATGTATAACAAACAACGTACGGGTAAGATAATTATACGAGTAACTATATATCCAAATCACACAAACATCAATTTGGTAATGTAAAACATTCATGAACAAGAGCCTCACCACAAGGTGGTGCCGGCGACGGACGGTCTTGAGCGATCGACGGTGGTTACGACGGAGATTTAGAAGGCACTAAGTAAACCACACCTACATATGCAAACTAAGTGTTACTTTTGACCTCAAATTGCATATAAATCAAATACTAGCAAATTATAATTCCTCCCAAATTAATCACTATACAAAGCATTGCAAGAGCTAATCTAGCAATGAGAGTTGAAAGGACAAAGCTGCTAACCTTTGTGATCATTTGAATGGATGGGGCCTTCAAATCTTGACAAATTTTGGGCAAAATTTGTGAGGAGCTCGAGGAAGAGAGGGAAGAACAGGGAAGTGAGGGAAAGGGATGAACAGAGTGGCTCGGGTGGACGAAGGGTTTATAGTCGTCGACCTTTAGTACCGGTTCGTGCCACTAACCGGTACTAAAGGTGCTGGACGGGCCCTGATCGACAACACCCTGTCACCACTCTCTTTAGTACCGGTTCGTGGCACGAACCGATGCTAAAGGTTAGCCACGAACCGGTACTAATGAGAACGGCCGGCTAGCCGTTGGAACCGGCACTAATGGACACATTAGTGTCGGCTCAAAATCAAAACGGCACTAATGTGTCTCAGATTTGCCCCTTTTTCTACTAGTGTCCACCTCCCCGCTCCCCCTTCCAGCACTCCGGCACAGAGCGAAAAAGATCGCCTAGTCACCCATGGAAGGTCGTGTGGCAGAGCATTTGGGCGGCGAGAGGTACACCGTCAAGGCCCACCCGGGAAGGACGCTCTTCATCAGGTACACCGACGACCCGGCGAAGTCAGCCTCCTACATCGACGACCTCGAGCTATTCTCTGCGGAAGACCTCTACAAGGTGATCGGCCTCGACGTCGAGTTCACCCAGGATCATGGCCGGAAGCAAAAGCAGTACGTCGCCATCCTGCAGCTCTGCGTCCGTGACAACGTCCTCCTCTACCACCACTGCAGGGCGAGCGGCACCTGCGACAAGCTCAAGCAGTTCCTCGGCGACAAGCAGTACACCTTCGCCACCGTCGACACCAGCAACGACAAGAAGGTGCTGGGTAACTCCGGCTTCAAGGTGGGCAACCTCGTCGACATCCAGAAGCAGTACAGTATAATAGGCATGTGGTGGCAAGACACTACTGGTTAAAATGATTTGCTTATGAACCAGGCGCACGTGGCATTACATGTACTCGGTGGCGAAATTCCAAAAAAAAGTAAGATAACATGTAAGATATATTGGGTGCTATAAGTTTTACTGGGTGGCCTAAGCGTTGAATCTAAGCGCATAGGCCTGTGAAATAGAAATGGGAGTGACATCTATGAGATACACAAGAAAATCATCATCAAAGGACTTTGCAGTCCTCTGTCTCTACGAATTAACTAGGGTTCGTTCGATCATAACCTACATTATTCTAAGAACCTATATTTTTTCAACTAGCTAGGGTTTAAAATAAGTACTCTCTAATACCTAGAAAAGGAGGGAGGAGTACCTCTCGGTGAAGGAGGGCCGGCGCGGGGGAGGAGGGCCGGTGCGTGGGAGGGCGGCCGGAGTAGGACGCAGGGGCGGCAACCGGAGCGTGGGATTGAGGGAGAGAGTGAGTGTGAGTGTGTAAGTGTGAGTGAGTGAGAGATCACGGCCGGGTTAGCCATGTATCTACAGATCAAAGTCATTGCAAATGACAAATCAAGCCTAGAAAACACCATATGACATACATTAAAGAAGCGACATCACTAGAGTATGGAACTCTTGACATTGAGAACCAACGCATATATTCCACACTACCCCGTTTTAGCAATAAAATGAATACCCAGTCACATGGTCACGCCAAGTATTCAAAAGGCGCAGACGTCTACGTCCACTCTTCCGGGTTTCAGCTAGAAAATAAAGTGACTTCTGGTCACACTGTGGCACCAAGGATTCAAGAGACAGACTGGTAATGTGAATTCTCGTCCCTTCAGAATCCAGAGAAACCCAATTGTGTGGCAATGGCGTCTGCTCATGACTGCCCAAGTCGTAGCAATGGTCCAACACGTTGATTAACCGAGGCCGCCGCTCTCTTCCCCTTGCAATTCTCCTTAAAGCAGGCCTGCCGCAGCTTCTTGGTCTGCTCCGTGAGCTCAATCGCCGGGTTTTCTTCCATGCGGGCGCAATACCTCTCAAGCGCCTCCAGCTCCCCTTGCGCCACCACCGGCGACGTGGCGCCCTTCCCCATCTCCTGCACCCAATTTTCTATTACCCTTTTCTTGCCGTGTATTTAGTTCAGATTTTTTTAAACTAAAATCACAACAAGAATTATGGAAACGGAGGGTAATAATAGCTAACACGTGGTGAGACATTTTGAATGTGGTGTTTGTGCCGATCTGTTGTGTGCACTTACCTGGATGTTGAGGATGAGAGACCTGAGGCTCTTCATCTTCCGGTAAGGCCACCGGGCGAGGCCGAGCTCGCGGCAGCGCTTCCTGAGCACAGTGAGACCGACGTTCATCTCCCGCGCCGCCTTGGTGATAGGCATGTAGAAATATGTACGCAGCTTCTCGAACCCTATGTGATCGAGGCCGCCCTTCCCACCGGCGGCGGGGCGTGATGCACCGCTGCTCTTCTGCACACGACGTGGCGCCGGCCTCACCTGCTTCTCCTCAGCGTACCCCACGGCCGCCACTTCATAGCCCCCGGCGACGACAGTTGAGTCATCGTAGGCCACAGCTGGCGGAGAGATCATCGGCAGGAAGCTCATCTGTTCTTCCGCCCTAATCAATCAAACTACGCCAATCGATCAGAGATGTCAATCATATCTTAAGCAACTAAGCAATTACGTGAGCAACATGGGGAGAACTGATCGATAATCACCTAATCATGAGAGCTGACGAGCAATCACCAAGAGGAAGTGCGGCGGCGCCGGCCATGGGTAAGCAGCTGCCCTCGCTGGTGACGATCGAGAATGCTAAATCAGTCTCTAGGTCGTGATGAACAGATCGGGTAGTACAGATTAAGAAAGTTGAAGGACGCGCTGAACTCACCTTGTGAGGAGAGGCGGCGGCAGCGACGAGCCCATCGGCAAAGGCGGGAGCACGGCCAGCTGATGGAACCAGTGGCCAGCGCCGTAGTATTGCTGCATCTCCACGGAGGAACTTCGATGAGGTAATAGCACCCCAGGGACCCTAACTTGCACACAATATGATGATCTAGTCTTAAAGTTGCAAAACTAGACCAACCCATACCCCAACTTGCATCCAATGTGATGATTTAGTCCCAGGCCAATCAAAGCTCGCCAATTGACTGGGCCGGTCAGCGCTGGCAGTTTTGCACAAAACCCCCTGCCGTTTTCCTGATTCAACCCGCAGTTACCCCCCACCTGAATTAAATCTGTCGGAGGAATCCACTTCACGTCTGGTCGAGAGGGTTCACTTGGTCGTTGTCGGGGCACATCAACACAACTTGGCTCAATTTGCATAACAACGTGCAGCACACAACAACTGAGTACTGATGAGATTACATACAAGTCTGGGTTCAGGTGAATACAGAGCAAGACTAGCAGTACATCAAACTTGGAAGACAAATTGGAATTCCACGGTAACACGATTTGATGGGAAGAACAACGCAGCTTGCTTGCTCTTCGGGTCGGCATCTTTCTTTGTAGCAGCAGGAAGAACAGCAGCTTAGGACTTGGTCTTGAACGGGATGGCTCTGATGACCACCTGGTGGTAGACGGCGGCCAGCACGGCGCCGACGAAGGGGCCGACCCAGAAGATCCACTGCAAACGCGAAAATTTGATGGACATGTCAGCCATTATTACTACTATAAGCACAGCAATGCTAGTAAACAATTTCCCAGAGTAATAATCTACAATGGACACTCAAGTCACTGTCCTGCTACCAGAAGGCAGCGGTTGCGTGCTACGCCGAGTCAAGTCTCTCGGCATTTCCCTTGAGATCAGGGTAGACTTTCCATATTTGAATAACCAGCAGATGATACAGTACTCTCATCAGCTATAGCTGCTCAATTATTGCAGCTACTGTCACATCGGTTCACCAGATTAATCAGCTTTCCAATTTCACATCGGGTAATTAGGTGTGCAATAGAGAGTAGCTATGCGTCTTTTGATTGCAAAGAGAGTTGCTATGCGTTTGCGTCAACTTTAAGTTACTTCTGAATGCTACTGCTACCACATGCCTGCAGTTACTACTGCTGCAGAAAACAAGCAAGTGCCATGCTTTCAAGTTACTACTGCTGCAGTTACTCCATGCTTTCAGACAAGGAGGGGTGTTATTAGGTTTCAGTTTCGGTTTTGGTTCACTCACGTGGTCTGACCAGGCGTGCTCCCTGTTGTAGATGATGGCTGCGCCGAGGCTCCTCGCCGGGTTGATGCCGGTGCCGGTGATGGGGATGGTGGCCAGGTGGACCAGGAACACCGCGAACCCGATTGGCAGTGGGGCGAGGATCTGTCGACGTTCCACGCACAATAAGTAATCATTAATAACTAAGCACAGTAAGGAAATTTTAACATCTTTACTGCTGGCTGTCGACGGGGGGAAAGAACAGAACGGCGGTGATGGTACTCACCGGAACGTGAGAGTCCCTGGCGTTCCTCTTAGCGTCGGTGGCGTAGAAGACGGTGTAGACGAGGACGAAGGTGCCGATGATCTCGGCGCCGAGGCCGGAGCCCTTGGTGTAGCCGGGCGCCACCACGTTGGCACCGCCGCCGTTGCCCATGTACAGGCCCTGCTGGAACCCCTTCACCACGCCGGCGCCGCAGATGGCGCCCAGGCACTGCATGATGATGATGTAGAACACCGCCCTGGTCAGCGACAGCTTCCTCGCCAGGAACAGCCCGAAGGTCACTGCCGGGTTGATGTGCCCGCCTACACCCATCCATCCCTTACCAGTTAGCAGCTAGCACAACAAAAAAGCTACAAGAACGAAGCGGAGAGCAAGGAACAGTACCGGAGATGTCAGCGGTGCAGTAGAGGAGGGCGAAGATCATGCCACCGAAGGACCAGGCGATGCCCTGGATGCCGACGGTGGCGCACTTAGAGGTGGCGCCGCTGTAGCCCATTGTTGGGTTTTGAACGCTAGATCAAATCACCCAGAGAAAACACACGTACGTGCACAGCACTTTGTAAGCTAGCAAGCAAGCATGCAGCTGGATGGGTTCCAGCCGTACGTGGTCAACCCAGTACGTACGTCGCGTACGTACGTGAGCTAGCTGGTCGATTCTGTCGGTCGATCATTTCTCGGCGGCTCGCACTAGCGCAACAGGATCGATACGATCACGACGGAACAATTTTGGCGGAACTCAGGTGAACTCAGCGAACGGAATAACTGATCGGGAGATTTTTGTGATAGCAACAGGGGCGTGTCGCTCCTGGCTTTTCTCTTTGTATTGTTTTGCTTTTCGTTGGTCAGATTACAGGATTATACGTGAGTATATATAGCAGCTAGGAGTATCAACCTAATCTACTCGGATAGGGCTTCTAATCCTACTGCTACTATACGTGCCGGATCAGTGTCCGACTAGGACACACGACTACACGTCGTGTTTATTTCTACATTCACCCCCTTAAACATGACGTCCTCAGTGCGACCTAGATCCCAAACTCGATTGCTGCCACTCATAGGCGTTGCTTTCGCCGTTCTTCATAGAATTCCAGGGATCGTCTTTCCTGTCGTCGGCTCGTCCGTAGCTTGACGCCAGCGCTCCTCCTTGGTCGCGTCTTCAACCTTCATCTGTTCTTCGGTGCTTGATAGACTGTCTTTCGGATTCTCGTGGTGGCATCTTTTGAACTCGAGCGTGACCAAACTTCGGTCTAACTTTGAGTTCCAAGCTCTTGGCGCTTGCTTTAGCCCGTAAAGTGCCTTATTGAGCTCGTAAACTTTCCCTTCTTCGTTTTTCTTCTCGTAGCCGAGGGGTTGTTCTACGTACACTTCTTCTTTGAGGTCGCCGTTGAGGAAAGCGGATTTCACATCCATATGATGAACCTTCCAATCCTCTTGTGCTGCCAAAGCTAGGAGCACTCTCACCGTCTCGATTCGAGCAACCGGTGCAAACACCTCCTCATAGTCAACTCCTTGACGTTGTACGTAGCCCTTTGCGATGAGTCTTGCCTTGTGCTTCACAATGGCACCCTTCGTGTCCTTCTTCAACTTGTAAATCAACTTCAAACCTATGGCCTTTTGATTCGAAGGTCGGGTTACCAAAGTCCACGTGCCATTGCTCTCGATCGCCTTCATCTCCTCATCCATGGCGTGCATCCAACTTGAACTTTTGCTCGCTTTCACGAAGTTCGCCGCTCCTCAACTCCGAGTAAACACAAATCGGAGTACTCGAGCGAATCGGCTTTATGTGCTTTGTAGACTTTCTTGAGGGCTTGTAGCGACGAGGCCCGAAAGAATCCGTCGTGGTTTATGGCGAGGCGACACAAATTGTGTCGGCGCCGATGCACTTGAGGAAGACCGTTGAGTCTCGGCGTGGTAGATGCCGGATCGCTGGCATCCGCATCGTCGGCGTAGTCGCCGTGATCGTGACCATCATCTTGATTGTCATCATCACTATGCGCCTTATTGTCGAGATCACCGCCGTGTCGCGGCGCTGCCGTTGTCGCTATCACCGCGCGACCCATGCGTGACGCCATCGGTGTCGGCACCATGGTGATCACTGCCATTGCGGTCACATTGGTTGTGCGCCTTGCCAACCACCGGATGTCTTCCTGCATCATCATCACCGGAAATTCAACCGTGAATATATTGCCGCTTGGAGCATCGCCGGCTGCTGCGCCCAATTCCATGCTTGGTTTTCCTCAAACACGACAACGCGTGAAATCCGTAGACGCTTTGTTCGTGGATCGTAGAAGCGGTATGCCTTGGTGCCGTAACTCCTCTCGTATCCGATGAACACCATCTTGGTGCTACGATCAGCAAGCTTTGAGAGATGCGGCTCCGCCGTCTTCACATGCGCCACACACCCAAACGTCCGTAGATGAGACACATTCGGCTTACGTCCGTAAATTGCTTCATACGGAGTCTTGCCGATCACTGCCTTCGTTGGAGCCCGGTTGAGAAGATAGACCGCCGTCGAGACAGCTTCTCCCCAAAAAGTCCCCGGCAAGTTCTTGCTCTTGAGTAAACTTCTCGCCATGTCAACAACGGTTCGATTGCGCCTTTCAACAACCCCATTCTGCTGTGGCGTATAAGGTGTCGTGAGGAACCTTTTTATGCCAATCTTCTCGCAGTAGTCGTTGAACTCGTTTGACGTAAACTCTCCGCCGCGATCTGTCCGTAGAGCGCGAACTTTCAACTTGTGTTCCATCTCCGTTGCAGCCTTCAGCTTCTTGAACGCTTCAAACGCCTCATCTTTAGATCGTAGAAGAACGACCCACATATATCTCGAGTAGTCATCTACCACAAGGAAGAAGTACTTCTTTCCTCCGTGAGTTGCTGGGGTGATAGGGCCACATAGATCACCATGGAGCAGCTCGAGTGCATCACTTGCACGATAGGTAGACTGAGCAGGAACGGCTCATGTGCTGTTTTCAACCAAGCACCCGTCACATACTCGATCAACATGGTCGATAAACGGCATCCCGATACCATCTCCATCTTCGACATCTTCTTCAAGGCGAGAAGTTAACGTGTCCAAATCTAGCATGCCATAACCACGAATCATCATCACTCTTGGCGAGCCAACACTCCGTTGAGATTGATCAAGGTTGAGAATATAGAGCTTGTTCCGTGGCGATTCACACGCTAACAGCACGCTTCGAGGTTGTCAAGATCGCCATCACTCTGTTTTCAATATCCACCTTGCATACATTCTCGCCAAGTTCCCGACAGAGATGATGTTGTTGCGCGGCCGTGGGATGTAGTACACTCCGGTGAGTATGCGATGTTCTCCGTGAGACCTCAAGAGGACAGAACCTTGCCTGCAAATCTCCACATTTGAACCATCATCAACTTGACCGAGCCTTGAACATCATATTCCAGCTCGAGAAACTTCTCCTTGCACCCGTCATGTGGTTACCGCACCCGTGTCTAGATACCATTGTTGGGGAACGAGTAATTTCAAAAAATTCCTACGCACACGCAAGACCATGGTGATGGCATAGCAACGAGAGGGAGAGTGTCCGTCCACGCACTCGTGAGACCGAAAGCGAAGCGTTATAACAACGCTGTTGATGTAGTCGACGCCTTCACGATCCGACCGATCCAAGCACCGAACGTCGGCACCTCCGAGTTCTCGCACACGCTCAGCTCGATGACGATCCCGGACTCGATCCAGCAAAGTGTCGGGATGAGTTCCACAAGACGACGGCGTGGTGACGATGATGATGCTCCACCGACGCAGGGCTTCGCCTAAGCTCCGCGACGATATGACTTCTCCGGCGCAGGCTTCGCCTAAGCTCCACGACGATATGACCAAGTGGAATATGGTGGAGGGGCACCGACACGGCTAAGGAACGATCCGTAGATCAACTTGTGTGTCATGGGGTGCCCCCTGCCTCAGATATAAAGGAGCCAAGGGGGTGCGGCCAGCCTTGGGAGGCGCGCTTGAGGAGTCCTACTCCCACCGAGTAGGACTCCCCCTGTCCTAGTTGGAGTAGGATTGGGAGGGAAGAGGAAGGCGCGCCTCTCTCCTGTCCTATTCGACTAGAGGGGAGGGGCGCGCAGCCCACCCGGCCGGCCCTTCCTCTTCTCCCTTGTGGCCCATGAAGGCCCATATACCCCGGGGTTCCGTAACCCCTGTTCCGTAGAATCTTCTGCTTTCACTCGAACCCTTCCAAGTCCAAACATAGGCTTCCAATATATCAATCTTTATGTCTCGACCATTTCGAGACTCCTCGTCATGTCCGTGATCACATCCGGACTCGAACAAACTTCGTGCATCAATACTTATAAACTCATAATGAACTGTCATCGAAGCGTTAAGCGTGCGGACCCTACGGGTTCGAGAACTATGTAGACATGACCTAGAACCATTCTCGGTCAATAACCAATAGCGGAACCTGGATGCCCATATTGGTTCCTACATATTCTACGAAGATCTTTATCGGTCAAACCGCATAACGACATAATGTTGTTCCCTTTGTCATCGGTATGTTACTTACCCGAGATTCGATCGTCGGTATCCAATACCTAGTTCAATCTCGCTACGGTAAGTCTCTTTACTCGCTCCATAATACATCATCTCACAACTAACTCATTAGTTGTAATGCTTGCAAGGCTTAAGTGATGTGTATTACCGAGAAGGCCTAGAGATACCTCTCCGACAATCGGAGTGACAAAACCTAATCTCAAATACGCCAACCCAACAAGTACCTTTGGAGACACCTGTAGTACTCCTTTATAATCACCCGATTCGCCAGTGGCGCTTGGTAGTACCAAAGTGTTCCTCCGTAAACGGAGTTGCATAATCTCATAGTTACAGAACATGTATGGGTCATGAAGAAAGCATTAACATACTAAACGATCAAGTGTTAAGCTAACGGAATGGGTCATGTCAATCAGATCATTCAACTAATGATGTGACCTTGTTAATCAAATAACAACTCCTTGTTCATGGTTAGGAAACATAACCATCTTTGATTAACAAGCTAGTCAAGTAGAGGCATACTAGTGACATACTGCTTTGTCTATATATTCACACATGTATTATGTTTCCGGTTAATACAATTCTAGCATGAATAATAAACATTTATCATGATATAAGGAAATAAATAATAACTTTATTATTGCCTCTAGGGCATATTTCCTTCATCTCCCACTTGCACTAGAGTCAATAATCTAGATTACAAAGTAATGATCCTCATACCCATGGAGTCTTGGTGCTGATCATGTTTTGCTCGTGGAAGAGGCTTAGTCAACGGTCTGCCACATTCAGATCCGTATGTATTTTGCAAATCTCTATGTCTCCCACTTGGACTTGGTCCCGAATGGAATTGAAGCGCCTCTTGATATGCTTGGTCCTCTTGTGAAATCTGGATTCCTTTGCCAAGGCAATTGCACCAAGATTGTCACGAAGATCTTCATCGGTCCCGATGCACTAGGTATGACACCTAGATCGAAATGAACTCTTTCATCCGACTCCTTCATTTGCTGCTTCAAGCAGCTATGTACTCCGCTTCACATGTAGATCCCGCCACGACGCTTTGTTTAGAACTGCACCAACCGACAGCTCCACCGCTTAATAAAAACACGATCCGGTTTGCGATTTAGAATCGTCCGGATCGTGTCAAAGCTTGCATCGACGTAACCATTTACGACTAGCTCTTTGTCACCTCCATATACGAGAAACATATCCTTAGTCCTTTTCGTATTTCAGATGTTCTTGACCGCTGTCCAAAGATCCACTCGGATTACTTTGGTACCTTCCTGCCAAGCTTACAGCTAAGCATACGACAGTCCGGTACACAGATTGCATACATGATAGAGCCTATGGCTGAAGCATAGGAACATCTTTCATTTTCTCTCTATCTTCTGCTGTGGTCGGGCATTGAGTCCGAATCAATCTTACACCTTGTAATACAGTAAAAACCTTTCTTTGCTCGATCCATTTTGAACTTTTTCAAAACTTTATCAAGGTATGTGCTTTGTGAAAGTCCAATTAAGCGCCTTGATCTATCTCTATAGATCTTGATGCCCAATATGTAAGCAGCTTCACCGAGGTCTTTCATTGAAAAACTTTTATTCAAGTATCCTTTTATGCTATCCAGAAATTCTATATCATTTCCAATTAATAATATGTCGTCCACATATAATATTAGAAATGCTACTGAGCTCCCACTCACTTTCTTGTAAATACAGGCTTCTCTAAAAGTCTCAGACAAACCCATATGCTTTGATCACACTATCAAAGCGCTTATTCCAACTCCGAGAGGCTTGCACTGCACCATAAATTGATCGTTGGAGCTTGCACACTTTGTTAGCACCTTTTGGATCGACAAAACCTTCTGGTTGCATCATATACAACTCTTCTTCTAGAAATCCATTCAAGAATGCAGTTTTTACATCCATTTGCCATATTTCATAATCATAAAATGCGGCAATTGCTAACATGATTCGGACAGACTTAAGCATCGCTACGGGTGAGAAAGTCTCATCGTAGTCAACCCCTTGAACTTGTCGAAAACCTTTCGCAACAAGTCGAGCTTTGTAGACAGCTTATATTACCATCGTCGGTCTTCTTCTTAAAGATCCATTTATTTTCAATGGCTTGCCGATCATCGGCAAGTCAACCAAAGTCCATACTTTGTTCTCATACATGGATCCCATCTCAGATTTCATGGCTTCCAGCCATTTTATGAATCTGGGCTCACCATCGCTTCTTCATAGTTCGTAGGTTCGCCATGGTCAAGTAACATGACTTCCGAATAAGATTACCGCACCACTCAGTGCGATTTTACTCTGTTGACCTCTGAAGTTCAAGAGTAACTTGATCTGAAGCTTCATGATCATCATCATTAGTTTCCTCACTAATTGGTGTAGTTGTCACAGAACCATTTCTTGTGATGAACTACTTTCCAATAAGGGAGCAGATACGATTATCTCATCAAGTTCTACTTTCCTCCCACTCACTTCTTTCGAGAGAAACTCCTTCTCTAGAAAGGATCCGAATTTAGCAACGAAAATCTTGCCTTCAGATCTGTGATAGAAGGTGTACCCAACAGTCTCCTTTGGGTATCCTATGAAGACACATTTTCCGATTTGGGTTCGAGCTTATCTGGTTGAAGTTTCTTTACATAAGCATCGCAGCCCCAAACTTTAAGAAACGACAACTTTGGTTTCTTGCCAAACCACAGTTCATAAGGCGTCGTCTCAACGGATTTTGACGGTGTCCTATTCAACGTGAATGCGGCCGCCTCTAAAGCATAACCCCAAAATGATAGCGGTAAATCGAAATAGACATCATAGATCGCACCATATCTAGTAAAGTACGACACGACGCTCGACACACCATTTCTCCGTGGTGTTCCGGTGGCGTGAGTTGCAAACTATTCCACATTGTTTCAAATGTAAACCAAACTCGTAACTCAAATATTCTCCTCCACGATCAGATCGTAGAAACTTTATTTTCTTGTTACGATGATTTTCCACTTCACTCTGAAATTCTTTGAACTTTTCAAATGTTTCAGATTTGTGTTTCATTAAGTAGATATACCCATATCTGCTCAAATCATCTGTGAAGGTGAGAAAATAACGATACCCGCGTGGCCTCAACATTCATTGGACCACAAACATCGGTATGTATGATTTCCAACAAATCAGTTGCTCGCCCATAGTTCCGAGAACGGCGTTTTGGTCATCTTGCCCATGAGGCACGGTTCGCAAGTACCAAGTGATTCATAATCAAGTGATTCCGAAGCCCATCAAGATGGAGTTTCTTCATGCGTTTTACACCGATATGACCTAAACGGCAAGTGCCACAAATAAGTTGCACTATCATTATCAACTCTGCATCTTTTGGCTTCAACATTATGAATATGTGTATCACTACTGTCGAGATTCAACAAGAATAGACCATTCTTCAAGGGTGCATGACCATAAAAGATATTACTCATATAAATAGAACAACCATTATTCTCTGATTTAAATGAATAACCGCCTCGCATTAAACAAGATCCAGATATAATGTTCATGCTCAACGCCGCACCAAATAACAATTATTTAGGTCTAAAACTAATCCCGAAGGTAGATGTAGAGGTAGCGTGTCGATCGCGATCACATCGACTTTGGAACCATTTCCAACGCAAGATCGTCACCTCGCCCTTAGCCAATCTTCGCTAATCCGTAGTTCCTGTTTCGAGTTGCAAATATTAGCAATGTAACCAGATCAAATACCAGTACTACTGCGAGTATTAGTAAGGTACACATCAATAACATGTATATCACATATACCTTTGATCACCTTGCCATCCTTCTTATCCGCCAAATACTTGGGGCAGTTCCGCTCCGAAGGTCCAGTTTGCTTGCAAGTAAAAACACTCGCCAGTGCTTAGGTCCAGACTTGGGTTTCTTCTCTGAGCAGCAACTTGCTTGCTGTTCTTTTGAAGTTTCCTTCTTCTTCCCTTTGCCCTTTTCTTGAAACTAGTGGTCTTGTTGACCATCAACACTTGATGCTCTTTCTTGATTTCTACCTCCGCTTTTAGCATTGCGAAGAGCTCAGAATTGTCTTAGTCATCCCTTGCATATTATAGTTCATCACGAAGCTCTTGTAGCTTGGTGGCGTGATTGGAGAATTTCATCAATGACACTATCATCCGGAAGATTAACTCCCAGCTGAATTAAGTGATTGTTATACCCGCACATTTTGAGTATGTGCTCACCGACGTAACTATTCTCCTCCATCTTGCAGCTATAGAACTTATTGGAGACTTCATATCTCTCAATCCGGGCATTTGCTTGAAATATTAACTTCAACTCTGGAACATCTCATATGCTCCATGACGCTCAAAACGTCGTTGAAGACCCGGTTCTAAGCCGTAAAGCATGGCACATCGAACTATTGAGTAGTCATCACTTTGCTTTGCCGACGCTCATAACTTCGGCTCAAGATCTCGCAGCAGGCACTCGCACCCAAATGGTGCTTCCAGGGCGTAATTTTTCGTGCAGCAATGAGGATAATCCTCAAATTACGGACCCAGTCCGTAATTGCTACCATCATCTTTCAACTTTGCTTTCTCAAGGAACGCATTAAAATTCAACGGAACAACAAAGACGAGCCATCTATCTACAAAGAAACATAGACAAGCAAAATACTATCAGTACTAAGTTCATGATAAATTTAAGTTCAATTAATCATATTAATAAACTCCCACTTAGATGACATCTCTCTAGTCATCTAAGTGATCACGTGATCCAAATCAACTAAACCATGTCCGATCATCACGTGAGACGGAGTAGTTTCAATGGTGAACATCACTATGTTGATCATATCTACTATATGATTCACGTTCGACCTTTCGGTCTCCGTGTTCCGAGGCCATATCTGTTATATGCTAGGCTCGCCAAGTTTAACTTGAGTATTCCGCGTGCGCAACTGTTTTGCACCCGTTGTATTTGAACGTAGAGCCTATCACACCCGATCATCACGTGGTGTCTCAAAGACGAAGAACTTTCGCAGCGGTGCATACTCGGGAGAACACTTCTTGATAATTTTAGTGAGAGATCATCTTATAATGCTACCGTCAATCAAAGCAAGATAAGATGCATAAAGGATAAACATCACATGCAATCAATATAAGTGATATGATATGGTCATCATCATCTTGTGCTTGTGATCTCCATCGCCAAGCACCGCCATGATCACCATCGCCACCGGCGCGACACCTTGATCTCCATCGTAGCATCGTTGTCGCCTCGCCAACTATTGCTTCTACGACTATCGCTACTCCTTAGTGATAAAGTAAAGCAATTACATGGCGTTGCATTTCATACAATAAAGCGACAACCATATGGCTCGCCACCGATTGCCGATAACTCGTTACAAAACATGATCATCTCATACAATAAAATATAGCATCACGTCTTGACCACATCACATCACAACATGCCCTGCAAAAACAAGTTAGACGTCCTCTACTTTGTTGTTGCAAGTTTTACGTGGCTGCTACGGGCTGAGCAAGAACCGTTCTACCTACGCATCAAAACCACAACGATAGTTTGTCAAGTTGGTGCTGTTTTAACCTTCGCAAGGACCGGGCGAGCCACACTCGGTTCAACTAAAGTGAGAGAGATGACACCCGCGGTCACCTTTAAGCAACTAGTGCTCAAGCGGTGAAACCAGTCTCGCGTAGCGTCGCGTAATGTCGGTCCGGGCCGCTTCATCTCACAATACCGCTGAACCAAAGTATGACATGCTGGTAAGCAAGATGACTTATATCGCCCACAACTCACTTGTGTTCTACTCGTGCATATGACATCAACGCATAAAACCAGGCTCGGATGCCATTTGTTGGGGAACGAGTAATTTCAAAAAATTCCTACGCATACGCAAGACCATGGTGATGGCATAGCAACGAGAGGGAGAGTGTCCGTCCACGCACTCGTGAGACCGAAAGCGGAAGCGTTATAACAACGCTGTTGATGTAGTCGACGCCTTCACGATCCGACCGATCCAAGCACCGAATGTACGGCACCTCCGAGTTCTCGCACACGCTCAGCTCGATGACGATCCCGGACTCGATCCAGCAAAGTGTCGGGATGAGTTCCACAAGACGACGGGCGTGGTGACGATGATGATGCTCCACCGACGCAGGGCTTCGCCTAAGCTCGCGACGATATGACTTCTCCGCGCAGGCTTCGCTAAGCTCCACGACGATATGACCAAGTGGAATATGGTGGAGGGGCACCGACACGCTAAGGAACGATCCGTAGATCAACTTGTGTCATGGGGTGCCCCCGCCCCAGATATAAAGGAGCCAAGGGGTGCGGCCAGCCTTGGGAGGCGCTGCTTGAGGAGTCCTACTCCCACCGGAGTAGGACTCCCCCTGTCCTAGTTGGAGTAGGATTGGGGAGGGAAGAGGAAGGCGCCCCCCTCTCCTTGTCCTATTCGGACTAGAGGGGGAGGGGCGCGCAGCCCACCTGGCCGGCCCTTCCTCTTCTCCCTTGTGGCCCATGAAGGCCCATATACCCCCGGGGTTCCGTAACCCCGGTGTTCCGCAGAACTTCTGCTTTCACTCGGAACCCTTCCAAGTCCAAACATAGGCTTCCAATATATCAATCTTCATGTCTCGACCATTTGAGACTCCTCGTCATGTCCGTGATCACATCCGGACTCAACAAACTTCGTGCATCAATACTTATAAACTCATAATGAACTCACATCGAACGTTAAGCGTGCGGACCCTACGGGTTCGAGAACTATGTAGACATGACCTAGAACCATTCTCGGTCAATAACCAATAGCGGAACCTGGATGCCCATATTGGTTCCTACATATTCTACTGAAGATCTTTATCGGTCAAACCGCATAACGACATACGTTGTTCCCTTTGTCATCGGTATGTTACTTACCCGAGATTCGATCGTCGGTATCCAATACCTAGTTCAATCTCGCTACGTAAGTCTCTTTACTCGTTCCGTAATACATCATCTCACAACTAACTCATTAGTTGTAATGCTTGCAAGGCTTAAGTGATGTGTATTACCGAGAAGGCCTAGAGATACCTCTCCGACAATCGGAGTGACAAAACCTAATCTCAAATACGCCAACCCAACAAGTACCTTTGGAGACACCTGTAGTACTCCTTTATAATCACCCGATTCGTTGTGACGTTTGGTAGTACCAAAGTGTTCCTCCGGTAAACGGGAGTTGCATAATCTCATAGTTACAGGAACATGTATGGGTCATGAAGAAAGCATTAACATACTAAACGATCAAGTGTTAAGCTAACGGAATGGGTCATGTCAATCAGATCATTCAACTAATGATGTGACCTTGTTAATCAAATAACAACTCCTTGTTCATGGTTAGGAAACATAACCATCTTTGATTAACAAGCTAGTCAAGTAGAGGCATACTAGTGACATACTGTTTGTCTATATATTCACACATGTATTATGTTTCCGGTTAATACAATTCTAGCATGAATAATAAACATTTATCATGATATAAGGAAATAAATAATAACTTTATTATTGCCTCTAGGGCATATTTCCTTCAACCATGACACGTTCTGGCTTCCGGATAACTTTGGTGTTACTTTTTTCTCGTGAAGTAGCACCTTCCGGTTTGGTTTCACAACCACCGTTTGGACGAGATCACAAACTTTGGCCATCAGAAGACCTGGACGTTCGTCTTCCTGCTTCGCCAAATTTGCCTTGATCTCCCGCTTGTTAGGCTCCGGAGAATCCTTTGCAAAGTGACCCATCTCGTTGCAGTTATAGCAGTTGACCTCGGACATATCCAAGTTCCGTGGCTTCCGCTCTTTAGATCGGTCCGCCTTACCACGACCTTGTGGCTTGCCTTTTCCTTTGCCTTCTTCGGTTTGTCCGCCAAGGCTTCATGTTGCTTGAGCCTTCGCCAACGCTATGCCTTCCTTTGCTACTTGGGGACTCCCAATCTACGCGTGAGTACATGAGTTGGTCATCACCTCCTCCTTTGCCTTTCCGACAACCACGAGCATTCTCTTCCCATGTCCGCAGCGTCCGATCGCCTCCGTTATGGTCATGTCGTCGATGTCGTAAAGCTGCTCGAGCGTGCCGATGATGTACGTGAATTTATCACCACCGAACTGAAAAACTTCTCCACAATCTCGGTCTCGTCGAGCTTTGCACCAAGCGCCGGATCTCTCCCACCAATGTAGTCGACGCATGGCATAGTCGTTCACCGATTCAGTTTCCTCCATCTGCAGCTTGTGAAATTGGCGCTTCAAAGACTTGTGCCCGAGCCTTGGTGACGCGATCTTCTCCGATCCTCATCTCTTTGAGTGCGTTCCATGCCTCTCTTGCTGTCTCGAACTCCGCCAATGTCATCAAGACGGAATCCGCACAGACCGGGCTATGGCGCCATGGCACCTTCGTCGCACTCCTCGTCGACGCCGTCGTCCGTGATGGCCTCCCACACTCGAAGGGTTCGAGAATAATCTTCATCTTGACCGCCCTACACGCCGTAGTTGGCGCCGCGAGCATCGGGTCTTGGATGGGGATGTTGCGATCGCCAAGACGTTAGCGCCGCCCGTTCCGCCACCACCGTTGCTTGACTTGCCGCCTTCTTCACATTGCCGCCGATCTTGTTCGCCTTGGAACCGCCATTGCGGACTTGACCGACTCAGCGCCGCTGTCCGTCATCGTAGATCGTAGATCGTCGTGGCTCTAGATACCAATTGTTGGGTTTTGAACGCTAGATCAAATCACCCAGAGGAAACACACGTACGTGCACAGCACTTTGTAAGCTAGCAAGCAAGCATGCAGCTGGATGGGTTCCAGCCGTACGTGGTCAACCCAGTACGTACGTCGCGTACGTACGTGAGCTAGCTGGTCGATTTTGTCGGTCGATCGTTTCTCGGCAGCTCGTACTAGCGCAACAGGATCGATACGATCACGACGGAACAACTTTGGCGGAACTCAGGTAAACTCACCGAACGGAATAACTGATCGGGAGATTTTTGTGATAGCAACATAGGCGTGTCGCTCCTGGCTTTTCTCTTTGTGCGCCTCGTTGTCGATGTCGTTGCCGAGAGAACTCCCGTCGTGATCGATCCGATCCATTGGAGAGCTAGCAAGCCAGGTTCACGTACAGCTACACGAGCACGAATTGCTCCTGTAGATCAATCAAGCTAGTTGCTTGCTTGCTTGCAAGTTTTGCACGTACGTGTTTTCAACTTCTGGTGAATTGATCTAGCGATCTAAAGCCAACACCCATCACGATGAGGATGGTGACGTAGAGGAAGAGGAAGGTGGCCATGAACTCGGCGATGCCGGCGCGGTAGAAGGACCAGGACTTGAGCTCGCCGGGCTCGAACAGCGGCGCCGGCAGGGGCTCCTTGTAGTCCTTGTCCTCGGACCCTGCGCCGCCGTGCCGATGGGCTGACGCTCCGAGTACTTGTTCACCCCGAGCCGCACGTCCTCCTCCTTGCCCTCCATCGCTGCTGCAGGACCGGACGTGAAGTGGATTCCTCCGACAGATTTAATTCAGGTGGGGATAACTGCGGGTTGAATCAGGGAAACGGCAGGGGGTTTTGTGCAAAACTGCCAGCGCTGACCAGCCCAGCCACTTGGCAGCCAATTGGCGAGCTCTGATTGGCCTGGGACTAAATCATCACATTGGATGCAAGTTGGGTATGGGTTTGTCTGATTTTACAACTTTGGAGACTAGATCATCACATTATGTGCAAGTTAGGGTACCTGGGATGCTATTACCTCAACTTCGATCGGAAGAGACAGTGGCTGACGATCGAGGAAAAGAGAACACCACGTAGATGGATGCTGAACCGTGCGCCTGGCCTATATATACGGGCTGCAGGAAGCAGCAGCATGCATCCATATGGACGTAGCATGCATGATGGGAAAGGGGCTCGAGAAGCAGTAATTGCGTGGACTTGGTGGACCTAGTGCTAACCGATGTTTTTTTTTTTTTGAAACATCAAGACTTTATTCCTCAAATGATAGATAGATCGTTTACAATAGCATGAGAAATAAAGTCCGGGATAGTAGATTCCCAAAACGAGGAAATTCTATTGCTACAAGAATTACTAGCTAAGATATGAGCAACCTCATTTGCTTCACGAAGGCAGTGTGAATATGATGTATCTGCAAAATCGAAAGCAAGTTGCCTGCACTCTGATATTGTTGCTATATTTGATCCCGTGTACGACTTTGGGTTCTGCAAGGATTGCACCACAAAACTGTTATCAGACTCCACCTGTACTTTGTTGCAACCGAGCCTGCCTGCCAAATATAGTCCATTGCGTATCGCCAAGGTTTCAGCTGAATCCACGCTAGTGATTTGAGGTAGATACCATGTGGCTGCCGCTATAAAGTTCCCTCTGCTGTCCCGAGCAATAGCACATGTTGCTCCTGAAAGAGTGTCAGGTAGGAACAATGCATCCACATTCACTTTTATCACATCGCTAGTTGGGCGTTTCCACATATGATCATGCTTCCTCTCCACAGACTTGCTTGAGTACGCTCGGATGAAATTGGTGGCCAAAACTCTGATTGATACAGCTGATTTATCAGCTGTTTGGATCTCTTCTCCTCTCGCATATTGGCGCCTCTGCCACCAGAGGTACCAGGCAGCCACCAGAATTAACTCGGCTGTGGGCACTCCCTCACATACGCCCTGTGTCCGAGCTAGAATCTGTACAGTTACTGATCCAGATCGGTCCTGTCTAACAGCCTCCATTATGGTGTTATGAACCCCCAATGCTGACCATATTTCTTGAACTCTCCTGCATGTAAACAAACAGTGCTGAATGTCTTCCAAACCCACTGAGCAGACTGGGCATTGTGGGATTAGCGGGATATGTCTGTTTGCCAGAATTCCATAGCAGGGTAGTGATCCATTCAATGCCTTCCAAGCAAAATGTTTTACCTTACCAGGAATTTTAAGATTCCACACTTCTTGCCATATTGCCTCCTCCTGAGAGTTCCCTTGCCCATCAGATCTTGCAAGGCGATGACCATACAAGTGTTCAAACTCTTTGTGATAAGCTGACCGGACCGAAAAAGTCCCTGATCTCGTGTAATTCCATGCTATAAAATCCTCCATGAACTGAACATTAAGAGGTATTTGTAGTATCCTATAAGCATCAACGGGAGTGAATATATCTCTGATGAGGGTTTCATCCCATTGACCGGTGTGAGGGTCTATTAGTTCCTCCACATATTTTAGCATGATCATTCCTCGGGGTGTAATCACTTTTCTTGAGGGGCTGGAAGGGATCCAAGGATCCTGCCATATATCTATTTGTACTCTTGTTCCCACACGCCATATACATCCCATTTTGAAGGTTTGAATCCCTGCAACAATACTCTGCCAGGTGAACGACGATCCTTTCTTTGGGCCTGCCTTCAAAATATTCCCCTCTGGATAATACTTTGCGCTTAGTACACGTGCACAGAGAGAGTCCGGGTTCTGGATTAGTCGCCAACACTGTTTTGCTAGTAAAGCAAGGTTAAAACTGTGAAGGTCTCTAAATCCCAATCCCCCTTTGCTAACCGATGTTGATTGACCATGCATCCTTAATTGAGAAACGCTTTGTATCTATAGTCTGGTAAGACTCCAGCGTCAGACTATTCCTGCACCGTCGATGTAATTGAAATCCAACGCCCCAGAGTTGTCCTTTTGTAATTATAAGGAAATAAAAAAGCAATCGGCATGGAGCTCAGCCCCGCAACGTCCGCGCGTAATCCTCACCTAATTCCACAGATTCCAAGCGGACGCACCGTCTGGAACTCCTCCTCCACCTCGAGCGCTCCACAACTCGCTCGCCTCGCCAAATCCCCTTTCCCCCTGCTCCGCCCCCTGCTCCTCCTTCCCGGGCTTCGTCCAGCAGCACAGCAAGCTCACCGGCTAGGTCCGACCACCCGCTCTTCCTTCTCTCCTCGTCGTCGAGCCGCCCGACCGCCCCTTCGTCCACTCCATGGATTCATCCCCTGGGCGAGATGGGACGTGCACCGTCCTGGCATTAGGGGGTCGAGCCCCCAATCCTCAACCGCGATTCATGGGTCGGCAGGTTACAAATCGGCTGGATCGGTTGCCGGAGTATAGCACCGGCTGGCCGGAGAAAGAGCAGTGGATTGAAACGCCCCCACCACCCCCACCCAGTTCGAAGCTTGCATCTCGAAATCGAAGGTATTGTATTGCTTCCATCACCCTTGATTTGATGATTCCTCATCTGATTAGTACTCATGAAGTTCATGTGTTAGGTCATGTATCTGTTGGATGAAGTTTTTCCATATTTAGATCACACATAGCTATGCATGCTTCAATCGTGCCTATTACATTGTTTCAATATTCAGTATTCCAATGAATATGGCAAATGTAGAGAATATTTTCTGTCATTGGTTCATGTATACAAATTCCAAAATTATGTATCATCAGTTGGTGGCAAATCTTTTGTTTTTATGTATCATCAGATTTCAAAATTTGATGCTTCCACCTAACACTACAAATGCACCCCTTGCATTATTTCCGAGCTTCTTAATTTTTTGCTTCTACATTGTACCCATTTTGCTGCGGTCGCCTAGATGGATGCTTCCATGCCTTCATCTCATAATGTTCTATGTATCCACAGAAATCCTTTTTAGCTTATGTTTCAAAACTTCATGCTTCCACCTAACAAGAATAATGCACACTTTTGATTTTTTTTCCTACCTTCATACCAATGTGCTTCTACATTGTACTCATTTTGCTACGGTCGCCTAGAAACATTCTTCCATGCCTTCGTCTCGTTTTCCTACCTACATACCCATGTGCTTCTACATTGTACTCATTCGATCCCATGCTCGCCGTGCTTACACCCCACCACGCCAACAAGCACACCATCCTAAGGCACCGCCCAGATCCGATATGCTGCACCGCCCCACTCCTCAATGCGACCCTCGGATGATCTCGCCGCCGTGCCATCCCGGTTTCATGCGGCCGTGGCCGTCTCTCCACCGTGTTTCTTGCATTACCAGCTTTACTAGAAGATCAACCGGGTGCGTGAGTACCTCAGTTTTGGTAACTTTTAATTTCTACAATCCTAGTTTTCTTTTGAGGAATCAGAATCTTCTTTTTGACGGATCAACGACTGATAATTTTTAACATCGTGGTTTATTCCCTGTGGATGGTCTGATTTGTACCATCCATTGTGTATTGGATTTGGTGTTTAGATCACCCAGACTTACATAGCAAGATTTGTGCTTCCAATTTAGATGAATAATAGAGAGCAATATTTTGATGCTTCTTAGATACACAAATTCCAAAGTATACTATATATGCTTCTACTATGAATAAAAGTAGATGGCAAAAACATGCATCTCCATGTTTTGGGGTATCTAGTTAACTCCAATTTCATTTTTTTATGCTTCCAATTAAGATGAATCATACTGACATGGGCCTCCATACCATACTCATCCAACCGATCATGACTCTACTCATCGTATAGGAAGTATGTTGAGATTGCAACCATGGCATGCTTTCATATCTCCATGCTTCATACATACAGTAGTTACACATACACAGTTTGCTTCATATTTATCATGTCAACGCTTCTACACCGAGTCCAGTTTGCTTCATACATGTCCAACTTGTGCTTCTACATTGTGTTTAGTTTTGCGTCGCCTCCATGCCTCATACGTGCTTGTAGTCGTATCTACATTTATCTACTTAATCGATGATTAAATCATGCTTCCTAAATTTCACGACTATGCGGAAATCTTTTGTATCCCCATGTAAAAAAATGTGCTTCCGCTATGTAGAAATTATGTTGATATTACATGAATATGATGCATCCAACTTTCATGATTCATTTGTAGCATACACGTGGTTCTTCACGGTGCATAGTTTGCTTCATACGCACCATAGTTATGGTTCTTCACTGCCTAAGATTTGCTTCACACTTGTGCTTTCTACGTTGTGTTCAGTTTGCTTCAATTCCATTATTTTTTATTGTTTCTTAGGCCTCATGTTTGTATCCAAATCAAACTACTCATGCTTCCTTTTTTTGGGGCCAAATACTCATGCTTCCTAAATCTCTGCAGGGTTAACAAGAGTGGGAAATCATTCTTTGCTGATGGTGAGCATGTCAAGCTTATAGTTGGTGGCTACGGCGTGCAAAGTGAGATCAATGATCTCGGTTGCCCAATGTTTTGTCATCGTTTTGGAAGCAAGCTAGCAAGACACACACTCGGTTGTCAAAGGTCAAGAGTGTTATTCCGTCGATGATGCCATCCTCGCTGCTCCTCACCGGACTCTTGTGGCTCGTGATGTCGACACCGGCAGTTTTGTCAGACAAAATGAAGTCATAGGGCTAGGTTGGACACGATGAATGGAGCAGAGTAGAGGGACCATAGCGGCAGTGCGACATAGTAGTCATGAAGTGTATATACTATGTACAAAGCAATTAAATTGCCAGTAAACCCAAAACCTGCAACCATATACATGGAATCATATATGATAAATAAAGAAAGCACTCTACATAACACTTCATGGAGAGAAAAATGATTGTGGATTATGAAGCATTGTTTTGCTGTGTTGGAAGCATGATTTTTATATGTTCAACGCAAATTGAGCACATTTGTATTTCTTGGAATCCCGTCCTAATATGTGTAAAGCATGTGTTACCTGTAGTCATGATAATGGTCATTTTGTATGAAAGAAGGTCTTATCTGGTTGCATCAGTCTTCTATTCGATTGAACTGTTTTTTCCATTAGGTAGAAAAAAATATTGATTGTACGAAGTTTAGCTCACCGTGGAAGCCAAATTGTTGAAAAAACGGCAGCAGGTTCAATTTCGCAGTACACTGGAAGAAAATCTCTTTGATGTTGGAGCATAGTCACATGAAACTCCTGGAAGCAAATTAAAATAATTTGGATGCAACATCTGCTTCCTATTCTTAAGGAAGCAACTAGCCTGGCGTGAAAACCAACAACCAAAAGTCACGTGATCTCCGGAAGTAGTAGTTACGGAGCGATATTCTTTTTTGATCTAGAGAGAACCATGCAAATGAAGAGAAACGAGAGTTACGGACGCAGTTAGGAAGCACCAATAAATTAGCGATGGAAAGCGACTACTTTCTTGCATGGCATAATTACAAGATCGGACGAACATCCTGCTTCCAATCCAACGGACTCCGACTGATCTGATAGATGCAAATTACCAGTAGTCTGATGCCTAGTGGTGCCCTCCTTAATTTGCCTTGGTTAACTCGGCACTCCAATTGGTCTGATAGATGCAAATTACCAGTAGTCTGATGCCTAGTGGTGCCCTCCTTAATTTGCCTTGGTTAATTTGGCATCAGAGTGGGTTTCCAAAGCTTCATCTCGTCGATCCATGCGTATTTACGTGGCGGCAATTGCAAAAAAATCATAGTGATGATGGTGACGCAGAAAATCACAGTGATGATGGTGACCCCAAAAAAAAGAGTAAATTTCAGCCGAGATTTCCCAAAACCGGCCCTTCTGTTGGACAAGACTTGCCTGAACCCCACGCGTGTGCCCATCCATGCTCCCGCGTAGTTTAGAGGAATCTTGTAGGAATTTCATAGTATAGAATTTCTTGAAAAATCCTTTAGAACCCTTTGGTTTGTAGGAATGGAATCCTATTCCTATGGAGGAATTCTTCCTATCCTTCACATTTCATAGGAAAATAAATATTAGCCTAGACTCAATGAAAAAATCCTATAATGTGAATCAAAGGGCATCTCCTTTTCTATTCCTACTCATAGGATTTGAGATACATCATCTCATTTCCTATAACTTTCCTATTCCTACGATTTTCCTACGATATGAATCAAAGGAGGCCTAAAATTCATGCCCGCCCCAGTAAAATCAGGGGAAAGATGATTAGATTAGAAAGAAAAAAGAAAAATAAACAACCGTAGGATGAAGTGAGAGCACAAATGAGAATATGAGGAGGGAGCAAGCAAGCCGGAAAGATCCAAGTTGTGCATGAGCATAGAGAAGGTACTAACTCATACTCCCTCCGTTTTTATTTATTCTACATATTAATTTTGATCAAAGTCAAGCTTTACAAACTTCGACAAAGTTTATAGACAAAAATATTAACATATACAATAACAAATCAATACCATTAGATTTATTGTTGAATATAATTTCACATCATATAGATTTGTTATGTTAAATATTTATATTCTTTTCTATAAATTTGGTCAACGACGACTGGACATCGCCATAGTTCAATGCAAATCACATCTCGCCATCCACCACTCACACCTCTCGACCCCCACCAATCAACGTCGATGCAGCCGGCATCGCCACTGCCCCCGCCAACGATGCCGAAGCCGATGTGCGGAGAGGGTCATAGACGACTTGACTAGCGACCATCCAGCACAACAATTTTCACTGTTTTCATGTAGCACAAAGCTCACCGACGATGCCGTCGGCAGCGCCACTGCCCCTGCTGCTGATTTCAAGGTTTGTCAGGCGAGGAAGAATTTGACGGCCTGACAACCACAACATTTTTTTCACTACTTATGTTACGAAATGACAACCATTTTCATTACTTATGTTACGAAATGATAACCACAAGCTCATCGCAAGCAAGGCTAAGTAGTGAAAAATTGCTGCCATCAATGGTGATTGGGGGGTGCCCAGAGGAGTGGCGAGAGGTGATTTGCATTTAACTCCGGCGATGGCGAGTCTTCATACAGCACCAGCTCATCGCAAGAAACTTGTCATTTCACAAACGGCAACAGCACGTCATTTCACAAACGGCAACAGCACAACTGAAGGCCAGACACGCATACAAGATAGCCATCGACAAAAATTGGAAATATTATTTCAATATTTCATTCATTTTATGTAAATTATGTTTGCATAACATTTATTTTGTTCAAATTAGCTTTGAAATGAACTTGAATGTATTTCAAAATGTATGCAAACATGGTTATAGATCTTGGATGGCGAACTCCCTTGCAACCTTTTAAGATGCTTCCCATGCTACGCCGCAAGCTAGTTCTCCCTCTCATTTCAAAACTTTAATTTGGTCAACAAAATTTTAGTTGACAAGATTTAGAACATTTTGTTAGTCAAATAAATTGTTTAGTGATAAATTATTTTCGGAACCATAACGAGGCTATATTTTTGCATGTAAAAAATGCGACAGAAGACAATGCACAGGCTTTGTCGTAGCAAACTGCTAACAAGCCATACATCCATATTATGAATCAAACTTGACGAAAACTCAAATCATACAGCCCTTCCTCAGTTCAGGTCTCCAAATCGCTTCCACGCCACGCTATGAGCTAGAACATTAGTGTTTATTTTGATCATCACCCAACAGAACTAAATTCAATTGCTCAAATAAGTAATGTTTTAAACAACTGAAGCAACCAAATTACAAATCCAGCATCAATTCGCATTGACTGACAATCATGCTTTATTCCGCCAAATGAATGTCGTGCGTTGATTCCAAATCAGACAGCTGGGAAACTAGAGGTTGTTGGCCGTGGGCTCAAATCGAGGAGGGAGGGATGACGGGGCAGTGGAAGAAGAGAGTGACGGCGGCGGACGGGACATCAAAGAATTTAGAGAACCTAAATTTTAAGATTTCTGTCGCATCCAGCACCGCCACCCGCCCCTCCATCTGCACCGCCACCCCTCTCCCTCCTCGATTTCATTTCAGCCACCAGCCAACCACCTCCCACCTCCGAGCTGTACGCAGGGGCATCTCCTCGACACCGGCGGCTGGATGCAGAGCAGATGGGGTATTGCAAGACGAGCAGGCCACGAGGAGGTGGGGAAAGTTAGGAAAAACAGGAGATTCGAGGCCCATGAATATCAATATCAAGAAACAAAAACATGCACATTTGTGTTGACATGTGCCAGAAAACAGGAAATGAATGCAATGCGTTATCAAGATCAGACGGTTGGGAACTGGAGGTAGTTGGCTGGGGGCTGAAATTGAAGAGAGATGGGCGGCGGAGTCGAGGAATGGATAGGTGGCGGCGGCGACAATGGGACAAAAGTCCTAATACCAAGACATTGTCCCATTGCCACCGTCGCCGCATATCCATCCACCAGCTCCACCGCCCCTTCCTCCTCTATTTACATTTCAGCCACCAGCCAACCACTCCCACCTCCGAGCCGTATGCAGGGGGAACAGCTCTACTCCAGCGGCTGGATGCAGAGAAGACAGGTCGCACGGGCGACAAGGAGGTCGGGGAAGGAAGGGAAAACGGGAGATGGAGGCACAAGAATCTCAAGAAATAAAAATATACACGTTTGTGTATGTGCCAGAAGACAGGTAACACGACGCGGTTTGATTGAGCGTCGTGCTGTTTAATGCTGGCCGGTGTTTCCGTTCGTCTATGCTTCCCTCTACGGGATGACCAAACTGTTATCAACAGGCCATCCTTCCAGTTGTGAAGCAACAAGCACAAAACAGATTTTCATTTGCAATATACAAGCGGGAAAAATGAAATAAGAAAGCAAAACTGGATAAACTATATAATCAAGCATTTCCTCAGTTCAGGTCTCCAAATTGCTTCCGCACAGCGCCATGAGATAGCACATCAGAAGAACGAAAGTATTTAGTTGCATCATCATCGGACAGCTTTAAGCATTAGATCTAGCACAAGATAAAACAAAAGAAAGGATCTCGAAAAGAGATGGTCCCTCAGAAACATTTGCATAGATGTATCAACAGATTGGTATTTTTCAGACAAGGCTGAAACTTAAAATTTGTCCAGTCATCGGGAGGCCGAAACAGAGTCCAAAACTTCTCGAGCAAATAGCAAAAAAGAAAACCCCAGACGAGCAACAGATCGGGTTGCTTGTTGGCTCAGATCCCTCTGGGTGATAATATGGATCTCATCAACGTATGAATCAGGCCACTACTTTAAGATCACAGGTCATCACCGGGATCCGCGAACAGGAACTTCCGATCCATAGGAAAGAACGAAAACGAAATATGTACATGAAAAATCAAACAGCAACCAGATGCAGTCTCCTCAGTTCAGGTCTCCAGTTCTTCCACATTGTCAATTTCAGAAGAACGAAAGTATTATTTGGGTCATCACCGGAGAACGAGCAGGGGGAGAAAAAATAAAAGCAAATCGAAGCGATACTCGAAGTCGAATCGAGAAGGAGAAGCGGGGACGCATAGGAGGGAAGGATGGAATCAGGACGAGGGATGCTGCGTCTGGCGGCTGGGTTTGCTGGGTGGTTAGGAAGGAGGATTTGTTTTGTATTTATAGGCTCCCGGTTAGGGTTGGGCCGGTTGCCTGCACCTCCTACGTAATCTGCACCGTCCGATCTCGGTCTCGATCTCGGCGGGGACGGTGTTTCCCGTTGCGAAACCTGGCCACGCCGTCTCGTTCTCCACCGCGCCTCTCAGTTGCGAAACCTAGACGGAGGGAGTATCACAAGACCGAACTGGTTAACCTTTTTTTTAGGGTGGAACTGGTTAACTAATTAACTATGATTAAGTATGACGAATACATGATCAACACTGCAAGATGAAAATGAACACATATAAGGAAATTAGTTTTGCTAAATATTAGTCATATTTTACGCAGAGTGGATTTTGTACTTTTCCTATTTTCATTTATTATTTTATTTTAATGAGTTCGACTACTATTTTTTCCATGGTACTGTCGGAATCAGGGCTCCGCGGACCCAAAAGGTTCGAACTTTGGGGTGCGCTGGTGCCTCCGCTCTACTCTACCTCACGACGACACTCTCGCGTGCTCGAGCTAAGGAAGAAGAACAGTGAACACGGCGGTTAACCTAGGTTCGGGCCACCTTCCGGTGTAACACCCTACTCCTGCTTGGTTGGGATTGCTTGAGGATGAGAGTGAGTACAAAGGTGGGTTCTGGCTAGCTTGGGCTCGACCCCCCTACTACGGCGGTGGCCTGCCCTCTCTTATACTAGACTTGGTCCTCTTCCCCCGAAAACGCAAGGCGGGAAGGGTTGCCGCAACGGCCAGTTTGAAGAGGGGCAGGACTGCAGCTTATCCTGACAAAAGTAGTCTTCGCCTGCAAAAGCCTCCTGTCGTGACGCGCTGGTGGGCTCGGGGATAACCTCCGTCCTGGCGAGTAACGGGCCTTGGTCTTCTTGCACCGAACTGGAAACCTTTGGGGATTGCTTCGGGACCGGCGCACTGTCCCTGCTCTCTTAGCACAAAAGAGGAAAGCATCTTCATCCGCGCCCGCTGGCACTGCCTCTGGCGCCGCTCGTCGTGGCACGCGTCAACCACGTGAAGACGTAGGACCACGCGACCCTGCTGAGCCATCCTTGACTAGTCCGCCCCGCGAAGGGCCTCGGGGGCAGCCTTGAGAGGCGGCCTCACGAGGGGGGGCTCACGAGGCTCCTGCTGATGCTCGCTTATTGGGGAACGTAGCATGCAATTTCAAAGAAAATCCTATGCTCATGCAAGATCTATCTAGGAGATGCATAGCAACGAGAGGGGGAGAGTGTGTCCACGTACCCTCGTAGACCAAAAGCGGAAGCGTTATCTTAACACGGTTGATGTGGTCGAACGTCTTCTCGATCCAACCAATCAAGCACCGAACGTACGGCACCTCCGAGTTCTACACATGTTCAGCTCGATGAAATCACTCGAACTTTTGATCCAGCAAAGTGTCGAGGGAGAGTTCCGTTAGCACGACGGCGTGGTGACGGTGATGGTGAAGTTATCCGCGCAGGGCTTCGCCTAAGAACTACGTGAATATGACCGAAGGTGTAAACTGAGGAGGGGGCGCCGCACACGGCTTGGAACAATTGTGTGTCTAAGAGGCGCCCCCACCCCCGTATATAAAGGAGGGAGAGGGGAGGAGGCCGGACCTAGTGGGAGGAATCCCACTTGGGCTCCTAGTAGGACTAGTAGAATGCCCGTGCGTTGCTACGGGCCTTTTTTGAGTATTCATACTTACCAGTGAACATTTTTTAGTAGATAAACTCCAATGAGGCCCCGTCATATATCACTCCAAGTGACAACGGTTTTTTAGCGAGAAAAGAACTTGTAACTCACACATGATCAAACGTTGCAACAGTCGTCAGTACTCGAAAGAATGCCTTCATGCCCATAAAAAATACATATGAGTCCAACACCAAGTGATTTGTTGTAATATGACACTTTTTTATCCACATATGTGTATCTACTTGAAACAGTTTACACCATCATTCACAAGGAAGGCCTAGCAGAAGGTTTAGAGAACCTATTTGGCCACTTATCAATGGAGGAACTTTACTAATGCAATTCAGCAACATGAAGTACATGCACACGGTAAATCGATAATCAATCAAAAAAATATACAAAATGCTTTTTTTGTTTGTCTTTGTTACTTTGCCTCTCCTCTGGTGCTTAGCATGGCCAGTGCAATCAGCCCCAAGGAGAAGCATTCCTTCGGTGGAAGTACACTTTTCTCAACTCAACCTCCCTGCCGTGATGGTCTGTCGATACTGTTTCACCTGCAATATTTTGATCGTGCCAATGTCATTATAAGTTTACAACAGTTGCATGGGGTCATTAGGATAATGAGGTTAAAAAAAATGTGTGTAGTTTGTCATGAAAAGGTCGTTGCGGGTCCTCCTTGGCCATCTTCTTGTAGTGGATTGTGATGCTGAAGGGAGCCCATTCTCCATTGTCAGAGGCCACCAGGTAGCCGACGACATCGACGCTCGGTAACTCTAGCCCAACCGCCTCTACCTATGCATTGCCAAAGAATAAAGAAGACACTGTCAAACATTTGTTATATTTCAGAAATGTGAGTTAAATCTCTTTCATGCTTAGTTCCTCCTCGGCGGTTGTCATGTCCCTTCAAACCATCTTCTACTTGAGAAGACAAGTGGCATATTTTTCTCCACCCTTCCTTCCCCTCCACATCTGCTCTCTTCATCCGCACTTTCATCCTTGGCAGGTTATCTCTTCAATCCTCCTCTAATTTTGAGAAGACAAGTCACATGTTTTTCTCCACCCCTCATTTTCCTACACATCATCCACCTTCCTCTAGCACTATTGCCGTTTCAAAATATGCCATCTTGCTCTACAATCTTAAAAGGAACATTATCTTGAAAGCATAGGGAATTTTTTTATCTGGTATGCTTTCCGTAATAGGAGCAGCACCGCATATCATGAACTTGGAGCAAGGTAAGCAATAGGACATGAAGCATTAAACAAACATCAGACGATATATGTAAGTGATGTCGAATGTACATAGGTGGCCAAAAAGTGGAAAATTTAGTTGAAATTATTTCCTTTTTAAGCGCCCATTTGTTTCAATGAAACAAAAATAACAATAAGGTAACAAAAAATATAAATAGACATTGAATGACAAAAAGTGTCTTCATCTTCCTTGCCCTTCATCGCTAACCACATTGCACCCCTTTGTTATGTTCATCCTTGTCACTCATCTACTTCATCGCTAATGCAAGAACACCGGATCAGCAATCAGGCCATTCCGTCACAACATGTAGTAATAAAAATAAAATAAATGGAATGCAACAATTATATAGAGAAAGCTAACCTGAATGCCAGCATAGCTACACAGGTAGAAATCAAACTCGGAATCTTGGCAAATATGTGAATAGAGAAATTTAAGGACATCAAGATTAAATAAGATGAACCGCCACAATAGAAAATGAAAAGGCTAATGCACTCAAACAACTACTTCAACCTAAACATGGAACAAAACAACTCGTCTAACACACACATACAATAATTGAACACTAAGTTATTGTTTAACATGGAGAAAGTGGAAAAATATCTCAGTCAAAAACAGAACTCGCACCTGAATAAGCATGGTGAATTAAATATCTTCAGAAAGAGGCCACTCCTTCACACAGTAACATGCCATTGTTATTCGTTCGGCTAGCAAAAGATTATCCATATATTTCTTGAGCACACAAAGGGCATGTAAGTAATGCTAACTTTAGAAATTGCTAATGTGCACAAAATCATTTTTTGTAGATAATATGTTACAAATCAAACCAATCTTTTTAGGGTTCTATTATGAATCCAACATGCTAGAGAATATACCAGGGTTTTTTTCCTTATAGAGTGGAGGCACAGTAGAGGAAATTGACATGATTTTTTGTAGCAATTCCATATAGAGCAGTTCACTGACTTAACCTGGTCTTCCTCCATCTCCCTTGGGTCACCTTGTCGTGCTCAGCAATCATCGACAGACGCTTGGCCGCAACCGCGTGCAGCCGTACACCAGAGCTAATGCAAAGATGAGAGTAGAACTGAGATATTTACGCGGGTGCCGCGCTTCAAGTGGTCCTTGATATTTAAAATATCCTTCATAAGTATCATCCAACACACAATACAAACATGACAACTCCTTCTATCAAAGTTGTAAAAAAAAGCCGAAGTAATCGCAAATTAAACGTCTCTGAGAAAATATGGAGCAAATGGAAATTAAACACAATGGAAAATTATATAAGTTATTAAGGTTATGATTTATTTACGCATCTACTGAGAAGTAGTGTAAAGTACTGTCTAACTCCACGGATTTACAATTGTGTTACTATTAAGTCCAGTGTGACTGATGAGCAATAGTAGAGCGGTGGTGACACAGTGTTGACATGGAGTAAGGGATGTTTGCAACCATATGAGAAAAATAATATGAAGATCCATTGATAAAGGATCTAAAGTCTTATCAACAACCTGCGAACTGCAATGCGAGAAGATTCAGCAAGAAAAAGGAGATGTCCCGTGGAAGGTTTTGTGTCTGGCACTCATGGTAATTTCTATTATCGTTTTAAGTAATATTTGTATTATTTGTAGGCATTTTTTCGTGCTTGATTGGAAATGTTCCAGGTGGCGTTAAAATTTTTCAAAGTGGAAAAAGTTGAACGTCTTTATTTACTGACAGGCTCGGTTTGTCTAATTATCAAGATGAATCATTTTTGCAGCAGCGATGGAACAAAAGGAAATATACATTCAAGCGAGCAGCAATTTTTTATAGATGGAACACTCAGTCAAGAGTGGTTACTAAAACACGGAACATGTACTTGTTGAAGCAAATCACTTTTCTTGTAGTTTTAACTTCTGGCATCACATTGAAACTCGTAGGTTAGACAGGTAGAAGTAAGTTAGCTTGTGCAATTCATAGAGTACACATGGCAGTCATATTGGCATTACAGATCAAATAGCAACAGTCTGAAGCCATATAGAGGGAACATAGTGTTACACCATCAGTACAGAAGATACACTGGTGCCTACTGAGACCATTAGTACAGAAGATACACTGGAACATACTGAGTTTTCATTATTACAACTAAGAAAACGATAGCAAAAGGCGGAAAGGATTTCTTCTTAGAAGAGGAAATACCTTATTAGCCTGTAGAAGTGTAGTGGGTGTTCTCACAGTAGATAAAAGAGAGCTAGCTTCTGAATATTCTGTATCATCATCTGACCATTGATTGCTGCTATTATCTTGCTCACTTGCCTGAATAATGAATGTAGTAAACACTTATAACACTCACATGAGTTATCACATAAGCAGCACCTAAAAATGAAGGGGAGGATATTGATTACTGATTACCTCTTCCCATCTGTAACACTACTCTAGGGACCTCCTTTATAAAAAATAAGAAGGAATATTATTCCAGATTTTTTTAGTGCAGTCATTTTGCAAGGACCATACAATTTAGGGTAGTTCCGCAACTTGCTTTATAAGAAATAAAAAGGAATGTTATTCCAGACTTTTTTAGTGCAATCATTTTGCAAAGAGCATACAATTTATGGCAGTTCCGCAACTCTTTTTTGTGCATAAATGTTACAAAAACATTTAGTAACTTTTTGATGGAACTTCTAGTAGTAACTTAATTATGTGTTTAGCCAATCCCTAATGAAGAGTGACATAAAACATGTCATTGCCTACTTTTGCTATATCTTGGCGGAATCCATTTCACGCATAGAAAGTTCAGTTTTATTAGCGAGCTTTAGTTCAAGAAAATCTGCACAATCAAGTTCCATTGAAATACCTCCTATTGACCTTCACAATATTTTACCTTGCAAAGGATGTATGCAATAGACAGCTTCTTGTCAGGCTGGTGGCAAGCCACAAACAACATGGAAGATCGGCAAATTCAACAACCAACGGAGACTCGGCTAACTGCAAAAGCCCACCAGATCCAGAGACTCAGGGGAGGGGACGATGGTAGCAGCAGCCGGAAGAAGTAGTGATGGCAGTGATAGACATGCACCACTATCTCTCTCGTCTACATACAACAGATATTAAGTATTGGTTCAAGGAATCAATTCACACAAGTACGACGACTTCAAAGAACACACTCCTCATTTGATTACAGCGTAGTGACCTAAAGAAATTAAAATTATGGATATAAAACAGTGTCCTACCAATGTTTTAATTTTTACAGATTCCATGGTTCATTTCTTCACTAAGGACCTGTTGTTAGATGTAGCGACCAGACCCGAATGGATCAAGTCTCTGTGCTCAGTGTCATCCCTGGATCGAGAATCTTGACACCACACAAGATTGAAGGATTTATAGCGAGTAGCAATCACACACTTATTACATCGTTGTCCACAAGGGAACTGAATACAATAATATGGCTTAAGGCCATCTAATAATAACAGCGAAGGCTTGGAAGATAAGCGAGTCCATCAACTCCAACGGCATCATGAGTATAGAACCACGACCTAACACCTTACTCGTCGTTCGAAAAGTCTGCATAACGTGAAAAGTTGCAGCCAAAAACGGGTCAGACATGGAATATGCCGCAATGTAACACATAAGAGCAATGAATGAATAAGCCTATACTACATGCATATATGGCTGGTGGTAAGGCTCTCTGATTACATTTGCATAAAGCTGATTTTTCCCTACATCAAAGGAATAATTTTATTTAACTATCATGGTGGTTGTTAAACATTGAGAATGGTTGACAGATCCTCAATCCCAATTAAAAAGTACTCATCAAAACCCAATAACTTTTATTAGAAGTAACATGTTGAGATTCACATGATAATCAAGTCCGGATACTCAAATTGTCCATAACCGGGACACGGCTAATCATGATTAGTTTATACACTCTGCAGAGGTTTATGACTTTTCCCCACAAGACTCGATCGCCTCCGCTTGATTCTCGCACTACATGGTGTTTGAGAAACGGATGACCGAGACATAGTCTTTCAGAAGCGCTAGCACCTTACATGTGGGTAGACCGTACCAACCTACATCCCCTACATCAGCTAGCCTACCCGTAAGAGTTCGCACGACTTAGTCAACTACGCCAGAGCCCATAATTGGCTTGTGGCTGCACACGAAGTTTCCAGTTTGAATAATCTTATGATCCCTTAGAGCACAGGTGGCGGTCCAAAGAAATACAGCAAGTCTGATGGAAACCAGTGCCTCAATCCACCCAGATGTGTGTTAGGTTGCCACCTTAGATAAACCATTAATTAACAATCTCACATCTGTCATGGATATTCACTCACCCAATCCACGCCTACTAGCATAGCATGGCATGAACAAGCAAACGAGAAGTAACTCCCAAGGTTTCATAAGTAAAACAGGTAATAGGTACTACCTCAATCTACTTCCCAATACCCACAATTTAATTAGATCCTAATCATGCAAGTGTTTGAGGAAATAGATCTAATGCACAAAACTGGGTACGAGAAAAGATATGATCAAGTGTTACTTGCCTTGCTGATGATCCGCGAGTCCTAGAGATTCGAAATAACAAGCGGCGCACTCCGGGTGATCTAACGCAGACAAACAACAAGCATACAATAAGTACTCATCTAATGCACGGGGAAATCTCGAATAAAAGATCTAACCAGAGAGTTCAACTTAAGAACCCTGGTTGCAAAAGAATCGAATCAAAATAAACTCCGAAAGTCGAAACTCGAGAGAGAACGTCTCGGTTTAGCAAACTGAAATTAGGTCAAAATTTCACAGTGGCAAAACTCTGTGAAAGTAGGGTAGTCGAACGGCGGTTTCATTCTGAAACTCCAGCGCTTGAATCACCCGATTCCGATAAACGAGCGAGAAATAAAACAGTTTTGAAAATCGATCCAAATCAAATCGAGAATAACGGATTAAATCCGATTAAAAGAAAAACGACGAACGAGTTAAAAAGCGAACGTTAGATTAACGAACGAATCTAACGAACGCGTTCATTGAAACGAACGGTTCGGTGAACGTCCGTTAATTAAGAAAACCGAAAAAAAAAAAAACCAATCTAGGGTTTTAAAAAACCAAACATATATTTTTTAAATAAACCGGACGGTTCACGGGAGAAAACCGAATCGGCGCTGGCGGCGGTGGCTACCTCCGCGATCGCCGCGGGCGCCCGGCTCGGGAGAGGCGGCGGGTTCGGCGTCGGGCGGCGGGGTCCACGGCGGCGGCGACGGCGGGCGGCAAGGCCCACGGCAGCGGCAAGGGCTTCAGCGTCGGCGCGGCGGCGTCGGCTCGGTGGGGGGGGAGAGAGGGGGGTCCGGGGTATTTAAGAGCGGGGGGCGGTGGCTTGGGAGGGGGGGCGGCGCGGGGTGGGACTCGAGGTGGCGGCGATGGCGTCTGCGGCGGGGCACCGCCGGGCGACCGAGCTTGAGGGAGGAGGCGGAGGTGGGCGGGCGCTGGCTGGGCCTGGCTGGCTTGGGCCGTGGGCCTCGAGTCGAGCGCTTTTTTTTTAAAATAAACTTAAACCAAAACGAATTAAAAAATACCAAATGAACTCGGTTTAAATAAAACAAATTTTCCCGACTCCTAAAATGAGTCGAACAAAATGAACTTTAAAACAGCAAACATGCATAATTTTTTAAAAGCTCATTTTGCCTAAGCAAAATAAATCTTCCAAAACCAAATTTGGTTTATTTATAATACCTTCATTTTTCCTAATTGCTTGGGAAAGTCATATTATTCCCTCTCCAAATATTTTTATAGGAAAAACTTTATGAAGATAATTTAAATAATCCAATGATCCTATTTTCAAAATTTGAGAGATCCCAAATATGAAAATTATGAAACTTCCAACTCTCTCCGAGGGTCCTTGAGTTGCGTGAAATTTCTAGGATCGGAAAATGCGAGAAAATATGATATGCATGATGACCTAATGTATAACATTCCAAATTGAAAATTTGGGATGTTACAAACCTACCTCTTAAGATGAATCTCACCCTCGAGATTCGGGTTAACTAGAAAATAGGTGAGGTGGTCTTTAAGCAAAACTTCCTCTCTTTCCCGGTGGCTTCATCCTCGGTGTGGTGGCTCCACCGAACTTTGCAAAACTTGATAACCTTGTCATGGGTAACTCTGCTGGCATAATCGAGAATCTTAACCGGTTTTTCTTCATATGTCAAGTCATCCTTCAATGAATTGCCTCCGGTGTACTGTGTCTCTTAACGGTACCTCTGCTATCTCGGGGTGACATTTCTTCAACTGAGAAACATGGAATACATCATGAACTCCTGACAGTCCTTCTGGCAATTCCAACTTATACGCAACTTCTCCCATGCGTTGCAAAATCTTATACGGTCCAACGAAACGGGGTGCTAACTTTCCTTTAACTCCAAAACGCTTCACTCCTCGAAGCGGGGATACTCTGAGATATACTCTGTCTCCAACTTCGTACTCAATCGCTTTGTGCTTTGAATCGGCGCAGCTCTTACATGCAGATGGGCTACCTTGAGCCTGTCTCAATCAACTTAACTTTCGTTCGCACTCCTTAATCAAATCTGGTCCAAATAACTGACGATCTCCAGTTTCGTCCCATGACAATGGTGTCCTACACCTTCTTCCATACAAGGCCTCGAAAGGTGCCATCTTTAAGCTGGTTTGGTAACTGTTATTGTAGGAAAATTCTGCATACGGCAAATTATCATCCCAACTAGATCCGTAATCTAGTGCACAAGCTCTCAAAGATGTCTTCCAAAATCTGATTAACTCTCTCGGTTTGTCCATCGGTGCGTGGGTGGAAAGTCATGCTGAATTCTAGTCTGGTTCCCAATGTTTCGTGTAACCGGTTCCAAAATTTCAAGTAAACTGGGTTCCTCATCTCGATACAATGCTCCTCGGAACTCCGTGTAAGCACACAATTCTGGTCATGTATATCTTTGCCAACTTAGCACTGCTATAGGTAGTCTTGATTTGGAATGAAATGAGCTATCTTAGTCAAACGGTCGACTATGACCCAAATCGAGTCATATCTGAAAGGGTCTTTGGCAAACCTGTGATGAAATCCATGCCTAGTTTATCCCACTTCCATTCGGTATTGGCAATGGTTGTAACAATCCTGCTGGCTTCGATGCTCTGCTTTTACTTTCGACATACGCCGCAAACTGCTACATACTCCGCAATATCCTTCTTCATTCCGGTCCACCGAAAATATTCTTCAAATCCAAATACATCTTGGTATTTCGGTGAATCGAATAGGGTGAATCATGGGCTTCTTGCAAAATCAACTTCACGATCTCGGGTCATTGGGCACATAAACACGGTCTTCAAACCATAGGGTATCGTGCTCATCCTCACGAAATCCTTTAGCTTTTCCTTTGCTCATTTTCTCCTTTATAGAGGCAACTTCCTTATCGCCTTTTGGGCTTCTCGATTTTGTCCATTAGTGTCATCAATCTCCAATGTCGCTACATAGCCTCTCGGAACTATTTCCAAACATAGCTCTCGAAGGTCCTCGGTTAACTCATTGGGTATTCCTCCCATCATTAGGGTATTGACGTGGCTCTTACGGCTCAATGCGTCAGCTACGACATTAGCCTTTCCGGGGTGATAATGCAATCTCATATCATAATCCTTGATCAGCTCTAACCATCTCCTCTGTCTGAGATTTAATTCCTTCTGTGTGAAGATGTACTTCAAACTCTTGTGATCCGTATATACTTCACAATGATTTCCAATAAGAAAATGTCTCCACGTCTTCAAGGCATGCACAACGGCTGCTAACTCCAAATCATGGGTGGCATAATTCAACTCATGGGGCTTAAGTTGTCGTGAAGCATACGAAACAACTCTTCCTTCTTGCATAAGCACTGCTCCAAGTCCTCGACGTGAAGCGTCGCAATATACCTCATAATCCTTAGTTTGATCTGGCAATATCAAAACTGGTGAGGTAACCAATCTTTTCTTCAACTCCTGAAAACTTGCCTCACAGTCCTCAGTCCATATGAATTTGTTTTCCTTCTTCAACAATTCATCATAGGCTTTGCAATCCTTGAGAAATTCTCAATGAATCTTGGTAGTATCCTGCGAGTCCAAGGAAACTCGAATCTCTCCAACTGTCGTTGGTGCTTCCCAATTGGTTCTGGTCTCAACTTTTGTGGGGTCAATGCTATCCCTTCTCCGGATATAACATGTCCGAAATCCAACTTCCTTTAACCAAAACTCACATTTGCTGAACTTGGCATACAACTGGTGTTCCCTCGGTTTCTCCAAAACCAATCTCAAATGTTCCTTGTGTTCTTCTTCATTCTTGAGAAAATCAAAATGTCATCAATGAACACCACGATTTAACTTGTCCAAAAATTCCATAAACACTTTGTTCATCGTGTTCATGAAATAGGCTGGTGCGTTAGTCATCCAAATGACATAACGGTATACTCATACAGATCCATATCTCGTGGTAAATGTTGTCTTGGGTATATCTTGCTCCCGAATCTTCAATCGATGGTACCACGATCGCAAGTCGATCTTAGAAAACACTTTGGCTCCTTGCAAGCGATCAAACAGATCATTTATCATAGGTAGTGGGTACTTGTTCTTGATTGTTACTTCATTTAATCCACGGTAATCAACAACCATTCTCAACGATCCATCCTTCTTCTCCACTAACAAAGCGGGTGATCCCCAAGGTGAAGAACTTGGGCGAATAAAACCTTTATCCAATAGTTCCTTAATCTGCTTCTTGATTTCCGCCAAATCCTTTGCGGGCATCCTGTACGGTCGCTTCGATATCGGGCCTGTTCTCGCAACAGCTCGATCAAAACTCAATGTCTCTATCCGGTGGCATTCACGGCAACTCTTAGGAAATACATCAGGATAATCCTTCACCACTGGTACTTCTTCCTGTACCACTCCTGATAAACAATTAACTTGTGCTCTCCTCGGCTCGTGCCGTGATACATACTTAATCCTCCTTCCTTCTGGTGTGGTGAGCAAAATTGACCTTGTGGTACAATCTATGTTTCCTCCATACTTTGATAACCAATCCATTCCTAATATCACATCCAATCCTTGGGATTCCAGAACTATTAGGTCTGAGGGGAAAACATAGTGTCCAATCCTTAGTGGCAGTCGATCACACCATTTACTAGCCATGTACTCTGCTCCGGGTGAGGTTACTAGCATGGGTGACCTAAGGGCTTGGGTTGGTAACTTGTACTTATCCACAAATCCCCTTGATATGTATGAATGCGATGCACCAATCAAAAAGAACAACCGCAGAAATGACTTAACCAAAAACTTACCGACATCGTGCATCGGGCTGATCTTCAACCTCCTCCACATCAATGTGGTTCACTTGTCCCCTGTTGAAAGGGTTGGGCTTCTTTCGAGCTTCCATTGCCATTTCCATTCGCCTTCGGATACCATTTGCATAATGCCCACCTTGCGGCACTTAAAGCGTAATGTGACTCAGTCTACCTTGGATGGTGTAGACGGGTTGGTGCGGTTCATCCGTTGCTTCCTCCATTCCGTTCCCATTCTTGGTGCCATTATGGTTGTCGAATTACCTCCTCCATGGGTATCTCAAACTGAATTCTGATTTAGGGGTATAACGAGGCTTCTGCTGGGATCCAGAGTTATACTTCCCTTGTCCATACTTCCGCTTACGGTTCTCAATTTGTCTTTGCTTTCCTTCAATCATGAGAGCTCGATCTACTAACTCCTGGTAGTTGTTGAAACTTGCTACCATCAACGGCATGTTGAACTCATCATTTAGTCCTTCTAGAAACTTCTCCTATTTAGCTGCATCCGTAGTAACGTCATCCGGGGCATAACGTGCTAATTTGCTAAAGTCATCCACGATCTTGCCAATCCTTCCTCCTTGGCGTAAGTTCTGAAACTCACGCTTCTTCATGGCCATGGCTCCTGCTGAAACATGGGCTGTGCAAAAGCTTGTTGGCTGGTCCCATGTGGCGGTGTCTCACGGATAAGTGGTCTGTGAAATTCTCCCACCATGTCACTGCGGGTCCTTCAAGCCGATGTCTTAAAACTTCACTCTTTCACCATCATGCATCCCGCAGTGGTCAGCTCCTTCCTATCTTGCGGAGCCACCATCTGCTACAATTGGCTCGGTGCTCTTTGGAATACACCGCGGTTCATCTAAGGAAGCGAGTCGATGATCCGCAGTGGTGGTGGTGGCGGTGGGTTGTTGTTGTTGTTGTTGTTGTTACGCACCAATGTTTGAATCGGGGTATTCTGCTGCTGGATCAATTGGGTGATCTCTGGCGGAAAAACGAATCTGGGTCGCGTCTCGAGGCATCGATGGGTTTAGAAAAGAAGAGGAATGTAGAATAGAATGAGGTCTAAGGGGAATCACTACCCAAATGCACATGAGCAATTGCACACAAAATCACTTCATTCAATCAAACAAGGGTTACAACGATCTAACTATCGCAAAAGTCGTGTACTATGATGTTTACATGGAGGAATACTACTAATATGTGGGGACTTCTACTAATTTGAACCGTGGAAGACTCCATGATGTCCGCTCGACCGTCTTCAAAATCGGGTTCACTTGGATCCGAATCGTGTCGTCGATGTTGATGTAGTCGATTGGGTGTTCGACATCTGGTCTTCATTCCCGAGCGCCAACTTCTTCTTGAGTTCTTGATCTCGTACTTAAGATCGTTATTGTGTCTTGCGAGCTACGATCTCGTCCATGTAGTCTTTGCGTGTAGTCTTTAGTTCTTCTTCCAATTCGATGATCCTTTCCTTCGTCTTCGCAACTCCAACATGTCATTGCACATTTGATTCTCCCGCGTCGAATGTGCTGATTTAACTCTGGATGAAAGCTGCAATGGACCTATCCTTCTTGGTGTTGACGACGTCCCCGTTGTCATCTCGGCGTCCGCAAATTTGGTAGATGGTGTCCTTGAGATCTTCTTGATAAACTTCTCCAATCGTCCCATGGTGATGTGAGCTGCCATGCTCTTTCCTGCACTCAAGTGGGTGCAATCAAAACACTATCTATAGGCTTGGTGATTGGGGCGAATGTCCTTCCCGAACGTGAGCATGAATCTTCCAGCGCTCCTCTTCAGGCAGAGTGGCGTTGAAAGTTCCGGTGAAGCTTGGTAATCCAATGTTCAGGTACTTTGTAACTTCCTTCAAGTGAAATCCAAAAGGTGTGCCTTCATCCGGTTGGGTGTACTTGATCTTCGCATCCGTCATCCTAAAGAGAGTAGAAAAGATGAGGAGTTAGAAAATGAGAAGAGAGAGTGATCTATGGCTTTAACTTAGTGGTCGTGTCCTACAGTCAGCGTGTGCTCTGATACCATTCTCTCAGAGCGACCGGACCGAATGGATCAAGTCTCGTGCTCGATGTCATCCTGGATCGATAATCTTGACACCACACAAGCTTGAAGGATTTATAGCAGAGTAGCAATCACACACTTATTACATCGTTGTCCACAAGGGAACTGAATACAATAATATGGCTTAAGGCCATCTAATAATAACAATGGAAGGCTTGGAAGATAAGCGAGTCCATCAACTCCAACGGCATCATGAGTATAGAACCACGACCTAACACCTTACTGTCGTTGCGAAAAGTCTCGCAGCGTGAAAAGTTGCAGCCAAAACGGGTCAACACATGGAATATCTTGGCAATGTAACACATAAGAGCAATGAATGAATAAGCCTATACTACATGCATATATGGCTGGTGGTAAGGCTCTCTGATTACATTTGCATAAAGCTGATTTTTCCCTACATCAAAGGAATAATTTTATTTAACTATCATGGTGGTTGTTAAACATTGAGAATGGTTGACAACATCCTTAGTCCCAATTAAAAGTACTCATCAAAACCCAATAACTTTTATTAGAAGTAACATGTTGAGATTCACATGATAATCAAGTACGGATACTCAAATTGTCCATAACCGGGACACGGCTAATCATGATTAGTTTATACACTCTGCAGAGGTTTATGACTTTTCCCCACAAGACTCGATCGCCTCCGCTTGATTCTCGCACTACATGGTGTTTGAGAAGCGGATGACCAAGACATAGTCTTTCGAAGCGCTAGCACCTTACATGTGGGTAGACCGTACCAACCTACATCCCCTACATCAGCTAGCCTACCCGTAAGAGTTCGCACGACTTAGTCAACTACGCCAGAGCCCATAATTGGCTTGTGGCTGCACACGGAAGTTTCCAGTTTGAATAATCTTATGATCCCTTAGAGCACAGGTGGCGGTCCAAGAAATCTGAGCAAGTCTGATGGAAACCAGGTGCCTCAATCCACCCAGATGTGTGTTAGGTTGCTACCTTAGATAAACCATTAATTAACAATCTCACATCATCATGGATATTCACTCACCCAATCCACGTCTACTAGCATAGCATGGCATGAACAAGCAAGCGTAGAAGTAACTCCCAAGGTTTCATAAGTAAAGCAGTAATAGGTACTACCTCAATCTACTTCCCAATACCCACAATTTAATTAGATCCTAATCATGCAAGTGTTTGAGGAAATAGATCTAATGCACAAAACTGGGTACGAGAAAAGATATGATCAAGTGTTACTTGCCTTGCTGATGATCCGCGAGTCCTAGAGATTCGAAATAACAAGCGGCGCACTCCGGTGATCTAACGCAGACAAACAACAAGCATACAATAAGTACTCATCTAATGCACGGGAAATCTCGAATAAAAGATCTAACGGAGAGTTCAACTTAAGAACCACAGTTGCAAAAGAATCGAATCAAAATAAACTCCGAAAGTCGAAACTCGAGAGAGAACGTCTCGGTTTAGCGAACTGAAATTAGGTCAAAATTTCACAGTGGCAAAACTCTGTGAAAGTAGGGTAGTCGAACGGCGGTTTCATATTCTGAAACTCCAGCGCTTGAATCACTGATTCCGATAAGCGGCGAGAAATAAAACAGTTTTGAAAATCAGATCTGAAATCAAATCGAGAATAACGGATTAAATCCGATTAAAAGAAAAAGCGACGAACGAGTTAAAAAGCGAGCGTTAGTTAACGAAAGAATCTAACGAATCGTTCATTGAAGCGAGCGGTTCGGTGAGCGTCCGTTAATTAAGAAAACCGAAAAAAAAAAAACCAATCTAGGGTTTTAAAAAAACCAAACATATATTTTTTTTAAATAAACCGGACGGTTCACGGGAGAAAAACCGAATCGGCGCTGGGCGGCGGTGGCTACCGGCGATCGCGGGCGGCCTCCGGGCTCGGGAGAGGGCGGCGGGTTCGGCGTCGGGCGGCGGGGTCCACGGCGGCGGGCGTCGGCGCCGGCGGCCGGGCCAGCTGCAAGCTCGGCGTCAGGCGTGGGCGGCGTCGGCTCCGGGGTGGGGTGAGAGAGAGGGGTCGGGGTATTTAAGAGGGGGGGTGGTGGCTTGGGAGGGGGGGCAGGGGCGCGGGGTGAGGCGGACTCGAGGTGGCGGCGATGGCGTCTTGGGCGGGGCACCGCCGGGCGACCAGCCTTGGGGAGGAGGCGGAGGTGGGCAGGGCGCTGGCCTGGCCTGGCTGGCTTGGGCAGGTGGGCCTCGGTCCAGGCGCTGTTTTTTTTAAATAAACTTAAACCAAAGCGAATTAAAAAATACCAAATGAATTGGATTTAAATAAAACAAATTTTCCCGACTCCTAAAAATGAGTCGAACAAAATGAACTTTAAAAACAGCAAACATGCATAAAATTTTTAAAAGCTCATTTTGCCTAAGCAAAATAAATCTTCCAAAACCCAAATTTGGTTTATTTATAATACCTTCATTTTCCTAATTGCTTGGGAAAGTCATATTATTCCCTCTCCAAATATTTTATAGGAAAAACTTTATGAAGATAATTTAAATAATCCAATGATCCTATTTTCAAAATTTGAGAGATCCCAAATATGACAATTATGAAACTTCCAACTCTCTCCGAGGGTCCTTGAGTTGCGTGAAATTTCTAGGATCGAAAAAATGCGAGAAAATATGATATGCATGATGACCTAATGTATAACATTCCAAATTGAAAATTTGGGATGTTACATTAGATAAGCAACAGGTTGTTAGCTTCACGTGAAGGCAATTAATATTCGATAACAGGGTGATATGAAAAAGCACGCCTGCTAGTCCAGAACTCTGTTTTCTTTTTCTTAATCAGGTACTGAATAGATTTGTGACATATACCCCCAAACATATGGTTGTGGGAGCATAGAAAAAATTCATCAGGAAATCTTAACATGTTTTCACCAATATATTTAAGGTTAAAATTTATAAGGTAAATGGAATAATATGAATACACAAAACAAAATAAAAAACCAGTCTCAGTGTCCTTAGCTAACTCTAAAGACGATGCTCTACTGCCCAAAGAATGACAACTTAATTTTCCCCTTAATCACTCATACATACAAATAGACCATGTACTCGACAATCCCACGAAAAGTACATTTGTCTCTCGAGCAAGAGTAGTACATTTTTATGCATGCTTGTCATTTTGTACCCTTCGTGGAACCATGACATCTTGCATAATCGTGGCTGGCTAAACCAGTATATCTTCAGTCAAAGCAAACAAAACACACACACACATGTATATACAGATATATCTTATCTAGCAATTGTATGCATATTTGGATAAAACATCCCAAGAACTCGGTACAAACCTTTCAAGGAAAAAAAACAAAAATATATTGGATATATAGAAGGATAAAGGAGACATCAATGGAGTAAGGGATTGAATGTCTTACCTAAGAGAAATTACAAACAGACAGGAAGCATGTCCTGCAGCGAAAAACATGCATAAAAGGCAAGGACCCTACAACAAAATAAGAAGATGGCCCAATGGGCAGTCAGTCCCGAACCAATATAAAGATTTGTTTCTTTCCTGCCCTCACAAAACTGCATTATGTCTGCACTTAATATTTATTTCTCCATTAAACATCAGGATCATATTTAGTAAGAAGCAGAGAACATGCACCCATATGTAAATACATTTGAGATTTTGAGTAAACATGATGCGGATTATTTTATGCCTGTAATGAGGAAACTTGAAGATTACACTATTCCTATATGGGATATTTTACATATCCGGCTGAAACCTACAAACAGAGCAATGGTTTCTATTGTAAAGTAAATTGTCAATCTAAAATGTCAACTCAAATTCAATAAGCATAAATGAGCCATAGTTATATGTCGATATATTTAGACTGGGCAACAATAAGAGATCCAACACAAAGAGTCTGCATGTTTTGCAAGGATACATTGTAGAACAATAGATGATATCTAACATTGATGATACGACAACGTAGATTTTATCTAACATAAACATCTATACAAACAGAGCAAGAGCATGACGAACTGAGATATGCCTTTGCTTATTCTTTTACTCCCAGTGGCAAGCAACATAATATGATCTGAAAGCATTTAGTTTTCAAAATTCCGATAGCATCGACGTTCCACCATAAATTGTTATCGATTGTCGAGTTCCTCAACACCAAAGAGGGACACGACAGCATAAAAATTAATGATGAAATGATAATCAATATACTGCAAAACATTATGAATTGTGCCAACTAATTAGATCTCTTTCAACAAAATTTATAAATTAACAAAAGGATTGTATCTGACCAAATGGCTTGTACATGTATTACATAATTAACGATAACTATACAGAAGTAGAAGAGCAAAGCAGATGAAAGGCATGGTAGACATAATAAAAATGTTCAGTTCTGATCACTCGCAACCTCTCAGAAAATCTAGATAGGTGCCTTCCTAACTAAATATGACTAGGAAGATTCACTAATGGAGAAGAAAAAACATCATTGTCATGCGTGCTTGCATATTTGGTTCATTGGACCCAGGTGCTGCTCATAAAAGTGGATTTGCAAGCATTTAAGACCTTCTGCTCTCTGTACCACATTTTAAAGATAGATATACATAACCTTGTGAAAAAATGTTCATCACATTTTTTCTCTTCCATATGTTAGATAGATACTACAACCTAACAATTTTTCATAGATCAATTGCAGTATTTAAAATGCTAATCAATGAATTATAGGTATCAATAGTTAAAATGCAGGTTTGAACGTATCAGCCTCTCAAGCCTCAAAGTTCATAGAGACAGAGAAGAAAAGACTTGACATCAGTCCCCTTATCCTGCCCTTGCTCCTATGTTGATTTGGCACCAGCCTCTCTAGAAGACAAAGAATCCCTGTCAATAACAGCCTCTCAAGTCTCAAAGTACACACTAAGAAAATCCTTATCAAGTAATTTTCTTGTTTCCATAATCATGTTTCCATAATCGATCATGAACCTACTGTAGCAGCATGACCAGTCAATTCACATTAGTAGTGCACACACGAAATACATAGCGATACTCTTACCATCTCTCACATATGATGGTCACGTGTTGTTTGCTTCGATCATAGGCAGTCCTCTCCATAAACAAATACATCTTTACTAATTGGGCTGCATATAATTAGGAGAAAGTTATGGACCTCAAGGTGGTTGCAGAAATTTATCGCTTCAATCTTCCTTCCACCACCGGTAAGACATACAAAATTTGCTTAGCTGTGAATTTCATCCAGCATCTAACAAATTCAGAGTAAAACTTGAGAACACAACATCATGTAATTAACTCGTGCAGGGACCAAGATGACAATCGTGGATCAGGAATATAGTAGTAAGGGGACCAAGATGACATTCATTGGCCTCACACAGCCAATGGACGGTGATCTTTGAACCCCACTTATGGGGTCGTGCAATGCAACCACACCACCGCCATCGGATCGGATCGGAACAGATGGAAATAGAAGAGAATAAGAAACCAACTTTTCTGGTCCAATCGACCATGGGCGAGCCTCAAGTTGTTGAATCTATTCGTCGACAAAAGAGGATGACATGGGAGGACTAACAAAACAAACAAATGACACAGCGACAGGACATGTATCACGGTGCCCTACAAACAGCAAAAAGTAAAGGTGTTTACATGCCATTATTTTCTCTTCCAACTTGTGTGGAAAACAGTGAGAGACTATCAATTGTCATATTATTATTTTGCAGCGATGTGCTGAAGAAATTCACCTATGGACTCGGCTTGCTTGTGACATTTTATCCAATAAAAACACAACTCATGCGAAAATCGATGGCTCGGAGCGTGCCATTTTTTTTCAAGAAAATCAATATGACCAAGCATAACACACACACATGTTCAATGCCTCCTATGCAGAATTATAAACAAAAGATTGATTACAAAGATCAGTAATTTGAAGTTCGTTAAGTATGATGCAGAAATCATGAGGCGCGAATGCTTCTGTGTTCTCCCTGGAATTTTCAGATACAAAGAAAAATTATGTTGGCGTACAACAAAGTTAGCCAAAATTGTAAGATATCACTCCTCCATCAAATTTTTCTATAACAAAACACTGAAATACAAAACCAAATTAGGAGAAATAGAACCAGAACCGAACAGTGGGGTTAAGATCGTTGGTCCTGTCGGTAGTCTCCTAAAGTTCTCCGTCTGAAATCTGAACCCAATGTCCGCTGCAAACAAAACCACATAAATCACACTTCAGTTAGAGCCAAATGTCCGCAGCAGTACTACTCTAGGAGAAACGCATGAGTGAGAGGGGATATATGTCGCGTGTAGGCATGGGCATACTTCACGTTGGGTATCGGATGGAGACCTGTCCACATGGCGTCGATGAAGTCCAACGTGATGAGAATTTCATCCCCTCCTTGCGGACCTTGAGCCACTCATCACACGTCACCATCTTCTACAAATACATGATGGAGGTCGGGCGGGAGTTGGTGACATCGATGATGGCTGCGGCGGTCGTGAGAGGGAGGGATGTGTGGGGAGGGCGAATTGAGGCGTCGTGGTAGAAAACCGAGGACAGCCGGACGGAGGGCCTAGCCGCCGACATGGAACACACAAGGAAGAAGCGACCACGAAGATTGCGTGCACATTAGGTTTGGTGAGGCGGATCTGGGAGCGACAGCGGCGAGGCGGAGGCGATGAAACGCCCGTGCGATCTGGAGAGACGGCTGCAGCCATCCCGACGGCGGCGCGGCGATCCGAGGCGATTTAGACGTCGACGAGGCGTTGGCGGCGATTCCGGCGACGGCGGCGATCCGGATGATGGCAAAGGCAGCGATCCGGGCGGTGACGGCGGCGATCCGGAGAGGGGCGGCGATCCGGAGGACGTTGGGCTGGTCGACAAGCTCCGTGTGGCGGCGCGCAGAACCCTAAGCGCGTGCGAGGTATCGAGAGAGGATGGTTGTCGAGTCTCTTGGATCGAGGATCGATCTGCTTTGTGGGAGCGAGGATCGATCGAGGTTTTTTCGCACCGTTTTTTTTCGATGGAGGGTAGAGCAGAGGTGGTAGGATGACGAAAAAAAATGATGGCAGGAGGATGATGAAAATAAACCAGCGAAAATAAACCGCGCGGACTATTCACCAAGTGCTCCATTAAGAGTAGAAATTCGCCCTCCCCCCTTCCTTTTATCGGAGAGGGAAAGGGGGAAGGAGAGGGAGAGGGAGAAGGAAAGGGGGGCGCCGCCCACTCCCCTAGTCCAATTCGGACTCCTCCCTTGTGGGGCGCCACCTCTTGTGGGATGGCTTGCCTCCCTCCTACGGCCCATATGGCCCATATCTTCCCCCGGGGGGTTCTGGTAACCCCCCTGGTACTTCGATATGTACCCGATACATTTTGGAAAACTTCTGGTGTCCGAATACTATCATCCAATGTATCAATCTTTACCTCTCGACCATTTCGAGACTCCTCGTCATGTATGTGATCTCATCCGGGACTCCGGACAACATTCAGTTACCAAATCACATAACTCATAATACAAATCATCATCAAACGTTAAGCGTGACATGACTGAGACACCTCTCCGGTCAATAACCAATAGCGGAACCTGGATACTCATATTGGTTCCCACATATTCTAGCAAGATTTTTATCGGTCCAACCGTTATGACAACATACGTTATTCCATTTGTCATCGGTATGTTACTTGCCCGAGATTCGATCGTCGGTATCTTCATACCTAGTTCAATCTCGTTACCGGCAAGACTCTTTACTCGTTATGTAATGCATCAACCCGCAACTAACTCACTAGTCACATTGCTTGCAAGGCTTATTATGATGTGCGTTACCGAGAGGGCCCAGAGATACCTCTCCGATACTCGTAGTGACAAATCCTAATCTCGATCTATGCCAACCGAACAGAACACCTTTGGAGATACCTATAGAGCATCTTTATAATCACCCAGTTACGTTGTGACGTTTGATAGCACACAAGGTATTCCTCCGGTATCCGGGAGTTGCATAATCTCATAGTTAAAGGAATATGTATAAGTCATGGAGAAAGCAGTAGTGATACGTCTCCGTCGTATCTATAATTTTTTATTGTTCCATGCCAATATTATTCACTTTCATATACTTTTTGGCAACTTTTTATATTATTTTTGGGACTAACATATTGATCCGATGCCCGTGCAGGTTCTGTCTATTGCATGTTTTATGTTTCACAGAATATCCATATCAAGCGGAGTCCAAACGGGATAAAAACGGACGGAGCTTATTTTTGGAAAATATGGAAAATTCCGGAAGAAAAATCCACGCGAGACGGTGCCCGAGGTGGTCACGAGGTAGGGGGCGCGCCTGCCCCCCTGGGTGCGCCCCCTACCCTCGTGAGCCCACCGTAAGGCGGTTGACACTCTTCTTTTGCCGCAAGAAATCTAATATTCGAAAAAAATCACGGCGAAGGTTTCAGGCCAATCGGAGTTACGGATCTCCATATATCGCCAAACGGTGAAAGCGAGCAAAAGCGAATCTGAAACAGAGATAGATCCAATCTCGGAGGGCTCTCGCCCTTCAAGCCATGGGATCCAAGGAGCAGGAGGAAACCCTTCTCCCATCTAGGGAGAAGGTCAAGGAAGAAGAAGAAGGAGGGCTCTCTCCCCTCGCTTCAGTGGCGCCGAACGCCACGGGGCCATCATCATCATCGCGATCTACACCAACACCACCGCCATCTTCACCAACATCTCCATCACCTTCCCCTCTATCTACAGCGGTCCACTCTCCATAACCCGCTGTACCCTCTACTTGAACATGGTGCTTTATGCTTCATATTATTATCCAATGATGTGTTGCCATCCTATGACGTCTGAGTAGATTTTCTTTGTCCTATTGGAGGTTGATGAATTGCTATGATTGATTTAATTTGCTTGTGGTTATGTTGCCGTCCTTTGGTGCCCATCATATGAGCGCGCGCGTGGATCACACCATAAGGTTAGTTGTATGTTGATAGGACTATGTATTGGAGGGCAAGAGTGACAGAAGCTTCAACCTAGCATAGAAATTGATGCATACGGGATTGAAGGGGGACCAAAATATCTTAATGCTATGGTTGGGTTTTACCTTAATGAACGTTAGTAGTTGCGGATGCTTGCTAATAGTTCCAATCATAAGTGCATAGAATTCCAAGTAAGGGATGACATGCTAGCAGTGGCCTCTCCCACATAATACTTGCTATCGGTCTAGTAAAGTAGTCAATTGCTTAAGGGACAATTTCGCCACACTTACCATCACTCTTCCACACTCGCTATATTTACTTTAGTTGTGTCTTTACCTTAACAGCCCCTAGTTTTATTTTCGTGCTCTTTATTTTCTTGCAAGCCTATCCAAAAACACCTACAAAGTACTTCTAGTTTCATACTTGTTCTAGGTAAAGCAAACGTCAAGCGTACGTAGAGTTGTATCGGTGGTCGATAGAACTTTAGGGAATATTTGTTCTACCTTTAGCTCCTCATTGGGTTCGACACTCTTACTTATCAAAACTGCTGCGATCCCCTATACTTGTGGGTTATCAAGACCTTTTAAGGCGCCGTTGCGGGAGCAATAGCGTGGGGTGAATATTCTCGTGTGTGCTTGTTTGCTTTATCACTAAGTAATTTTTATTTGTTGTTCTTAGTTGTTTTCTATCTTTAGTTATGGGTAGGAAGCATAAAATACCAAAAAAATTAGTTGTACCTCTGCTCCAATGGTTGAAGAACCACTCAAAATCCATCACCTTCTTTGAAGCTTTTTACTTGGATCATCTTGATCCCTTTGTGCTCGTCTTTGAAACCCCAACTAGCTTAGTTGAGGGAAAATCTTTAGATGAGCATGCTTGTTATGTGTGACACCGTATATCTGAAAAGGGAAACTATAATGGGATCAAATTCAACGTTTGCAATGCTATGCTTGGAATTTATGCTATTATTATGATTTTACTTGTTGTTCTGAAAACCCTAAGAAACACCTTCCCTACCAATGTGAGTTTATTGATAATGGAATCTTATCCTCGTATGCTAAGGGTGTTTATAATTACTATGATGTTCAACAAATTGAAGAATTTGTTGCTTTTAAGGGTGCTTATGAAATTGCTTCTTTGATTGAAAAGTATGGTGCTACTCTTTACGAATCTAAATTTTTTGCCATACTTAAATATTGCCATGATAATTATGCTTCTAATCCTTATGTTAAACCATATATTGAGAACTACTCCGCTGTCCAAGAAGAGACTAATATTTTGCGAGTGCATGGAAGAAAAGCTGATGAAACTATGAGCTCATTGGATGAAAAAGATGATGAGGAGAGCGAAGAACAAAAGGAGGAAGAGCGGATTAGCTACCCGTGCCCACCTTCTAATGAGAGTAACCCTCCAACTCATACATTGTTTAATTCCCCTTCGTGCTTACCGAAGGATGATTGCTATGATGACTGTTATGATCCCTATGATTCTTTTGAAATATCCCTTTTTGATGATGCTTGCTATGCTTGTGGCCAAGATGCCAATATGAATGATGCTTATGGAGATGAACTTGCTATAGTTCCTTATTGTAACGCCCCGGATACAACTTTCCATATTCGTAACTCCAACTCTTGCCATTTCCGGCTATGTGATATGTTATTTCCTCCGTGGTTGGGTTTTGTGTTTTGTTTTGCATTTTGTTCGGTCATGCATCTCACCTCATAGCATCATGCGCATTGCATCCACATGTTTTTCATAAAGCTTGCATCCGTTCGTAGTTGTCGCGTTCCCCCCTTGCCTTCGTTGTCCCTTTCGAGAGCAACCGTTCATTTGTTGTCCAACCGTTTGAGCCTCTCTGCACAGCCACCGACCACCTCCGCAACCTAGTGTGAAAACTTCTCCCGGACCTAACCCGGTCTGTCATGACCGTTGGGTCCGGATCATCCCCTAACATCTATAAGACATCTCCGTTTTCGTATTTGGACCTCCCTAACCTATTTTCTCAACCGTCCGATTTCAATCGGAGGGACTAGATAGCCCCTAAGCTAACACTTCCTATAAATAGACCCCTAACCCTAAATTTTAGGAGCAATGTCCCATCCATCCCCACGTCGCCGACACTCCACCGAATCCCCCTCGGGATCCTCCCAGATCCATCTCCCTCCAACCAGCGCCTGAGGCCGTGCCTCCTCTTCCCTCCTCTGCTCGATCCCGAATGGATCGTGAGCACCGATCGCCTCCCCGTCGCCTTGCCCGTCCACGCCACCGGCGACAACATCAGCAGCCCCCGCGTCCCCGCCGCTGAACCAGCAGATGAGCCCCCGTCGCGCCCTCTCCTTCCCCTGATTTCCTCCTCTCTGTATCTCATCTTTCTCTCCCATTTTCTCTGTACCAGGATGCTGGCAGGACCTCGCCGTCCCGCGCTCAAGCTCTCCTCGTGCCCCAAGCCATGGCGTCCGAGGCCTCCCTGCCTCGCCTCATCGGAGCCCTTTCAGCCCAGACGCTCCCAAGGCCGAGCGCCCGAGCCCAGGGTCTCCAGGACCTCGCCGCCCTGGCCTCCTCCTCCGCGCTGGCGAGCGCGACTCCGGCAGCCACGGGTCCAGCGCCATGCCCCGCCTCCTTCCCTCGTTCTTCTTCCTTCCTCTCTGTTTTCTCTGAATTTCTCCCCGTCATGGCCTTGCAGCTCCCTTGCCGCCTCTGCTCTGTTCGTCACCGTCTCCTTGAGATCTGGCGGCGCCCGCGTCCCCGCCGCCGGGCAGGTCGCCTCGCCCCATCCTCGCCTTGCCGTAGAGGCTTCGCCTTCATGAAGTCCACAGCGTCGTCGGCCTCTGCCCGCTCCTTTGAGCCAACGCCTCGTCGATCCTCGCTTCGTGTTGACGCGCCAAGTCCCACGACCGAGCGCTTTGCGCTGAGCCACCTCCCTTAGCTAGATCCGGCCCGGCCGCTCCTGCCTTGGCCGGCGGCTCCCTGCGTCGGCCTACCAGTCTCTTGCTCCACCGACCGGGCCAAAGCCCATGGTGAGCGCCCCAGCAGCCTATCAGATTCGGCCCATGTCATGTTTTTTTCCCGTTCTGCGAATTTGTCCAATTATTCCAGAGAGTGCAGTTTTACAGAAAAACCCCTAAGCATCATGCATATAATAACTCATGAACCGTGCATCGGATTAAAATGATTTAAGCATGTAAAATGCTTAGAATTTTGTGTAGATTAATAATATGCCACTTTCATCCATGTTTAAAATGCTGTTTGTTTAAATTTGCTAAAATGGCATGTTAAAATGATTTATTTCATAACTAAATAACCGTAGCTCGGTTTTATATAAACTTTATATGTAAATGGGGTGGAAAAATGCATATGCACTTTATTTTCCTGTTTAACAACATTAAAAATTGTGTTTAGGGCAGAACAGTAGCAAATTCGAAATATGCATATGGGGATTTTCCGGAATTGTTGTTTGTTGTTCCGGCCTCATTTAAACTTGCCTAAATAGTTAGTTTACTTTTGTTTCACCTCTTGCCATGTTTAACAACATTTATCATTGGTTGGTAGCTTAAACGAGATAGAACTAAATATGTCAATGTGGTGTTTTGTCAATATGCAACAGCTCCACTTAACTTGTAGTATTGTTTGTTGCACTTTGCCATGCCATGCCTCATTAAACCGGACATGCATCATACTTGATTGTGCATCATGCCATGATTATGCTGGTGTGTTTACCATGTTGTTTCCTTCTTTCCGGTTTGCTTCTCTCGTTAGCTTCGATTTCATTCCGGAGTTGTGAGGATTCGTTCGACTACGTCCGGTTGTCTTCTTCATGGACTCGTTTTTCTTCCTAGCGGGATTTCAGGCAAGATGACCGTTGAGGGAGTCCTGGACTAGGGGGTGTCCGGATAGCCGAACTATCATTACGGACGGACTCCAAGACTAGGAAGATACAAGATTGAAGACTTCGTCCCGTGTCCGGATGGGACTTTCCTTGGCGTGGAAGGCAAGCTTGGCGTCTGGATATGTAGATCTCCTACCATTGTAACCGACTCGTAACCCTAACCTATCCGTGTCTATATAAATCGGAGGGTTTTAGTCCGTGGGGACGAGCAACAATCATACCATATGCTAGCTTCTAGGGTTTAGCCTCCTTGATCTCGTGGTAGATCTACTCTTGTACTACCCATATCATCAATATTAATCAAGGGTAGGGTATTACCTCCATCGAGAGGGCCCAAACCTGGTAAAAACATCGTGTCCCTTGTCTCCTGTTACCATCCGCCTAGGCGCACGTTCGGGACCCCCTACCGAGATCCGCGGTTTGACACCGACATTGGTGCTTTCATTGAGAGTTCCTCGTAGTCGTCACCGATAGGCCCGATGGCTCCTTGATCATCAACAACGACGCGGTCGGTGAGACTTTTCTCCCGGACAGATCTTCGTATTCGGCGGCTTTTGCTGCGGGCCAATTAAGCAGCCATCTGGAGCGGATCGAAAGCTCGCCCCAGCCATCGGTCAGATTTGGAAGTTTGAACTATCGGCCGATATCGCGGAGACTTGATCTTGACGGATTCGAGCCGCAATAGCAGCGCCGCCTTGTCTCGATAGGCATGATCTAGCTCTGCGGCGAGCAGATTGCCACGGAGGCCGCACCGACATCGCTCCGACCCTTAATCCGGGCAGATTCCCGATCGAGGGCGAGTGGTTGGACACGCCTCGGGGCTATGATCTCTGGCGATTGAGCGAACTCCATCCTCGCTGCGAAAACCTTGACTCCGGTGCGAACTCCGAACCCTCCATACCGCTAATCGAATCCGATTGGGCGCGGTCATGGAGTTCACTGCCGTGGACATCTTCGGCACTAAGCCCTTTGGCGACATCCTGAATTCACTAAAGTCTCTCTCTTTATCCGGAGAGACCTGCGGGACTCACGGACGGGAAGGTTGGGATACGGACGACGAAGAAATTCAACGCCCACCCACCACCCACTTTGTAGCCACTGCCGATGATTTAACCGACATGCTCGACTTCGACTCCGAAGACATCGGCGGTATGGGCGATGATGCCGGAGACGACCAAGACCAGCGCCTACGAGGCCTTCGGAAGGCCACCTCGTCATCGACATATACATGGTGGATATCCCAAAAGATGGGAGCGATAATGGAACAACGGAGGATGACCCTCAAAAACAACCAAGCGCCGGCGTCGGCGACGCCGCTCTAAATCCGCCACAGCAAAAAGCGGTGATTCCGCACGGAGATAATAACACCGGACGGTACCAAAGACAACCCCTCCAGCGGGACTCGGCGCGGGAGGAGGAGAAGCAAGTCCGCACGATAGTGCGGCTGAAAAGAGGTCGAGGGCGATAATTATCGCCTCCCTCCGAAGATGAGGCAAGCCTCGACGACAACAATTTATCGTGCACGAGGATCCCGCCGAGCAGGGCGTTTCAAGCGCAGGCTTATAGCCACGGCAAGCAGCCTCAAGAAAAAGCAGCAACAGACTTAGAGCTGACCAAGACCTGCTAGGCGACGGATGGTGAAGTCCTTGCAGCGAAGAGTATGAACTTCGAGCGCCCTCAAAAGCTACCCCAAGCGCAGGCCGTTGCCTCGATCGAGGAGGAAGCACCCAAGTCACCGGCGCCACGACATGGCAGACCGGCCACCCGTGGGCCTTGACGGAGAAGCCTCTCGGCCCTCCGCTCAAGCCAAACCCGGCGCCGCTCAAAAAGTACCAAGGCACGGACAACGCGCTGGACTTGCGAGATATCTTTGGAGGATAAGGCAAAACATACAAGATCGATCTACGGATCGTGGGCGCCAACGACGCGGGATGATTGTCATGCGGATCTGACAAACCCGCGGGCGAACACGATGAACAAGGCTCATATGAGCTACGTCGTGATATAGCCCATCTGAGGCGCCAAGACACACCACCATGCTTCACGGATGAAGTAATGGATCATCAAATCTCGAGGGCTTCAAACCCGTAAACATCGAATCATACGATGGTACCACAGATCCTGCGGTGCGGATCAGGACTATCTCCTCCATATCCACATGGCCCGGTGATGATCTACATGCCATCAAATACCTCCCTCAAGCTTAAAGGACCAGCTCGGCATTGGCTCAACAGCTTGCCGCCAGAATCAATTGGTTGTTGGGAGGACACGAAGCCGCATTCCTTGATAACTTCCGGGGCACATATGTGCGACCACCAGACGCCGATGACCTTAGCCACATAATTTAGCAGCCGGAAGAATCGGCGGACAATTACGGACCACGGTTCCTAACAAAGAAAAATCAAATCGTTGATTGTCCGGATCACGAGGCCCTTGCAGCCTTCAAACATAACATCCATGACGAATGGCTTGCCCGGCACCTAGGGCAGAAAAGCCAAATCTATGGCAGCCCTCACAACACTCATGACCGCTTTTGTGCGGGAGAGGACAGCTAGCTAGCTCGAAGCAACAACTTGGCCAAACACCACGATAGTTCGGATACCAAGGACAGCAATGGCGAGTCACGTCGCAACAAGAACAAAGCGCCGCGTGCGGGTGATAATGCTGAAGATCTGACCGTCAATGCGGATTCAGAGGCTCTAAACCCGGTCGGCGGAAGAAGCCATTCAAAAGAAATACCGGGGCCGTCAACTTGGACCGAATACTCGATCGCTTGTGCGGATACATGGCACCCCGAAAAACCAGCTAATCACACCAACAGGATTGTTGGGTGTTCAAGCAAGAAGGCAAGTTAAGTGCGAACTCAATGACAAGGGGCTGCATAGCGATGACGAGGAAGAGCCCGGCCGCCCGAATAATAGAGGACGAAGGGTTTTCCCACACAAGTGCGGACGGTGAACATGATATCGCAACCCATATACCCAAAAGGGGCGGAAGCGCACTAAGGGCGTATATGCGATGGAGCCAGTCGCCCCAAAGTTCAACCCATGGTCTTCCTGCCCGATCACCTTGATCGGCGGGACCACCCACTAGCATCCGTCACGGCGGTTTCGCCGCATTGGTTCTTGACTCAATTATTGACGGATTTCACCTCACCGAGTCTGATGGGCGGCGGTAGCAACTGAACCTGCTTTATCGGGATACAATCGCAAAATGGGCATAGACCCCTCAAGGATTAAACCTACAAAGACGACCTTTAAAGGCGTCATACCGGTGTAGAGGCCAATTGTACGGGCTCAGTTATACTCGAAGTGGTCTTCGGATCCCCGGATAACTTCCGTAGCGAAGAGTTAATCTTCGACATCGTCCCGTTCTGCAGCGGCTATCATGCCTTTGCTTTCGGACGAACAACATTTGCAAAGTTCAATGCGGTGCCGCACTCGCATACCTCAAGCTCAAGATGCGGGCCCTCGAGGAGTAATAACGGTCAATGGAAACACGAGCGCTCTCTCCGAATGGAGGAGCACACGGCTGACCCTCGCGGCGGAGGTACAAAGCAGCCTCTCACAACAATTCTCGAGTCCGGCCACTAAGCGTCCGGACACCGTCAAGCACGCCCGGAGTAACCTACAACAAGACCGCTGGAGCGATTCAAGCATCAGCGTAGCAATCCGGCTAACCCCAGCCCTCGCGAAATTGTGAAGCTAGTATTACGCGTACATAATTACGCTCTGGAGATACCATGGGCATATGGGGAGGGCACGACCACGCACGCCCGAATGCGGCTCAACCGCACTGGGGCCCCGATTGTGTCATTCTTTTCTTTTTCCTTTTCTTCCTTTTCTTACTTTCAGGACTCCGTCTTTGAAGTCTGTCCGACACTAGAATCTCCGAACTCACGATGCAACAGCCGGGAAGCGAAAGCCACGTCAAGTGTTGGTGGTCTCTATTACGAGCATTATACCTGTTTTACATACCATCCCAGCTTACCCCTGGAGGGGACATGTTAGATAGTCCAATCCCTTGCTTATCGCACTATTTGTATCGTTACGCTTTCATTGCAGTACCTTTTGAATAAACAATACATAGCTTTTGCCTATTATTGCATTTTTTTCTTTATATGTTCATTTCATGACATTACGCACCCGTACACTTTAGTGCGGCCAATACACCGAGGGCTTAAGTACCCCAAAATTATGGTGTGATAAGTCCGAACACTTTCACAAGTCACGGCACCCGAACTTATAGCATTATATGAATCGGCTCGAATCATGTCTTGGGTCAATAGTTGGGTTTGCCCGGCTCCGTGTTTTGGTACCTTACGTTCCGTTATATCGGCTAAGGTAGCACGGAGAACCACTGTGATTGTGCCCCAGTTGAGCTGGGTCGAGCACCTCGATGGAAAGCTAAACCGACCGTCATGATAGAGGCGAGAGCGATCGCTGTTCGAGAGGTTTTTCGGTCCCTAAAGACTTATGCGCTTGAGCGAGGAACCGAGTAGCCCGCCAAAGGCGTGGATAGCGCCCCGAACTCGGTCTTCCGAATACTAGGGGCTTCGCCGAAATTTAAAATTATAGAATTCTATGTCTAAGTGAGAGTGTTCAAGCATTATAAGTCCGGTTGCCTTGTTCATTGCGTTGAGAGCCTCCCTAGAAGGACCCAAGAATGGGAACAAGAGTGCTCAAGTTTATCCCGAACACCCCAGCACTCATGGCATGGGGGCTGAAGCCAACGACTTGCCATCTCTCAAATTTGATAAGCGGCCTCCTGAAGGTAATATTTTAAATTAACAAGCGTTGCTTAGCGCATATGAACAAGTTTTCAGCGTCTGAGGATAACAAATGCGAGTCTATTCAAAAATTACATCTTTGGAGCACTCATCCGCTATTCGGCGGGCACCCTTGAGAGGCCCTCATAGTACATTTTGGGCGTGCGATGCTCCTTGCCCTTGGTGGCCCGTCCGTCACAAGCTTCTCCGCATCCAGCTTGCCCAGTGCACTTTAGCACGGGCAAGGGCCAACAGAACACCTTCAATGCAGACGGGCGCTTGATGACTTCAATCCGTGGACGAGCGTCCACCGGCCGCTTACACTAAGCGAAGTAGCTCCTGGCATGGATTCCAATGGCCACAGCCGCGCTATAAGGCCCTTCATGGCCTGTTCGGCGACCTTGTGGAGCTCGACCAGCTGCTTCACTGGTCGCTCGAAATACCGGATGTCCGCCTCGACATCTTGAGACCGAACACCTTTTCGTCGAGCTCCTCTCCTTGAGTGCGGTAGAATGCGGCAGACATCGGACACACTGAGGGCAAATCTGCGAATGGTCTGGAGAGCTCGAATCCGGGTAAGTAATAGGTAATTCACTTTCACATGCTTGCTTTGCATAAAGAATGCCTTACCGCCGCTATCTTCTTTAACGACTCAATTTCTTGGAGGGCTTTTTGGGCCTCGGCCTTAGCAGCTTTGGCACTCTCAAGAGCCGAGGCGAGCTCGGACTCTCGAGTCTTTGAGTCACGCTCCAAACTCTCGTGTTTTTCCACGAGCTTGGAGCTCTTGCTGCTCTGTAGCCAGCTCGCCTCCCTTTCTCTCGCTTGGTGCATTATGCAGCCGCTTTGTTTTCGGCCACGGACACCGCTTCCTTCAGGGTCGCCACCTCGTTCGTGGCCCCTGCAGTACCCATGTTATTCCTGTTATTTTTGCAGCGAAACCTTTCTATAAGGTATTTCTTTAATAAGGTACTACTTGCCTTCCTTGTCCTCGAGCTGCTTCTTGGCTTGGTCGAGCTCGTTCTTGGACCGCTCGAGGCTCTGCTTCAATGCATTGACCTCCATGATCGGTCTGACGAGAGGTCGGCGGCAGCAGCTGCATTCCCATACATACTTATGTTAGACTCATGCGTATATCTTTTAGATCCTTAGTCCGGCTTTTCTTTCCTAACACGAACTAAGCATCAGAACTCTTGTCTATCACGGTAATATTTTACATATTCTAAACTTACCTCAAAGCCTGTTAAAAGGCTGGTACAGGCTTCGGTCAGCCCGCTCTTGGCGGACTGAACTGTCCGGATCACCGCACTCATAACAATGCGGTACTCCTCCTCGATGGAGGCACTGTTAAGCGCCTCCAGTAAGCTATCCGGTGCCTCTGGTTGGACAGAGGACACCGACGTCTTACCCTTCTTGCGAAGGGACCGCTTGCCGGACTCCAGAACCGCTGAAGGTTCCGGCATGGAGTCCGGACAAGGGTCGGGCTTAGAGCCCCTGGGGGTCTTGCCCCCCACGCGCCTGGAGTCCGGGAGGTTGCCTTGTGGCGCCTCCTGCGCCACCTCCTCTTGACCAAGCCTCCCTTGGGGCCCCACCGTGGCGTCGTCCGCAGCGTGAGGTGAGGAGGTGGTCGGAAGTGAAGTACTCTCCATTTCCGACGAACTCAGGGACCCGCTCGACGAAGTGGCGAACTCGCCCTTGGGTGGGCTGCATGATTGTTCGGCATTAGATAACACTATGCAATGATAAAAAAGCCATGGGTATCCGGACACTTACGATCTCGCCAGGGGCTTGGCCCTTGTTGGCCAATCCTCCTCGTCGTTGTCGACGTTGGTGGAGAAGTCCGAAGGAAGGGTTCTTCCCTTCTTGGACCCTCCGGCCTCCTCAGTTGGGGCAGCCTTCCTTTTCCTCTCCTCCGCCGCTGGGGGAGAAGCTTATTTTTCCTCCTCCTCATCCTCAGGAGAAGATTACGCTTGAATCGGCAAGCACTGGCGTCGGGAGCTCCTTGAGTTCCGTGGCCTCCTGTTAGCCTTCTTCTCCGGCACCACATGGGTACGGGCCAGCAGCCCGTCAATCGGGCATCCGCTGGGTCTTCCGGCAAAGGCCGGACAGTTAATCTGTCCGGACATCTTCACCGATCTGTCAAACATTAGGGAGTTTTAGATCCCATAGAGTCAATCTATGAAAAAAGAGTCCGTAAAGGGTAAAATAACTTACCTCGCCGGCTTGGCGCGCGAGCTGTATCCGCGATCTTTGTTAGCGGATCTTTGGGCTTCAGCGCCCTGAACAGCACCTTCGGGCATCTTCGTATGTAGTGTCGAAGAGCCGCTCAAGGTTCGGTCTTTGTGCGGATCGAACTCCACAAATTAAAGGCCCGTTGTTGGCATGGGAGAATCCGGCGGATGAGCATCACACGGATTACGTCGACAAGCACGAGATTCTTGTCCACCAGGTTTGGACGCATGTTTGGAGTCCGGATAGCTCGTCCGAATTCCCCCGTCGAGCACGTCTCTTTCCATGATGAGAGCCGTGTGGGAAGCGGATCTGGTCGGGGCCGCCACCCATTGAGTCGCGTGGCTCGGTGATGTAGAACCACCCGATTGCCACCCCTTTATTATCTCCACAAAGGTGCCCTCGAGCCATAGGACTTTGGCCATGTTGCCGACCATGGCGCCTCCGCACTCCGCAGCGGTCGCCCACTACCTTCGGCGACATTGAAGATCTTCACCATAGGCGAAGTGGGGCTGAATCTGAAGGAAGGCCTCGCACACGACGATAAGCCGCCGAGATGTTGAGGATAAAACTTCGGGGCGGTCGTGGAAGTCCGGCCGTAGTAGAACATGAGCCCCGGACAAATGGGTGAAGTGGAAAACCCAGTCCAGCGGAGGAAGTGGGGAGAAACACCACCCTCTCATGGGGCACAGGGGTTGGAATGAGCTGCCCGCGTCGGGCAGCTTTGTCTTGTGATGTCGCCGGACAAATATCCGGCCTCCCGCAGTCTTGTGATGTGCCCCTCCGTGACGGAGGAGGCCATCCACCTGCCTCCCGCTCTAGACATGGCTGGAGAAGGTTGAGGTGGGATGTGCGGACTTGGACGCTGGAGCTCGAGTGCGCGAGAATGGATGAGCAAAGGAGGAAGAAGGCGTAGGTGAAAAGGTGGATCCTTATCCCCTTATATGGACGGACGAAGCTATGCGTCCCCCACCAGCCTGGTAAAACTCGCTTATCTCCCAAGCGCCGTAATCAATGGTGCGGATGGGTTACCCACATCCGTATTCATGAGAATCCCGGAATAAGGGGGCACGATCTATGCTTTGATAAGACGTGCCAAGGAAACCGCCTCGCTAAACGCGCTAAGGTGGAACGATAAAAAGCGATTCATATAAAGGCTGGCCGTGGTGTGATGTCACGCCGCGAATATGTCAGCAGATCTGCAAAAGTTATTCTCTCTACGGTGGTATGTGGAACTTCCCGGGGCCCCATGGGGAAAAAAAAATTTTTTTTTTAAAATTTTAAAAAAAAAAAAAAAAAAAGGCCTTTTAAAAAAAATTTTAAAAAAAAACATACCCGGGGTTTTTTTTCCCTTTTTTAAAAAATTTTTTTTTAAAAAAAAAAAGGAAAAAAAAAAACCCAAAAAGGCCCTTTAAATTAAAGGGGGGTTTTTTTTTTAAAAGGGGGGGGGGGGAAAGGGGCCCCTTTTTTTTTGGGGGGAATTTTTAAAATTTTTTTGGGGGCCTTTTTTTTGGGGGGGGGAAAAATTTTTAAAAAAAAAATTTTTTTTTTGGGGGGGAAAAAAATTTTTTTTTTCCCCAAAAAGGTTTTTTAAAGTTTTTTGGGTTAATTTTTTTGGGTTAAAGGGAAACCCCTTTCCTAATTTTTGGGGGGGGGGCCCCAAAAAAAAAGGGGGGGGTTTTGGAAAATTTTAGGGGGCCCGGGTTTTTTAAAAATTTTTAAAAAAAAACCCCCCAAAATTTTTTTTCCCAAATATTTCCCAAAAAATTTTTAAAAAATTATAAAAAATAATTTTTTTAAAATTTGGGTGTTTTTGGGGTTTTTTTTTTTACCCCAAAAAAGGGAAAATTTTAAAAATTTTTTTTTTAAAAAATTTTTTTTGGGGGGTTTTCTTTTTCCCCCGGGGAAACCAAAATTTTTTTAAAATTTAAATTTTTCCAAAAAAATTTTTTGGGGAAAACTTGGTTAAGGTTTTAGGGGTTTACCCGGAACAAAGGTTAAATCCTGAAGAAATTTAAAAAAGGAAAACTACACTTTTCAGGCCTTGTAAATCCATACACCCCTCCTCCATCTTTCCTACCTTGGTCAAAACCAACCTTAAGCCTTTCCTAACAAATAAATTTAAAAAACCAAACCAAGGCCAAACCCCTTACAGCGGAAAAAATTACCCAAATTCCCAAATTCAAGGCCCTTGAACCCAATTTAAAAAAAATAAACCCCTGGCCCCCCATATTCGCTGCCAAACCCCCTCCCAGTGGGTCACTGGCCACAAATAAGGGGCGCTTGACGCCTCCACTCCCACGTACCTTTGGGAAAGCCCTCCGGCCCTTTCCCGGCCCCCTTGGGAAAATTCACCCTCCCTTCCCCCTTGAAACACCAATTCCCAAACCCTGGGCCCCCTCCATTCATTCGCTAAAGAGCCCTGGTAGGCGTTGTCCCCACTTTTAAATAGGGTCAATACTCCTGCCTTGGGCTTCCTTCCACCCTTAGCCACCCGGCCTTTGGAGATGGCATGGCCGGCCGATTTTGTAAAATTCCTACCCCTATAAATTTATTTGAATGTTGGCCATGGCGTTGCCAATCCTTTTGGTTTGAAATAGCTCAATTTGTTTTAAAACTTCCTTTTTGCCTAAATGGCCCTTTAGGTTGGTGCCAGCCTTAATTAACTAAAATACCCTGCCATAATTTAGGCAACTCAAATTTTTTTGAAATTTAACTTTACATATATTTAAGTTACTTAGATCGGTTGTCCAAATATCTTGCCATAGCTTTAGACATTGACCTAGGTATTTTTTACGGACTATATAAAAAAAAATATATGTTATTCCTGTAATATCTTGTAGAAGAACTGATTTGTATGTCTAACAAATGGGCAGGACGGATAATTCGCTCGAAGATTTTCCCTTTGCATATGTGAAGGGTTTAAACTTCATGAACTTTATCGGTAGTGCGGTGATCAAATTAGGTTGCTTTACTGTGTTGATTGTATGAATTGATTACAAGACCCTAGTCCGTGCAAAACCATCTAGACTTGTATGGGATTGGGTCCACATATACTGGGTGGTTTCATCATGGTGAAGTGGGAAACGTCAATTTCGACTTGTGGGCGGGGATCCGATCTTGATACACTTTGATGCTCGAGTGGAAGAAGGAGGAGGGAGGTGGTGGCGGGCCGGAGGGGGTTTGACCAACATTGAAAAATCTGAAATCTCGTGCATTTCAGTTTTGGTAGAAGAAAAAGCTTTGGGCCCACATGTTGGGAACAATGCAACGTGGCGATCCCCGGAGGAGTCCGGATTAGGGGTGTCCGGATGGCGAACTATCACCTTGGCGGACTCTGGACTATGAAGATAAAGATTGAAGACTTGTCCGGTTGGGATGGGACTTTCCTTGGCTGGAAGGCAAGCTTGGCGTCTGGATATGTAGATCTCCTACCATTGTAACCGACTCTTGTAACCCTAACCTATCCGGTTCTATATAAACGGAGGTTTTTAGTCCGTGGGCGAACAACAATCATACCATAGGCTAGCTTCTAGGGTTTAGCCTCCTTGATCTCGTGGTAGATCTACTCTTGTACTACCCATATCATCAATATTAATCAAGCGGGTAAGGTATTACCTCCATCGAGGGGCCGAACACAGGTAAAAACATCGTGTCCCTTGTCTCCTGTTACCATCCCCTAGGCCCAGTTCGGGACCCCCTACCGAGATCCGCCGGTTTTAAACCGACATTGGTGCTTTCATTGAGAGTTCCTCGTAGGTCGCCATCGGTGGGATGCCTCATCTCGTCTTTAAAAGGCGATACTATCCCAAAAGGCCTTGGCCCGGCGGAACTCTTGACGGTGGTTTTCTTATGACGCCCGGTCCGGCCGCAGCCCGGATGATGACCTCTCGAGTCATTGAAACCAATCTCCATGTTAATTGGAACTTGCCGAAAGTTAGATCGTCGACTCTCCTCCAAAGCAGGCTCTTGGATCGCGCCATGCATCCGGGAGTCCCAACAAACTCGACGGGGATGGGCCTAAAACCGATCCGAGAGATCAACTCTCCCGAGCTACCCATCATTTCTTTGTGATAGAGGAGCAATCGGCGATTCTTCTTCTATCTTAAGGACTAGCTTCGTGGTTCCGATCCCTCCATGCGGTTCCGGGAGGGGCGGATGTCGATCAAGCCACGAACTTAAAGTCGGTGGGGTTGGACTCATTGGATAACCTCAAAAATCCAAACTTGAGTTGGAAACTTCCCCCTGAGTCCTAAATTGGGCGGGGTTGGATCTAGTTCCACCCGCCCACCCAAACATTAGCGATCTCCTCGAATTCGGCAAGAGCCGCTGAAACATTACATCATTCTTGGGCGATTCCTCCTGGTTATGAAAGGATAAAGAATTTGGGAGGAGGGCGCAATCCCAATTTTCGCAATAATTGCGGACAAGGGAATCCTAAGCCCATAAATAAATCGCAAATTCACCTTCTTGACTTGGTGACCATAGTACAAAAAAATTTGTTGCGATGGGGCTTTGGAAAACCAAAGTAAATTTTGGGATAACCCGAATACATCCCTAGTCAAAATAAAAGGGTGCATCATTATCAAGCACACAGGTTAAATAAAAAACCAAAACCCCCCTAAAGGGCAGGAACCGTCTTTGGAGGGTTGGCTAACGGACCACCCAAAATTCGCATGAGGGCCACCCAACTCATAGCCTTGAGCATCTTTGGATACTTTCCTGGCGAATTGGCCCAAAAAAAGTTTGGCCGCCCGAAGAACCTTCCAAACCAGGTCTACCAAGGCAACAAAACCCATGGGGTATTACCTTTAATCCGTTCGCCTAAATTGGCAGCAAAAGCCCATTGGTCCTGGTCCGATAGTGGGCGACTTTTTACTAAGGTACTCATGGATGGGGCAGCCGGATAAACCCATCTATGAAACCCTCCGAAAATGGAAATAGAATGGAACGCATTGAGCGGCACAAACCTTTAGAGGAATAATCCCTGGCGGGAAGCATCTTTGCCGGGAAAAATCACCTTGGGCGTAGTGTTACCTGCCGGACAATTAAGTCAGGAGGTCACATTCAAGTGGCCCGTTCAACACGGATATCATGCTTTATTAGGGCGAGGGCATTCACAATTTTTCAAGCTATACCCCATTATGGGTACATGAAGCTTAAAATGCCGGACCTAACGGAATCATCACTCTCTAGTGATCCGAACATAGCACTCCGGGGAAAACAAGACAGGCACTAGCCCTCGAGGCCTATCCGAAACCCTAGCGGGAGGAACTCACGATCGCTCCACGGTGAAACGGGGCGATGTGATACTTGATAAAGATCCAAGTCCACCTTCTTTTAAACCAGCGGATGAAATAGTCAAATTCAAGTCCACCCGGACCACCAAAGCGGCCTCCATTGGGGCACAATTAAACCCTGATGTAGGCCCTTTTCGAAATTTCTACAAAAACGGGACATCTTTGCGGCACCCCGGAATGCAGGAATCCCCGTCGGTGGGACACACCTAAATATCCTAAAAGGATTCAAGCCGGTCAAACAGGCTCTTGGGCCTTTCCAAACCCAAGAGGCAGGCCATGGGAGAGGCTAGCCAAACTTTGGGCGTTCATATAAAACATCCGGTTGGCTAACAAACCGTGATGGTACCAAGAAGGATAAATCCTGGCGCCTATGTGTTGATTTTAAAACCTTAATAAAACTTGCCCAAGGATCCCTTCCCCTCCCTCGAATTGATCAAATTATTGGCCTTCTGGGGGGACCACGACTCATTGTGCTTCCTCGGCGTTACTCGGCTACCACCAAATCAAGATGGCGGAGCAGAACCAAACTCAACAACATTCATCACTCCATCGGCCCGTTACGCTTCAAACAATGCCCTTTGGGCTCAAAAGGCGCCGGCCAACATATCGGCGCAATTGGACATGTCGGCAAACCGGTCGGCAAAAGCAGTGGAAGCATATGTAGATGGCGTGGTCGTCAAAACCAAACGGTGAAACTCTAGTAAGGCGACTTGAGGCTCACATTCGACAATCTTGAAAATATGACATCAAGCCAATCCGGAAAAAATCGTCTTGGCCGTTCAGGGAAAGCTCCAGGCTTCATTGTGTCCGGTAGAATTGAAACAAACCGGCCAAGATCGAAACTCTGTCCAATTGGATATTCAAAGACCTCAAACAAATACAAAATTTTGGGGGATCGTGGCGGCTCTAAGCCGCTTTATTTCCGTTGGGAAAAAGCGTTACCCTTTACCGCCTCCTCCGCCCGCCGGAACACTTGGTGGGCGGATCCGCCTGGCGGACTCAAAGAAATAAAGGCCATTTTGGAACAAACCGGTCTGGCCAAGCGTGGGGAACCAATGCTATATATTGCGCAACAATCAAGTTGTCGGACGGTGCTCGTTGTCGAGCGAAAGCGGACCGGACACGGTTCCCTCTTCAAAACCGGTTTATTTGTTCCTTGTCCTAACTCCATCAAGTCCGGTACCCACACTATCAAAAGATAGCATCGGCGGTGTTCATGGCATCCGGGCTGCGACACTACTTTCGAGTGTTCGATAGCGGTAGCCTCGAAGTACCTCTTTGGACATTATAAACAACGCGGGCGGGCGGATTGCTAAATGGGCCATAGAGCTCCTTCCAAACGACATAACATAAGCCACGAAGGCTATTAAGTCGGGTTTTGGCCGACCTTGGCGAATAAAGGAACTCCCTAAAAAGTCGGCCATACTCCAATTGGATCATCACTTTGCGGCTCCAAAATGTTGGCGGCAAAGGGGCGGCGTCCGACTCCCCAAGGGACCGTCCATCGTCCTTCAAATAATGTATCGGACTCCAACAACCAACCGTTAGGCCCTTTCGCACGGCCTCCGGGATGGCGATCTCCATGGGCATTCAACGCCTAGAGGTCGCGAGGATTGAAACCTCAATATCTCAAATAAGCGGAGACTTTGATGCCAAAAGATCCGAAAATGGCAACATACCGCAATCGGTCCTAAAAATGTCGACCCGGTTTGAAAAAGGGGCCTCGGAATTTCATCATATTGCCGGGATTAACAACCGGAGCGGTTTTAAGCCACGCATGGGGTGCAAAACAAGCGGAAATGCCTTTCCCCCAAACTTCTGGAAGCGGGGTTCAAGCCCAAATCCGAAATAATGGGGAAAGGGGTCCCGGCCAAATAACAATCCCCGGAAAACCCAAACCGCCTTTTGGCCAAAATCCATGGAGGGGTCTTTAAAATAACACCCTCCGGGTCCCAAAAATGGTTATCCCCGGGGGGAAAACCTTCCTGGCCTAAACCTTAATGGGGGGAACTTCCCCGAAGAAAAAAGGCCTTTCGGATTTAGGTAAACGGCCGGGAATCTTTAAAGCCTTAAAGTCCAGGAGGGGACTTTTGAAAAGCCACTACGAGCCCTTAAATTATCCTCCGAAGGAAGAAACCTTTCCCCTTGGGGCCCGAAAAATTCCATTGGGTTGGGTGGGCACCAAAGGGAGGCCAAGGCCTTGTTAAAGCCAAGGCCTTCCTACGGGGGATTTTATTCGGGCCCCCGGGAATCAACGAAAGGACCAATTCAACGATGGGTCGGTTAGTTGCAAAAAAGGGCCACAACCCCATTGCCATTATACCCTCAACCAACGGGCCGGTCAAGGCAAATGGTTAATCATGGCGGCATTAAACCCGAACCCAAATGCCGGTCCCTCAAGGAATCTAACCGCCTTTGGGTTGAGGAATATTTCCGTACCTGGGGCCTCGGACCCCGTTCGTCTCGGTTCACCCATTCTTTATAATTAATGGCGCGAAGGAGTCTTGCCCTGCCGACATAATACATGACTCACCTGGCGTGCGCGTATGAAGAAAGAAAAGCCGACTCGTCGGCGGGGACGGTTGGGCGCATTGGAAGGTCCGGCGTGGCAAAAGCTGAAGATATCAAAAATGCGGGCCAAAGGCTTATAACGTTGGCGAACTAGTTCTCGCTTTGGGACAAGAAAAAGGGACAAACTAAAGCCCAAATGGGAAGGTCCCTTCATCATTGACCAGGTCACGGCCGGAACATCCGTCTGCGAAACGCGTCGGATAACCAAACTCGAGCCGAACCCATGGAAGCAAGCCCGTCTTGAAGATTCTCGCCTAAGGCGGACTCCAAGTTCGTCTCCTTCCTCTCCACATTTTCTATTTTGCTGTCTTTTATTTCTCTCCTTCCTCCTCCTTTTCTTGAAACCTCTAGGGCGTTTGCTTTCCCTTTTTATACCCGTTCCCGCTCATTATACTGAGGGCTTCTTTAACAAGCTTATTTATCGGGCTTCATGCCCAACCTCGTTAAACTTGCATGTACCTTTTATTCACCATTATATGCATCGATATGACTTAAGTTTTGGCCAAGCTGGGTTGCACTGCTCTGTGCACCCCTCGTTCCCGATTGTTGGCTTAGGTGGTAAAGGGGCACCTCTGCGGTTTTTTGGCGGGTTACGGATGTTACCTCAGGGGTGGCGGCTAAGCGTTCTTAAGGGAATATTCGGTCGGTGGTGAAAGATTTTTTAATTTTAATCTGCCCCGGATGATTTTTACCTTTCATAGCAGCGACATACACTTTAGGGCATGCATCCCAAAGGAACCCTTAGCGGAACTATTCTCCACGGAAGATGTTTCTTACTACCCATGTAATATAACATAACTAGTTGGGCCATCGTCGCAACAAGCCCTCCCTTTCTCCATGCAACCCCGGTTCTTATATAACCCGAAGGTTATTCGGACACACTCCAAACTATTGGGTCCACGGAATTGAAGCGAAAGGTATATGACAAGCGATCTACAATCCGGCTAGAAACATTTTTTCTTGTTCATATTTTTACATAGTCAACTCGACTCATTGTATTCCTCCTCAATGCCATCTAATAGGCTATCTAATTTACAATCTTCTTTGGGAATACTTGGCGGCCAATTCTACTTGGGCGTACACTAAGCTTCGGGGATCTCCATCCATCCGGCCCCCCAGGTCCCCTCGGCCATGTGGTTTGGGTCAAACAACCGTGTGCCGTCTTTACCATGGCCAGGCCTCCTGGCCCTTGGAACCGAATATCTTCCATAGTCGGAGCCGCCGTGCTCCTTGGCCGCTCACCCCGGCTCCCAATGCCTTGGGCGGGGAGATAGATAGCCAAGGGCGATCCTTTCATCACCACCGGGACTCGTTTGTGCGGTGGCCAATTCGGAAGAAGATCACCCAAAAATGGGCATCTCCTCCTCGGGGCGACCGTGAGGCAAACCTACATACATGTTTATGTTGTCGCCTTCCTCGGAACTCTTTTCAAAGTTGCTCAAGCACTCTTGAAAATGCCAGCCAAGCCCGGATTCTCCTTTCTGGTCGGACAATGAGCACGAACATCCTTTTAGTTCCTCACCCAGCTTGGTGTTGGCATCCGGAGGTTATTTTTCTCTGCCGCACCCTCGTAAGCACCTCTCGGGCCTTTGGCGGCGCAAAACTTTGCTTGTCCGGATCTTCCCGGCGCCATCTCAATATTTTTTCGGTTTACACAGCACTTCATAAACTATTTATCTTTTAATATATTACGGAGGGGGTCTCGTGGCTCCCCCATGGCGGCTAGTCGGACCTCAAGTTGGGCCTTGCACTCTTCAAGCTCCGGGCGATTGGGTATTCTTTTTCGTAGATCCTGCATAACAAATGATCCTTAAATCAGTTATTCTAACTTTTTTAAGTCTCAGGGCTCTTGGCATATATAACTTCAAATTTCCTTACCCGTATGTCCTTTACATCTTGCTTTCCGTGGCTCTGGCTAGACCATCTTGGCGGACGGAGTGCGCATCTCCAATTGAAGGCATTCAAGGCCTCTTGGGAGAAACGCCTCACGAAGAATGTGGCCTTTGTGATTCAAAGGCGCTCTCCACCTCGGAGTTGGTGGCGGACCAACCGGGCATCCTCTTCGGAGGAGCATCCGGCGTCGCCTCGTGTTCGCCTCCGCCTTGGACCCGGCTTTGGAAGCTGGCGGTGAAGGTTTGATTAGCAACCTCTCGGGACTCGGTCCGGGGCGCTCTTTCCGAAAAAGCTCGCGTTAATCCGCCTTCGGGAATCAATCCTAGGAAATGGTGACCGGCCATACCTTCGGGGAGTTTCAATCCGGAGCACTTCTTTTTCTTGGAGGCCCTTGCCCTTTGTTGGCCCACCGGGGCTCGGCTTCCTGGAAGGTACCCCTCGAAACCACCATTGGTATCGGTGATCAAAATTAAGCATGGATGGGTCATTAACATTTTGGGACCTTGGTCTCATTACTTGAAATTGGAAGTATTGGGAATGTCGGCCGTAATAGCAGCAAAGCATTTCGATGCTAAGTTGGTGGAATACCCGTCGATCAACTCCACCTTTAAGGATCCTCTTGGGAGGCGGATCGAGGACCTTGGATCCTCGGGTTGTGGGAAGGGGCTGTGTATCTTCTCCACAGTCTTGGATTCTTCTTGAAAAACCATGAAATGAGATATTTAACCCGGGAACATGGATCGGACAGTCACAAAGATGTTTGCTTACAACCCGAGGATTATTGAAGAAAACTCCTTGATGGGTTGGCCGGAAATCCTCCTCCTCCCCTTTATACATGGCGAGACAAGATCTTCACCGGTTCGGTGAGATCCCGCCCTTTGGGCCCATGGGGGGCATCGTCCTCCCGTTGAAGTCCCACATGGGGTGGCCCCTTTATTGGGGTAATCCCCTCATAATGCAGATTGCCATGACTCCAATCATGGTCAATGGAAAACCCGATAACCTTATTCGGCTCATCAAATAAGGACATCCGGTCATTTTCTCTTCCGGGGGCTCGAGGCGCCCGGCAAGGCGCTTCTTGGAGGAGCATTGCTGAACTCCGGGGCCGGGATCGAAAGGTCCGGGGGGGCGTCCTCCATTAAAACCATTGAAGCCGGTCTTGGGGCCTTCTTGGGGTTCGGATGGGTATCCGGTCCGGCGATCGCCATAGCTTCGGCTCCGCCCATTGATATATTGACCCCTCATGAGAGCGGGGGTACTAAGGCAGAATATTCTCTTCCACAGCGAAATGAGCCTTGGCCCCAAAGAAAGGTTCCAAAGGGCCCCGAAGCCCGATGTAAGATGGGCAAAGAAGATGGTGAATTGGAGGCCTTAGAACTCCAAAGCCCCGGAGAAAGCGGATGGATTGGAAATCCGAGTCCTCTTACTAGATGAGATGAAACAACCCGCTCTCCTTTAGGGGATCGGGGCGCTCTCCCTTTCCCCCTTGGGGTGGCAAACCTTTCGGAAGGAACCATGAAGGCAGGGAAGAAATCCCTTGGCTTGGAGTATCTTCTTTCCATTTGGGGTGAGAACTCTCCCAATTTCGGTGGTTTGGGGGCGGAAGGAGGAGCGTCTTTCCATGATGGAATGGGCTTTGGTGGCGCTCCGGATTTCATGAAGGGGGGGTGTGACTCAGATCTAGAACCTCGCCCCTTTTATAAGGGCTATTTGCGCGCTAGGGGAATGTAAAAAATACCCCTTTTGCATTCATTCAAACGGTGGAAGGATGGCCTTTATTGGGGAGAAAGCCAAGGGCGCAGCATTTATCAAGCGGACACTATTGACAAGTATAGGAATTTGGAGAAGAACCCGCCTATAATGGAAGACAATCAACCCCGGACTCATCGTCATTGAAGCCTGGTTAAAGACTCTTGGGAGTCCCGGTTAGGGGTGTCCGGATAACGAACTATCCCGTTGGCGGACTCTGGACTATGAAGATAAAGATTGAAACCGTCCCGTGTCGGGATGGGACTTTCCTTGGCGTGGAAGGCAAGCTTGGCGTCGGATATGTAGATCTCCTACCATTTGTAACCGACTGTGTAACCCTAACCTATCGGTGTCTATATAAAGGAGGGTTTTAGTCCTGGGGCGAACAACAATCATACCATAGGCTAGCTTCTGGGTTTAGCCTCCTTGATCTGGTAGATCTACTCTTGTACTACCCATATCATCAATATTAATCAAGCGGGGAGTAGGGTATTACCTCCATCGAGAGGGCCGAACCTTGGGTAAAAACATCGTGTCCCTTGTCTCCTGTTACCATCCGCCTAAGGCGCCGATTCGGGACCCCCTACCAGATCCGCGGTTTGACACCGGATCACCCGGAAATAAGCTATCCGGTATTCTACTATAGTCACCTTTCTTGGGTGAAGACCTCGGCGGATGACCAACAAATCATTGATGCGATGTTGGCTGCTTTAAAATCTTTCCAAATTGCGTCCCACACACCTACAGTAAAATGAAGGGAACCTTAAATGCGATTGGAATTGGATATGATATGATCAATTTTGAAGAATAATTTTTCTATTCCGGAAGGATTATGCCAACAAGTAAAGCCCAAAATGCAAATCATCAAGATGGAAAGATGGCCGTCTTTGTGAAGAGGATTCCTCGTAATTTGAGACATTTTCCAATTTAACCAAGATTGGAGGTTGTTCATGATTTGAAACAAAGAGGATGTCTTGTGGCATTCTAGGAACCGGAGCAGAGATCAGAATGTTCCATCCATCCTGAGGTAAGGTGGAAAAGCTGTCGGAAACACAAAAATTTTCTCTTGACACGAAACATTAGACTTGGCTTAATTGGATGGATTCAACCCATTTGGCCACCAGGGCCATATAGCCATTAGCTATTGCTTGTTATCCTTACAACATGCCGCAAATGTCGCACCAAAGAATCCAAATTACATGATGGCCTTGCTCATCCCGTTAAAAAGTCCGGAAAGGATTTTTTTATTCATGGAGGGCCTCTTGTGGTGGAACTTAGCACTATGGAGGGTGTTCTCCTCCAAAGATATATAGCCCCCAGGTGAATTTCTTTCCTTGTTATAATTTAGTGCATCCATGATTATCGGCTTTGGGCACTATGTCGAGGCGAGCGACAATGGTTACAATGCATGTGTTCCTTTGTGACAAAATCCATTTTCATCGTAATATTAACAAGACCGGTTACATTGGACACCCGTTTTCCCCAAGGACAAGACATGTCCCTAGAATCCGAAGACATGTGTTGAATGCAAAGCATGAAAATCATGATCGTAAAAGAGGCTCACCGCGATGAGTTGCAAGTGGAATTAGAGAAGGCCGGGGCATATTACACCGAAACCATCCTTATAATGGTAGCGGGAAAGGAAGCATGGCGGGCAAGAAGAGAATTATTTTCACCCCTTGGTCCACTTTGTGGGACTTGGAGTATTGGAAAGATTTGGATCTGCCCAAATCTTGATGTGATGCACATCGAGAAAAATATTGTGATAGCATTTTGGCACACTTCTTAATATTTAAGGCAAAACAAAGATACCTTAAAATCTAGGATTCATTTGACACACAGGTATCAGGAAAAGGATTTGCGGTGGAAGATGATGGTGCATTATGGGATATGGCACCTTGTATGCGTCTTGGACAAGGTAAAAAGAAAAAGTTCCAAAGGTCTGTCCACGTGTGAGATTCCCATGGATTTGCTTCCAACCCGAAAGGAATTAGTGTAGATGGAAACAAGGTACAAGGGTTGAAAACTCAAAGGCCCCCCTCCTACTTCAAAGGTTTTACCTTATCCTTAGAGGTTGGGCATACGACATATATAGGCCGTTCGAGTTGGGACAATTCCTCGGGGAACTTCCGGTAGAAATACCGGGATGATGCTTTTGGGGCGTCTTAGAGATAAAATTAAACTATCCTATGCGACCTTGAGGGATATATCCCCAACCTTCTTTGATGTGATGGTGCATTTGGGATTCATCTACGATGAGGCACTACTTAGAGGTCCAGCGGGTATTGGATGTTCCCTATTGAAAAGGGTGGGCACTTTCAAGGGCTAAAGGAATAGAGTTGAACTGAGGTTCCATTGTAGATACTAAATTGCTAGAAAGCATTGACATTCTCCAAAATACATTGAAACGGTGATCAACTTAGCAAAGGTGGGTGAAGACAATCCAGGAGCTCAATGTTTTCAATTGTTACATTGAGTTACAAGGAAGAGTCGAAACAAGGCGACAAACCTAAAGATTTGGAAAAATGGTTTTGGTATGTGTTTTAATTTGTCCGAGACTCTAGCTTATATCTAGTAAGTGTAATCTACTAAACTTGCATCACATTCTTATATATTTAGATGTTTCACTAAAAAAATACCTTCCATGATGATACATGTTTGTCACGATGGTCCGGTTTTTGTCATGCATGTACATCCATGACAAATTTATGAAGAATCAAGATAGTCATACTCTTTGTCGTGAAAAGTGTTCCATGACATTACCAAAATTATCATCACGGAAGTGTCCACTTCCATGACGATAAATCACGGTCCGAAGTGCTTTCGTCGGGTGACCAAACACGTGGGTCCACCGTAACGGCGCCGTTAAGCTATGGGTCGGGTTTGGATCCGATAACCCGTTAACACCCCACCAATGGGGATTTTCCACGTGTAAAATCATCATTGGTTGGAGGAAACGCGTGTCGGCTCACCGTTGGGGCGGATGTCATCCGCTCATTGGACCGGGCGCCTATAATCGGCGACGCGGGCTTAAGAGGCCCATTCTGTGGGGCCCGTTTGACTTGGTCAAAAGGTGGCGGGCCGCCTGAAGCCCGTTAACGGCCTTTGGCATATAATTTTACCCTTAACCCGGGGCCGTTCGCCTATCGAATTAGGCGATGGCGTCATCCGGGCCGTCCAATACGATTCAGCCCATTTTAACCCGGATGTGGGCCCATGGCCCTTCTTCGGGCCATATGAGGACCTTTGTAATTCTTGGCCCATTAACGGCCGTGGTGGCGGCCCGTAATGAACAATGTATCACTTTATACCCATTAACGTCCCGTTATTCCATTGGGTGTTTCGGAAAGTTATCTTCGGCCTTCTCGGGGCCCATTGATTCTTAGGCTCATTTGCCATTGGTTTAATCTGCCCGTTCCTTTTATTTTTCCTTGGGGCCAAATTCAGCCCGTCGTTACGATCGGCCCGTTTGCGGACCGTTAATCGTTGGGCGTTTTCATGTAAAAAAACCCGTTGGGCTGTTTTCATAGAGTTATCAAATCGGCCTATTAACGGCCCGTTATGGTCCAATGAATTCTGCCCATGATTGGCGAAATGATGATACGCCCGTGAAGGCCCATGGATCCCTGGCCCGTTATGAGGCCCATGGATAATACGGCCCATAGGGCCCATGGATCGTTGCCCGTAGAAGGCCCATGGACCCTACGGCCCGTGAAGGCCCATGGACCCTAAGGCCCGTATAGAAGGCCGATGGATCCTACCCGGACGAAGGCCCATGGATCATCCGGACTGTGGGGGCCCATGGTTACAACTCGTGTGTTGCCATGATTATTTTGGCCTAGTTACCAAAAATAGGCTTTGTGGCCACTAGAAAAAACAGAAAAGGCTGCAGTGACTACAAGCAAACAACTAAACAAGATAATAAGGAAATAAATAAGCAAGCAATTAACGCTAGCCTATTACCCTTTATTACATATTACATCCACTAGGCATCAAAGTTACGCCAGGTGCAAATATAGGAACAAAGCGGCATATTACATACCGGCCCGTCAAAATTGGCCACGGTGCAAATAAACCGGCGAAAACAAAGCATAACTGAAACAACCGGAAAGAGCTCAAGCGTTATCCGGGTATCCACCATTGCAAATAAGCAACGCTGATTAGCTTTGTCCTTTTGGCGCTAAAATCCTCCAATGCTTTTTTGCCCGGAAAGTATGCATCCCAATGCTCGGGGGACCCGATCCTTCCCTTCTTTCAACACGGTGATCGATGTCTTTCAGCTTGTAGTTGAGACTCAAAAAGAACTGATTTAGGCGGTGGTTTGAATAGCTTTGCAAGCGGTAGTGGCCGATGCTTTCGAACAAAACCAAGGCAGGACTTTGGGGTTGTCTGTTGTCTTCAAGATAGTCTTCCTTAGTTTTTTCAGCTTTGTTGGAGACCAACAAGGATGTGTCACTATCCTGAACCTTATCCAACTTCCTTTACCATTGCTTAATAAGGCACTCTTCCCCAATATTATGTCAAATTCAAAAAGAAGAAACAAGCAAACAATAACAAGTTTAGCATGTACTAGTATATGAAACTCATTTTTGAACCAGTTCATTAGTAAGGTGGGCAGGATTAAACTACCAAGTCTTCTATTGCCAAGTACTAGTACATAATAAAAGCATCAAAAAACATATATCTATGTCCTATGGTCCTTTGCATTGTCTTGCCAAATCAAAATAGAGACCGGTTCAAATCATATCGGTTCAAGACAAAGCATCGGTGAAAGAATACAAAGCGTGGGAAACTACGGCACAACAAGATTTCAGATGGGTACCACGGTCTACATGTACAACAACACTATTGGCTCTTTGTGATGCTAGTAATGTGCATGATATGAAAGTCAACTATATACAAATTGAAATTGAAATCAACGAGCTATTGATAAGAGCAAACCTTTAAAGAAATGCGTGAACATACCTTTGGTGCCATTGGAGTTTCGATTGGATCCTTTAATTTAAAAATAAGTTTGTATGAAATAAATCGGTGATACAAGAAAGCAATCATAGTTAAAAAGCGGCCTAGCGGGTTAAAAGCGCCCTAGACTCTAGGCGTTGGCAAAAGGCATTGCCATAACTATGTAATCTATGCATAGCTGCGCATAAGCCGCGCTTTGGTCGATAAAAGCGCAAGGCGGTGGCAAAACGCACAATTCGCCTAAGGCTTTTTTGAAATTGATAGCAATGGAATCTTAAATTAGAAAAGTTGTTCTTCAGGTTTAGGCACTTGTTCTACATGAGCAAGTCGTCAGGAAAAGAATATAATACTTAAAAATAGAAAATGAGCTCATAGACCTTACCAATTCTTGGTTGGGACCAATCTGAACAAAGGCGTTCCCGTCATCGTCCGATAAATGTGTCTCGGGATAAGGAATTTGATGAGTTTATTTGCCGGTGAAATACGTTTTCTTTAGGTAATTCCGATCCCACCAAGCATTCTTGAAGATAAGAGGTATTAGCACGGTTACCTCATCCACGACTTTCCAAATCGGTCCTTCTCTATAGAAAAAATGGGAAAATTTGTTGTATTATAAATCATGGAGGTAGGATGTATGGGAAGAAGCAAAGTAATTGCCTTGAATAACATTACTTACACATAACCGGACAAACACCTAACGGCATTTTCCTTCATCTTGGTATAATATTTCCAAGATGGGAAGATCGCCTGATTTAACAACATCAAATCGATAGATGCTAATTAAACTAGGTGGTTGTGCTTCCTCCACAGAATAGGGTCTATTTGGGTGGAGTTGGGGTTCGCCGTGATAGTCTTGGCCCTTTGGGCACTAGAGCTGCCTTATTAACTTCTCTTGTTTGGGAGCTCTGTGGTGGAGATGGTGCTATGTTAAGGGCTGGGTTACTATCTTTGGGGTTGGGGTTAGATTGGGTGAAGTGGTTCTCATCCATCGCGATGAGGGTACAATCTGCGAGTTTGGGTTATGTGTGGTAGGGCTGGTTCTTGTGCATGTACAACCGGGTGCTATCTCCACCAAGAGTAGCTTTTTTATTGAAGACCGTGTTTTAGTTCCTGAATCGGCATCACCGCTCCAATTCAAATGTCGATAAACAGGAAACATAGTTGAATGTAAGACATTGTATGAAGAAGGATGCAATAGATAGTGTGGAAAAAAGGGCATGAAATAGTTGACATGTATATTGTTTAACTAAAGCGGATAGCATGACATAATTTCACAATATGATGTCTATCTAAATGGATAGCATAGCATAACATAATTCAAAGATATGATGAATAACTAAACAGGATCCATGACATAATTCACCTACATGTTATCTATAATCAGGATCGCATCATTTAATTCACATATGTGATTTATATGCTAAGCGAGAGGGCATTCGATATGATGTCGAACTAAGAACAATGGTGAATATTGTGTATATGATGTCTAAACTATGCAATGCAAGATCTTGTATGCATGATATGAGCATATAACGGTGCAAGTTAGAGCATACACCTCGGTGGGGGAATAGGGTGGTCATCGTCTCGAATCCATCTCGAGGAGCTATCGGGACCCAACAAGAGATTGCTTGACGGTAGCAACCCTGAAGGCCTTGTTTTCCCTAGATTTTTCCATCTCCCCCAAATGGCTGATTCACGGGAAGAGTAGTTTAATGTACAAACATTGTCGACAAATGGAAATTAATGAAGAAAAGGATGGGCAAGATATCATTCAAATATATGATGCACAGTTAAGCGGATGGCATTGCACATTTCACATATATTATGGCTGGCTAAAAGACATGAGGCGCACAATTCCCATATATGATATAGAAACTAAGCGGGGTTTGAACATGTCTAAACTAAGGGAATGACATATATGATGTCAAAAGTAGGCCTTTAAAGGCAACATATGCATGATATGACTAACATCATCATGCCAAGGTGAAACAAACACCTTGGGGGTAAATAGGTTGGTTGGTCATTGGAATCCGCCTAAGAACAGATATCTTCCTCGATTACAATCGGAGAGGGGTGGGAGGGTTGCCATTGAACCCACCATGGGCGATGTCGCATGACATTGTATTGCAGCATAAAACTCTTCTCTTTTTCTCTACATGTTCACATTTTGTACAATATCGACATGCATACGAAAAAATATGGTGAGATTATGTGGAGAGCATGCAGAAATTTAGAGTGATGGTAACAACCCGGTGGATCGGCGTTTTTGGTTAAACCAAATCAACCCTAATGGATCCGTGAATGTATAGTAATAAGTGATGCAACAAGTGTACAACCTCTTTGGGGCCGTGTCAACCTCGGCATCATTGAGTTGGTCATTTGAGGCGAGTTGAGGCGGGGTGGGTCGGAGGTGTGGAGGAAGATCTGGAGGAATCGTGGCGGCGTCCAAAGCCCTCTATTGTGATGGATCGTTCATGGTTGGAGCAGCTCCGTTGAGCCGTAAGGCGTCAAAATGAAGCAGCACAAGGCGGACATTGTCAATCTCAAGTGGGATTCTAATAGCATCTCCAATCGATGATGTAAAATGGATGTAAAATTAACATCACCAAAAACCACGACTAACAGATGAGGTAAAAGCGGACTCTGAAAAATTAGCGCCGAAAACTGAAATTTCTTGTGGAATCTGAATCTCTTTGCCGAAACTGAGCATTGGTAGCGGAGGCACTTGACATGTAGTTTAGGGAGGGCCCAGTTCATCTTCCCCTTTGCACCCACAGTCGCCCCATCACCGGCCAACCGCCCGGCCCAGGCCGCCTTCGGCCCAAACAACTCACCACCCCGCCCCGGCCCCTCTAGGCCCCCCCCCCTTTGAACCCTAAGATAGATAGTGGGGTACCTCTCCGGGAGCCCCGTCCCTCTTTTGGGTGGTTCTTCCTTAACTCCAAGTCCCCAACCCACAATCGTGACCAAAAGTCAATTAATCGGTGAAGGTGTGGCCAGACGGAGGCGGCCTGGCGGAGGAAGGCAAGCGGTTTGGGTGGCCGACTCGGCGAGCCGGGCAGCGGCTGGCCGAGCAAAAGCCCGAGCAGCCAGATCCGGTGTGTCTGCCCGCCGAAGGGGCCTCGCCTTTGAGGGAAAGGGCCCGTGGAGATGGCCCGTGGCCCGGCTTCAAGGTAGCCGCTCCATGGGGTGCGGGGATGGAGCACCGTCGGCGCCCGGTTGGTCGAGTTAAGGAAGGTGCGATGCGATGAGTGTACAACCTCTTTGGTGGCGCCAGTAGGCCTCGGCTTCATCAGGAGTCGGTGAGGATGTTACGGTTCCGGTGGAGCAGGTTAAAGCGGCGCTGTGGGGATGGAGTAGTGATCGTCTCCAACTATCTATAATTTTGATTGCTCCATGCTACTTTACCTCTGTTTTTGGACTATATTTTTATTTTCCACTTTTATATTATTTTTGGGACTAACCTATTAAGGGAGGACCCAATTCTTTTTTTTGCCTATTTGAGTTTGAAGAAACGGAATATCAAGCAGTCCAAAGCGGAATGAAACCTTGGAACATGATTTTTCTCACGAACATGATCCGGAGACTTGGACCCTAACCAAGGAACAAAAGGGGTCACGAGGGGGGCGCGCCCCCCAAGGTCGCCCCCCTTGGGCCCCTGTTGCTCCATCGGCTACTCCTTCCTCCTATATATACATCGTACCCCCAAACAATAATCCGGGCCAAAAACCTAATTCCACCGCCGCCTTCCTTATCCACGAGATCCCATCTTGGGGCCTTTAGAACTCAGGGGGGGCATCCACCAGGTGAGTAGTTTACCGAACCTTGGGTCCATATCTAGTAGCTAAGGCTTCTTCTCTTTTTGGATCTCAATACAATGTTTCCCCTCTCTCGTGGAGATCTATTCGATGTAATCTTTTTTTTCGGTGTGTTTGTTGAGACCGATGAATTGTGGGTTTATGATCCAGCTTATCTATGAATAATATTTGAATCTTCTCTGAATTCTTTTATGTATGATTGGTTATTTTGCAAGTCTCTTGAATTATCCGTTTGGTTTTTTGGTATTTCTTTTAATGGGAGAAGTGCTTAGCTTTGGGTTCAATCTTGCGGTGTCCTTTCCCGTGGAGAAGGGGCAGCAAAAGGCAAATTTATTATTGCCATCGAGGATAACAAGATGGGTTTTTATCATATTGCATGAATTTATTCTCACATCATGTCATCTTGCTTAAGGCGTTACTCCTTTTTAACAATACTCTAGATGCATCTTTGGATAGCGATCGATGAGTGGAGTAATAGTAGTAGATGAAGAATCGTTTGATCTACTTGTCTTGGACGTGACCTATATACATGATCATTCCTAGATATACTCATAACTATGCTCAATACGTCAATTGCTCAACGTAATTTGTTCACCCCTAGAGAATACTTCGCTCTTTAGAAAGCCACCGGTGAAACCTATTTGGGTCTATTCTCATCATATCAATCTCCATCACTTTAATACTTGCTTTGTTTTTACTTTGGCTTTTACTTTTCACTTTGCATATCAATACCAAAATACCAAAAATATTATTTATCATCTCTATTAGATCTCACTCTCATAAGTGGCCGTGAAGGATTGAAACCCCTAATCGCGTTGGTTGCGAGGGCTATTGTTTTGTGCAGTCCGAGGGACTTGTGCATGGCCTCCTCTTTGGATTGATACCTTGGTTCTCAAAACTGGGGAAATACTTATCTCTTTGAAAGTGCAACTATCCTAGGTGGTTTTGGTAATTCATAACAACATATAGCTCATTGAGCTAATGCTATTCAAGATGAACATTTGGAAAGCTCAATGAATGGCATGGCATGGATGATTAAAGTGGATCCTCAAAATGCTATTGACAAAGGATTGGCTCAAGCTCAAACTCAAGACTCTTCATTTTATATTTTAGTGATTCAAGATCACATTGAGTCTATAGGAAAAGCCAATACTATCAAGGAGGGATGAGGTGTTGTTTAATGAGCCTCTTGCTTCATGTGCTTAGTGATATGCTCCAAAACCCTCAGCTACTTTCTCCATCCAATATGAAAACCTAAAGCCAAAATCGGTCTCCGATTCTTCCTATCCGGCATACCAATTTCATATGTCATAGCCCCCACAAACCCTAGGCAAATCGGTTCTCCGAAGGGATCTCGTTTTAGAGATGGGATTATAATCTCTCTTTTCCTTTTCGTAACTTTTGGTCTCACCCGAAAGAACAGTCCCAAGTTGCAATAAACTCTCGGTTTCCCTTTTGTAACATTTGGTCTCACCGAAAAAGAGTCGGTCCCAAAGTTTCCGGACCAACTCTCGGTTAGCTAATTACCAAAATCGGTCTCCGGTTTGTATGTCAGTCTCCCAGATTACATTATTCCTAACCCAATCATATCGGTCCTCCGAGATGCATGTCAATCCCAGGAAACCCTAACGGTCACTAGGTTTACTAAAATCGGTTAAACCAAGGTTTGTTGATTGGTCCCAAAGGGTAAAGTGTGTTAACTTTAAGATTTTGTGTGGAGGCTATATAACCCCTCCACCTCCTCTTCATCCGGAAGAGAGCCATCAGAACTAAACCTACACTCCCAACTTGCCATTTAGGAGAGAACCACCTACTCATGTGTTGAGGCCAAGATATTCCATTTACCATATGAATCTTGATCTCTAGCCTTCCCCAAGTTGCTTTCCCAAATCTTCTTCCCACCAATCCATATCCTATGGAGAGAGTTGGTGTTGGGGGACTATCATTTGAAGCACAAGAGCAAGGAGTTCATCATCAACACACCATTTTTACTTCTTGAAGTGGTGTCTCCTAGATTGGCTAGGTGTCACTTGGGAGCCTCCAAGGGTGGAGTTGAACCAAGGAGTTTGTAAGGAAGCAAGGAGATGGCCACCTTGAAGATCTACCGCTAGTGAGGCAAGTCCTTCCGTGGCGGCGGCCATGGTGGGATATACAAGGTTGCTACCCATGGACCCCTTTGGGTGGAGCCCTCCGTGGACTTTTTCCATGGCCCTTAGTGGGTTGAAGTCTCCATCAGCGTGGAGTGCGATAGCACCACCTATCGGAACCACGCCAAAAACATCCATGTCTCCAATTGCGTTTGAATCCTCCAAACCCTTTCCTTTACTTTCTTGCAAGTTGCATGCTTTAATTTCCCTAATATACTCTTTGCATGCTTGCTTGAATTGTGTGATGATTGTTGACTTGTCCTAAGATAGCTAAAATCCCAAACTCTAAAAGCGGGAAAATGCTAAGTTTTTAATTGGAAGTAGTCTAATCACCCCCCTCTAGACATACTTCAAGGTCCTGTACTTTCTTTGCATCATCCTCTCCTCTTGGGAAATCCAGCATTGCTCGAGGTAGCAAGCGGCCCATGATAGGCGGCCGTCAGGCAGCTCCTTGGAGGTGGAGGGGCCAGGCGGGTGAACCGGCGGGGGCGAGATGGGACGGATCCTCATCGGGAGGTGGGCGAGGGCGTCGAGCTGGGGTGGGCAGCGGTCATCGGGGAAAAAGCTCCGTGGGCGGTGGTGGCGTGGCGGACGGAAGAAGGTGGGGTTTTTGGAGGCGGAGGGAGGTTATGGCGGCTGGGATTTGAATGGTGAAAAGGGGGAATGGGAGGGTGAAAGACTTAGGGTGCTTGTCCAAAATGTGGGGTGTGTTACAAAAGTACCCCCACCGATTTGAACTGCCCCTTCGGCTCGGGGTTAAAAAGGGGATTTTTTCGGGATTTGGCGGTGGAGGGGTTTTCCGGTTGTAATTCGGGATAGCAAAGGGCGGGTTGTGAAGCGATTTTGGGAGCATGATATCTGAATTTTGGGATATAACAAGGCCGGGTTGAATATTTGGGACAAGCCTAACGTGTAGTAATATTGTACTTATGCGTACCAAATCAATTGCCTTCCCTCCCAAAAGGAAAAAAATAAAACTATTCACACCACAAAAGAGAGTCTTGCCCGTTTTACTATACAAGTGCTATTCAAGCTACTCCTCCTTCCATCTTATAGGGCCTAATGCATTTTGATGCTAACGACCAAATATTAGAGCAATGATATATGACATGCAACACACAAAGCACCGTTAAATTAAATGCTGAAAGGTTCTTCCGATATAATTTTCACATTGTGCATGTCATTACTATTAATTTTGTCAAAGTCAAAGGGGTCTTAAAAATCTCATTACACCCTATATAGATGGAAGGAAGGAAATAAATCCATGTTATGTGATTAAATTTTTTGCTTTGTATAAATGCATGTAACCTACTCATACCAACATTTTAATTGCATTCCAAATGTCTATACTAACTGCAATTAACTAAATTTGAATTCATTTCTCTATTTCAATAAGAATCTACAATCATGATTGTTTAAACTTCAACCATCATAGTTTCCTTGCTATCTTGGATATAAATGGGACCTATAATGCAGGATGGGGCCACCATCATCAAAACTCCGTTTTTTATAAAGTAGAGATAAAATATATTAAATGTAGTATAACATGTTCATAACCCACCATGTATCACCGTTATATATATTTCACACATCGTCGGTTTGAAACACTATGATAAATTATTCAAATATCAATTAAGCTTTTTATAATGAAGTATATATGATCTCTATTTCTTTTACACCCCACAACCATCTTATCTTTGTAGCTAATAACTTTCTCTTGTGCATCCTTGCAATTGGCGACCGGACCGAATGGATCAATCTCCTTGCTGATGTCATCCCGGATCGAATTTGACACCACCCATTTTGAAGGATTTATAGCGAGTAGCAATCCACACTTATTACATCGTTGTCCACAAGGGGAATACAATAATATGGCTTAAGGCCATCTTAATAACAGCGGAAGGCTTGGAAGATAAGCGGAGTCCATCAACTCCAACGGCATCCGGGTATAGAACCACGACCTAACACCTTAAATAAATGCGAAAAGTGCATAGCGGAAAAGTTGCAGCCAAGCAATTGGCACATGGAATATCTTTGGAATGTAACACATAAAGCAATGAAAAATAACCCTACATGCATATTTGGCTGGTGGTAAGGCTCTCTGATTTACATTTGCATAAAGTTTTTCCCTACATCAAAGGAATAATTTTATTTAACTATCATGGTGGTTGTTAAACATTGAGAATGGTTGTGACATCCTCAATCCCATTAAAAGTACTCATCAAACCCAATAACTTTTATTTAGAAGTAACATGTTGAGATTCACATGATAATCAATAGGATACTCAAATTGTCCATAACCGGGACCCTAATCATGATTAGTTTATACACCCTTTGCACTTTTCCCCACAAACTCGATCGCCTCCGCTTTATTCTGCACTACATGGTGTTTGGAGCGGATGGCCGAGACATAGTCTTTGAGCTAGCACCTTTTGGTGAACCGTACCAACCTACATCCCCTACATAGCTATACCCGTGAAGTTTAACGACTTAGTCAACTCGCGAGCCCATAATTGGCTTGTGGCTGCTCGGAAGTTTCAGTTTGAATAATCTTATGATCCCTTAGAGCACAGGTGGCGGTCGAAGAAATCTGAGCAAGTCTGATGGAAACCGGTGCCTCAATCCACCCGGATGTGTGTTTAGGTTGCCACCTTAGATAAACCATTAATTAACAATCTCACATCTGTTGGATATTCACTCACCCAATCCGTCTACTAGCATAGCATGGCATGAACAAAAGCGTGAAGTAACTCCCAAGGTTTCATAAGTAAAGCAGGTAATAGGTACTACCTCAATCTACTTCCCAATACCCACAATTTAATTAGATCCTAATCATGCAAGTGTTTGAGAAATAGATCTAATGCATAAAAACTGGGTATGAAAAATTATGATCAAGTGTTACTTGCCTTTAGCGATGATCCATGAGTCCTAGAATTGAAATAACAAGGGCACTCCGGGTGATCTTAGCGACAAACAACAAGCATACAATAAGTACTCATCTAATGCGGAAATCTCGAATAAAAGATCTAACGGAAAGAAGTTCAACTTAAGAACCCGGTTGCAAAATCGAATCAAAACAAACTCCAAATCGAAACTCGAGGGAAGGCTCGGTTTAGCGATCTGAAATTAGGTCAAAATTTCACAGTAGCAAAATTCTGTGAAAGTAGGGTTCGACGGCGGTTTCGTTTAAAACTCGGGCGAATCACGATTAGATAAGCGGCGAAAATAAAACAGTTTTGAAAATCGGATCGAAATCAAATCGGAAAATAACGGATTAATTCCGATTAAAAAAAAGCACGAGCGAGTTAAAAAGCGAGCGTTAAAGAGCGAATCTAACAAGCGTTCATTGAAGCGAGCGGTTCGGTGAAGGTCCGTTAATTAAAAAACCGAAAAAAAAAAAACCAATCTAGGGTTTTAAAAAAACCAAACATATTTTTTTAAAAAATAAACCGGGGTTCACGGGAGAAAACCGAATCGGTGGGTAGCGGTGGCTACCTCCAGCGGCCGGCCTCAGGCTCGGGGAGAGGGCGAGGTTGGCGTCCCGGCGGGAGGTCCCGGGCGGCGGCGTCCGGGCGTCCAAGGGCGAGGCTGAGCTTGGCGTCAGGCTGAGGCGGCTCCGGTGGGGGGGTGAAGAGAGAGGTCGGGGGTATTTAAAGGGCGGTGGCTTGGGAGGGCAAGGCGGCGGGGTGAGGCCGGTCAGGGGGCGATGGCGTCTTGTGGGGGGCCGCTCGGTGACCGGGGCCGGAGGGGGGGGGCGGGCTGGCCGGCTGGCCAAGGGAGTGGGCCTCAGTCCGAGGGCTGTTTTTTTAAATAAACTTAAACCAAAAGCAATTAAAAAAAATACCAAATGAACTCAGTTTAAATAAAACAAATTTTCCCGACTCCTAAAAATGAGTCGAACAAAATGAACTTTAAAACAACAAACATGCATAAATTTTTTTAAAATGCTCATTTTGCCTAAAAAATAAATCTTCCAAAACCAAATTTGGTTTATTTATAATATCTTCATTTTCCTAATTGTTTGGGAAAGTCATATTATTCCCTCTCAAATATTTTTATAGGAAAAACTTTATGAAGATAATTTAAATAATCCAAATCCTATTTTCAAAATTTGAGAGATAAATATGAAAATTATGAAACTTCAACTCTCTCAGGGTCCTTGAGTTCGTGAAATTTCTAGGATCGGAAAAATCGAGAAAATATGATATGCAATGACCTAATGTATAACATTCCAAATTGAAAATTTGGGATGTTACAAACCTCCCTTAAGATGAATCTAGCCCTCGAGATTGGGTTAACTAGAAAATAGGTGAGGTGGTTTAAGCAAAACTTCCTCTCTTTCCCGGTGGCTTCATCCTCGGTGTGGTGGCTCCTTTGAACTTTGCAAAACTTGATAACCTTCTTGCGGGTAACTTCTGTGGCATAATCGAGAATCTTCGGCTTTTCTTCATATGTCAAGTCATCCTTCAAGGAATTGCCTCCGGTGGCCTTGTGTCTCTTACGGTACCTCTGCTATCTCGGGGTGACATTTCTTCAAGCGAAACATGGAATACATCATGAACTCCGGAGTCCTTACGGCAATTCCAACTTATAACCTTCTCCCATGCGTTGCAAAATCTTATCTGGTCCGCAAGCGGTGCTAACTTTCCTTTAACTCCAAAGCGCTTCCTCCTCGGCGGGGATACTCAGATATACTCTGTCTCCAACCCGTACTCAATCGCTTTGCTTTGAATCGGCGTAGCTCTTCCATGCGGTGGGCTACCTTGAGCCATCTCGAATCAACCTTTTAGGACTCCTTAATCAAATCTGGTCCAAATAAGGGCGATCTCGGTTTAGTCCCATGACAATGGTGTCCTACACCTTCTTCCATACAAGGCCTCGAAAGGTGCCATCTTTAAGCTGGTTTGGTAGCTGTTATTGTAGGAAAATTCTGCATCCGGCAAATTATCATCCCAACTAGATCCATAATCTAGTGCACAAGCTCTCGGCATGTCTTCCAAAATCTGATTGACTCTCTCGGTTTGTCCATCGGTCGTGGGTGGAAGCGGTCTTTGTTCAATCGGGTTCCCAATGTTTCGTCAATTGGTTCCAAAATTTAAAGTGGCGGGTTCCTCTCGTCAATGCTCCTCGGAACTCCGTGTAAGCACACAATTCTGGTCATGTATATCTTTGCCAACTTACCTTTGCTATAGGTAGTCTTATTTGGAATGAAATGAGCTACCTTGGTCAAGCGGTTAAGCTATGACCCTCAGTCATATCTGAGCGGGTCTTTGGCAAACCTTGATGAAATCCGCCTAGTTTATCCCACTTCCATTGGGATCGGCAATGGTTGTAACAATCCTGGACCACGATGCTCTTGCCTTTACTTTCGACATCGTCATGGCCTACATACTCATTAAATATCCTTCTTCATTCCGGTCCACGGAAAATATTCTTCAAATCCAAATACATCTTGGTATTTCTGGGTGAATCGAATAGGGTGAATCATGGGCTTCTTAAAAATCAACTTCCGATCTCTAGGTCATTGGGCACATAAACACGGTCTTCAAACCATAGGGTATCGTGTTCATCCTCTCAAAATCCTTTAGCCTTTCCTTTGCTCATTTTCTCCTTTATAGCGGCAACTTCCTTATCGCCTTTTGGGCTTCTCGATTTTGTCCATCGATTAATTTGAATCTCCAATCTGCTACATAGCCTCTGGAACTATTTCCAAACCTAGCTCTCGAAGGTCCTCGGCTAACTCATTGGGTATTCCTCCCATCATTAGGGTATTGGCGTGGCTCTTCGGCTCAATAAATGCCTTTCGACATTAGCCTTTCGGGTGATAATGCAATCTCATATCGTAATCCTTGATTAACTCTAACCATCTCCTCTGCGGATTTAATTCATACGTGTGAAGATGTACTTCAAACTCTTGTGATCCGTATATACTTCACAATGATTTCCAATGAGAAAATGTCTCCATGTCTTCAAAATACTGTGACCTAACTCCAAATCATGGGTGGCATAATTCAACTCATGGGGCTTAAGTTGTCGTAAACATTCTGAAACAACTCTTCCTTCTTATAAGCACTGCTCCAAGTCCTCGGCGTGAAGCGTGTAATATACCCTCATAATCCTTAGTTTGATCGGCAATATCAAAGCGGTGAGGTAACCAATCTTTTCTTCAACTCCGAAAACTTGCCTCCGGTCCTCGGTCCATATGAATTTGTTTTCCTTCTTCAACAATTCGTCATAGGCTTTGCAATCCTTGAGAAATTCTCAATGAATCTTGGTAGTATCCTGCGAGTCCAAAAACTCGAATCTCTCCAAGCTTCGTTGGTGCTTCCCATTTGTTCTGGTCTCAACTTTTGTGGGGTCCTTGCTATCCCTTCTCCGGATATAACATGTCAGAAATCCAACTTCCTTTAACCAAAACTCCATTTTGAACTTGGCAACCTGGGTGTTCCTCGGTTTCTCCAAAACCAATCTCAAATGTTCCTTGTGTTCTTCTTCATTCTTGAGAAAATCAAAATGTCATCAATGAACACCACGACGAACTTGTCCAAAAACTCCATAAACACTTTGTTCATCGGGTTCATGAAATAGGCTGGTCGTTAGTCGTCCAAATGACATAACGGTATACTCATCTGATCCATATCTGTGGTAAATGCTGTCTTGGGTATATCTTGCTCCCGAATCTTCAATGATGGTACCACGATAAAAGTCGATCTTAGAAAACACTTTGGCTCCTTGCAAGCGATCAAACAGATCATTTATCATAGGTAGTGGGTACTTGTTCTTGATTGTTACTTCATTCAATCCACGGTAATCAACAACCATTCTCAACGATCCATCCTTCTTCTCCACCAACAAAGGGGTGATCCCCAAGGTGAAGAACTTGGGGAATAAAACCTTTATCCAATAGTTCCTTAATCGCTTCTTGATTTCCGCCAAATCCTTTGCGGGCATCTGTCCTTAAACCCGATTCGGGCTGTTCACGGCAACACTCGATCAAAAACTCAATGTCTCTATCCGGTGGCATTCCGGCAACTCTTAGGAAATACATCGGGATAATCCTTCCCCGGTACTTCTTCTGTCCCTCGATAAACAATTAACTTGCTCTCCTCGACTCGTCTTGGTGATACAATTAATCCTTCTTCCTTACGGTGTGGTGAGCAAAATTGACCTTGTGGTACAATCTATGTTTCCTCCATACTTTGATAACCAATCCATTCCTAATATCACATCCAATCCTTGGGATTCGGAACTAATGGTGCGAGGGAAAACATAGTGTCCAATCCTTAGTGGCGGTCGATCACACCATTTACTAGCCATGTACTCCTTGGGGTGAGGTTACTAGCATGGGTGACCTAAGGGCTTGGGTTGGTAACTTGTACTTATCCACAAATCCCTTGAATTATGAATCCGATGCAGGTATCAAAAAAAACAAGCTGGAAATGACAACCAAAAACTTACCGATTCTTGCATCGGGTGATCTTCAACCTCCTCCACATCAATGTGGTTCACTTGTCCCCTGTTGAAAGGGTTGGGCTTCTTTCGAGCTTCCATTGCCATTTCCATTCGGTTACGGACGTCATTTGCATAATGGATCTTGCGGCATAAAGCAATAATGTGACTCAGGTCTACCTTGGATGGTGTAAACGGGTTGGTGCGATTCGTCCTTTGCTTCCTCCATTCCGTTCCCATTCTTGGTGCCATTATGGTTGTCGAATTACCTCCTCCATGGGTATCTTTGGCCCGAATTCTGATTTAGGGGTATAAGAGGCTTCTGTTTGGGATCGAGTTATACTTCCCTTGTCCATACTTCCTTAGGTTCTCAATTTTGCTGCTTTCCTTCAATCAAGAGCTCGATCTACTAACTCCTGGTAGTTGTTGAAACTTGCTACCATCAACCATCTTTGAACTCATCATTTAGTCCTTCTAGAAACTTCTCTGTTTAGTGCATCGTGCAGCGTCATCGGGGCATAACGTGCTAATTTGCTAAAGTCATCCACGTCTTGGCCAAGTCCTTCCTCCTTAGCGTAAGTTCGAAACTCACGCTTCTTCATAAGGCTCCTCTTTGAAACATGGGTTGTCTTGAAAAGCTTCTTGGCCCGTCCCATGTGGCGGTGTCTCTGAGATAAGTGGGCTTGAAATTCTCCCCACCATCTTCTGGGGTCCTTCAAGCTGATGTCTTAAACTTCACTCTTTCACCATCTGTGCATCCTGCGGTTGGTCCTCCCTTCCTATCTTGGGGCAGGTCATACCTACAATTGGCTCGGTGCTCTTTGGAATACCGGGGGTTCGGTCTAAGAAGCGAGTCGGATGATCCCGGGTGGTGGTGGTGGCGGTGGGGTTGTTGTTGTTGTTGTTGTTACGCACCAATGTTTGAATCGAAATTACGCTTTGGATCAATTGGGTGATCTCTGGCGGGGAATCCGGGTCGGCGTCAGGCATCGATGGGTTTAGAAAAGAAGAGAATGTAGAATAGAATGAGGTCTAAGGAATCACTACCCAAATGCACATGAGCAAATGCACACAAAATCACTTCATTCAATCAAACAAGGGTTACAACGATCTAACTATCCAAAAGTCGTGTACTATAATGTTTACATGGAGGAATACTACTAATATGGGGACTTCTACTTTGAACCGGGTGGAAGACTCCATGATGTAACTCGACCGTCTTCAAAATCGGGTTCACTTGGATCCGAATCGTGTCGTCGATGTTGATGTAGTCGATTGGGTGAAACATCTGGTCTTCATTCTGGCGCCAACTTCTTCTTGAGTTCTTGATCTCGTACTTAAGATCGTTATTGTGTCTTGCGAGCTACGATCTGTCCATTGTCTTTGCGTGTAGTCTTTAGTTCTTCTTCCAATTCGATGATCCTTTCCTTTGTCTTACGCAACTCCAACATGTCATTGCACATTTGATTCTCTGGCGTCGAATGTGCTTGGTTTAACTCTGGATGAAAGCTGCAATGGACCTATCCTTCTTGGTGTTGGGACGTCCGGTTGTCATCTCGGCCCATAAATTTGGTAGATGGTGTCCTTGAGATCTTCTTGATAAACTTCTCCAATCGTCCCATGGTGATGTGAGCTGCCATGCTCTTTCCGGACTCCAAGTGGGTGCCAGAAAACACTATCTATAGGCTTGGTGATTGGGGCGAATGTCCTTCCGGGCGTGAGCATGAATCTTCCGGGCTCCTCTTGAGGAGTGGCGTTGAAAGTCCGGTGAAGCAATCCAATGTTCGGTCTTAGTAACTTCCTTCAAGTGAAATCAAAAGGGTGCCTTCATCCGGTTGGGTGTACTTGATCTTAGCGTCCTCATCCTAAAGAGAGTAGAAAAGATGAGGTTAGAAAATGGAAGAAGTGATTAGGCTTTAACTTAGTGGTGGTGTCCTCCGGTCGGTGCTCGATACCATTCTCTGGCGACCAGACCCGAATGGATCAAGTCTCGTGCTCAGGTCATCCCTGGATCGATGTCTTGACACCACCACGATGCCGAAGGATTTATAGCGGTAGCAATCACACACTTATTACCGTTGTCCACAAGGGAACGAATACAATAATATGGCTTAAGGCCATCTAATAATAAAGCGGAAGGCTTGGAAGATAAGCGAGTCCATCAACTCCAAGGGCATCCGAGTATAGAACCACGACCTAACACCTTACTTCGTGCGAAAATGCGCAGCGTGAAAAGTTGCAGCCAAAGCAAATTGACACATGGAATATCTTTGGCAATGTAACACATAAAAAAATGAAAGAATAACCTATACTACATGCATATTTGGTGGTGGTAAGGCTCTCTGATTTTTGCATAAAGCTGATTTTCCCTACATCAAAGGAATAATTTTATTTAACTATCATGGTGGTTGTTAAACATTGAGAATGGTTGTGACATCCTCAATCCCAATTAAAAAGTACTCATCAAAAATAACTTTTATTTAGAAGTAACATGTTGAGATTCACATGATAATCAAGTACGGATACTCAAATTGTCCATAACAGGGGACACGGCTAATCATGATTAGTTTATACACTCTGCGGAGTTTCGCCTTTTCCCCACAAGACTCGATCGCCTCCGCTTGATTCTCCTTTTTCATGGTGTTTGAAAGCGGATGGCCGAGACATAGTCTTTCGAAGCGCTAGCACCTTACTTGGGTGGGTACCAACCTTCATCCCCCTCAGCTAGCCTACCCGTAAGTTATACGACTTAGTCAACTGGAGCCCATAATTGGCTTGTGGCTGCCGGAAGTTTCGGTTTGAATAATCTTATGATCCCTTAGAGCACAGGTGGCGGTCCAGAAGAAATCTGAGCAAGTCTGATGGAAACCGGTGCCTCAATCCACCCGGATGTGTGTTTAGGTTGCCACCTTAGATAAACCATTAATTAACAATCTCACATCTTCATGGATATTCACTCACCCAATCCCGTTCTACTAGCATGGCATGAACAAACAAGCGTAAAGTAACTCCCAAGGTTTCATAAGTAAAACAGGTAATAGGTACTACCTCAATCTACTTTAAACCCACAATTTAATTAGATCCTAATCATGCAAGTGTTTGAGGAAATAGATCTAATGCATAAAAACTGGGTATGGAAAAGGTATGATCAAGTGTTACTTGCCTTGCGATGATCCGAGTCCTAAGATTGAAATAACAAGCGGCGCCTCCGGGTGATCTACGGAGACAAACAACAAGCATACAATAAGTACTCATCTAATGCGAAATCTCGAATAAAAGATCTAACGGAAAGTTCAACTTAAGAACCCTGGTTTGCAAAAAATCGAATCAAAACAAACTCCGAAAGGTCGAAACTCGGGGAAACGTCTCGGTTTAGCGATCTGAAATTGGTCAAAATTTCACAGTGGCAAAATTCTGTGAAAGTAGGAATTGGAACGCGGTTTTTCCGAAACTCAGGGCGAATCACGATTCCGATAAGCGGCGGTAAAACAGTTTTGAAAATCAGATCTGAAATCAAATCGAGAAAATAACGGATTAATTCCGATTAAAAAAAAAGCGGAAACGAGTTAAAAAGCGAGCGTTAACGAAAGAATCTAAAAACGCGTTCATTGAAGCGAGCAGTTGGTGAGCGTCCGTTAAATTAAAAAAAAAAAAACAAAACCAATCTAGGTTTTAAAAAAAAACCAAACATATTTTTTTTAAATAAAAGGACGGTTCGAGGAAAAACCGAATCGGCGGCGGTGGCTACCTCCGGGATCGGTGGCCCTCAGGCTCGGGAAAGGCCGGGGGGGGGGCCCTTTTTAAATTTTTTTGGGGTCCCCCCCGGGTTTTAAAAAAAAAAATTTTTTTTGGGGGTTTTAATTTAAAAACCAAATTTTTTTTTAAAAAGGGAAAAAAAAATTTAATTAAAATTTTTAAAAAAGGCAAAGAAAAAAAAAAAAAATTTAACCCCAAAAAAAATTTAAAGGGGAAAATAAAACCCCTTTAATTTTTTTTTAAAAAAAAAAAATTAAAAAAACCTTTAATTTTTTAATTTTTTAAAAATTTTTTTTTTAAAAAGGGTTTTAAAAAAGGGGGGGAAAAATTTTTTAACCAAAAGGGAAAAAAATTTTTTTGGGGAAAAAACCCCCGTTTTTTTTTTAAAAACCAAATTAATTTAAAAGGGAAATTTTGGGGGAAAAATTTTCCCCGGTTTAAAAAAAAAAAATTTTTAAAAAACCATTAAAGGGGAAACCTTTTTTTGGGTTTTTCCCCCCCCCAAAAAAAAAAAAAGGTTTTTCCAAAAAACAAAAAAAATTAAAAAAAGGGGAAATTTTAAAAAAAAAACAAAAAAAACCCCCCCTTTAAAAATTTTTTTAAAAGCCAAAAAAAACCCCCCAAAAGGGGGGGGGAAAAACCCCGGGGGGGGAAAAAAAAAAATTTTTTTTTTTTAAAATTTCCAAAAAAAAAAAAAATTTTTTTTAAAAAAATTTTAAAGGGAAACAAACCCGGGGGGTTTTTAAAAAAATTTGGGGTCCTTGGTTTTTAAGAAAAAATTTTTTCCCCCCCAAAAATTTTTTTGGGAGGGGGGGGGGTTTCCCCGGGGGGGGGGGGGGGAAAAAAATTTGGGGGGGGGGCCCCCCCCCCCAAAAGGGGAATTTTTTTGGGATTTAAAAAAAATTGGGGATTAAAAAAAAAATTTTTCCCAAAAAAAGGGGAAAAAAAGGGGGGACCTTTTTTAAAAAAAATTTTTTTTTTTTAAAAAAAAAAGGAAAACCCCCCTTGGGGGGGCCCCAACCCCCCCCCGGGGGGGGGGGGGGGGTTTGGGGGGGAGGGGCCCCCCCCAAATTTGGGGGGGGGCCCCCCCTTTTTGGGGTTTTCCCTTTTTCCCCCCCCCCCCGGGGGGGGGGGGAAAAGGGAAAAGGGGGGAAAAAAGGGGGGGGCCCCTTAAAAAACCCCCCCAAAGGTGGGAAAAAGGGGGGAAAAAAAAAAAAGGGGCCCCCGGGGGCCCCTGGGTTGGGGGGCCCTTTTTTTTTGGGGAATTTAAAACCCTTTTGGGGCCCGGCCATGGGGGGGGCCCGGGGGTTTTTGGGGGGGGGTTAAACCCCCGGGGGGAAAACCCCCAGAGAAACGGTCCGAAAATGTGGCCTTTGTGATTCAAAGCGCTCTCCACCTCGGAGTTGGTGGCGGACATTCTCTGTCGGCATCCTCCGTCGGAGGAGCATCCGACGACGCCAGGTTCATTCGCCTCAGCTTCGGACTCCGGTTTTGAAGCTGGTCACGTGAAGGTTTGATTAGCAACCTCTCTGACTCTGGCCCGGCGGCGCTTTTTCACGAAAAGAGCATCCAAGTAGTCGCCTTCGAGGAATCAATCCTAGGAGTATGGTGACCGGCCATACCATTGCGGCGGAGTTTCAATCCGGACTGCACTTTTTTTAGGCAACGAGACCCTTGCCTTTGTTGGCCAGCCACTGCAGCTCGGCTTCTCGCCTCGAAGGTACCCCTGCATAACCACCATTGGTATACGGTGATCAAGAATTAAGCATGGATGGGTCATTATCAGGGTTTTGGGACCTCGGTCTCAAGCACATGGAGGCTTGGAAGTATTCCGGGAATGTCGGCCGTAATGGCAACCAAAGCATTGTCGATGCTAAGTTGGTGGAATACCCCCACGATCAACTCCACCTTTATATCCGGATCCTCTTCGAGGCCGATCGAGGGACCGCCCGGATCCTCGGGTTGTGGGGCGGGCTGTGTATCTTCTCCAGAGTCGGTAGCTTAGTTCTTGCGTGAAACCATGAAATGAGATATTTAACCACGGGAACATGGATCGAGCAGATCACAAAGATGTTTGCTTACCCAGCTTCGAGGATTATTGAAGAAAACTCCTTGATGGGTTGGCGGAGAAATCCTCCTCCTCCCTTTATACATGGCGAGACAAGATCTTCACGGTTCGGTGATTGATCCCGACCCTTTGCGGACCATGGCGGGTGGCATCGTCCTCCCGTTGAAGTCCCACATGGGGTGGCCCCTTTATTGGGCGTTGCCTCCCCTCATAATGCAGATTGCCATGACTCAATCATGGTCAATCCGGCATGAGCCCGATAACCTTATTCGGCTCATCAAATAAAGGACATCCGGTCATTTTCTCTTGGGGACTCGAGGGCGCCAGGCTTAGGCGCTTCTTCAGAGAGCATTGCTGAACTCCGGAAGGCCGATCCAACAGGATCCGGCAGCGGGGCGTCCTCCATGTAAAACCATTCCGAAGCCAGGTCTTGGGGCCTTCTTCGGGGTTCGGATAGGTATCCGGTCCGGCGATCGCCATATCTCGGCTCCGCCCACTTGATATATTGACCCCTCGAGAGCGGGGTACTAGGCAGAATATTCTCTTCCACAGCCCGAAATGAGCTTCGGCGCCAAAGAACAGTTCGCAAAGGGCCCACGAAGCCCTTGATGTGCAAGATGGAGGCAAAGTAAGATGGTGTAATTGGAGGCGTAGAACTCCAAAGCCCCGGAGAAAGCGGATGGATTGGAAATCGAGTCCTCTTACTAGATAAGAGATGAAGCATACCGCTCTCCTTTAGAGGATCGGGGCGCTCTCCGCTTGCTTTCCACCCTTGTAGGTGGCAAGTCCGGCTCGAGCCGGAACCATGAAGGCCAGGGAAGAAATCCCTTGGCTTGGAGTATAACTAGCTTCGCTATCTTGGGGTGAGCATCTCTCCCAATTTCAGGCTGAGGGCTGGGAGCGGAAGGAGCACGCGTCATTATCCATGATGGAATGGGCTTTGGTCAAAAGCGCTCCGATGAAAGCTCGCGAAGGGGGGATGATGTGACTCAGATCTAGAACCTCGCCCCTTTTATAGGCAGCTGATTTGCGCAGCTAGGGGGGTAATTGTAAAAATACCCTGGCTTTTCGCATTCATTCAAACGCGTGGAGGATGGCCTTTATTGGGAGTAGAAGCCAAGGAGCGCAGCATTTATCAGAAGCCGGACACTATTCGACAAGTATACGGAGTTTGGAGAAGAACCCGCCTCGCAATGCCGAAGACAATCACCGCGCCGGACTCATCGTCATTGAAGCCTGGTTGGGGACTCTTGAGGAGTCCCGGATTAGGGGTGTCCGGATAGCGAACTATCACCGTTGGCGGACTCTGGACTATGAAGATATAAGATTGAAGACTTCGTCCCGTGTCCTGATGGGACTTTCCTTGGCGTGGAAGGCAAGCTTAGCGTCTGGATATGTAGATCTCCTACCATTGTAACCGACTCGTGTAACCCTAACCTATCCGGTGTCTATATAAACGGAGGGTTTTTAGTCCGTGGGGCGAACAACAATCATACCATAGGCTAGCTTCTAGGGTTTAGCCTCCTTGATCTCGTGGTAGATCTACTCTTGTACTACCCATATCATCAATATTAATCAAGCGAGGAGTAAGGTATTACCTCCATCGAGAGGGCCGAACTTGGGTAAAAACATCGTGTCCCTTGTCTCCTGTTACCATCCGCCTAAGCGCACGATTCAGGACCCCCTACCGAGATCCGCGGTTTGACACGCAGCAGTCACCCGGAAATAAGCTATAAGGTATTCTCAGCTATAGTCACCTTTCTTGGTGAAGACATCTCGGCGGATGACCAACAAATCATTCGATGCGATGTTGGCTGCTTTCATAAATCTTTCCCAAATGCGTCTGAGCTGCCACACACCTCAGATAAAATGAAGAATTTCCTTCGTGCAGTTGGAATTGGATATGATATGATCAATGTTTGTAAGAATAATTGTGTTCTATTCCGGAAGGATTATGCCAACTTAAGTGAAAGCCCAAAATGCAAATCATCAAGATGGAAAGATGGCGTCTTTGTGAAGAGGATTCCTCGTAATGTTACGAGACATTTTCCAATTATACCAAGATTGCAGAGGTTGTTCATGATGTTTGAAACAAGAGAGGATGTCTTGTGGCATTCTAGGAACCAGAGTACAGAGATCAGAATGTAATGAGCCATCCATCTCGAGGTAGTAGATGGAAAAGCTTCAATCGGAAACACAAAAATTTTACTCTTGACACGAGAAACATTAGACTTGGCTTGATACAGATGGATTCAACCCATTTGGCCACGAGGCGCCACATATAGCATGTAGCTAGTGCTTGTTATCCTTACAACATGCCACAAATATACGCACCAAAGAATCAAACTACATGATGGCCTTGCTCATCCCGGTCTAAAAAGTCTGGAAAGGATTTTGATTTATTCATGGAGCCTCTTGTGGTGGAACTTCAGCACTATGGAGGGTGTTCTCCTCAAGACCTATATAGCAGCCCACCAGCTGATTTCTTTACTGCGTCTTGTTATAATTTAGTGCATCCATGATTATCGGCTTTGGGCACTATGTCGAGGCGAGCGACACATGGTTACAATGCATGTGTTCACTTTGTGACAAGAATCATTGTCATACGCAATACTTAACAAGACCGGTTACATTGGACACCACCGTTTCCTTGCCAAGGACAAGACATGTCCCTGAGAATACCGAAGACATGTGTTGAATGCAAAGCATGAAAATCATGATCGCCAAAGAGGCTCACCGCGATGAGTTGCAAGTGGAATTAGAGAAGGCCGGGCATATTACACTGTGAAACCATCCTTATAATGGTAGCGAGGAAAAGGAAGCATGGCGGGCAAGAAGAGATTATTTTTCACCCATTTGGTCCACTTTGTGGGACTTGGAGTATTGGAAAGATTTGGATCTCGCGCATAATCTTGATGTGATGCACATCGAGAAAAATATATGTGATAGCATTTTGGCACACTTCTTAATATTTAAGGCAAGACAAAGATACCTTAAAATCTAGGATTCATTTGACACACAGGTATCGAGAAAGGATTTGCGGTGGAAGATGATGGTGCATTATGGGATATGGCACCACCGTGTGCGTCTTGGACAAGGTAAAAAGAAAAAGAATTCTGCAAGGTCCTCACACGTGTGAGATTCCCACATGGATTTGCTTCCAACCCGAAAGGAGAGTTAGTGTAGATGGAAACAAGGTACAAGGGTTGAAAACTCAAGACTGCCGTCCTACTTCAAAGGGTTTTACTGTTATCCTTAGAGGATTGGGCATACGACATATATAGAGCGATTCTGAGTTGGGACAATTCCTCGGGGAACTCTGCAAGGTAGAAATACTGGGATGATGCTTTGGGCGTCTTAGAGATAAGATCTGAACTATCCTATGCGACCTTGAGAGGATATATCCTCCAACCTTCTTTGATGTGATGGTGCATTTGGTGTTCATCTACGATGAGGCACTACTTAGAGGTCCATGACAAGATGGGCTGGATGTTCCCTATTGAAAGGCGGTTGGGCACTTTCAAGGGCTATATTAGGAATAGAGTTAGACACGAGGGTTCCATTGTAGATACTAAATTGCTAGAGAAGCATTGACATTCTACTCAAAATACATTGAAACGGTGATCAACTTAGCAAGAGGTGGGTGAAGACAATCCCGGAGCTCAATGTTTTCAATTGTTACATTAGAGTTACAAGGAAGAGTCGACAAGGCGACAAACCTAAAGATTTGGAGAAAATGGTTTGGTATGTGTTGTATAAGCTGTCACGAGACTCTAGCTTATATCTAGTAAGTGTAATCTACTAAACTTGCATCACATTCTTATATATTTAGATGTTTCACTACAAAAAATACACTTCCATGATGATACATGTTTGTCACGATAGGTCACGTTTTTGTCATGCATGTACATCCATGACAAATTTATGACAGAATCAAGATAGTCATACTGTCTTTGTCGTAGAAGTGTTCCATGACATTACCAAAATTATCATCACGGAAGTGTCCACTTCCATGACGATAAATCACGCGTCCATGAAGTGCTTTCGTCAAGGGTGACCAACCGTGGCGTCCACCGTAGCGAACGCCGTTAAGCTATCGGGTCGGGTTTTGGATCCGATAACCGTTAACAGCCCCGACCAATGGGGATTTTCCACGTGTAAAATCATCATTGGCTGGAGGAAACACGATGTCGGCTCACCGCTTGGGGCGGATGTCATCGCTCATTGGACCAAGGCGCCTATGATCGGGCGACACGTGTACGCCCAACAGAGGCCCATTCTGTGAAAAGCCGGCCCGTTTGACTTGGTCAAAAGGTGGCGGGCCGCCTGAAGCTGTTAGCGGCCTGTTCGCATATAGCCCATTTACAGCCCGCTAACCCAGGGCCCGTTACGCCCTATCCGAATTAGGCCCAGTAGCGTCATCCGGGCCGTCCAATACGATTCAGCCCATTTTAACTTCCGGCCCATGTGTGGCCCATGACTTCTTTCGGGCCATATGAGGACCTTTGTAATTCTTGGCCCATTAACGGCCCGTGGTGAAACTGGCCCGTAATGAACAATGTATCACTTTATACCCATTAACGTCCCGTTATTCCATTGGGTCGTTTCCAGCCCAAGTTATCTTCGGCCTTCTCGGGGCCCATTGATTCTTAGGCTCATTTGCAACATTCGGTTTTCTGACCCGTTCTGTTATTTTCGCTTGTGGGCCAAATTCAGCCCGTCGTTACGATCGGCCCGTTTGCGGACCGTTAATCGTTAGGCGTTTTCATGTAAAAAAACCCGTTGGGCTGTTTTCATAGAGTTATCAAATCGGCCTATTAACGGCCCGTTATGGTCCATGAATAATACGGCCCATGATTGGCGAAATGATGATCGCCCGTAGAAGGCCCATGGATCCTACGGCCCGTATGAGGCCCATGGATAGTACGGCCCATAGAAGGCCCATGGATCGTGCGGCCGTAGAAGGCCCATGGACCCTACGGCCCGTAGAAGGCCCATGGACCCTAAGGCCCGTATAGAAGGCCGATGGATCCTACTGACGGACGAAGGCCCATGGATCATACTGGCTGTGTAGGAGGCCCATGGTTACAACGATCAGTGTGTTGCCATGATTATTTTGGCCTAGTTACCAAAAATAGGCTATTGTGGCCACTAGAAAAAAACAGAAAAAACTGCGGTGACTACAAGCAAACAACTAAACAAGATAATAAGGAAATAAATAAGCAAGCAATTAACGCTAGCCTATTACCGCTATTACATATTACATCCACTAGGCATCAAAGTTACGCCACCGGTGCAAATATAGGGAACAAAGCAGCATATTACATACATCGGCCGTCAAAATTGGCCACGGTGCAAATAAACACGGCAGCAAAACAAGAGCATAACTGAAACAACCCGGAAGAGCTCAAGAAACGTTATCTGGGTATCCACCATGCGGGCAATAAGCAGCAAGCTGATTAGCTTTGTCCTATTTGGCGCTAAAATCCTCCAATGCTTCTTTGTTGCACGAGAAAGTATGCATCTGAATGCTCCGGGGACTTCCGCAGTCCTTCCGCTTCTTGTCAGCACACGGTGATCGATGTCTTTCACTTGTAGTTGAGACTCAAGAAACCGAACTGATTTAGACAGTGAGTTTGAATAGCTTGTGCAAGCGGTAGTGGCGATGCTCGAACATTAAACCAAGGCGGGACTTTGGGGTTGTCTCGCTGTCTTCAAGATAGTCTTCCTTAGCTGTTTTATCAGCTTTGTTGGAGACCAACAAGGATGTGTCACTATCCTGAACCTTATCTGCATTACTTCCTTTACCATTGCTTAATAAGGCACTCTTCCCCAATATTATGTCAGCATTCAAAAAGAAGAAACAAGCAAACACATAACAAGTTTAGCATGTACTAGTATATGAAACTCATTTCGGTGAACCAGTTCATTAGTAAGGTGGACAGGATTAAACTACCAAGTCTTCTATTGCCAAGTACTAGTACATAATAAAAGCATCAAAGAAACATATATCTATGTCCTATGGTCACTGCATTGTCTTGCCAAATCAAAATAGAGACACGGTTCAAATCATATCAGTTCAAGACAAAGCATCAGTGAAAGAATACAAAGCGTGGGAAACTACACGGCACAACAAGATTTCAGATGGGTACCACTGGTCTACATGTACAACAACACTATTGGCTCTGTTGTGATGCTAGTAATGTGCATGATATGAAAGTCAACTATATACACAATTGAAATTGAAATCAACAGAGCTATTGATAAGAGCAAACCTGTTAAAGAAATGCGTGAACATACCTGCTGTGCCATTGGAGTTTCGATTGGATCCTTTAATTTAAAAATAAGTTTGTATGAGTAAATACAGTGATACAAGAGCAAAGCAATCATAGTTAAAAAGCGCGCCTAGCGGCGCTTAAGCGCGCCTAGACTCTAAGCGTTGGCAAAACGCATTAGCATAACTATGCATAATCTATGCATAATCTGCGCATAAGCATGCGCTTTGGTCGATAAAGCGCAAAGCGGTGGCAAAACGCACAATTAACGCCTAAGCGCTTTTTGAAATATGATAGCAATGGAATCTTAAATTAGAAAAGTTGTTCTTCAGGTTTAGGCACTTGTTCTACATGAGCAGTCTGGTCGAGGCCTTAAGAATATAATACTTAAAAATAGAAAATGAGCTCATAGACCTTACCACATTCTTGGTTCGGGACCAATCTGAGAACAAAGGCGTTCCCGATCATCGTCCGATAAATGTGTCTCGGGATAAGGAATTTGATGAGTTTATTTGCGGTGAAATACGTTTTCTTTAGGTAATTCCGATATCGCCACCAAGCATTCTTGAAGATAGCAGAGGTATTAGCACAGGTTACCTCATCCCGACTTTCCAAATCGGTCCTTCTCTATAGAGAAAATGGGAAAATTTGTTGTATTATAACCATCATGGAGGTAGGATGTATGGGACGAAGCAAAGTAATTGCCTTGAATAACATTACTTACACATAACTCCTGGACAAACACACAAGCGGCATTTTCCTTCATCTTGATATAATATTTCCAAGATGGGAAGATACGCACACGATTTAACAACATCAAATGCGATAGATGCTAATCTACGACTAGCTGGTTGTGCTTCCTCCACGAGAATAGGCGTACTAAGCTGGGTGGAGTTGGGGTTCGCCGTGATAGTCTTGGCCCTTTGGGCACTAGAGCTGCCTTATTAACTACTCTTGTTTGGGAGCTCTGTGGTGGAGATGGTGCTATGTCAAGGAACTGGGTTACTATCTATTTGGGGTTGGGGTTAGATTGGGTGAAGCTGGTTCTCTGTCCATCGCATGAGGGGTACAATCTGCGAGTTTGGGTTATGTGTGGTAGGGCTGGTTCTTGTGCATGTACAACCGGGTGCTATCTCCACCAAGAGGTAGCACTTGTTTTATTGAAGACCGTGTTTTAGTTCGCTGAATCTGGCATCACCGCTCCAATTCAAATGTCGATAAACAGGAAACATAGTTGAATGTACAGACATTGTATGAGACAGATGCAATAGATAGTGTGGAAAAAGAGGGCATGAAATAGTTGACATGTATATTGTTTAACTAAAGCGGATAGCATGACATAATTTCACATATATGATGTCTATCTAAACTGGATAGCATAGCATAACATAATTCAAAGATATGATGAATAACTAAACAGGATGCATGACATAATTCACCTACATGTTATCTATAATCAGGATCGCATCATTTAATTCACATATGTGATTTATATGCTAAGCAGAGGGCATTCGATATGATGTACGAACTAAGAACAAGGTGCTGAATATTGTGTATATGATGTCTAAACTATGCAATGCAAGATCTCGTATGCATGATATGAAGCGTTATAACTGCCAAGTTAGAGCATACACCTCGGTGGGGGAATAGGACTGGTCATCTGTCTCGAATCCATCTCGAGGAGCTATCGGGACCCAACAAGAGATCTGCTTGACGGTAGCACTGTCTCTCTGAAGGCCTTGTTTTCACTCTAGATTTTTCCATCTCCCACCCAAATGGCTGATTCACGGGAAGAGTAGTTTAATGTACAAACATTGTCGACAAATGGAAATGTAATGAAGAAAAGGATGGGCAAGATATCATTCAAATATATGATGCAGGTTAAGCAGGATGGCATTGCACATTTCACATATATTATGGCTGGCTAAAAGACATGAGACTGCATAATTCCATATATGATATAGAAACTAAGCAGTGGCTTTGACGAACATGTCTAAACTAAGCGAGATGACATATATGATGTCAAAAGTAGGCCTTGCAAGGCAACATATGCATGATATGACTAACATCATCATGCCAAGGTAAACAAACACCTTGGGGGTAAATAGGTGTGGTGGTCATGCGAATCCGCCTAAGAACAGATATCTTCCTCTAGATTACAATCTGGAGAGGGTGGGAGGGTTTGCCATTGAACCCACCATGGGCGATGTCTGCATGACATTGTATTGCCGCATAAAACTCTTCTCTTTTTCTCTACATGTTCAGCATGATATGTACAATATCGACATGCATACGAAAAAATATGGTGAGATTATGTAAGGAGAGCATGCAGAAATTTAGAGTGATGGTAACAACCGATGGATCGGCGTTTTCGGTTAAACCAAATCAACCCTAATGGATCGGCGTGAATGTATAGTAATAAGTGATGCAACAAGTGTACAACCTCTTTGTCCGTGCCGTGTCAACCTCAGCATCATTGAGTTGGTCATTTGAGCGAGTTGAGGCGAGGTGGCTGTCGGGAGGTGTGGAGGAAGATCTGAGGAATCAGAAGGCGGCGTCAGGGCCTTTGCTCTATTGTGATGGATCGTTACATCGTTGGAGCAGCTCCGTTGAGCAGAAGGCGTCAAGGCTGAAGCAGCACAAGGCAGACATTGTCAATCTCAAGTGGGATTCTAATAGCATCTCAATCGATGATGTAAAATGGATGTAAAATTAACATCACCAAAAACCACTGACTACAGATGAGGTAAAACTGTTGACTCTGAAATTAAGCTGTCGAAACTGAAATTTCTTGTGGAATCTGAATACTACCCCGGCTGAGCGCAATGGTAGCGAGAGGCACTTGACATGTAGTTTAGGGAGGGCTGCAGTTCATCTTCAACTTTGCACCCCCACAGTCGCCACCATCACCGGCCGAACCGCCCTGGCCGCCGCCTCGCCGCCCGAAACAACTCACCACCGCCGCCCCAGCCCCTCTAGGCCCCCGCCCCCACCACGAACCCTAAGATAGATAGTGGGGTACCTCTCCGTGAGCCCCGTCCCTGCTGGGGTGGTTCTTCCTTAACTCCAGCGAGTCCCCCCGACCTCACAATCGTGACCCAAAGTCAATTCAGTCGATGAAGTGTGGCTTAATCGAGCAGAGCAGCAAGACGAGCGAGGGGAGGGAAGCAGCAGAGCTGGGTGTGCGAGCGATCGAGCGAGAGCCGAGCAACAGCCCGGCAAGCGAACGAAGCAAGAGCCGAGCAGCAGCAGCAGATCCGGCCGGTATTGATGCCGCCGCCGAAGGGGCCTCGCACTGGGGGAGAGCCGCCGTGGAGATGTCGCCCGTGGCGCTGGCTTCAAGGTAGCCGCTCCATGGGGGTGCGGGATGGAGCACCGTCAGCGCCGGTTGGTCGAGTTAAGGAGAAGGTGCGATGCGATGAGTGTACAACCTCTTTGGTGGCGCCGAGTAGGCCTCGGCTTCATCCGAGGAGTCGGTGAGGATGTTCTGGTTCCGGTGGAGCAGGTTAAGGCGGCGCTGTGGGGATGGAGTAGTGATACGTCTCCAACGTATCTATAATTTTTGATTGCTCCATGCTACTTTACCTACTGTTTTGGACTATATTGGGCTTTATTTTCCACTTTTATATTATTTTTGGGACTAACCTATTAACCGGAGGCCCAGCCCGGTTGCTGTTTTTGCCTATTTGAGTTTGAAGAAACGGAATATCAAACGGAGTCCAAACGGAATGAAACCTTCGGGAACATGATTTTTCTCACCGAACATGATCCAGGAGACTTGGACCCTACGCCAAGGAACAAAAGAGGCGGTCACGAGGGTGGGGGCGCCCCCTAGGTGCGCCCCACTCGTGGGCCCCTGTTGCTCCATCGGCGTACTCCTTCCTCCTATATATACATCGTACCCCAAACAATCGAATCGGAGCCAAAACCTAATTCCACCGCCGCAACTTCAGTATCCACGAGATCCCATCTTGGGGCCTGTTAGGAGCTCACTTGGAAGGCATCCACCACGGAGGTGAGTAGTTTACTTCAGACCTTGGTCCATATCTAGTAGCTAGATGGCTTCTTCTCTCTTTTGGATCTCAATACAATGTTCTCCCCTCTCGTGGAGATCTATTCGATGTAATCTTCTTTTGCGGTGTGTTTGTTGAGACCGATGAATTGTGGGTTTATGATCCAGCTTATCTATGAATAATATTTGAATCTTCTCTGAATTCTTTTATGTATGATTGGTTATCTTTGCAAGTCTCTTCGAATTATCCGTTTGGTTTGGCCAACTAGATTGGTATTTCTTTTAATGGGAGAAGTGCTTAGCTTTGGGTTCAATCTTGCGGTGTCCTTTCCCAGTGACAGAAGGGGCAGCAAGGCACGTATTGTATTGTTGCCATCGAGGATAACAAGATGGGTTTTTTATCATATTGCATGAATTTATCTCTCCACATCATGTCATCTTGCTTAAGGCGTTACTCTGTTTTTAACTTAATACTCTAGATGCATGCTGGATAGCGGTCGATGAGTGGAGTAATAGTAGTAGATGAAGAATCGTTTCGATCTACTTGTCTTGGACGTGATGCCTATATACATGATCATTCCTAGATATACTCATAACTATGCTCAATTCTGTCAATTGCTCAACAGTAATTTGTTCACCCACCGTAGAATACTTCTGCTCTTTAGAGAAGCCACCAGTGAAACCTATTGCCCCCGGGTCTATTCTCATCATATCAATCTCCATCACTTTAATACTTGCTTTGTTTTTACTTTGGCTTTTACTTTTCACTTTGCATATCAATACCAAAAATACCAAAAATATTATTTATCATCTCTATTAGATCTCACTCTCATAAGTGGCCGTGAAGGGATTGACAACCCCTAATCGCGTTGGTTGCGAGGAGCTATTGTTTTGTGCAGGTACGAGGGACTTGTGCATGGCCTCCTACTGGATTGATACCTTGGTTCTCAAAAACTGAGGGAAATACTTATGCTACTGAAAGTGCAACTATCCCTAGGTGGTTTTGGTAATTCATAACAACATATAGCTCATTGAGCTAATGCTATTCCAAGATGAACATTTCAGGAAAGCTCAATGAATGGCATGGCATGGATGATTAAAGTGGATCCCTCAAAATGCTATTGACAAAGGATTGGCTCAAGCTCAAAAGCTCAAGACTCTTCATTTTTATATTTTAGTGATTCAAGATCACATTGAGTCTATAGGAAAAGCCAATACTATCAAGGAGGGATGAGGTGTTGCTTAATGAGCCTCTTGCTTCATGTGCTTAGTGATATGCTCCAAAACCCTCAGCTACTTTCTCACATCCACATATGACCTAAACCTAAAGCCAAAATCGGTCTCACCGATTCTTCCTATCCGGCGCCACCGATTTCATATGTCATAGCCACTGCCACAAACCCTAGGCAAATCGGTTCTACCGATAGGGATCTCGGTTTCACCGAGATGGGATTATAATCTCTCTGTTTCCTTTTCGTAACTTTTCGGTCTCACCGAAAGAGCGGATCGGTCCCACCGAGATTGCAATGCAAACTCTCAGTTTCCCTTTTGTAACATTTCGGTCTCACCGAAAAGAGCAAATCGGTCCCACCGAGTTTACCAGACCAACTCTCTGGTTAGCTAATTACCAAAATCGGTCTCACCGAGTTTGTGTGATCGGTCTCACCGAGATTACATTATTCCTAACCCTAATCATATCGGTCCTACCGAGATGCATGTCAATCCACGGAAACCCTAACGGTCACTAGGTTTACTAAAATCGGTCCGACCGAGTTTGTTGATTCGGTCCCACCGAGATTGGTAAATTGTGTAAGCTGTTAGATTTTGTGTGGAGGCTATATATACCCTCCACCTCCTCTTCATCCGTGAAGAGAGCCATCGACTAAACCTACACTCCCAACTTGCCATTTAGAGAGAGAACCACCTACTCATGTGTTGAGGCCAAGATATTCCATTCCTACCATATGAATCTTGATCTCTAGCCTTCCCCAAGTTGCTTTCCACTCAAATCTTCTTCCCACCAGATCCATATCCTATGAGAGAGAGTTGAGTGTTGGGGAGACTATCATTTGAAGCACAAGAGCAAGGAGTTCATCATCAACACACCATTTGTTACTTCTTGGAAGTGGTGTCTCCTAGATTGGCTAGGTGTCACTTGGGAGCCTCAGACAAGATTGTGGAGTTGAACCAAGGAGTTTGTAAGGGCAAGGAGATCGCCTACTTCGTGAAGATCTACCGCTAGTGAGGCAAGTCCTTCGTGGGCGGCGGCCATGGTGGGATATACAAGGTTGCTACTTATTGGACCCTTCGTGGGTGGAGCCCTCCGTGGACTCATGCATAACCGTTACCCTTCGTGGGTTGAAGTCTCCATCAACGTGGAGGTGCGATAGCACCACCTATCGGAACCACGCCAAAAACATCCATGTCTCCAATTGCGTTTGAATCCTCCAAACCCTTTCCTTTACTTTCTTGCAAGTTGCATGCTTTAATTTCCGCTGCCAATATACTCTTTGCATGCTTGCTTGAATTGTGTGATGATTGCTTGACTTGTCCTAAGATAGCTAAAATCTGCCAAACTCTAAAACTGGGAAAATGCTAAGTTTTTAATTGGTCAAGTAGTCTAATCACCCCCCTCTAGACATACTTCAAGGTCCTACAGCTACTTTGCTGCATCATCCTCTCCTCTTCGGGGAAATCCAACGCAGTGCTCAAGAGGTAGCAAGCAGCCGCGATAGACGAGGCGATCGTCGGAGCAGCTCCTTGGAGGTGGAGGACGGGGCGGCTGAACCGGCGGGACGACGAGATGGACGCAGCGGATCCTCATCCGGGAGGTGGACGAGGGACGTCGAGCTGTTGCAGTGTGGACGGCGTCATCGGGGAAGAGGCTCCGGCTGGCGGTGGTGACGTGGCGGACAGAGAAGGTGGGGTTTCATGGCTGGAGCGGAGAGGTTATGGCGGCTGGGATTTGAATGGTGAAAAGGGGCGATGGGAGGGTGAAGCATGACTTAGGGACGTGCTTGTCCAAAATGTAGGGTGTGTTACAAAAGTACCCCCCACCGATTTGAACTAGCGGCCCTTCGGCTCGTGGGTTAGAAAGGGGATTTTGCGTGTCGGGATTTGGCAGTGGAGGGGTTTTCCCAGCGTTGTAATTCGGGATAGCAAGGCGCGGTTGTGAAGGCGCCAGTTTTGGGAGCATGATATCTGAATTTTCGGGATATAACAAGACGCGGGTTGAATATTTGGGACAAGCCTAACGTGTAGTAATATTGTACTTGTACGTACCAAATCAATTCGCACTTCCCTCAACCAAAACGAAAAAAATAAAACTATTCACACCACATAAAGAGAGAGTCTTGCCCCGTTTTACTATACAAGTGCTATTCAAAGCTACTCCCTCCTTCCATCTATATAGGGCCTAATGCATTTTTCGATGCTAACTTTGACCAAATATTAGAGCAATGATATATGACATGCAACTTACACAAAGCACACCGTTAAATTAAATGCATGAAAGGTTCTTCCAATGATATAATTTTCACATTGTGCATGTCATGTACTATTAATTTTGTCAATAGTCAAAGGCGGTCTTAAAATCTCATTACACCCTATATAGATGGAAGGAAAAGTATGAATCCATGTTATGTCCGATTAAATTTTTTTGCTTGTCAGTATAATGCATGTAACCTACTCATACCAACATTTTAGTGCATTCCAAATGTCTATACTACCGCTGCAATTCAACTAAATTTGAATTCATTTCTCTATTTCAATAAGAATCTACAATCATGATTGTTGCCAACTTCAACCATCATAGTTTCCTTGCTATCCGCCAGATATAAATCGGACGACCTATAATGCAGGATGGCAGTACACCATCATCAACAACTCCGTTTTTTATAAGAGTAGAGATAAAATATATTAAATGTAGTATAACATGTTCATAACCACACCATGTGTATCACCGTTATATATATTCACACATGCGTCGGTTTGAAACACTATGATAAATTATTCAAATATCTGAATTCGCTTTTTATAATGAAGTATATATGATCTCTATTCGTCTTTTACACCCACACAACCATCTTATCTTTGTAGCTAGCGCTAACTTTCTCTTGTGCATGCACACGCCCGCATGTGTAGCGACCAGACCCGAATGGATCAAGTCTCGTGCTCGATGTCATCCTGGATCGATAATCTTGACACCACACAAGACTTGAAGGATTTATAGCGAGTAGCAATCACACACTTATTACATCGTTGTCCACAAGGGAACCGAATACAATAATATGGCTTAAGGCCATCTAATAATAACAGCGAAGGCTTGGAAGATAAGCGAGTCCATCAACTCCAACGGCATCACTGAGTATAGAACCACGACCTAACACCTTACTCGTCGTGCGAAAAGTGCTCGCAACGTGAAAAGTTGCAGCCAACAATTCACACATGGAATATCTTGGCAATGTAACACATAAAGAGCAATGAAAGAATAAGCCTATACTACATGCATATTTGGCTGGTGGTAAGGCTCTCTGGTTACATTTGCATAAAGCTGATTTTCCCTACATCAAAGGAATAATTTTATTTAACTATCATGGTGGTTGTTAAACATTGAGAATGGTTGACAAGATCCTCAATCCCAATTAAAAGTACTCATCAAACCCAATAACTTTTATTTAGAAGTAACATGTTGAGATTCACATGATAATCAAGTACCGGATACTCAAATTGTCCATAACCGGGGACACGGCTAATCATGATTAGTTTATACACTCTGCAGAGGTTTATGACTTTTCCCCACAAGACTCGATCGCCTCCGCTTTATTCTCGCACTACATGGTGTTTGAGAAACGGATGACCGAGACATAGTCTTTCAGAAGCGCTAGCACCTTACATGTGGGTAGACCGTACCAACCTACATCCCCTACATCAGCTAGCCTACCCGTAAGAGTTCGCACGACTTAGTCAACTACGCCAGAGCCCATAATTGGCTTGTGGCTGCACACGGAAGTTTCCAGTTTGAATAATCTTATGATCCCTTAGAGCACAGGTGGCGGTCCAAGAAGAAATCTGAGCAAGTCTGATGGAAACCAGGTGCCTCAATCCACCCAGATGTGTGTTTAGGTTGCCACCTTAGATAAACCATTAATTAACAATCTCACATCTGTCATGGATATTCACTCACCCAATCCACGTCTACTAGCATAGCATGGCATGAACAAGCAAACGTAGAAGTAACTCCCAAGGTTTCATAAGTAAAACAGGTAATAGGTACTACCTCAATCTACTTCCCAATACCCACAATTTAATTAGATCCTAATCATGCAAGTGTTTGAGGAATAGATCTAATGCATAAAAACTGGGTATGAGAAAGGTATGATCAAGTGTTACTTGCCTTGCTGATGATCCGCGAGTCCTAGAGATTCGAAATAACAAGCGGCGCACTCCGGGTGATCTAACGCAGACAAACAACAAGCATACAATAAGTACTCATCTAATGCACAGGGAAATCTCGAATAAAAGATCTAACCAGAAAGTTCAACTTAAGAACCCAGGTTGCAAAAGAATCGAATCAAAACAAACTCCGAAAGTCGAAACTCGAGGAGAACGCTCGGTTTAGCGATCTGAAATTAGGTCAAAATTTCACAGTAGCAAAATTCTGTGAAAGTAGGGTAATCGAACGGCGGTTTCACATTCTGAAACTCGAGCGCTTGAATCACCCGATTCCGATAAACGAGCGAAAATAAAACAGTTTTGAAAATCAGATCTGAAATCAAATCGAAAATAACGGATTAATTCCGATTAAAAGAAAACGATTTAACGAGTTAAAAAGCGAGCGTTAGTTATGAGCGAATCTAACGAACGCGTTCATTGAAACGAACGGTTCGGTGAATGTCCGTTAATTAAGAAAACCGAAAAAAAAAAAACCAATCTAGGTTTTAAAAAAACCAAACATATTTTTTTAAAAAATAAACCGGACGGTTCACGGGGAGAAAACCGAATCGGCGCGGGCGGCGGTGGCTACCTCCGCGATCGCCGGGCAGCCTCGGGGCTCGGGAGAGGGCGGCGGGTTCAAGGCGGGGCGGGGGTCCACGAGGCGGCGACGGCGGCGGCGTCCAGAGGCAAGGCGGTTCAAGGCGTCGGGCGTGGCGTCGGCTCCGCGGGTGGGGGTGAGAGAGAGGGGGGGGGGTATTTAAGGGGGGGCGGCGGTGGCTTGGGAGGGGCAAGGCGCGGGGTCGGGCGGACTCAGGTGGCGGCGATGGCGTCGGTGGCGGGCACCGCTTCAGGCGACCGAGCCAGGGAGGAGGAGGCGGAGGGCGGGCGCTGGCTGGCCTGGCTGGCTTGGGCAGTGGGCCTCGTCCAGTAGCTGTTTTTTTTAAATAAACTTAAACCAAAACGAATTAAAAAAAATACCAAATGAACTCGGTTTAAATAAAACAAATTTTCCCCGACTCCTAAAAATGAGTCGAACAAAATGAACTTTAAAAACAACAAACATGCATAAATTTTTTAAAATGCTCATTTTTGCCTAAGCAAAATAAATCTTCCAAAACCAAATTTGGTTTATTTATAATATCTTCATTTTCCTAATTGCTTGGGAAAGTCATATTATTCCCTCTCAAATATTTTTATAGGAAAAACTTTATGAAGATAATTTAAATAATCCAATGATCCTATTTTCAAAATTTGAGAGATCCCAAATATGAAAATTATGAAACTTCCAACTCTCCGAGGGTCCTTGAGTTGCGTGAAATTTCTAGGATCGGAAAATGCGAGAAAATATGATATGCATGATGACCTAATGTATAACATTCCAAATTGAAAATTTGGGATGTTACAAACCTACCTCTTAAGATGAATCTCGCCCTCGAGATTCGGGTTGGCTAGAAAATAGGTGAGGGTGGTCCTTAAGCAAAACTTCCTCTCTTTCCCAGGTGGCTTCATCCTCAGTGTGGTGGCTCCACTGAACTTTGCAAAACTTGATAACCTTGCTGCGGGTAACTCTGCTGGCATAATCGAGAATCTTAACTGGCTTTTCTTCATATGTCAAGTCATCCTTCAACTGAATTGCCTCCAGTGGCACTGTGTCTCTTAACGGTACCTCTGCTATCTCGGGGTGACATTTCTTCAACTGAGAAACATGGAATACATCATGAACTCCTGACAGTCCTTCTGGCAATTCCAACTTATACGCAACTTCTCCCATGCGTTGCAAAATCTTATATGGTCCAACGAAACGGGGTGCTAACTTTCCTTTAACTCCAAAACGCTTAACTCCTCGTAGCGGGGATACTCTGAGATATACTCTGTCTCCAACTTCATACTCAATCGCTTTGCGCTTTGAATCGGCATAGCTCTTCTGTCTGGACTGGGCTACCTTGAGCCTGTCTCGAATCAACTTAACTTTCTGTTCAGACTCCTTAATCAAATCTGGTCCAAATAACCGCGATCTCGGTTTAGTCCCATGACAATGGTGTCCTGCACCTTCTTCCATACAAGGCCTCGAAGGTGCCATCTTTAAGCTGGTTTGGTAATCATTATTGTAGGAAAATTCTGCATACGGCAAATTATCATCCCAACTAGATCCATAATCTAGTGCACAAGCTCTCAAACATGTCTTCCAAAATCTGATTGACTCTCTCGGTTTGTCCATCGGTCGTGGGTGGAAAGCGGTGCTGAATTCAATCGGGTTCCCAATGTTTCGTAACCGGTTCCAAAATTTCGAGTAAAGCTGGGTTCCTCATCGATACAATGCTCCTCGGAACTCCGTGTAAGCACACAATTCTGGTCATGTATATCTTTGCCAACTTAGCACTGCTATAGGTAGTCTTGACTGGAATGAAATGAGCTACCTTAGTCAAACGGTCGACTATGACCCAAATCGAGTCATATCCTGAGCGGGTCTTTGGCAAACCTGTGATGAAATCCATGCCTAGTTTATCCCACTTCCATTCGGGTATCGGCAATGGTTGTAACAATCCTGCTGGCTTCTGATGCTCTGCCTTTACTTTCGACATACGTGCATAAACTGCTACATACTCCGCAATATCCTTCTTCATTCCGGTCCACCAGAAAATATTCTTCAAATCCAAATACATCTTGGTATTTCCTGGGTGAATCGAATAGGGTGAATCATGGGCTTCTTGCAAAATCAACTTCCTGATCTCTAGGTCATTGGGCACATAAACACGGTCTTCAAACCATAGGGTATCGTGTTCATCCTCTCGAAATCCTTTAGCCTTTCCTTTGCTCATTTTCTCCTTTATAGCGGCAACTTCCTTATCGCCTTTTGGGCTTCTCGATTTTGTCCATCGATGTCGATCAATCTCCAATGCTGCTACATAGCCTCTGGAACTATTTCCAAACATAGCTCTCGAAGGTCCTCGGCTAACTCATTGGGTATTCCTCCCATCATTAGGGTATTGGCGTGGCTCTTACGGCTCAATAAATGCCTTTCGACATTAGCCTTTCCGGGGTGATAATGCAATCTCATATCGTAATCCTTGATTAACTCTAACCATCTCCTCTGTCTGAGATTTAATTCCTTCTGTGTGAAGATGTACTTCAAACTCTTGTGATCCGTATATACTTCACAATGATTTCCAATGAGAAAATGTCTCCATGTCTTCAAGGCATGCACAACGGCTGCTAACTCCAAATCATGGGTGGCATAATTCAACTCATGGGGCTTAAGTTGTCGTGAAGCATACGAAACAACTCTTCCTTCTTGCATAAGCACTGCTCCAAGTCCTCGACGTGAAGCGTGTAATACACCTCATAATCCTTAGTTTGATCCGCAATATCAAACCTGGTGAGGTAACCAATCTTTTCTTCAACTCCTGAAAACTTGCCTCACAGTCCTCAGTCCATATGAATTTGTTTTCCTTCTTCAACAATTCTGTCATAGGCTTTGCAATCCTTGAGAAATTCTCAATGAATCTTGGTAGTATCCTGCGAGTCCAAGGAAACTCGAATCTCTCCAACTGTCGTTGGTGCTTCCCATTTGGTTACGGTCTCAACTTTTGTGGGGTCAATGCTATCCCTTCTCCGGATATAACATGTCCGAGAAATCCAACTTCCTTTAACCAAAACTCACATTTGCTGAACTTGGCATACAACTGTGTTCCTCGGTTTCTCCAAAACCAATCTCAAATGTTCCTTGTGTTCTTCTTCATTCTTGAGAAAATCAAAATGTCATCAATGAACACCACGATTTAACTTATCCAAAAACTCCATAAACACTTTGTTCATCGTGTTCATGAAATAGGCTGGTGCGTTAGTCAGTCCAAATGACATAACGGTATACTCATACAGTCCATATCTCGTGGTAAATGCTGTCTTGGGTATATCTTGCTCCCGAATCTTCAATCGATGGTACCACGATCGCAAGTCGATCTTAGAAAACACTTTGGCTCCTTGCAAGCGATCAAACAGATCATTTATCATAGGTAGTGGGTACTTGTTCTTGATTGTTACTTCATTCAATCCACGGTAATCAACAACCATTCTCAACGATCCATCCTTCTTCTCCACCAACAAAGCGGGTGATCCCCAAGGTGAAGAACTTGGGCGAATAAAACCTTTATCCAATAGTTCCTTAATCTGCTTCTTGATTTCCGCCAAATCCTTTGCGGGCATCTGTCTGGTCGCTTCGATATCGGGCCTGTTCACAGCAACAGCTCGATCAAAAACTCAATGTCTCTATCCGGTGGCATTCACAGCAACTCTTCCGAAATACATCAGATAATCCTTCACCACCGTACTTCTTCCTGTCCCACTCCCGATAAACAATTAACTTGTGCTCTCCTCGACTCGTGCCGTGATACATACTTAATCCTTCTTCCTTCTGGTGTGGTGAGCAAAATTGACCTTGTGGTACAATCTATGTTTCCTCCATACTTTGATAACCAATCCATTCCTAATATCACATCCAATCCTTGGGATTCCGAACTATTAGGTCCGAGGGAAAACATAGTGTCCAATCCTTAGTGGCGATCGATCACACCATTTACTAGCCATGTACTCTGCTCCGGGTGAGGTTACTAGCATGGGTGACCTAAGGGCTTGGGTTGGTAACTTGTACTTATCCACAAATCCCTTGATATGTATGAATGCGATGCACCAATCAAAAAGAACAACCGCAGAAATGACTTAACCAAAAACTTACCGATTCTCGCATCGGGCTGATCTTCAACCTCCTCCACATCAATGTGGTTCACTTGTCCCCTGTTGAAAGGGTTGGGCTTCTTTCGAGCTTCCATTGCCATTTCCATTCGGCCTACGGACAGTCATTTGCATAATGCCCATCTTGCGGCACTTAAAGCAAGTAATGTGACTCAGGTCTACCTTGGATGGTGTAGACGGGTTGGTGCGGTTCTGTCCTTTGCTTCCTCCATTCCGTTCCCATTCTTGGTGCCATTATGGTTGTCGAATTACCTCCTCCATGGGTATGCTGAAACTGAATTCTGATTTAGGGTATAACGAGGCTTCTGCTTTGGGATCGAGTTATACTTCCCTTGTCCATACTTCCGCTTGCGGTTCTCAATTTGCTGCTGCTTTCCTTCAATCATGAGAGCTCGGTCTACTAACTCCTGGTAGTTGTTGAAACTTGCTACCATCAACGGCATGCTGAACTCATCATTTAGTCCTTCTAGAAACTTCTCCTGTTTAGCTGCATCTGTAGCAACGTCATCTGGGGCATAACGTGCTAATTTGCTAAAGTCATCCACGTCTTGTGCCAACAGTCCTTCCTCCTTGGCGTAAGTTGCGAAACTCACGCTTCTTCATAGCCATGGCTCCTGCTGAAACATGGGTTGTGCGAAAAGCTTGTCAAACTGATCCCATGTGGCGGTGTCACGGATAAGTGGCTGTGAAATTCTCCCACCATGCTTCTGCGGGTCCTTCAAGCTGATGTGCTGCAAACTTCACTCTTTCACCATCATGCATCCTGCAGTGGTCAGCTCCTTCCTATCTTGCGGAGCCAGTCATCTGCTACAATTGGCTCGGTGCTCTTTGGAATACACCGCGGGTTCAGTCTAAGGAAACGAGTCGATGATCCGCAGTGGTGGTGGTGGCGGTGGGTTGTTGTTGTTGTTGTTGTTGTTACGCACCAATGTTTGAATCAGGTATTCTGCTGCTGGATCAATTGGGTGATCTCTGGCGGAAAACGAATCCGGGTCGCGTCTCGGAGGCATCGATGGGTTTAGAAAAGAAGAGGAATGTAGAATAGAATGAGGTCTAAGGGGAATCACTACCCAAATGCACATGAGCAATAGCACACAAAATCACTTCATTCAATCAAACAAGGGTTACAACGATCTAACTATCGCAAAAGTGCGTGTACTATAATGTTTACATGGAGGGAATACTACTAATATGTGGGGGACTTCTACTAATTTGAACCGGTGGAAGACTCCATGATGTCTGCTCGAGCTTCGTCTTCAAAATCGGGTTCACTTGGATCCGAATCTGTGTCGTCGATGTTGATGTAGTCGATTGGGTGTTCGACATACTGGTCTTCATTCTGAGCGCCAACTTCTTCTTGAGTTCTTCGATCTCGTACTTAAGATCGTTATTGTGTCTTGCCAGAGCTACGATCTCGTCCATGTAGTCTTTGCGTGTAGTCTTTAGTTCTTCTTCCTATTCGATGATCCTTTCCTTCGTCTTCGCAACTCCAACATGTCATTGCACATTTGATTCTCCCGGCGTCGAATGTGCTGATTTAACTCTGGATGAAAGCTGCAATGGACCTATCCTTCTTGGTGTTGACGACGTCCCAGCTTGTCATCTCGGCGTCCATAAATCTGGTAGATGGTGTCCTTGAGATCTTCTTGATAAACTTCTCCAATGCGTCCCATGGTGATGTGAGCTGCCATGCTCTTTCCTGACTCCAAGTGGGTGCAATCAAAACACTATCTATAGGCTTGGTGATTGGGGCGAATGTCCTTCCCGAACGTGAGCATGAATCTTCCAAATACTCCTCTTGAGCAGAGTGGCGTTGAAAGTTCCGGTGAAGCTTGGTAATCCAATGTTCAGGTACTTAGTAACTTCCTTCAAGTGAAATCCAAAAGGTGTGCCTTCATCCGGTTGGGTGTACTTGATCTTCGCGTCCGTCATCCTAAAGAGAGTAGAAAAGATGAGGAGTTAGAAAATGAGAAGAGAGAGTGATCTATGGCTTTAACTTAGTGGTCGTGTCCTACAGTCAGCGTGTGCTCTGATACCATTCTCTGTAGCGACCAGACCCGAATGGATCAAGTCTCTGTGCTCAGTGTCATCCTGGATCGATGCCTTGACACCACACATGATTTCAAGGATTTATAGCAGAGTAGCAATCACACACTTATTACATCGTTGTCCACAAGGGAACTGAATACAATAATATGGCTTAAGGCCATCTAATAATAACAGCGGAAGGCTTGGAAGATAAGCGAGTCCATCAACTCCAACGGCATCACTGAGTATAGAACCACGACCTAACACCTTACTCGTCAATGCAAAAGTCTGCAACGTGAAAAGTTGCAGCCAAAACGGGTCACACATGGAATATCTTGGCAATGTAACACATAAAGAGCAATGAAAGAATAACCTATACTACATGCATATTTGGCTGGTGGTAAGGCTCTCTGTTACATTTGCATAAAGCTGATTTTTCCCTACATCAAAGGAATAATTTTATTTAACTATCATGGTGGTTGTTAAACATTGAGAATGGTTGACAGCATCCTCAATCCCAATTAAAAAGTACTCATCAAACCCAATAACTTTTATTTAGAAGTAACATGTTGAGATTCACATGATAATCAAGTACCGGATACTCAAATTGTCCATAACCGGGGACACGGCTAATCATGATTAGTTTATACACTCTACAGAGGTTTGCGCACTTTTCCCCACAAGACTCGATCGCCTCCGCTTGATTCTCGCACTACATGGTGTTTGAGAAACGGATGACCGAGACATAGTCTTTCAGAAGCGCTAGCACCTTACATGTGGGTAGACCGTACCAACCTACATCCCCTACATCAGCTAGCCTACCCGTAAGAGTTCGCACGACTTAGTCAACTACGCCAGAGCCCATAATTGGCTTGTGGCTGCACACGGAAGTTTCCAGTTTGAATAATCTTATGATCCCTTAGAGCACTGGTGGCGGTCCAAGAAATACAGCAAGTCCTCGATGGAAACCAGTGCCTCAATCCACCCAGATGTGTGTTTAGGTTGCCACCTTAGATAAACCATTAATTAACAATCTCACATCTGTCATGGATATTCACTCACCCAATCCACGTCTACTAGCATAGCATGGCATGAACAAGCAAACGAGAAGTAACTCCCAAGGTTTCATAAGTAAAACAGGTAATAGGTACTACCTCAATCTACTTCCCAATACCCACAATTTAATTAGATCCTAATCATGCAAGTGTTTGAGGAATAGATCTAATGCATAAAAAGCTGGGTATGAGAAAAGGTATGATCAAGTGTTACTTGCCTTGCGATGATCCATGAGTCCTAGAGATTCAAATAACAAGCGGCGCCTCGGGTGATCTAACGCAGACAAACAACAAGCATACAATAAGTACTCATCTAATGCACAGGAAATCTCGAATAAAAGATCTAACCAAAGTTCAACTTAAGAACCCTGGTTGCAAAAGAATCGAATCAAAACAAACTCCGAAAGTCGAAACTCGAGGGAGAACGCCTCGGTTTAGCGATCTGAAATTAGGTCAAAATTTCACAGTAGCAAAACTCTGTGAAAGTAGGGTAATCGAACAGCGGTTTCATTCTTAAACTCCAGCGCTTGAATCACCTGATTCCGATAAACGAGCGAGAAATAAAACAGTTTTGAAAATCAGATCTGAAATCAAATCGAAAATAACGGATTAATTCCGATTAAAAGAAAAACGACGAACGAGTTAAAAAGCGAACGTTAGTTAACGAACGAATCTAACGAACGCGTTCATTGAAACGAACGGTTCGGTGAACGTCCGTTAATTAAGAAAACCGAAAAAAAACTAATCTAGGGTTTTTAAAAAAACCAAACATATTTTTTTTAAATAAACCGGACGGTTCACGGGAGAAACCGAATCGGCGGGCGGCGGTGGCTACCTCCGCGATCGCCAGCGGGCCTCGAGGCTCGGGAGAGAGGGCGGGGTTCGGCGTCGCGGCGGGTCCACAGCGCGGGCGACGTCCGCGCGGGCGGCGCCGGCGGCGGCGGCGGGGTCGGCTTCCAAGGCGGCTGGGCGGCGTCGGCTCCGTGAGTGGGGTGAGAGAGAGGGGGGTCCGGGGTATTTAAGAGGGGGCGGCGTGGCTTGGGAGGGGGGCAAGGCGCCGGGTCGGGCGGACTCGAGGTGGCGGCGATGGCGTCGGCGGCGGGCACCGCCGGGCGACCGAGCTTGAGGGAGGAGGCGGAGGTGGGCGGGCGCTGGCTGGCACTGGCTGGCTTGGGCCGGCCGGGCCTCGTCCAGGGGGCGCTTTTTTTTTAAATAAACTTAAACCAAAACGAATTAAAAAATACCAAATGAACTCGGATTTAAATAAAACAAATTTTCCCGACTCCTAAAATGAGTCGAACAAAATGAACTTTAAAAACAACAAACATGCATAATTTTTTTTAAAATGCTCATTTTTGCCTAAGCAAAATAAATCTTCCAAAACCAAATTTGGTTTATTTATAATATCTTCATTTTTCCTAATTGCTTGGGAAAGTCATATTATTCCCTCTCCAAATAGTTTTATAGGAAAAACTTTATGAAGATAATTTAAATAATCCAATGATCCTATTTTCAAAATTTGAGAGATCCCAAATATGAAAATTATGAAACTTCCAACTCTCTCCGAGGGTCCTTGAGTTGCGTGAAATTTCTAGGATCGGAAAAATGCGAGAAAATATGATATGCATGATGACCTAATGTATAACATTCCAAATTGAAAATTTGGGATGTTACAGCATGCCTCTCACCGTCCCTCAACATTCTCTAGCTCCACCGCGCAAATTCGTCTTTTCACTTTAGGTCGTTCACCCACGGTGTGTGTAGGCCCCCCAGCTCCTTCTTTACTGGCACACATCGATCGATATGCCTCTCTAGCCGTGTGCCTAGCACAAACACAAGCTTCCCCTCTTCTCTTGTCACCGTCCATGCCTCACTCCCACCACTCTTTTCATCGCTCTCGTGCTGCACACTCCTCCCCCCCTCAATATAGTATGCCTCTTGTACCACCTCCTACATGCATCCCTCTCTCTCTCCCTTCTCCTCGTGCCTCATTTGCTTCTAACACACACATGCATGTATACCGATCGATCTCCCAACATATACCTAGATCGACTTTAACTACCCCCCCATCGATCGACGTACCTCACAAGTTATGTCTCTCCTTTCTCTAACAAAGGGCGATTGATCTTCCTATGTAGTTACGTCTGCTTACCACAGCCACATCATCCCCCCTCATCATTCATGCATGCCTCCTGACCCGTCTCTCACACGCACGTGCACAAGCAGCCATCTCCTGTCTTATTGATATTGCGGGCGTGCCCTCCGTTTGTCTAGCAAGCCTATCCCACCATTTGTTAGAAGCAACTCCACTACCACCCCCTCCAACAGTCTAGCTCTGTCTCTCTCCCAACCTTATTCCTCTCCTGCATATATGCATGGATGCTGATCGATCTCCCTTAATACATGAGGCGATCGATCTCCTTAAATACATGAGGTAGGCCTCTCTCCTCCTCCACACATATACCAGCCATTGTACCTCTATAGTTAATTGGGCCTCCCTCTTCCCCCACCACACACCGATAGTCGAGCGCTGCAGGTAGGTGTCCATGCCATAGAGACAAACTGCACATGTCCCATCTCACGCTCCAAAGAGGCCAGCCACTCTATATCTTTGACGTGGGCACACACAAATTGATGGCACTCTTTATCGACATCAAGCACACACACACATCATCCTCTCTTCGATTCTATGGACACCTCAAGCCGATGATACCTCCACTCTCTTCTCGTGGATCGCCCCTCTATATATATTTATATCCAGACTCTATTTCACACACATTGCATATGTTACATTTTTGATTGACCCCCAAAAAGAACTCTCAAGAACCACGAGGGAGTCTAGGATTAGGGGTGTCCGGATAGTCGAACTATCACCGCTGGCGGACTCTGGACTGTGAAGATACAAGATTGAAGACTTCGTCCCATGTCCGGATGGGACTTTCCTTGGCGTGGAAGGCAAGCTTGGCGATACGGATATGTAGATCTCCTACCATTGTAACCGACTGTGTAACCCTAACCCTATCTCGGTGTCTATATAAACCGGAGGGTTTTAGTCCGTGGGGACGAACAACAATCATACCATAGGCTAGCTTCTAGGGTTTAGCCTCTCGATCTCGTGGTAGATCCACTTTGTACTACCCATATCATCAATATTAATCAAGCAGGAGTAGGGTATTACCTCCATCGAGAGGGCCCAAACCTGGGTAAAACATCGTGTCCCTTGTCCCTGTTACCATCCGCCTATACGCACAGTTGGGACCCCTACCCGAGATCTGCGGTTTTGACACCGACATTGGTGCTTTCATTGAGAGTTCCTCTGTCGCCATCCTTAGGCCCGATGGCTCCTTCGATCATCAACAACGATGCGGTGCATGGGTGAGACTTTTCTCCCGGACAGATCTTCGTGTTCGGCGGCTTTGCATCACGGGCAATTCACTTGGCCATCCGAGCAGATCGAAGCTACGCCCGCCATCAAGTCAGATTTGGAAGTTTGAACTACACGGCCGACATCTGCGGAGACTTGATCTTCGACGGATTCGAGCCACAGCCAAGCGCGCCGCACTGTCTTTATGGGAACGATCTAGCTCTGCCGCCGAACAGTGTCCTAGAGGCCGCACCAGCGTCCGCTCTGACCCTTAGCTCGGAGCCGACTCCGCCGATCGAGGACGAGTGGTTGGACACCGCCTCGGGCTACGATCTCACGGCTATTGAGCGAACTCCATCCCTGTCCTCATGAAGACAAGGACTCCAAGGTGCCGGACTCCTCTCCGACTCCGAACCTCCGCGCCCGCTAATCGTAACTAATTGGGCGCCGGTCATGGAGTTCATCGCAGCGGACATCTTTCAAAGACTCGCCTTTGGCGACATCCTGAATTCACTAAAGTCTCTCTTTTATCGGAGAGCCCTGGCGGACTACGGTCGGGAAGGTTGGGATGCGGACTACGAAGAAATTCAATGCCCACCCACCACCCACTTTGTAGCCACTGTTGATGATTTAACCGACATGCTCGACTTCGACTCCGAAGACATCGACGGTATGGACAACGATGCTGGAGACGACCAAGAACCAGCGCCTACAGCGGACATACGACATATACATGGTGGACATCACAAAAGATGGGAACGACGATGGAACAGCGGAGGATGACCCCTCCAAGAAACAGCCCAAGCGCCGGCGTCAGCGGCGCCGCTCTAAATCCCGCCACAACAAAAATGGTGATTCTGGCACGGGAGATAATAACACTCCGGACAGTGCCGAAGACAACCCCCTCCAGCAGGATTCAGCACATGAGGAGGTAGAAGCCAGCCCTCATGATAGAGCGGCAGACAGGAAGGTGGAGGACGATAATTATATGCCTCCCTCCGAAGATGAGGCAAGCCTCGACGACGACGAATTTGTCGTGCCTGAGGACCCCGCCGAACAGGGGCGTTTCAACGCATGCTTATGGCCACGACAAGTAGCCTCAAGAAAAAAGTAGCAGCAGCTCGAGCTGACCAAGACTTGCTAGGCGATGATGGATCAAGTCCTTGCGGCCAATAGTATGAACTCGAACGCCCTCAAGAGATACCCAAAACGCAGGCTGCTACCCCAATTAGAGGAAGCAGCACCATCACCAGCGCGCATGATGCGGCCGACCGCCACCCGTGGCAGCGATAGAGAGGCCTCTAGACCTCCATTCAAGCCGCACCCGGCGTCGCCGAAAGTACCAAGGCACGGGAAACGCGCTGACTCTACGAGACATATTGGAGGATAAGGCAAGGCAAACAAGATCGATATCTCGGATCGCGGTGGGCGCCCACGACATCGCCGACGATAACCGCCACGCCGGATACAGCAATTCCGGCGGGCGAACACAATGAGACAAAGCTCATTTGAGCTGCGCCGTGATATAGCTCAATACTGAGGCGCCAAGACACCCACTATGCTTCACAGATGAAGTGACGGATCATCAAATCCGGAGGGTTTCAAACCCGTAAACATCGAATCATACGATGGCACAACAGATCCCGCGGTTTGGATCGAGGACTACCTCCTTCATATCCACATGGCCCGCGGTGATGATCTACACGCCATCAAATACCTCCCACTCAAGCTTAAAGGACCAGCTCGGCATTGGCTTAACAGCTTGCCGGCAGAATCAATTGGTTGTTGGGAGGACACGAAGCCGCATTCCTTGATAACTTCGGAGCACATATGTGCGACCACCGAACGCCGATGACCTCAGCCACATAATTCAGCAGCCATAAGAATCGCCGACAATTACGACACGGTTCCTAACCAAGAAAAATCAAATCGTTGATCGTCCGGATGCAGAGGCCCTTGCAGCCTTCAAACATAACATCCGCGATGAGTGGCTTGCCCGCACCTAGGACAGAAAAGCCAAAATCCATGGCAGCCCTCACAACGCTCATGACCCGCTTTTGCTGGAGAGGACAGCTGGCTAGCTCAGAGTAACAACTTGACCAAAACCCCGTAGTTCGGATACCAAGGACAGCAATGGCAGGTCGATCCGAAACAAGCACAAGCACCGCATTAATGGCGATAATGCTGAAGATACGCCACCAATGCCGGATTCAGAGGCTCTAAACCCGGTCAGCGGAAAAAGCCGCTCAAAAGAAATACTCAGGCCCGTCCAATCTGGACCGAATACTCGATCGCTTGCCAAATACATGGCACCCCGAAAAACCAGCCAACCACACCAACAGGGATTGTTGGGTCTTCAAACATGCAGGCAAGTTAAATGCGAACTCAATGACAAGGGCTGTATAGCGATGACGAGGAGGAGCCCCGCCGAACAATAGAGGATGAAGGGCTTCCCCACAAGTGCAGACGGTGAACATGATATACGCAACCCACATACCCAAAAGGGAGCGGAAGCGTGCACTAAGGGACGATATGCGATGGAGCCACGCCTCAAGTTCAACCCATGGTCCTCCTGCCCGATCACCTTTGATCAAGGGACCACCGACTAGCATCCGCCACGGCGGATTCGCCGCATTGGTTCTTGACCCAATCATCGACGGATTTCACCTCACTAGAGTCCTAATGGATGGCGGTAGCAGCCTGAACCTGCTCTATCGTGGATACAATCGCAAAATGGGCATAGACCCTCAAGGATTAAACCCACAAAGACGACCTTTAAAGGCGTCATACCAGGTGTAGAGGCCAATAGTACAGGCTCGCTTACACTCGAAGTGGTCTTCGATCCCGGATAACTTCCGGCGAAGAGTTAATCTTCGACATAGTCCCGCTCGCGGCGGCTATCACGCCTTCTGGGACGAACCGCACGGTAAAGTTCAATGCGGTGCCGCACTACGCATACCTCAAGCTCAAGATGCCAGGCCTTCGAGGAGTAATCACGGTCAATGGAAACACCGAAAGCTCTCTCTGCACGAAGGAGCACACAGCGGCCCTCGCGGCGTGGGTGCAAAGCAGCCTCTCACAGCAATTCTCGAGTCCGGCTATTAAACGTCCAGACACCGTCAAGCGCGCCCGGAGTAACCTACAACAAGACCGCCTGGCACGATCCAAGCACGCGTAGCAATCCGGCCCCAACCCCAGCCCTAGCGAAATTGCGAAACCAGTACTACGCGTACATAACTACGCTTTGAAGATACCATGGGCATAAGGGGAGGGGCACGACCACGGCACGCCCAGAGTGCGGCTCAACCGCACTAGGGGCTCCCGTTTGTGTCATTCTTTTTCTTTCTTCTTTCCTCTTACTTTCAGGAGTCCGTTTTCCAGAAGCCTTGTCCGACACTAGAATTGCCGAGCTCACGATGCAACAGCCGGGGAAGCAGAAAGCTACGTCGAGTGTCCAGGTGGTCTCTACTACGAGCATTATACCTGTTTTACATACCATCCCGCAGCTTACCCCTGGAGGGGGACATGTTAAATAGTCCCATCCCTTGCTTATCGCACTATTTGTATCGTTCTGCTTTCATTGCAGTACCTTTTGTAATAAACAATACATAGCTTTTGCCTATTATTGCACTCCTTTCTTTATTTATATATATGTTCATTCATGACATGTTGCACCAGACACTTTGGTACGGCCAATACACCAGGGCTTAAGTACCCCAAAATATGGTGTGATAAGTCCTAACACTTTCACAAGTGCGGCACCCGAACTTATAGCATTGTATGCATCGGCTCAATCATGTCTTGGGTCAATAGTTGGGTTTGCCTGGCTCCCATGTTTTGGTACCTTACGTTCCGTTATATCGGCTAAGGTAGCGCTGGGAGAACCACCAACGATTGTGCCCTAGTTGAGCTGGGTTGAGCACCTCAATGGAGAAAGCTAAAACTGACCGTCATGATAGGGCGAGAGCCGCCGCTGTTTGAGAGGTTTTTCGGTCCCTAAAGACTTATGCCGCTTAGAGTGAGGAGTCGGCATTGTCCGCCAAAGCGCGTGATAGCGCCTCGAACTCGGTCTTCGAATACTAGGGGCTTCACCAAATTTAAAATTATAGAATTCTATGGCTAAGTGAGAGTGTTCAAGCACTATAGTCCGGTTGCCTTGTTCACGTTCGCTGAGCGCCTCCTCAAGGACCCAAGAATGGGAACAAGAGCGCTCAACTTTATCCCAAACACCCCAAAGACTGTGGGCATGGGGGTGAAGCCAACGACTTGCCATCTCTCAAATTTGATAAACGGCCACATGTAAGGTAATATTTTAAATTCACAAGCGTTGCTTAGCGATATGAACAAGTTTTCAGCGTGACAGATAACAAATGCGAGTCTATTCAAAATTACATCTTTGGAGCACTCACCGCTTATAAGGCGGGCACCCTTCATGACGCCTCATAGTACATTTCGAGCTTGCGATGCTCCTTGCCCTTCGTGGCCCGTCCGTCACAAGCTTCTCAACATCCAGCTTGCCCCAAAGCACTTTAGCATGGGCAAGGGCCCGACAGCACCTTCAATGCAGACGGAGCGCTTGATGACTTCAATCCATGGACAAAGGCCCACCAACCGCCGCACTAGCCCGGTAGCTCCTGTGCATGGCTTCCAATGGCCACAGGCCAATTATGAGGCCCTTCATGGCCTGTTCGGCGACCTTGTGGAGCTCGACCAGCTGCTTCACTGGTTGCTCAGGGCATCGGATGTCCGCCTCGAAGATATCGAGACCAGATCACCTTTTCCGCCGAGCTCCCTCCTTGGCGCGTAGAACGCGCAAAGCATCGTATACACACTATGGGGCAGATCTGCGAATGCTCTTGGAGAGCTCCGGATTCGGGTAAGTAATAGGTAATTCACTTTCACATGCTTGCTTTGCATAAAGAATGCCTTACCGCCGCTATCTTCTTTAATGCTTCAATTTCTTGAGGGCTTTTGGGCTTCAGCCTTAGCGGCTTTGGCACTCTCAAGGGCGAGGCGAGCTCGGACTCTCGAGTCTTGAGTCACGCTCAAACTCGTGTTTTTCCACGAGGCACAGAGCTCTTGCCGCACCTCCGCCACCCACGCCTCCTTCTCTCGCTCGGTGCGCTCAGGCCCATGCCGCTTTGCTTTCGCCACGACACCGCTTCCTTCGTGGTCGCCACCTCGCTCGTGGCCCTACAATACCCATGTTAGTCCTGTCATTTTGCAACCAAATCCTTTCTATAAGGTATTTATTTAATAAGGTATTACTTACCTTCCTTGTCCTCGAGCTGCTTCTTGGACGGCCGAGCTCGTTCTCGGACCGCCGAGGCTCTGCTTCAATGCATTGACATCCGCAACAAGGCGGCAAAGGTTAGCAGCAAGCAGCCTGCATTCCCATATTGACATACTTATGTTAGACTCCTGCGATATCTTTTTAGATCCTCATCCGACTTTTCTTTCCTAACACGAACTAAGCATCGGGCTACCGTCTATGCGGTAATATTTTTACATATTCTAAACTTACCTCAAAGCCTGTTAGAAGGCTGGTATAGCTTCACCAGCCCGCTCTTGGCGGACTGAACTTTCTCGGATCACCACACTCATAACAAAGGTGCTCCTCGTCGATGGAGGCGCCGTTAGCGCCTCCACCAAGCTATCCGGTGCCTCCGGATGGACGGAGGTCACCGGCGTCGCAGTCTCGCCCTTCTTACGAAGGGGCCGCTTGCCGGACTTCGGAACCACTGAAGGCTCCGGTACAGAGTCCGGCACAGGGCCGGACTTAGAGCCCTCTGGGGTCTCGCCCCCTTCGCGCCCAGAGTCCGGGAGGTCGCCTTGCGGTGCCCCCAGGACCACCTCCTCCTGGCTGGCCCCCTTTTGGGACTCCACCGCGGTGTCGGCGGCGACACGAGGAGAGGAGGCGGTCGGAAGTGAAGTGCTATTCACATCCGACGAACCTAGGAGCCGCGGCGAAGCGGCGAGCCTGCCCTGGGCGGGCTACATGGTCATATTCGGCGTTAGAAGACACTGCATGACAAATAAAAGTCATGAACTATTCCGGAGTCCGGACACTTACGATCTCGCCAGGGGCTTGGCCCTTGTTGGCCACTCCTCCTCGTCGTTGTCGGCGTTGATAGAGAAGTCCGGAGGAAGGGTCCTTCCTTTCTTGACCCTCCGCCTCCCGACCGGGCGACCTTCCTTTTCTTCTCTCCCCCCGCTGGGGGAGAGGCTTCCTTTTCCTCCTCCTCTTCCTCAGGGAAGGATTCCGCCTCAGAGTCGTCGGACGATGAGTCCGACAACACCTGGCGCCGGGAGCTCCTTCGAGTTCCCGTGGCCTTCTTCTTGGCCTTCTTCTCCGGCACCACGTGAGGTGCCGGAGCCAGCAGCCCTGTCAATCGGGCGTCCGCTGGGTCTTCTGGCAAGGGGGCCGGACAGTTAATCTGTCCGGACGTCTTCAGCCAGTCCTGTCAAAGGTTAGGGAGTTTTAGATCCCGCATAAAATCAAACTATGAAAAAAGAGTCCCATAAACAGTAAAATAACTTGCCTCGCTGGCTTGATGCTGCGAGCTGAATCCGCGATCTTCGGTAGCGGATGTGGTAGCTTCGGCGCCCTTGAACAACACCTTCCAGGCATCTTCGTACGTAGTGTCGAAGAGCCTTTTAAGAGTTTGGTGCTGTGCCGGATCGAACTCCCACAATTTGAAGGCCCGTTGTTGGCATGGGAGAATCCGGCGGATGAGCATCACCTGGATTACGTTGACAAGCCTGAGATTCTTGTCCACCAGGTTTCGGACGCAGGTTTGGAGTCCGGACAGCTCGTCCGAATCACCCCACGTCAGGCCCATCTCTTTCCATGATGTGAGCCGTGTGGGGAAGCCCGATCGGAATTCAGGGGCCACCGCCCATTGAGAGTCGCGCGGCTCGGTGATGTAGAACCACCCCGATTGCCACCCCTTTATGGTCTCCACAAAGGAGCCCTCGAGTCATAGGACTTTGGCCATCTTGCCAACCATGGCACCTCCGCACTCCGCTTGGCGGCCGCCCACTACCTTCGCTTGATATTGAAGGTCTTCACCATAAGTGAAGTGGGGCTGGATGCAGAGGAAGGCCTCGCACACCCACGATAAACGCCGAGATGTTGAGGATGTAGTTCGGGGCCGATCGTGGAAATCCAGCCGTAGTAGAACATGAGCCCCTGACAAATGGGTGAAGTGGAAAACCTAGTCCATGGAGGAAGTGGGTGAGGAACACCACCCTCTCATGGGGCCTGGGGTGGGAATGAGCTGCCCCTCATCGGGTAGCCGTGCGCGATGTCGCTGGACAAGTATCCGCCTTCCGCAGCTTTTTTGATGTGCCCTCCATGACGGAGGAGGCCATCCACTTGCCTCCCGCCCCGACATAGTTGGAGAAGGTTGAGGTGGGATGTGCGGACTTGGGCGCTGGAGCTCGAGTGCACGGAAATGGATGAGCAAAGGAGGAAGAAGGCATAGGTGAAAAGGTGGATCCTTATCCCCTTATATGGACGGACGAAGCTATGCGTCCCCCGCCAGCCTGGTAAAACTCGCTTATCTCCCAAGCGCCGTAATCAATGGCGCGGTTGGGTTACCCACGCCCGTATTGATGGGAATCCCGGAATAAGGGGGCACGATCTTCGCTCTGATAAGACGTGCCAAGGAAACCGCCTTGCTAAACACGCTGAGGTGGAATAGTAAAAACGATTCGTATAAAGGCCTTGCCGTGGTGTGATGTCACGCCGCGGAATATGTCAGCAGATCTGTGCAAAAGTTATTCTCTCTACGGTAGTATGTGGAACTTGTTTTGCAGAGCTGGACACTATCCTTGTGTTCAAAATCTTCTATGAAGTATTCGGAGGAGGAACCCGCCTTGCAATGCCGAAGACAATATGCGCGCCGGACTCGTCGTCATTGAAGCCTGGTTCAGGGCTACCGAGGAGTCCCGATTAGGGGTGTACGGATAGCGAACTATCACCGCTGGCGGACTCTGGATTATGAAGATACAAGATTGAAGACTTCGTCCCGTGTCCGGATGGGACTTTCCTTGGCGTGGAAGGCAAGCTTGGCGATACGGATATGTAGATCTCCTACCATTGTAACCGACTCTGTGTAACCCTAACCCTATCTGGTGTCTATATAAACTGGAGGGTTTTAGTCCGTAGGACGAACAACAATCATACCATAGGCTAGCTTCTAGGGTTTAGCCTCTCTGATCTCGTGGTAGATCCACTCTTGTACTACCCATATCATCAATATTAATCAAGCAGGAGTAGGGTATTACCTCCATCGAGAGGGCCCGAACCTGGGTAAAAACATCGTGTCCCTTGTCTCCTATTACCATCCGCCTAGACGCACAGTTCGGGACCCCCTACCCGAGATCCGCCGGTTTTGACACCGACAAACCCACACGCTATATCTCTCTAGGTTTGTATCTCTCTCGCACAACCTCACGTAGGTGGTGTACGTATACAAGAAGAGAATAGGTGCACCGTGCATGTACTCACGCTTCGTGCCCAGCCACACCAGCGCTGCAGTACACGGTGGAGCTCATTTCTTTACGAAATGGCAGCCCACATGCTAATTTGAACGCTCAGAAGCGGTTGTTTACCTAGGAGGTCGTGGTACCACGCGTACGAAACAAAGTTTGACTTGACGATTGCTGCGTTATTTTTAAATAAAGTTATAGCGCCAATGGCACGTATACGTAATATAAAACAATTTTATGGAGAAAAGGTAGTCCGCTCTCTATATACAATGGAGCTTGCTTGCCTGGTTTGTCGCTCTTCAGAGTATCTCATACAAGGCTGCAGTGGCCTCTCTCTCTCTCTCTCTCACCGTTGGTCACTGATCCGGCCGCATCCCGTCCGCCGGGGGAAAGGGAGTGCGGTGGCCTCTCTCTCTCTCTCTCACCGTTGGTCACTGATCCGGCCGCATCCCATCTGCCGGGGGAAAGGGTGGAAGTGCATCGTTTCTCTGTTCGACGGCGCCGAGGCAGCACATCCCGATCTGCGGTACACGCCGTTCTCTTTGACCAAGCTCCGACGCGGCAGGGCCTACGCCACCTGCTCGCAGATTCCGCCCGCCGCCGCTCACCTAGTTACATCCCGACAACCTCCAGGTATCCCCTCTGGCATTTCTCCACTACCCGTCTTCCCATTCCGCAGCATGTGGATCTTCCATAGTTCTTTTCCCAAAACGTAGCTCGTCCGGCGTACTTTCCATATCGCATTCTCGTCCTCACACCGTTTTAGACAAACACAACTGTGTTGTTATCTTCCCTTAGGACAAGGAATATGCTTCTTTTTTGTCGTCGCATGTGTCATCAACTGTTATTGGCTAGTAATTGTTTCCTTTCTACCTCTTTTTTGCAAACAAGGCTATCCATTTCACCTCGTTGCTATTGCGACCTTTTTAGTGAACTGCACAAATCACTTTTTCTTAAGAGTGTTTTGTGCAGTTGTACTAAAATGTCACACGGGCAACGTCTCTACATTTCAGTGCGACTGCACAAAGGGAGATTGGTTTTGCTCTATCCTCCTCATCCAAGTCCGAGCCTAATCTTCTCCAACTAGTTAGTCTTAAGAGAGACTGCAAAGGTGACCGGCTTCTATTTGTGTGTTTATTGTTTCATCAGCAGTCCTCTATTATCATAATCACACTTAATATATTTGGAACAGGGACGCTCAGCTCTATTTTAGTGGAACTGCACAAAATGATCATAATGTTGCTTGCTCCAGACAGCTACTTTTTTTTTCCAACATGCCTTGTTGATTTAGACAGAGCTGGGGGGACGTTGCTGCCAATGAAAGCATGGATCAATTTTAATTTAACACCTTCTCACAACTCTGTCTTCAGTTGTGATGTAATTATTAGCTCTGATCTGCTAATAATTGACATGCATTAGCAAGGAAGTTAGTTTTTTATTGTTTCCGAAAGAGCATCGATGGCAAGACACGCGAAACAAAAGTTGAAAGCTCACACCATTGTACAATTTCATGTCGCTGGAAAATTATTTGTATAGTACGTTAATTATGTAAACAAATGATGGAAGCTTGATAGCATTGCTAGAAGCCTCTTCAGCATCCGGGTCCATGTGCCATGCACAAAATTATACTCCTTCGTTCCTAAATATTTGTCTTTTTACAAATTTCAAACGGGCATATTTTAGAGTGTAGATTCACTCATTTTGCTTCGTATGTGTACTCCCTCCGTTCGTAAATATTCTAATCGTCTTTCTAGAGATTTCAACAAGTGACTACACACGGAGCAAAATGAGTGAATCTACGCTCTAAAATATGTCTATATACATCCGTATGTGCCATTCCATTTGAAATCTCTAAAAAGACAAATATTTGAGTAGTCACTCGTTGAAATCTCTATAAAAACAAATACTCCAGAGTATATTTAAGAACCGAGGGGGGTAGTGCACAACCGCATGGGAGACTCAGCCCGGTCGTTGCGCCGCATTAATAGTGAGTAATGAGCAGTCAAATCATAAGCCCCACCTTTCCCACTGTAAGTTGCTCTGAAGAAGCAACCATCAATACGCTCTTCTTTGAATCCGCTCATACTACTCCACCTGTCACTATTTATACAACGCGCTTTAGAAAAAAGAAAAAAAATCTGTGGGACCAAGGCGACTAGCGATCGGCCTGAAAAATAGCATTAGTAGTTATAGCACGGCGTCTATTACTAGAGGGAATAATGCATACACACATGCATGCAGTGCTTCCACCCCGGGTACACACATGCATGCACTTACTCCACTCCGTAGTAGTACAGTACATGGAGAGAAAATTGTGGACTTGATTGCGATTACCACACCCTAATTAATTGAGCATTAAACCAAACGCGTCTAAAGTCTCTCTGGTGGTGGAAATGCATTGAGAGAAATGCATCATAATGAAGCGCACCAGAACCGTGATGAGGGAGGAGTAGTATGAAGGTGCAAAACCAAGTACGCGTATGGCCAGTTGGTCAACGCACCTCCTCTTGGCATATCACTGACATGTGGGACATGAGTGTAAGCAAACCGATCTCAATTGATGGCAAATAGCCAACCCGCCGTTCCTTGAGAGAGACAAGGAGCGAGAACACACAGACGGGCTCGCACAGAGCCCAAGATATATTCGAGCATGGTTGGTTGATCGATATCATTCATTACATGTTGGGCTGCCGTTTTCCGCCCTTCTCCGGAATAAACGTGTACTTTATCGTAGATAAAAAAAAGAGTATGACGCTCCACCATGCGGTTTTAGTAGTAGTACTACTCGTACTACTGCGCTTGGCTCTTCGCCTCTTCGTGAAGTCGAACAATGATGGTACTCCGCATGTTGGGTACTACAAAGGTATGCCTCGATAATCGACGCCGAATGGACTGATGCATGTCCACCGAGGGTAGGTTGAATTAGTCAAAAGGCGTGGCGAGCTTCACCTTGTCCTGCAAGCTTCTCCTCATTCTGCGAGTTGATGGGACACACCAAAAAGTAGTGCTAGTCCATACTCCCTCCTTTCCGGTTAATATGGCTTAATCTTTTTTGCGGGTAGATGAGAGAGGTTTATTCATATATAAGCATTCTTAGGACGATCAGCCAAGACACTGGTCACTAGGAAGCGAGGTACCCCGCAAAAGAAGAAGTAGGAAGCGAGGTGTTTCATCAAGCCAGCTCTCGGCCACATTCAAAGTGTAGCAAGCACGGTTTGCACGAAGATGCGCCGCAAGGTTTGCTGACCTGTTTACATGCTGAATAACAAAAAAAGAGGAAATATTACCGAGTGCTACTATTTGTAACAGGATATGAGCCAGAATTAAGCAAGAATTGTGGCGAGTGTTCCATGCAATCAACTTCCATTATCACATGCGAGAACCCTCAAAGAGAACCAAATGTGTTGAAGATTGCTTTATCACATTTTAAAATTATAATAAGAGTGCAGACGCTCCTCCATCCGGTTCCTAGTAGTACTAGTATAGTACGTACCTTTATAGACTATAGTAGTAGTACTAGTAAACTTTGCGCTTGGCTGTTCGCCTATTCGGAAGTCGAACAATAATAGCACTAGTAGTATAGTGTATGCTTCGCAATCGACATCGAATTAATCTGTTGCACGCCCACCGCTTTGAGCGAGGGAGAGCTTGCATTAGTCAAAAGTTTCTCCTTGTCCTGCGAGCCACCGCGCAAGCTTCTCCCCGTCCTGCAACCTTCTCCTTGTTCGGCAAGTTGACGGGACACAGCAAAGTAATGCTAGTCCATACTGCCTCCTCTCCGGTTAATATGGCTTAATTTCAAACAAGATAAATACACCGTCATCATCAGATATTTGTAAAAATACGGTCATGGACTTCATAATACGCCATTGCGCTCAATATATATATTTTCCGGTGTTTATACGGTCACTAGATCACCCTGACTGAGTATGTGTGTGCATGCACGTGTAGGTTGAGCACTTGAGCGTGACCGTGTGTGTTCCGTCGTGTGCTCGGACATGCATGCATTAGGGCGTCACACGCGTTTTTGCGTCCATGTGTACGTGTCACTGTTGCATACACGTAGGGGGAGTACGTGTAGGGGACACTAAGGAGCAGTCAAATCACACAGTAAGTTAGTCGGAAGAAGCAACCATTATTTCACTCTTGAATGACATGTACGCAATATAAAATGGTCGATATGGAGAGAAAAAGAAAACCACTAGATATACACTAGCAGGAGGCTCAGCTACAAGCCTGATTGCTTAGGTTGCTCTCTTCACAAGCATAGAACGACGAGCCTGATCCCGCAGCTGGGGAAAGGGAACAATGTTCTGCGTAGACGCGGTCGACATCGGCGAGGGAGAAAACCCACAGTCGGTGTGTCCCAATCGGGGGTCACCGCGGTATGGGCCGATGCTGCGTCCCAACCGCCCTTCTAGCTACAGCCCGACGTCCCAGGTAGTCCATCTTCCTTTTTGAGCCGGCTTTCTCCACTGTCGTAGCTCCATCTCCATGTCGATCTTTCTCTACTTCTACCGGCTTCTACTTGTGATGAGTTTATGTCTCATGAACTAGTGCCAGTACTATTTTTCTAATCACACTTCTTCAATATCTTTGCCATCAGGGATGCTCAGCTCGATTTTAGTGGAACTGCACAAAAGCATCGTATGATCCGAGGGTGCCAGCCGTCTTTCCTTCGACAGGTTCTACCTGGCCAGGAAATTATATCATGTTTAGGGTTTAGGGTTTAAGTCGTAGTGACCCCATCAGTAGTTTTTCTTTCGTACACGCTCTCACAACTTTTTTCTTTAGTTGTGAAGTAAATATTGGCTATGATCTGTGAATCATTGAGATGCATCAGCAAGCGTGTTAGTTTTCCTTTGTATTTGATGGAATGTTGTAACGGGGCAACCTTGGAATAGGAATGAAAATGGAGTGGAAAGTTTCCGTTTTTCCGGAGAAAAAATGGAAACGGAGAGAAACCAACGTTTCGTTTCGTTGGATCGCGCCATCGAGCAAAACCAACGTTTAAATCACGTTTGTCGTGTTCGTGTCTCACCCTCCTCCACGGCTCGACCCCACACGGTCGCTTGGCATGCCACTCACCGCAAACCGAGTATACGGTAACTTTCCCGCCTGCTTGTCGATGGATCACGCCGTGGAGTACTAGCACTACTGGAAGAGATTGACAAGTTGGGGCAGGACAGCTAGCTGTAGCACGGACTCCCAAAAACTTTTTACATGCATGTTGTAGCCGGCTATTGCGACCTTTGAACGCGGAGCAGCTGCGTGCACCCGGAAGCGGCGCGGGCGACGCTCTCTCGGCAGGCGCCGCTTCAATGCCAGCGCCAGTGGGAGGTCGCGTCCGCTCTCGCCGGGCATGAATGCGGCACTGACCGTTTCGGGCGGGAAGCACGCGCGGGTGATGAAGAGGGTTCGGGTTGGTCAGGACCGGCCGTGGCAGCGGTCCTCACGTGCGCAAACAAGAGATGTTGTATGTTAATATTGCTGCGTATATAATTAACAACGCAAATAATGTGCTAGTTGGACAAATATGATTGGAGATGGAGATGGAAATGGAATTTTATGTAAACACGGATATGCATGTCTATATCTATGCGTGTGTGCGCGACGACTCTCGCGACCTAGAAGCGGGGGCGTGTTTTTGATCGAGTTTTGTTTCTTGGTACGTTAGAAAATCAGTTTGTCTAATTCACATCTAGATGTTATTTAAGGATATCACATCTAAGCTTCCACAAGTATATAATGTAGCAACAAGAAACAAAAAAAACTAGGAAAAAAAGACCACAAACAGAGTGGACATCAACTTAGATGTGACATAGTTATGTCACATCTAGATGTGTCCTAGACAGACCCTTAAAAAATTGTCCGCCAGTTTTCGTTTCTTTTTTCCAGGAACGCGTGTATTCTAGTTAAAACCACTGCTATGGAGAGATTTTTTTACTCCATTATAGCCTCTTGTTTGATAGAGTTTCTCGCGTCTCGCTCTCTCACCCTCTCCATATCAAAATAAGATGACAGTGTCCACTCTATCTCTCTCCTCACCGGTGGTCATAGATCCGGCCGAATCCCGTCCGCTGCGGGAGGTGAGGAGGTGTAGCGTTGACATTGTCACCGTCGGCGACGGAGGAAGCCGATGCACACCATCCTCTCGGAGCCGGCGCTGGTGCGGACGAAGATCCTCTGCGTCCTTGTTCGCTGCCGTCGCGTGGGAAGATCTCGCCCGCCCGCCTAAACGACATCTCGCCCACCTAAGGTATAACTTCTTGTACTGGTCCAGCTCCCCAGGTCACTGCGTGCGGGTTTTCTTCTATGCGACTACTCCCCAGCTCCCCATGCATAGTAGCTAGGGTTCGTCGGCAGGTCCAACATCACCTACTAGTACTATTATAGAGGAAATGCCACTCGAAAAGTCGTCCTGATTTATGCCTCGGTGGAGGTATACATGTTGTTTCGACAAAAAGTACATGGTGGTTGTGCGGTCATTGTCCATATGGTGGTAGTACTATCACTGGTTAAATGAAGAAATGCTTTTTTTCTCGGGTATCCTGGTTTAGTTCCCATCAAGATAATTATGATGCTTCTGTTTGTTGGTGTACTTTTAATTAATTCTTATTGACAATTGAGATGTTGTTGCTAACCCTTTTTTATATTTTTGGAAACAGCGATGCGTGTCGCCATACCCGGGCATGTCTTGCTCAATTTTAGTGGAACTGCACAAAATTGGATGGCCATTGTTGTTACGCCTCACTGTCCTCTGCCACGTGGTTCTTCCTTCCTCGAGCTTGATTACTGAGAAGAAACAGACCACAGTGAGGATTTGTCGAACTTCATAGGTGCCTCACCCAAACTTGATGCCAAATGGATGATGCATCACCACGATGACCTATCGATGCTCATGGTTGCGCCTCATGGTTGCGTCGGCTGGTGAAGCTGATCGATTTTCAATGAAAAACAAGCTGTCTTCCATCAGTGCTCTTTTCTTGGTACGCACAAAGATGATATCCTTCGTCAGTTCACCTTGGTTGCGTTGGATACGCAGTCGTCTTTCACGTTGGTGCAATTTTATCACACAATTGGCTATAAACCAAATGTTTCCTCGAAGAAGGATCGACGTTGGTACTAAGAGCATAAGTTTTTTATTGATTTCTAAGCCTTCTCACAACTTTGTCTCCAACTCCCCTGTAATTTTATTTGTCCAGCTATTAACTTTGATTTAAAAAATGGTGTGGACTAAAAACCCGGATGGACGTAGTAGCCCTCCATTTTTATTTACTCCACATATTAGATTTGACTGAAGTCAAACTTTGTAATACTCTCAAACCTTTCCGATTGAAATTAAAATTCTTCATTTGTACACACTCTCATACGTTTCCGATAATTTGGCACATGTGTGGTTGTTCACTTAAGGGAGGGTAGTGTACCACACGTGAAGGACAGAAGTGCGACCAGACGCTCTTGGCGTGGATTGTTAGTTCATCGGAAGTAGTACTAGTTTTCTTCACTGTACATTAAATAAAGAGTTTTGTTTCGTACTTACACAATTTAAAACGATTGTTATGGAGAGAATAAGAAAACCACTCCACTATGTATTAGTCGTATACACGAGAGTACTATATGGACGCAGCTTCATTGACTTAGTGCACTTGCCTTTGGATTTATGATAGGTGGGCCCAAAATGTGGCTGGCTCACTTATCATACAGCCAAAAGCAGGTGCAGTGAAGGCACCAGAGCTCAGTCCGTACTACAGTAGTATATATATATATAAGCGGGAGCCTCAGTGCTTGTTCGCTAGGGTTTGCACTCTCCACATGCTCGCCGCACTACATATATGTTACACTTGGAGGCTCAGCGTTCATTGCTAGGGTTTGCTATATTCACAGTCTCTCACCCTCTCTTCACAGATCTAAACAAGACTGCATTGGCCTCTTGTCTCTCTCTCCCCCTCACAGCTGGTGAAGGAGGCGTCCGTATCCGTCACACCGGGAAGGGAGGAGGTGCAGCGTTCACTCTATCGCCTTCGGCGAGGGAGGCAATCCACTTGCCGGCTGCGCTGTTCTCTTTCACCCAGCCTTTGTCTTGCGAGGGCCACCGACCCCTTCTTCCTCGCTGCCGTACGTAGTGTGGGAAGATCCAGCCTCCCGCCGCACGCCTTGCCACATCCCGACGACCCTAAGGTATAAGTTTCTTTGAAACCGTTGTTGCTCTAGCTGCATGTGGATCTTTTTTGATCTGTAGTTGAATCTAGGTCTTGGTTCAAAGAGGAAAGAAGGGTGCGGTGGGCTGGAGCAAGAATCTAGGACGTGGTTCAATGAGTAAAGGAGGGACGGAAAGTAGTATAGACTGGTTATCCAGCCGCTTTGTAGGTCGAAAAGGGAAAAAGGGGGTAACCCAGTACACACATCTGTAAGGAACCGATCTCTTTGTTGAAAAGGGAAAGAAACTGGGGGGTCGGGTAGTTTGTGCAGGACTAGATTTGCTGCCCTCACATAGGAAGAAGGTTCAAAGAGAACAAATATGGGACCAGCGCATATATGCTGCTTGGCTACATACTCTGCGTCACCCATTTATACGTGTGGATGCACATGGTGCGGGCATGTCCCATACAACTATTTTGCTGTTGTTAATCTAAGTGTAACATCCCAAATTTTCAATTTGGAATGTTATACATAGGTCATTCATGCATATCATATTTTATTGCATCTTCGTTCCGCAATCCTCGAAATCCTAAGCAACTCAAGGACCCTCGGAGAGAGTTGGGGACTTTCCGGTTTTCATATTTGATTTTTATCAAATAGCGAAAACGAGGATTTTGATTTTAATTATTTTTTCTCCGGAAAAATATTTCATAATAAAATAAATGAGAGGATATAATATGAATTCTCCAAAATAATTGAAATATTGGAGGAAAATTGTTAAAATCATTTGTTGGATTTTATTTGAGTTTGTTTTGGATTTTATTCGCATTAGAAAAATTGCACGTGTCCAAAAAAAATTGCATTTTAGGGCCAAGAAAATGTTCATCTTGTTCTAAATATTTCATTTAGACGGTGAAAATTTGTTTTGGCATTTTTAGATTTTATTTTATTTTATAAGAGTTTTTACATCGGTGGAACAATTTAAAAAAAAAACACAAGCGCAAGACCTGACCGGGCTGGCGAAGCCCAGCCAGGCCAGGCGGCCCAAGCCGCCGCCGCCGCCTTCCTCCCGTGCAGCGCCGCTGCCTTGAGTCCGGATCGGACTCCGCCTCCCGCCGCCGCCGCCGCCCTCCCAAGCCACCGGACCCCCTCCTATAAATCTGAGCCCCCTCTCGTCACCACCACCGCCCCGAGCCTCCCCGGAGACTGAGCCGAGCCCGAGCCCCACCACCGCTGCCTCCCGCCGCCACCCCGCCGAGCCCGAGCCCCGCCGGAACCCCGCCGGAGTCGAGGAAGGTAGCCGCCCCGCCGTCCCGGTTTTTCAACAAAAAACCGTTTCGGTTTTTTTAGAAACCCTAGGTTCTTCCGTTTTTTTAGATCGGTTTATTTCTTTGGTTTATTTATTTAGCGAGCGTCCGCTCGTTCTTTCGTTTTAACGAACGCGTTCTTCGTTTAGGTTCAGATAACGAACGTTCGTTCTTTAAGCTGTTCGTCGCTTTTCTTTTCTCGGATTTATTCCGCGATTTTTCTGATCGTGATTTCTGATCCGATGTTCGATCTAGTATAACTTTTCACTCGTTTATCGGAATCAGGTGATTCAAGCGCCTAGAGTTTCGTCTCGAAACCCTCTTTCCGAATAACCAACTCAAACAAGTTTTTGCCTCTGTAAAATTTGACCCTAGTTCAGATTAGTAAACGAATCTTGTTTCTTTCGCCGTTTGAGTTTCGTTGTTTCGTTTGGTTTGATTCTTTTTGCGAACCGGAGTTCTTAAGTTGAAATTTCTGGTCAACCTCTCTTAGTGGAGTTTTGCTTGTGCATCATTGCTTGTTGCTTATGGATGTTACTTTTTGCTTGCGATAGAACTCCCGGAGTGCGAAGCGTGTTACTACGAGTCTCTAGGATTCGCGGATCTTCAGCAAGGCAAGTAACACATTGATCATACTCTTTTCATACCCAGTTTTATGCATTAGTTGCAATTATCAAACATTGCATGATTAGGATGTCATTAACTTGTGGGTTGGGAAGTATTAGTTGAGGTAGAATCTATTGCCCTGTTACTATCAAACCCTGGGGAGTTACTTCTACGTGTTGCTTATATTGCCATGCTATGCTCGTAGACGTGGTTGGGTTTGAGTGAATCCATGACAGATGTGAGATTGTTAACTATTGGTTTAATTTAAGGTGGCAACTTTAATACACATCTAGGTGGATTGAGGCACCTGGGGAACCCAGTGTTGTCTGTTTTATTTTTGGAAATCCCGGGGTACCCGTGTGATCTTCCTATGGACCGCCACCCAGGCTCAAAAGGAACTGAGATTGTTCATGCTAAAAACTTCCGTGTGCAGCCACAAGCTACTATGGGCTCTAGCATAGTTGAGTAAGTTACGTGAAGCTCTTGAAGAGGTAGATCAGCAGGTAGTGGGTTTTGTAGGTTTGGTATGGTCTACCCGGAGTAGAGAGTTAATGTTTCTGAAAGACTATGTCTCGGTCATCCGTTTCTCAAACAGCATGTAGTGCGAGAAATCAACGGAGGCGATCGAGTCTTGTGGGGAAAAGTGGGCAAACCTCTGCAGAGTGTACAATCTAATCATGGTTAGCCGTGTCCCCGGTTATGGACAATTTTGAGTATCTAGTACTTGAGTATTCACATGTATCTCATCACTCTTTAATTAATATTGTTGGGTGTTAACTACTTTAATTGGGATTGAGTTGGGGTTATACCTTCTCAATGATGTTTCAACCACCATGATAGTTAAAGTAAAATATATTCCTTTGTTGTAGGAAAAAATTGGCTTTTCGCAAAACTATAACCATAGAGCTTTCCACCAGCCAAATATGCATGTAGTGATAGCATTATTCTATTCTGCTCTCTTGTGTTATATTGCCAAGATATTCCATGTCTTGACCCGTTCTCGGGATGCAACGTATTATGTTGCGACTTTTCGAACGAGGAGTAAGGTTCGTTATGTCGTTGCCGTGCAGCTCAGCTATGCCGTTGGAGTTAATGGACTCACTTTATCTTCCAAGCCTTCCGCTGTTATCGCATTAGTTGGCCTTAAGCCATATTATTGTAATAAGTTCTCTTTTGGAGACATTCAATGTAATAAGTGTGTGATTGCCACTCTGTTATAAATCCTTGAGTCTTGTGTGTGTCAAAGATTCTTGATCCAGGATGACATCAAACACGAGACTTGACCATCTCGAGGTCGGTCGCCCGGAAACACCAAGATGTATTTGGATTTGAAGGAACGTTTACGGTGGACTGGTATGAAGAAGGATATTGCCGAGTATGTAGCTGTATGTGATGTATGTCGAGAGTGAAGGTAGAGCATCGAAACCAGCGGGATCATTACAGCCCATGCCGATACCGAATGGAAGTGGGATAAACTTGGCATGGATTTTATCACGGTTTCCCGAACCAAAGCGGATATGACTCAATATGGGTAGTAGTGGATCGCTTGACCAAAGTGGCTCACTTCATCCCGCTTAAAACAACCTATACAAGTGCAAAGTTGGCCAAGATATATATGTCGAGGATCGTATGTTTGCATGGAGTTACGAGGACCATCGTGTCGGATAGAGGAACACAGTTTGCTTCAAAGTTTTGGCATCGCCTACACGGACCTTGGAGTGCAGATTGGAGTTCAAGACAACATTCCACCCGCAGATGGATGGATGCAGAGAGAGTCAACCAGATTTTGGAGGACATGTCGAGAGCACATGCGCTAGATTATGGATCTAGTTGGGATGACAATTTACCTTCTGCAGAGTTCTCATACAACAATAGCTACCGAGCCGGTTTGAAGATGGCACCGTTCAAGCTCTGTATGGACGCAGATGTAGAACACCTCGATGTGGGATGAGGTAGGAGACCGTCGATTGTTTGGACCAGATTTGATCAAAGAGTCGGAGGAGAAGGTTAAACTAATCCGTGATGATTGAAGATTGCTCATCCAGCAGAAAAGTTATGGACTCAAAAGCGCAAGGAGGTAACCTATGAAATTGGAGACAGAGCCTATCTGCGAGTATCACCCTTCCGAGGAGTGAAACGTTTTGGAGTTAAAGGAAAGTTAGCTCCAAGATTTGTAGGACCGTATCGTGTGTTTTAACGGATGGGAGAAGTTTCCTACAAGCTGGAGTTACCTGAAGGATTGTCAGGAGTTCACGATGTGTTCCACGTATCACATTTGAAGAAGTGCCATCTTTGAGATGGCCGATATACCGTTAAGAGATACTGATTGCCCACAGGCGATTCAGTTGGACGATAATTTGACCTATGAAGAGAAGCGGTGAAGATTCTTGACTTTGACAGCCGAGTCACTCGCAGCAAAGTTATCAAGTTTTGCAAAGTTCAGCGGAGCCACCATACCGAGGACGAAGCCACCTGGGAACGAGAAGATGATATTCACAAGGACCACCTGCACCTATTTTCTAGCCAACCCGAATCTCGAGGACGAGATTCATCTTAAGGGGGGTAGGTTTGTAACATTCCAAATTTTCAATTTGGAATGTTATACATAGGTCATTCATGCATATCATATTTTATTGCATCTTCGTTCCACAATCCTTGAAATCCTAAGCAACTCAAGGACCCTCAGAGAGAGTTGGGGATTTACCGGTTTTCATATTTGATTTTTATCAAATAGCGAAAACGAGGATTTTGATTTTAATTATTTTTCTCCGGAAAAATATTTCATAATAAAATAAATGAGTGGAGATAATATGACTTCTCCAAAATAATTGAAATATTGGAGGAAAAATGTTAAAATCATTTGTTGGATTTTATTTGAGTTTATTTTGGATATTATTCGCGTTAGAAAAATTGCACGTGTTCAAAAAAAATTGCATTTTAGGGCCAAGAAAATGTTCATCTCGTTCTAAATATTTCATTTAGACGGTGAAAATTTGTTTTGGCATTTTAGATTTTATTTTATTTTATAGGAGTTTTTACATCGGTGGAACAATTAAAAAAAAACACAGTGCCTTTGCACCCGGGCCGGCGAAGCCCAGCCAGGCCGAGCCGGCCCAAGCCGCCGCCGCCGCCTTCCTCCAGCGCCACACCGCCCGTAGAGTCCGGTTCGGACTCCGCCTCCCAGCGTCGCCGCCCCCTCCCAAGCCACCGGAACCCCTCCTTTAAATCTGAGAGCCCCCTCTCGTCACCACCGCCTGGCGCCCGGGCCCGAGCCCTACCGCCGCCGCCCGAGCCGCCGCCGCCTCTAGCCGCCGCCGCTGCCTCCCGCCGCCACCCCGCCGAGCCCGAGCCCCGCCAGAACCCCGCCGGAGTCGAGCAAGGTATCCGCCCCCCGTCCCGGTTTTCCGACAAAAAACCGTTTCGTTTTTTAGAAACCCTAGGTTCTTCCCATTTTTTAGATCGGTTTATTTATTTAGCGAGCGTTCGCTCGTTCGTTCATTTTAACGAACGCGTTCTTCGTTTAGGTTCAGATAACGAACGTTCATTCGTTAAGTTGTTCGTCGCTTTTCTTTTCTCGGATTTATTCCGCGATTTTTCTGATCGCGATTTCTGATCCGATGTTCGATCTAGTATAACTTTTCGCTCGTTTATCGGAATCAGGCGATTCAAGCGCCTAGAGTTTCGTCTCGAAACCCTCTTTCCGAATAACCAACTCAAACAAGTTTTTTCCTCTGTAAAATTTGACCCTAGTTCAGATTAGTAAACGAATCTTGTTTCTTTCGCCGTTTGATTTTGGTTGTTCCGTTTGGTTTGATTCTTTTTGCGAACGGAGTTCTTAAGTTGAACTTTCTGGTCAACCTCCTTTAGTGGAGTTTTTTCTTGTGCATCATGGCTTGTTGCTTATGTATGTTATTGTTTGCTTGCGATAGAATTCCTGGAGTGCGAAGCGTGTTACTACGAGTCTCTAGGATTCGCGGATCGTCAGCAAGGGAAGTAACACATTGATCATACTCTTTTCATACCCAGTTTTATGCATTAGTTTCAATTCTCAAACATTGCATGATTAGGATGTCATTAACTTGTGGGTTGGGAAGTAGTAGTTGAGGTAGAATCTATTGCCCTGTTACTATCAAACCCTGGGGAGTTACTTCTACGTGTTGCTTATATTGCCATGCTATGCTCGTAGACGTGGTTGGGTTTGAGTGAATCCATGACAGATGTGAGATTGTTAACTAATGGTTTAATTTAAGGTGGAAACTTTAATACACATCTGGGTGGATTGAGGCACCTGGGGAACCCAGTGTTGTCTGTTTTATTTTTGGGAATCCCGGGATACCCGTGTGATCTTCCTATGGACCGCCACCCAGGCTCAAAGGGAACTGAGATTATTCATGCTAGAAACTTCCGTGTGCAGCCACAAGATACTATGGGCTCTAGGATAGTTGAGTAAGTTACGTGAAGCTCTTGAAGAGGTAGATCAGCAGGTAGTGGGTTTTGTAGGTTTGGTATGGTCTACCCGGAGTAGAGAGTTAATGTTTCTAAAAGACTATGTCTCGGTCATCCGTTTCTCAAACACCATGTAGTGCGAGAAATCAACGGAGGCGATCGAGTTTGGCAAACCACTGCAGAGTGTACAATCTAATCATGATTAGCCGTGTCCCCGATTATGGACAATTTTGAGTATCTAGTACTTGAGTATTCACATGTATCTCATTACTTTTTAATTAATATTGTTGGGTGTTAACTACATTAATTGGGATTGAGTTGGGGTTATACCTTCTCAATGATGTTTCAACCACCATGATAGTTAAAGTAAAATCTATTCCTTTGTTGTAGGAAAAAATTGGCTTTTCGCAAAACTATAACCATAGAGCTTTCCACCAGCCAAATATGCATGTGGTGGTAGCATTATTCTATTCCTGCTCTACTGTGTTATATTGCGAGCATATTCCATGTGCTGACCCGTTCTCGGGCTGCAATGTATTATGTTGCAGACTTTTCAGACGAGGAGTAAGGTTCGTTAGGTCGTTGCCGTGCAGCTCAGCTATGTCGTTGGAGTTGATGGACTCACTTTATCTTCCAAGCCTTCCGCTGTTATCGCATTAGTTGGCCTTAAGCCATATTATTGTAATAAGTTCTCTTTTGGAGACATTCGATGTAATAAGTGTGTGATTGCCACTCTGTTATAAATCCTTCGAGTACTGTGTGTGTCAGCATTACTGATCCAGGGATGACACTGAAACACAGAGACTTGACCATCTGAGGTCGGGTCGCTACACTAAGAATGCCGCCGGAAAATTCAAGCAATGCCACTGTTAAAAGTAAATTACATTTTTTAACGAATGTTGTTTCAAGAGAATGTCTCTGTTAATATGAATCAATGCAACCGTTTTAGAAATGCTACTGTCCTACTTTGTTTTCCATCCAAGATAAGTTATATGCTTCTTTCTGTCACCGTTTGTTTCATCCTTCTTTATTGGCAAGTAATTGTTTCCTTTTTTGCCTGTGTTAAAACAGGGGTATCGATTCAACTTGTTGCTATTGCGACATTTTGCTTCGTTACTCGAAACACTTATGTTTTAAGAGTGTTTTGTGCAGTTCAACTTGAATGTCACACCGATGACTTTGCTTAATTTTGGTGGAACTACACAAAAGGAGATCGAGATTTGTTTCCAGTCTTCGTGGCGAGTTGTTTCAAATCTTGGTCTCAACCACATGATGTGCACTGTGCTTTGAGATGTTGTGCTACTTGTTTTGGTACTGTTTTAAATAAATGTTGAATTGAAGCTATTGTATTGCTGTCTTTTCCCATTAAGTAGTGAACAAAAATGGGACCAACCCAGACATGATGCTTGTTGCTTTGTTACAACAAATTCAGCATCACCCCCTTTATAAGCCAGTAATTGATGCCACTCTCAGAATTAACTGCTAAATCTTATTTCAAAACTGCAACACTTGTTAGGGATTGGCGGGATTACCATTTTTGTGGCCGCATGTTACATCCTCCTTTATTAGCCAGTAATTGATTCCTTTTTGCCTCTGTTTAAACAGGGATATCTATTCAACTTGTTGCTATTGCGACATTTTGCTTCGCTACACGAAACACTTTGCTTGATTTCAGTGCAACTGCACAAAATGAGATTGGATTTCCTATTCATGTTGGCAGATTCGTATTTTATCTTGTCCGTCTCATGAAAGGTCAGTACAGGCCTTCATCCACATGATTGTGCAGTGTGCTTTGAGATGTTGTGCTACTTGTATTGGTACTGTTTTAAATAAATGTTGAATTGAAGCTATTGTATTGCTGTCTTTTCCCATTAAGTAGTGAACAAAAATGGGACCAACCCAGACATGATGCTTGTTGTTTTGTTACAAAAAACTCTGCATCAACCCCTTTATAAGTAGATGGAAGCACATACTGTTGTTGCGCCCACTCTCCCCTGGAACTGTTTATGTTTTTCGTTAATCTAATGCCGCTGGTAAAATTAAGCAATGCCACTCTCATAATTAATTAACCACTGAATCTTAGTTCAAAACTGCAACACTTGTTAGGAATGGTACTATCCTGCTTTGTAGTTCTTTCTACATGTTTAACCAAGGTATTGTTATGATAATGTCTCTGTTAAAATGAATCATTTGCATTGTTTTAGGAATGGTACTTTTCTCCTTTGTCGTTCTTTATACATGTTGAAACAAGGCATTGTTAAGATAATGTCTCGGTCAATATGAATGAATCACACTGATGGAGAATTGCTACTCTCCTGCTTTGTTTCCCATTAAGATAAAGTAGATTAGTAGGTGATTTTCTTCAGGGAGTACAAGTCATCAACCGTTATTTCTCAATAGTTGTTTCCCTTATACCTATTGTTGCTTACAGGGATATCAAAATTAAAGCTCGGTTTTATTCCGACTTCGATTTTAGTTGAACTGCACAAAAGGAGCCAATGTGTCCAAGGCAAACTGCTGCATTCTTTGGGTCCAGCTTGGTCGTTCCACTTTGTAGAAAGAAGCGATCCTTGTTTGCTCTACATTACGAAGGAATGACCGAGAAGCTTTACAGAGTATTATTAGACACCGGTGACATGACTAGTCTGAGAGACCATTGGCAATTTAACAACACGTGGAGTGCCACAGGCAAAAGTGCCCAAACAAGTACAAGAAGCGACATGACTCCACGATCATAGGCATTACATATTTTGAATGGGAAAAGCTTGTCAAAGTTTAATCATTGATGTTAGCAAGAAGGCGTTAGTTTAATATATTGGAATTGGAAAACCATGTCAAAATTTGCTCATTGATGTTAGCGGAAGACATGCATTTGATATTTTTGAGTGGGGCGCCCTTCTTTGTGAGCAGCTTCGAGTGTTTTTTCCTATTCACGTGTTCGGTTTAGAAGTAAATAGTTACTCTGCTGAGATATTCATGTGTTAAGAGTTTGTTCGAATATTGTCTATGTAATGCCGGGCCTTGTGTTTGATTGCAAAGTTGAGCTTGGAATGTTGTGGCATGCGGCATCACGAGCTGTTCACCGTGCCTCCTGAGAGTAATGCTTCGTATTGTTTTGCATGTCGATCTAATGCCAGTGATTTTCTTGTTAAGAAGATCATCCTCTTCTGTTGTTTCCGTGCTTAAGAAGTTCATCGTCTGATGTTTCATTCATAGCCTATACGACAAGTCGGGTAGGTTAGACGTGAAACCATATGATCTTCCGACCAACTCATGATATTAGGCCGTGATTGGATCGTCGTTTTCCAACCTAAACCGCTTGTAAAACTGACGCTTGTAAATTAAGCAGATGGTCTCGGGCGAAGGCGCTTGGTTGGTCGATTTCGACTAGTAAAATATCGAAAGTACTTCACACACGATAAAAACACTGAACGACACTCGGACGATTGCTAATCTAGCCGTTAGCTGCTGTTTCAGCGTTGCCCATGGATGGCATGATACGCACTTCGTGCATGTATCATCTGCTAATGTCGTCCATATAGGAGTGCTCGTAAAATATACACTGGTCTCTCAAATTACACACGTAACCCACCGGTTTTACTTACAGACCTCGGGCCCTCGGTTTCAATACGCCTGTATTTTACGCGTTGTTTCCGATGACGAGTAAATTACACTTGTATGTTAATACAGGTTTGAAATAAACCAGAGCTCCCAAGAGCGGCCTTACCGTTTCATGCCGTCTCAGTTTCTCGAAGGTGCTCATAGGTGTCCGATGATCCTGGCTTCCTGAATGAGCAGCGGGCGCTGTATCAGACCATCCGTAGGGCCCGCGAGGCCCTCTCCGTTGTCCTTCGAGTTGTTGCGCTCGCCGTGGCGCCGAGCATTGTTAACATTGTCAACGAACATGAGGATTCAGGAGATGACTTTATTTTGACTGGATGACACTAGGGACCCACTAGGGCCATAGCCGTACGTACGCAAGTGCCTCCTTATTATGTACAACTATATTTTTTTGCTTTCTCCTGGTTTCCTGACATCACGGTCCCACACCATTGTCAACCTATGTAGTCAATATAAACGAGAGAATTGCACAAGGTGCGGCCGACAGCTGGGACCAAGCAGCTCGAGTAGTATTTGTGTTTTTGAGGCGTGAGCACTGCAGAGTTTTTCTTGGCGATGATTTGGTTGTTGTTCAGGAGGAAAGCGGGGTATTAATCATGGGCTGTGGCCCATCTAGCCCAGGCCAGATATCCAGCCCAGATACTAACTTTTCAAGATGAAAATGGCTAGCCCAGCTATACGTCTTTTGAGGAATACCGAGCAAGGTCAACTTGTTATTCTCCGCCCACTGGCTGCATATCTTTCCTAGGAGGGATGCATTAGGCTTAACAGGAAAATGGGCTTTAAAAATAATAAATGGGATGTAATTATAAAACTGGGCAGTAACTATAAAAAATGCACCAAACACGAAATTAGTTTATAACATATTATTTATGAATTTTGAAAATCTTAAATTTTCATTGTTGCCTGTGAATGTTTCGTTGGATTTTACGTAATACAAATTTATATTTAATCGACTAGAAATTTCGGGATAAAATATTTGGATCCCATCAAAATGTGGGAAATTTTATTGAATTCTGTCTTCAACGGTTGGTTGAAATTATTAATCGTTGTCCTAGCTAGAAAATGGGTTGTACTTTTAACAAACTGTAAATGGGCTGTTGTAAATTCCATTAGAATTCAAAAATGGGCTGTACATTCTTACAAAACGCAAATGGGCTATAAGTTCTCTTCCACACACTTGTGGGCCTACTAAGTGACGCGTCCCCTAAAAAAATAAGTTGACGCATATGCAAGGCTTTTTCAACTTATTATAGTCAACACACGGTTCTAGCAGAAGTGGCCGTTAGATGTCTATCCAACGGATGTCGTGCTTCTTCTTCAATCTCGGATATTCTTAGCTTCGGCCGCCCAAAAAATGATTCCTCACCCTGACATCTGGGGCACACCGTTTCGGAGGCTGACCTATGGGCCTACTAAGTTGGAGCGTACCAAGGGTTTTGTCAACTTAGTCAATATAAACGATTCTAGCTTCAGTGACCGTACGATGTCCATCCAACGGCCGTAGTGCTTCTTCAACCTCTGGTCTTCTTGGTCCAGCCGCCCAAAGCAGCGCCGATTGTGCCGCCTGCTCCTGCCTCCCGTGGCCGGCTGTGCTGCCGCGGAGGCCTCACCGCCCCCATACTACTCCCACCACTGGCCAGGCCATCCCTCCACTCACCCACACCCCCTGTTATTCTGCGGCGACGGCAGCCTCACACCGCAGCCGAACCAGCGAACCCTCGTACTCCTCTCCGCGCGGGCTTCCACTTCTGCGTCTTCCCCGACTCCGCGTCGTCCCCTTCCTAGGCCTCGCCGTCGTCCACCACCCTGGTGCTCTCGGCACGGCGTGGTCAACGTGGTCAATGAACGACTTCCATCGAAAGAGTACTCTACGTGGAGAAGCTGACATCTGGGTCCACGGCAGCCGCAAGGAAGTGCCTCCTTATTACGCGCAAAATAATTATTCCTCCACCTGACGGCGGGGACCCACCGGACGGGCCACCTTATTTCGCGAAAAAAATGTTTCCTCCCTGACTGCTGGGACCCACCGGATGGGCCACCATATTTCACAAAAAAACGTCCCCCCCCCCCCCGCTGTCAACTCGGACCCACCGCAAGTGCCTCCATATTACACACAAAAAAGAATACTCCCTGAGGGAGTTCCGGATTAGGGGGTGTCCGGATAGCCGAACTATCATCATCGGCCGAACTCCAAGACTATGAAGATACAAGATTGAAGACTTCGTCCCGTGTCCGGATGGGACTTTCCTTGGCGTGGAAGGCAAGCTTGGCGATACGGATATGTAGATCTCCTACCATTGTAACCGACTCTGTGTAACCCTGACCCTATCCGGTGTCTATATAAACCGGAGGGTTTTAGTCCGTAGGACGAACAACAATCATACCATAGGCTAACTTCTAGGGTTTAGCCTCCTTGATCCCGTGGTAGATCCACTCTTGTAACACACATCATCAATATTAATCTAGCAAGACGTAGGGTTTTACCTCCATCAAGAGGGCCCGAACCTGGGTAAAACATCGTGTCCCTTGTTTCCTGTTACCATCCGCCTAGACACACAGTTCGGGACCCCCTACCCGAGATCCGCCGGTTTTGACACCGACATTGGTGCTTTCATTGAGAGTTCCTCCGTAGTCGTCGCCGATAGGCCGATGGCTCCTCCGATCATCAACAACGACTTCGGTCGGGTGAGACTTTTCTCCCGGACAGATCTTTGTGTTCGGCGGCTTTACTGCTGCGGGCCAATTCGCCGCCATCTGGAGCGATCGAAGCTACGCCCCAGCCATCAGGTCAGATTTGGAAGTTTAAACTATCGGCCGATATCCGCGGAGACTTGATCTTCGACGGATTCGAGCCGCAGCCTGCGTGCCGCCTTGTCTCGATGGGCATGATCTAGCTCTGCGGCGAACGGTGCCACGAGGCCGCACGATATCCGCTCGGCCCTTAACCGGGCGGATTCCCGACCGAGGGCGAGTGGTTGGACACCGCCTCGGGGCTACAATCTCTGGCGATCGAGCGAACTCCATCCTGTCCTTTGCAAAGACTCCGACTCCGGGCGCGGACTCCTATTCGGACTCGAACCCTCGCGCCCTTGCCGATCGAATCCGATTGGGCGCCCGTTATGGAGTTCACGGCGCGGACATCTTTCAAGACTCGCCTTTTGGCGACATCCTGAATTCACTAAAGTCTCTCTCTTTATCCGGAGAGCCTGGCGGACTACGGTCGGGAAGGTTGATATCTGATCGATGAAGAAATTCGATGCCCACCCACCACCCACTTGGTAGCCTACGATTGCGAAGACATCGACGGTATGGACGGCGATGCGGAGATTTACCAAGACCCAGCGCCTACGAGGCCTTTGGAAGGCCACCTGTCATCGGCATATACATGGTGGACATCCCAAAAGATGGGAACGACGATGGAACAACGGAGGATGACCCTCAAGAAGCAACCCGAGCGCCCGGCGTCGTGGCGCCGCTCTAAATCCGTCACATCAAGAATGAAGATTCCAGCACCAAAGATAACAATACACGGACAACGCGAAGACAATCCACTCCAGCAAGATCCATCGCAGGAAGATGAAGACGCCAGCCCTCAAGAGAGGCGGCGTAAGAAGAGGTAGAGGATTATATGCCTCCCTCGAAGATGAAGCAAGCCTCGGCGACAATGAATTCGTGGTGCTGAGAATCCCATCGAACAAGAGCGTTTTAGGCGCGGGCTTATAGCCATGGCGAACAGCCTAAAGAAAAAGCAGCAACAGCTTAGAGCTGATCGGGATCTGCTAGCCGACGGATGGACGAAGTCCTCGCGGCGAAGAGCATGAGCTCGAACGCCCTCAAAAGCTACCCTAAGCATAAGCTGCTCCCGATTAGAGGAGGAGGCTTACGAACCCGCATCACCAGGAGACCATACGGCTGACCGACCACCCTGTGGCCGCGACAGAAAATCCTCTAGGCCCTTCACTAGAACCGTACCCCGCCATCGCTCAAAAAGCACACGACCAAAGGGGAACGCCCGACCTGCGAGATATATTGGAGGACAAGGCAAGACAATCAAGATCGATCTATGGATCGCGTGGGCCCCATAGTGCGTGGCGACAACCGTCGCGCGGACACGTAAAGTCCGGCGGGCGAACAAAACAGACCAAGCTCTTTTGAGCTCCGTCGTGATATCGCCCGATGCTGGCGCCGCACCCACTATGCTTCACAGACGAAGTAATGGATCATCAAATCCCGAAGGGTTTAAACCCGTCAATATTGAATCCTATGATGGCACAACAGACCCGCAATTTGGATCAAGACTATCTCCTTCACATCCACATGGCCCGCGGTGGCGATCTTCACGCCATCAAATACCTCCCCTCAAGCTTAAAGGACCAGCCCGACATTGGCTCAACAGCTTGCCGGCGAGAGTCAATTGGGAGCTGGGAGGACACAAACCGCATTCCTCGATAACTTCTAGGGCACTTATGTGCGACCACCAGACGCTGATGACCTAAGCCACATAATTCAGCAGCCAGACGAATCGGCCAGACAATTCTGGACACGGTTCTTAACCAAGAAAAACCAAATCGTCGATTGTCCGGATGCGGAGGCCCTCGCGGCCTTCAAGCATAACATCCGCGACGAGTGGCTTGCCCGGCACCTAGGACAGGAAAAGCCGAAATCCATGGCAGCCCTCACATCACTCATGACCCGCCTGCGCGGTGAGGACAGCTGGCTAGCACGCAGCAACAACCTCAGCAAAAATTCGGCAGTCCGGACTTCAAGGACCAAAACGGCAGGCAGCGTCGTAACAAAACAAACGCCGCACTAACGGCGACAATATTGAGGATCTGACGGTCAATGCCAGATTCAAAGGCTCTAAACCTGGTCGTGGAAAAAGCCATTCAAGCGAACTACTCCGGTCTGTCCAATTTGGACCGAATACTCGACCGCTTGTGCGGATACGGCACCCCGAAAAGCCAGCTAACCACACCAACAGGGACTGTTGGGTATTCAACAGGCAGGCAAGTTAATTGCCAAAAACAATGACATGGGGCTGCATAGAGATGGCGAGGCGAGACCCAACCGCCGAACAATAGAGGATGAAGGTTTCCCCCACAGTGCGGACGGTGAACATGATATACATAGCGCACATACCCAAAAGGGAGCGGAGCGTGCACTCGAGGATGTCTACGCGATGGAGCGAGTTGCCCAAGTTCAATCCATGGTCCTCCTGCCCGATCACTTTTGACCGAAGGACCACCCACCAAAGATCCGCCACGGCGGATTCGCCACACTGGTCTTAGACCCAATCGTCGATGGATTTCACCTAACGAGTCACGATGGGCGGCGGCAAAGCAACTGAACCTGCTTTACCAGATACGATCGCAAAATGGGCATGGACCCTCAAGGATTAAACCTACCAAAACGACCTTTAAAGGCGTCATACCAGTGTAGAAGCCAATTATGCAGCTCAATTACATTTGAAGTGGTCTTCGGATCCCGGATAACTTCCGAGCGAGGAGTTAATCTTCGACATAGTCCCGTTCATGGCGGCTATCATGCCTTGCTTTCGGACGTATCGCGTTGCCAAGTTCAGCGCGTGCCGCCTCGCATACCTCAAGCTCAAGATGCCAGGCCCTCGAGGAGTCATTACGGTCAGCGGAAACACTGAACGTTCTCTCCGCGCGGAGGAACATCTGGCTGCTCTCGCGGCGAAGTGCAATGCAGCCTCTTAAGGCAATTCTCGAGTCCGGCCGTTAAGCGGCGGACACAGCTAAGCGCCGGAGTAACTTACAACAAGACCACAGCACGTTCGAGAGCAGCGTAGCAGTGCGGCCCCAACCCAGCTCTGCGAAATGTCAAAGCAGGTCCCAGCGTACACCATTAGGCTCAAGATACCATGGGCATGGGGAGGGGGGCACGACCACAATACACCCAGATTGCGGCTCAACCACACAAGGGGCTCTCAAGTGTGTCGTTCCTTTTTCTTTTCTTTTTACCTTTTACTTTTTAACCACATGACTCCGTTTGTCAGAAGCCCTTTCCGGCAGCAGACCTGCCGAACTCACGATACAACAGCCAGGGAAGGATAAAGGCTACAACGAATATACAGGTGGTCTCCATTACGAGCATTTTTCATACACCAATCTGTAGCCTACCCCTGGAGGGGGACATGTTTAACAGTCTCCTACCTTGCTTATCGCACTATTTGTATCATTCTGCATTCGTAGCAGCACTTATTGAATAAAACAATGCAACACCTTTTTGCTTATAATTGCATTTCTTTTTCATACATATGTTCATTCATGACATGTTGCATCCATACACTTTAGTGCGGCTAATATACACGGGGCTTATGTTTCCAGCGTTATGGTGTGATGAGTCCTAACACTTTCACAAGTCGGCACCCGAACTTATAGCACTATATGCATCGGCTCGAATCATGTCTTGGGTCAATAGTTGGGTTTGCCCGGCTCCGTGTTTTGGTACCTTACGTTCCGTTATATCGGCTAAGGTAGCACCGGAGAACCACTGCGATTCCGCCCAGCTTGGCTGGGTTAACGCCTCGATGGAAAGCTAAAACTGACCGTCATGATGAGGCGAGAGACCGATCGCTGTTCGAGAGGTTTTTGCGAGTCCTTAAAGGCTTATGCCGCTTAGAGCGAGGAGCGGATCTGTCCGGCCAAAGGCGTGGATAGCGCCCCAAATTGACCTTCGAAGACTAGGGGCTTCGCCGAAATTTAAAATTATAGAATTCTATGGCTAAGTGAGAGTGTTCAAGCATTATAAGTCCGGTTGCCTTGTTACGCTGTGTTGGCGCCTCCCTAGATGGACCCAAAAATGGGAACAAGAGCGCTCAAGTTTATCCCGAACACCCCAGCACTCGTGGCATGGGGGCTGAAGCCGACGACTTGCCATCTCTCAGATTTGATAAACAGCCGCACAGAAGGTAATATTTTAAATTAACAAGCGTTGCTTAGCGCTTATGAACTAAGTTTTCAGCACGCAGGATAACAAAATGCGAGTCTACTCAAATATTACATCTTTGGAGCACTCACCCGCAATAGTGCGGGCGCCCTTCAGCACACTCTTATAATACATCTCGGGCGTGCGATGCTCCTTGCCCTCTGGTGGCGGGTCCGTCACAAGCTTCTGGGCATCCATCTTGATCACTTCAAGCCACGAGCACGCATCCATCAGCCGCCGCACCAGGCCAAAGTAGCTCCCAGGCATGGCCTCCTTAGGCCACAGCCGAACTATGAGGCCCTTCATGGCCCGTTCGGCCGCCTTGTGGAGCTCAACCAGCTGCTTCACTGGTCGCTAAGGACACCGGATGTCCGGCCTTAGCATCTTGAGACCAAGACCTTCTCCGTCGAGCTCCCTCCTCGGCCCGGTAGAATGCGGCAGCATCGGACACGCTGCGAGGAAGATCTGCGAGCATACAGAGAGCTCGAATTGGGTAAGCAACAGTAATTAACACTCACCGCTTACTGCATGAAAATGCCTTACCCGCTGCTATTTTCTTCACCGCCTCAATCTCCTGGAGGGCCTTATAGGCTTCGGCCTTAGCGGCTTTGGCACTCTCAAGAGCCGTTGCAAGCTCGGACTCTCGAGTCTTCGAGTCACGCTCCAAGCTCTCATGTTTTTTCACGAGATCCTGGAGCTCTTGCTGTACCTCCGCCACCCGCACCTCCTGCTTCTCTCGCTCGGTGCGCTCCGCAGCCGCATTGCGTTCGGCCGCGGCCACCGCCTCCTTCAGGGTTGCCACCTCGTTAGTGGCCCCTACAACACCCACGTTATCCTTGTCATTTTTTCTTGCAACCAAATCCTTTTCTGTAAGGTACAATTTTTATAAGGTATTACTCACCTTCTTTTTCCTCGAGCTGCTTCTTGGCATGGCCGAGCTCGTTCTCGGACCGCTCGAGGTTTCCCTTCAAAGTATTGACCTCCATGATCGGTCTGGGCGAGGTCAGCAAGACAACCTGCAATCCCATATTGACATATCCTTTATACGACTCTGCGTTTATCTTTCTAAAGATCCTCGGTCCGGCTTTTCTTTCCGAACACGAACCGAGCATCATGGGCTCTTGTCTATGTGGTACCATTCTACATATATTGAAATTTCTTACCTCAAAGCCCATTAGAAGGCTCTGCGAGGCTTCATCGGCCCGCTCTTGGCGAAGCTGAACCTTCAATCACCGCACTCATAACAGCGCGGTGTTCCTCTTCGATGGAGGTGCTGTTGGCGCCTCCAGGCAAATTATCCGGCACCTCCGGTTGGGCGGAGGCAGCCGGCGTCTCGATCTTGCCCTTCTTACGACGGGGGTCGCCCGCCGGACTCGGAGCCACCGTGGCCTCCGGGGCGAGTCCGTGCACAGTCCGGGAGGTGTCTGTGACACCTCCGGGGCCTCCTCCTCCTGGTGGGTCCTTTTCAGGATCCCACCTCGGCGTCGTCCATGCACGGGGTGGAGGCACGTCGGAAGGAATCCATATCCGGCGCACCCAAGGACCCGCCGGCAAGCGGGAAGATCATCCTTGGGCGGACTGCAGGGTTGTATGCGGCATTAGAAAGACATTATGTGGTGAAAATAAAAACCTTGAAGTTATTCGGGAGTCCGGATACTTACAATCTCGCCAGGGGCTTGGCCCATGGATGCCAGTCTTCGTTGTCGTCACTGGCGTTGGCGGAGCAGTCCGGAGAAGGAGCTTTTCCCTTCTTGGACCCTTCGGCCTCCCTTGTTGGGGAGGCCTTCCTCTTCTTTCCTCCCCCAGCTGGGGGAGAGGCTTTCTTCTTCTCCCCCTCACCTTGGTGGGAGGAGTCGGCCTCGGATTCATCATCCGATAGGACCTGAAAACGGGAACTCTTCCGAGTCCCCGTGGCCGTCTTCTTGGCCTTCTTCTCCGGCATCACGTGGGGTGCCGGAGCCAGCTGCCCCGTTAGGCGGGCGTCCGCTGGGTCCTCTGGCAATGGGGCCGGACAGGTAATCCGTTCAGCCTTCGCCAGCCATTCCTATCAAAGGCAAGGGGAGTTTAGATCCCGCATAGAGCCAAACTATGGAAAACAAGTGGTGAAATCACTTACCTCGTCAGCTGGACACTGCGAGCAGAATCCGCGATCTTCGGTAGCGGATGCGGGGCTTCGGCGCCCTTTAACAACACCTTCCAGACATCTTCATACGTAGTGTCGAAGAGCCCGCTCAGGATCTGGTGCTGCGCAGGATCAAACTCCCACATATTAAAGCCCCATCGCTGGCACGCGAAAATCCGGCGGATGAGCATGACCTGGACTACGTTGACAAGCTTGAGCTTCTTGTCCACCAGCTTCTGGATACAGGCTTGGAGTCTGGTCAGCTCCTCCGAATACCCCCAAATTCGGCCACTCTCTTTCCAGGAGGAGAGCCGTGTGGGAATACCAGATCTGAACTCGGGGGCCGCTGCCCAATCAGGGTCACGCGGCTCGGTGATGTAGAACCACCCCGATTGCCACCCCTTGATGGTTTCCACGAAAGTACCCTCCAGCCACGTAACGTGGGACATCCTGCCCACCTTGGCGCCTCCGCACTCCGCTTGGTTGCCCTTCACAACCTTGACTTGACATCAAGGTCTTGAGCCACAAGCGAAGTGGGGCTGGATGCAGAGGAATGCCTCGCATACCCACGATAAACGCCGAGATATTGAGGATGAAATTGGGGCCGGATCATGGAAATCTAGGCCGTAGTAGAACATGAGCCCCCGGACAAAGGGATGAAGCGGGAATCCCAGTCCGCGGAGGAAATGGGGAAGAAATACTACCCTCTCATGGGGCCTGGGGTTGGGGACGAGCTCTCCCTCGTCGGGGAGCCAATGCGCGATGTTCTTTGACAGATATCCGCGTCGTGCAGCTTCGATCTGCCCCTCCGTGACGGAGGAGGCCATCCACTGCCTCCCGCTCCGGACATAGTTGGAGAAGGTTGAGGTGAGAAGTGCGGACTTGGGCCTTTGGAGCTCGAGTTCATGGAGATGGATAAGCCAAGGAGGAAGAAGGCGCATGTAAAGGGTTGGATCCTTATCCCCTTATATGGGCGGACAAAAACATGTGTCCCCACCGGCCTGGTAAACTCGCTTATCTCCCAAGCGCCACAATCAATGGCGTGGTTGGGTTACCCACGTCCGTATTGATGGGAATCCGGTATAAGGGAACCACGATCTCTGCCTCGACAAGGCGTGCCAAGAAACCGCTTAAAAACGCTACCGAGGTGGAACAGTAAAACAATTTGAATAAAGGCTTGGTAGTGGTGCGACGTCACGCCACCAAATATGTCAGCAGATTGATCTTGTGTTATATTATTCTCTCTACGGTGGTATGTGGAATTTATTTTTGCAGAGTCGGACACTATCCTGGTGTTCACAATCTTCTATAAATTATTCGGAGGAAGAACCCGCCTTGCAATGCCGAAGACAATATGCGCGCCACACTCATCGTCATTGAAGCCTGGTTCGAGAGCTCTTGAGGAGTTCGGATTAGGGGTGTCCGGATAGCGAACTATCATCATCGGCCGGACTCCAAGACTATGAAGATACAAGATTGAAGACTTCGTGCCGTATCCGGATGGGACTTTCCTTGGCGTGGAAGGCAAGCATGGCGATACGGATATGTAGATCTCCTACCATTGTAACCGACTCTGTGTAACCCTAACCCTATCCGGTGTCTATATAAACCGGAGGGTTTTAGTCCGTAGGACGAACAACAATCATACCATAGGCTAACTTCTAGGGTTTAGCCTCCTTGATCTCGTGGTAGATCCACTCTTGTAACACACATCATCAATATTAATCTAGCTGGACGTAGGGTTTTACCTCCATCAAGAGGGCCCGAACCTGGGTAAAACATCGTGTCCCTTGTTTCCTGTTACCATCCGCCTAGACGCACAGTTCGGGACCCCCTACCCGAGATCCGCCGGTTTTGACACCTTGGTGGGAGGCTGACTTGTGGGCCTACTAAGTTGACGGAGACGGAGAGCTTTGTCAACTTAGTCAATATCAACGATTCTAGCTCCAGTGACCGTACGATGTCCATCCAACGACCATAGTGCTTCTTCAACCTCTGGTCTTCTTGCTCCAGCCGCCCAAAGCAGCGCCGGTCGTGCCGCCTGCTCCTGCCTCCCGTGGCCGGCTGTGCTGCCACGGAGGCCTCACCGCCCCCTACTATTCCCACCGCTGGCCAGGCCCTGCGGCGATGGCAGCCTCACACCGCAGTCGAACGAGTGAACCCTCATACTCCTCTCCGCGTGGGCATCCACTGCCGCGTCTTCACCGGCTCCGCATCGTCCCCTTCCTAGGCCTCGCCATCGTTCACCACCCTGGTGCTCTCGGCGCGGCGTGGCCAACGTTGTCAAGGAACGACTTCCCTCGGACGTGGACTGTACGTGGAGAGGCTGACAGCTGGGTCCACGACGGCAGCACGGAAGTGCCTCCTTATTACGCGGAAAATAATGATTCCTCCACCTGACAGCAGGGACCCACCGGACGGGCCACCGTATTTTGTGAAAAAAAACGTTTCCCCCTGACTGCTGGGAACCACCAGCTACACCTTCGCACGCAAGGAAGTGCGGTCGGGCAAAAAAAGAACGATTCGCCCCCCTAACTGCTAGGACCCACCAGCTACATCTTCGCATGCAAGGAAGTGCGTCCGGGCAAAAAAAACCCAAACGATTCGCCCCCCTGACTGCTGGGACCCACCAGCTACATCTTCGCAGGCAAGGAAGTGCCTGACAGTCGGGACCCACCTGGTCGAAGCGTACGTAGCGTTGTCATTCTGGTCGTGAACGTGTACGTACATATATACTGGTCGATGTAGAGGCGCGCACGTGTCGTAGTAGAGGCGCGTACATGTCGTAGTAGAGGCACGCACGTAGCATGTACACGTACGTACAACGGCCAGGGTGCAAGAAAGAAAATATGGCCACGTACGTACATAAGGGCAGGGTCTCGAACGCCTACTCGCGCATACATACGGCGAGGGCTCGTGTACATGGCTGTGTCGAAACGGAGAAACAGCGTTGTCGTCGTGTTCATGGGGAGGCAACGGAATGCGTCGTGTTAATGGGGAGGCAATGAAATGCGACGTGTTCATGGGGAGGCAACGGAATGCGTCGTGTTCATTGATAACCCACAAGTATAGGGGATCACAACAGTTTTCAAGGGTAGAGTATTCAACCCAAATTTATTGATTCGACACAAGGGGAGCCAAAGAATATTCTCAAGTATTAGCAGCTGAGTTGTCAATTCAACCACACCTGGAAACTTAGTATCTGCAGCAAAGTGTTTAGTAGCAAAGTAATATGATAGTGGTGGTAACGGTAATAAAAGTAAAGACAGCAAAAGTAATGTTTTGGGTATTTTGTAGTGATGATAACAGTAGCAACGGAAAAGTAAATAAGCGTAAACCAGTATATGGAAAACTCGTAGGCACCGGATCAGTGATGGATAATTATGCCGGATGTGGTTCATCATGTAACAGTCATAACATAGGGTGACACAGAACTAGCTCCAGTTCATCAATGTAATGTAGGCATGTATTCCGTATATAGTCATACGTGCTTATGGAAAAGAACTTGCATGACATCTTTTGTCCTACCCTCCCGTGGCAGCGGGGTCCTATTGGAAACTAAGGGATATAAAGGCCTCCTTTTAATAGAGAACCGGAACAAAGCATTAGTACATAGTGAATACATGAACTCCTCAAACTATGGTCATCACCGGGAGTGGTCCCGATTATTTTCACTTCGGGGTTGCCAGATCATAACACATAGTAGGTGACTATAGACTTTCAAGATAGGATCAAGAACACACATATATTCATGAAAACATAATAGGTTCAGATCTGAAACCATGGCACTCGGGCCCTAGTGACAAGCATTAAGCATAGCAAAGTCATAGCAACATCAATCTCGAAACATAGTGGATACTAGGGATCAAACCCTAACAAAACTAACTCGATTACATGATAAATCTCATCCAACCCATCACCGTCCAGCAAGCCTACGATGCAATTACTCACGCACGACGGTGAGCATCATGAAATTGGTGATGGAGGATGGTTGATGATGACGACGGCGACGAATCCCCCTCTCCGAAGCCCCGAACGGACTCCAGATCAGCCCTCCCAAGAGAGATTAGGGCTTGGCGGCGGCTCAGTATCGTAAAACGCGATGAAACTTTCTCTCTGGTTTTTTCTCCTCGAAAGCCAAAATATGGAGTTGGAGTTGGCGTCGGAGGGCATCCAGGGGGCCCACGAGGTAGGGGGACACGCCCAGGGGGGAGGGGCGCGCCCCCCACCCTTGTGGACAGGGTGTGGGCCCCCTGGTCTTCATCTTTGGCGAGGATTTTTTTATTATTTATTCTAAGATATTCCGTGGAGTTTCAGGTCATTCCGAGAATTTTTGTTTTCTGCACATAAAACAACACCATGCAATTCTGCTGAAAACAGCGTCAGTCCGGGTTAGTTTCATTCAAATCATACAAGTTAGAGTCCAAAACAAGGGCAAAAGTGTTTGGAAAAGTAGATACGATGGAGACGTATCAACTCCCCCAAGCTTAAACCCTTGCTTGTCCTCAAGCAATTCAGTTGACAAACTGAAAGAGAAAAAGAAAAACTTTTCCAAACTCTGTTTGCTCTTGTTGTAGTAAACATGAAAAGCCATCATTCAAGTTTCAGCAATTATTATGAACTAACCATACTCACAATAAAACGTAGGTCTCACAATTACTCATATCAATAATATAATCAGCTAGCGAGCCATAATAATAAAACTCGGATGACAACACTTTCTCAAAATAATCATAACATGATATAACAAAATGGTATCTCGCTAGCCCTTTCTGAGACTGCAAAACATAAATGCAGAGCACCTTTAAAGATCAAGGACTGACTAAACATTGTAATTCATGGTAAAAGAGATCCAATCAAGTCATACCCAATATAAACCAATTATAATGAATGCAAACGACAAGCAGCTCTCCAATGGTGCTTTTTAATAAGAAGGGTGATGACTCAACATGAAAGTAAATAGATAGGCCCTTCGCAGAGGGAAGCAGGGATTTTTAGAGGTGCCAGAGCTCGATTTTGAAATAGAGATAAATTATAGTTTGAGCGGCATACTTTCACTGTCAACGCAACAACTATGAGATGGCTGTATCTTCCATACTACATGCATTATAGGCAGTTCCCAAACAGAATGGTAAAGGTTTATACTCCCCCTCCTCCACAAGCATCAATCCTTGGCTTGCTCGAAACAACGAGTGCCTCCAACATTCAACGGGTCCCAAGGGGAGTTTTGTTTAATTATTTTGCTTTGCTTTGATCTTTTTGGATCATGGGACTGGGCATCCCAGTTACCGGCCCTTTCTCGTGAATGAGAAGCGGAGTCCACTCCTCTTAAGAATAACCCACCTAGCATGGAAGATATAGGCAGCCCTAGTTGCACATGAGCTGCTCGAGCATGCAAAACAGAATTTCATTTGAATGTTTGGAGTTTGGCACATACAAATTTACTTGGAACGGCAGGTAGATACCGCATATAGGAAGGTATAGTGGACTCATCTGGAACAACTTTGGGGTTTAAGGAGTTTGGATGCACAAGCAGTATTCCCGCTTAGTACAGGTGAAGGCTAGCAAAAGACCGGAAGCGACCAATCGAGAGAGCGACAACGATCGTAAGCATGCATTAAAATTAATTTACACCGAATATAAGCATGAGTAGGATATAATCCACCATGAACATAAATATCATGAAGTCTATGTTGATTTGATTCAACTACACGCGTGAGCATGTGCCAAGTCGAGTCACTCAATTCATTTAAAGGAGGATACCATCCCATCATACCATATCATAATCATTCTAATAGCATGTTGGCACTCAAGGTAAACCATTATAACTCATAGCTAATCAAGCATGGCACAAGCAAATATAATCTCTAAATGTCATTGCAAATATGTTTACTTCATAATAGCTGAATCAGGAACGATGAATCATCATATTTACAAAAACAAGAGAGGTCGAGTTCATACCAGCTTTTCTCATCCGAATAAGTACATCATATATCATCATTATTGCCTTTCACTTGCACGACCGAACGGTGTGTATAATAATAAGAGTGCACATGCATTGGACTAAGCTAGAATCTGCAAGCATTCAACTCAAGAGAGAAGACAAGTAATATGGGCTCTAAGTTAAAGAAACGATCATGCATAAGAGAGCCACTAAGCATTTTCAATATGGTCTTCTCGACCCCCAAAGAAAGGAAAAGAAAAATAAAAACTATTACACGGGAAAGCTCCCAACAAGCAAAAGAAGAACGGGAAATATTTTTGGGTTTATATGTTTAATTCTACTACAAGCATGGAGAGTAGACTAACTAATTTTTTTTGTTTTTTTTCTTAAGGTTTATCAAACACACAAGAAGAAAGCTAGAAAAAGAAATTTAAACTAACATGGATATTACAGTGAAAGAGTATGAGCACCGACATCTAGCAATGAGTGTGTGTGAACATGAATGTAATGTCGGTGAGAAATACGTACTCCCCCAAGCTTAGGCTTTTGGCCTAAGTTGGTCTATTGCCAGGGATAGCCTGGCGGATACCCGTAGGTGTAGCTGGGGTCGGAACTGCGATGAAGAATAGTTGGGATCATAATGTGATGAAGAGGACTCGATCGCCATCGACCGGCAACCACCTCAGGATCCCAAGAATAAATGACATTCGTGGAGGCTCATCTTGTGGCTCCGGTTCTGGGGCTGGTGCAGGATTCCGGTAGGCTTGAACAGCCGCCTACGGAACAATGTGAGTACCTGCAGACAAGTTAAACAAAGAGGGAGCAGGCAAAGTAATAGTCTCAAGGTGATGTTTATCAAAGTACAATTTATATTTAAGCTCCCCTTCGCGACTCTTAACAAGAAAATCGTGCACTAGCATACTCTTATAATCTAAATAAGCATGGGGCAGCGCTGTTTCTTCTTTCTCCTCATGCCTAATAGGTATCTCAAAATATTCAGCTAGGCGTGAAGCATAAATGCCTCCAAAGATGGGGCCTTTAGTACGGTTCAGACTTAACCGTCTAGCAACAATTCCACTCATACTAACAGAGTTATTGCAGTATAAACCATGGAATAAAATGATAATATCAGGAATGCTAAGGTTCCCACAGTTCCCACGACCAATCAAGCAACAACTAGCAAATAAGGCAAAGTAGCGTAAAACAGGAAAATGTATGCTAGTAATTCTTGCATCAGAAACCTTCCTGGTTTCTCCCACAGTGATAGTGTTAATAAAAGCTTCTACTTCATTACGGTGTGGTTCATCTAGGGTGCCCTCAAAGGGTATTTGGCAAACCTCGCAAAATTCAGCTAATGTCATCTCCTTAACAACGTCATATAAATGGAACTCTACTATTGGAGGTGATTTCTTAGGGAAAAAGTAGAAGTTCTGCACAAAAGTATTTGCGAGTAAGAGATACTGATGACGTTGGTCGCGGAGGAAGTTGGTGAGGCCGGCATTCTCAATTAATAGATAGAAATCCTCATGAATCCCGGCTCTCCTCAAGAAGTCATCGGAAGGCCATTCACACGGCCGAACCTCCGCGATGCGAGGTATATGAAATTTGGGCTTCTGCTCTTCTTCCTTTTGTTTTTCCTTCGAGCTTCGGCTCGACGAGCCCCTCAAAAGTCTCTTCATTATTTCTGAAATAATCTGAAATTTTTAGTAACTTCAAACAAAAGTGAACCAACTTCAATAAAATTGATAGCAACAACTCCCACAAGTGCCTAGGGCCTTTATCAAGCATTAGAACTACTTAGAACCATATAAATTTGACATGCAAGCTCAAGAACATGGTCACCTATGCAGCACAAATTTGCAAAGAATAGAGCACTAGAACAAAAACTAATTGGACCAATGGAGGAGTCACATACCAAGGAACAATCTCCCCAAGTAGTTTTGCGAGAGGTGCTTTGAGAAAGGAGATCGAAAATCACAGCAAAAGCGGCTGGATCACGAGCTTTAGTTGGTTTTTCGGGTTTGTGCGAGGCAGAGGAAGAAGATGGGTGCAGGGATAAGTGGAGGAGGGCCACCGTGGGCCCACGAGGCAGGGGGGTGCGCCCAGGGGGGTAGGGCGCGCCCTCCACCCTCGTGGCTAGGTGGCAGCTCCCCCCGCGCTAATTTTTGCACAGTAAATCCTCAAATATTCCCGAAAAAATCATATTAAATTGGCATGGCATTCTGAGGACTTTTATTTTCGGGATATTTTTATATTGCACGGGTAAATCGGGAGACAGACAGAAAAAAAATACTATTTTACTTTATTTCTACTAAAGAACAGAGAATATAAAGAGGGTACAGAAGGTTGTGCTTCTAGTTTCATCCGTCTCATGCTCATCAAAAGGAATCCACTAACAAGGTTGATCAAGTCTTGTTAAAAAACTCATTCCGATTAACATGAAACCGGAGAAATTTCGAATAACACTATGTTACCTCAACGGGGATATGGACATCCCCAATAATAAGTATATCATATTTCTTCTTGACAGTAGGGAGAGGAAATTCAAAACCTCCAAATATAATCGATGGAATTTTTCCAATAGAGTTGATGCTATAAACTTGAGGTTGTTTACTCGGAAAGTGTACCATATGCTCATTACCATTAACATGAAAAGTGACATTGCCTTTGTTGCAATCAATAACAGCCCCTGCAGTATTAAGGAAAGGTCTTCCAAGAATAATAGACATACTATCGTCCTCGGAAATATCAAGAATAACAAAGCCCGTTAAAATAGTAACGTTTGCAACCACAACAGGCACATCCTCACAAATACCGACAGGTATAGTAGTTGATTTATCAGACATTTGCAAAGATATTTCAGTAGGTGTCAACTTATTCAAGTCAAGTCTACGATATAAAGAGAGAGGCATAACACTAACACCGGCTCCAAGATCACATAAAGCGGTTTTAACATAATTTCTTTTAAGGTATCTTTCTTTTATTTGTTATGATATCTTTCATATACTTAGCATAAGGATTTGTTTTGAGCACATCATTTAATCGCATACGCAAAAAGATGGGTCTAATCATTTCAGCAAAGCGCTCAAAATCCTCATCATCCTTTTTCTTGGATGGTTTCGGAGGAAAATGCATGGGTTTCTGAACCCATGGTTCTCTTTCTTTACCATGTTTCCTAGCAACGAAGTCTCTCTTATCATAACGTTGATTCTTTGATTGTGGGTTATCAAGATCAACAGCAGGTTCAACTTCTACATCATTATCATTACTAGGTTGAGCATCATCATGAACATTATCATTAACATTTCCACTAGGTTCATGTTCATTACCAGATTATGTTTCAACATCAGACATAGAGATATCATTTGGATTATCAGGTGGTTCAGCAATAGGTTCACTAGAAGTTTGCATAGTCCTATCATTTTTCTTTTTCTTCCTCTTAGAAGAACTAGGTACATCAATATTATTTCCCTGAGAATCTTGCTCGATTCTCTTAGGGTGGCCTTCAGGATACAAAGGTTCCTGAGTCATTCTACCAGTTCTAGTAGCCACTCTAACAACATAATCATTTTTCTTACTATTCATTTCTTCAAGCACTTCTTTCTGAGCTTTAAGTACTTGTTCTACTTGAGTGGTAACCATAGAAGCATGTTTGCTAACAAGTTTAAGTTCACCTCTAATATTAGCCATATAATCACTCAAGCATTTAATCATAAAGGTATTCTATTTTAATTGTCTACCAAAATAAGCATTAAAGTCATCTTGCTTAAAAATAAAGTCATCAAACTCATCCAAGCACTGACTAGCAATTTTAGTAGGAGGGACTTCAGCTTTATCATATCTATAAAGAGAATTTACCTTTACTACCTCTGTCGGGATATCGGGAGGTTCTTCAGTAAATAAGTAATTGAGATCATATACTTCTTCAACAGGCGGTGAATTAAGACCATGTATTTCTTCAATAGGAGGTAAATTCTTAACATCTTCAGCTTTAATACCTTTTTCTTTCATAGATTTCTTTGCCTCTTGCATATCTTCGGGACTGAGAAATAGAACACCTCTCTTCTTCGGAGTTGGTTCAGGAATAGGCTCAATAATTGGCTCTGGAGCTGGCTCGGGAGTTGGCTCAGGAGGTGCCCAATTATTTTCATTTGTCAACATATTATTCAATAAAATTTCAGCTTCATCCGGTGTTCTTTCCCTGAAAGGAGAACCAGCACAACTATCCAGGTAATCTATGGAAGCATCAGTTAGTCCATTGTAAAAGATATCAAATATTTTAGGTTTCTTAAGAGGATGATCAGGCAAAGCATTAAGTAACTTGAGAAGCCTCCCCCAAGCTTGTGGGAGACTCTCTTCTTCAATTTGCACAAAATTATATATATCCCTCAAAGCAACTTGTTTCTTATGAGCAGGAAATATTTAGCGAGAAGTAATAAATCATATCACGGGACTTTGCACACAACCAGAATCAAGAGAATTAAACCATATCTTAGCATCACCCTTTAATGAGAACGGAAATATTTTGAGTAAATAAAGGTAGCGCGATCTCTCATTATTAGTAAACAGGGCAGCTATATCATCTAACTTACGAAGATGTGCCACAATAGTTTCAGATTCATAGCCATAACAAGGATCAGATTCAACCAAAGTAATTATATCTGGATCAACAGAAAAATCATAATAATCCTGATCAGGAACATAGATAGGTGAAGTAGCAAAAGCAGGGTCGGGTCTCATCCTACCTCTAAAAGATTCTTTACTCCATTTAATTAGCAACCTCCTTACGTTCAAGACTATCCTGGCAAGCAAGAATAGCTTCAGTAGATTCAACATTGAAAAGATAACCCTCAGGAATATCAGGAATATTATCATCATTACTAACATCATCGTGTTCAGTTTCAATAATTTCTCTTTCTCTAGACCAAGAAATTTGTTCATCTAGAAATTCACCAAGAGGCACAGTAGTATCAAGCATAGAAGTAGTTTCATCATAAGTATCATGCATAGCAGAAGTGGCATCATCAGTAACATGCGACATATCAGAACGAATAATAGAAGCAGGTTTAGGTGTCGCTAGCTTACTTATAACAGAAGGAGAATCAAGTGCAGAGCTAGATGGCAGTTCCTTACCTCCCCTTGTAGTTGAGGGATAAATTGTTGTCTTAGCGTCTTTCAAGTTCTTCATAGTGTCCAGCAGATATAAATCCCAAGTGACTCAAAGAATAGAGCTATGCTCCCCGGCAACGGCGCCAGAAAAAGGTCTTGATAACCCAAAAGTATAGGGGATCGCAACAGTTTTCGAGGGTAGAGTATTCAACCCAAATTTATTGATTCGACACAAGGGGAGCCAAAGAATATTCTCAAGTATTAGCAGCTGAGTTGTCAATTCAACCACACCTGGAAACTTAGTATCTGCAACAAAGTGTTTAGTAGCAAAGTAATATGATAGTGGTGGTAACGGTAACAAAAGTAAAGACATCAAAAGTAATGTTTTTGGTATTTTGTAGTGATGATAACAGTAGCAACGGAAAATTAAATAAGCATAAACCAGTATATGGAAAACTCGTAGGCACCGGATCAGCGATGGATAATTATGCCAGATGTGGTTCATCATGTAACAGTCATAACATAGGGTGACACAGAACTAGCTCCAGTTCATCAATGTAATGTAGGCATGTATTCCGTATATAGTCATATGTGCTTATGAAAAGAACTTGCATGGCATCTTTTGTCCTACCCTCCGTGGCAGCGGGTCCTATTGGAAACTAAGGGATATTAAGGCCTCCTTTTAATAGAGAACCGAACAAAGCATTAGCACATAGTGAATACATGAACTCCTCAAACTATGGTCATCACCGGAGTGGTCCCGATTATTGTCACTTGGGTTGCGGATCATAACACATAGTAGGTGACTATAGACTTGCAAGATAGGATCAAGAACACACATATATTCATGAAAACATAATAGGTTCAGATCTGAAACCATGGCACTCGGGCCCTAGTGACAAGCATTAAGCATAGCAAAGTCATAGCAACATCAATCTCAGAACATAGTGGATACTAGGGATCAAATCCTAACAAAACTAACTCGATTACATGACAAATATCATCCAACCCATCACCGTCCAGCAAGCCTACGATGCAATTACTCATGCACGGCGGTGAGCATCATGAAATTGGTGATGGAGGATGGTTGATGATGACGACGACGATGAATTCCCCTCTCCGGAGTCCCGAACGGACTCCAGATCAGCCCTCCCGAGAGAGATTAGGGCTTGGCGGCGGCTCCGTATCGTAAAACGCGATGAAACTTTCTCTCTGGTTTTTTTCTCCCCGAAAGCCAATATATGGAGTTGGAGTTGGCGTCGGAGGGCATCCAGTGAGCCCACGAGGTAGGGGGCGCGCCCAGGGGGGAGGGGCGCGCCCCCACCCTCGTGGACAGGGTGTGGGCCCCCTGGTCTTCATCTTTGGCGAGGATTTTTTATTATTTATTATAAGATATTCCGTGGAGTTTCAGGTCATTCCGAGAACTTTTGTTTTCTGCACATAAAACAACACCATGGCAATTCTGCTGAGAACAGCGTCAGTCCGGGTTAGTTCCATTCAAATCATACAAGTTAGAGTCCAAAACAAGGGCAAAAGTGTTTGGAAAAGTAGATACGACGGAGACGTATCATTCATCGGGAGGCAACGGAACGCGTGGGAACCAACCGACTGGGTCGGAACGGAATGCGTGGTCATGTTCATCGGGAGGGCTTGGACGGAACAGGTGATGGAAACGAGGCCTAGCGTACCGCAGAACGGAGGAAACGACCTTGTGTTCGACCGTCCACGTTCGAAACGGGATCCTGTTCATCGGGAGGGGTCTGGTGTACCGCAAAACGGATGTAACAGACCTCCTATGGTCAAATGGGGGTCCTGTTGATCGGAAGGGGTGTGGCGTACCGCAAAATGGAGGAAACGGACCTCCTACGGTCGAAATGGGGGTCCTGTTGATTGGGAGGGGTTTGGCGTACCGCAAAACGGACGAAACGGACCTCCTACGGTCGAAACGGGGGTCCTGTTCATCGGGAGGGGTGTGGCGTACCGCAAAACGGGACTCCACGGGATACTGTTCATCTTCATCGTCGACCTCCTCCAGCCTCCACGGGCTACCATCGACCTCCTCCAGCCTCCACGGGCTCCTGTTCATCCAGCCTCCACCGCGCTACTCCACCAGCCTTCGCTCAACCACCCTCCACCGCTCATCGCTCATCCAGCCCTCCACACCACGAGGTCCTGTTCAACTACCCTCCACGGGCACCCCTCCACCGCTCATCGTTCATCCAGCCATCCACCACACCACGGGTCCTGTTCATCCAGAGGCAACGCCACCGCCACCGCTCATCCACCCCCCATAACGCCATCGCTCATCCACTTGATCGGCTTTAGTTAGCACTAGTAGCGAAGAATCGCCGATCGGGTTCGATTAACACCATCGATCGATCGCTTCGGGTTCACTAACGCGTAGCTCGCAGCGGCAATCGCCGGGTTCGGGTTGAGAGCCCAACGCCTCGCTTCGGGTTCGATTAGAGCCAACGCCTCGCACACATGCGCGTACATGTACGAGAGAAACGCGCATCGCTCGGCCCCCGACCTCCCACCGTAACTGGGAACTCCCTGAAATTTTCCTCGCTCTCGCTTCTACCACGGTTTTTTACGGAAATGGACGACCCAAAGAATGTCATGCAGCTGCGTCTCCGGCCCGCCCAGGACGAAAAGCCCATTTTCCGTCATGATTTTTTGTCATAGAAGTAGGAGCCCACCACATCTATGATGATACCGGGTTTTGTCACAATTATCATCATAGAAGTGTCATATGTATGACAGAAAAAAAAAATTCGTTCGGCCCAAAATGTCACGGATGTGTGTTTTTTTAGTGTTTGACGCGATCACTATGTTGTGCAGTATCTGCAAAAAGGAGTTACTGACGCAAAATTAAAGAAACATTGACAAACTGATTATGGCAGGATATGCGAAATGGTTCAAGAGCCATGTAAGATTTTGAATTGCATTGTCAGTTTTTTTAATATATTGAGTACATAAGATGATCAGCTTGTCTATTTTCTAACCATAGGTTAAGAAGATGCGGGAGGATGGCCAGGCAATTAATGATGCCCTTTATGCACTAGCAATGGGTCCTGATACTCGGGTAAGACGTTATGAATCTTGCGTTGTTGGAGATGTGCGCTACAACACCCTTGCACGCGACGAAGGCAGGAAGGCACAAAAATAGTGCCATCATGAGCACAGATAAGTACGGCGAAGAGATAATTGAAATGTAAGCTAACATAATAGACATTGTTTAGTTGCAGTATATCTCCAGTTTCGAGGTTCATCGGTGTGTGGTTCTGTTGTGCTGTCATTGGTATAACCTGTTTTCCAGGATCGCAAAACCCAGAGCTGATGATTATTTCAAATCCATCAATGTCAAGGTGGTGTACCAGACCGACGAGCCTTTTATTTTGGCAAATCAAGCAACACATATATTTTTCTTGGAAGACACATATGCATGTAGCGATGACTGTAGAGTATTGCAAAGATTTGAGCAGAGGAATTCGTTTAATGAAGTTGCACAACAAGATGATGCTTACACTGCTCCTGATGTAGAAGATTCCACAGATGTTCCTAATATCTTTGAGAACCATCACGTCAATAATTCTGGCGAAAAGATTCCCTGTCGGGCTGTGGACATACGAGATTTGATCAATAAGACGCCAATGTTTGAGACATTGAGGATGAAGAAGAAGATGACACTGGGGGGTAATTATGATTCAGACTGATACACGTGGCGAAGATGTTGACCCTGCTGCTACGGCTGATGATTACATTGCTTTTATTGTATTTGCATGTGAGAAGATGACTTTTTATCTACTATGTGAAATTGTGTTTGCTATGACAACTCAAACCTGATGAAGTTGTTATTAGTATTTTGCTGTGAGAACATCACTTATTATGTGTGTTGATTTGTGTTTGGTGATTGTATGACGACTAAAACATGATGACATTGTTGTTTAGTTGTACTCTTATTTGGTTGTGCAACTTGTATTTGATGACATAGTCTGCTGTTTGACTGCAATTTTCTCGATGTCTTCGAATGGGAACAAAGCTGGCCCGACAGGGCCTCTGCTAATTTATTTATTTATTGGCAAAAGGGCCTCTGCTATTTATTTATTTATGAGCAAAATGGGATACCCTCGATTTCCGGTAATAGAAACCATTAAATGTTCACAACACTACGCCCAGCCTGCTAAAGAGGTTTCATTTAATACTAGTTTCAGCAAAGTGCTCATGTCATAGCCACTGAATACATCACGAGTGCTGCATACACTGCAAATAAAGAGACAATCATCCTACAAAGCACAATGATCTTGCCCATTACCTTCCCAAGCTCTTTCATCTCCTCATTGTTGTCAAGGCCGTTCAGTAGCTGTTGCTTGGCCATGATCAGATGAACTACATCTTTAACCTTATGCTCTGCATCTTCCTCTTCTGTCGTTCCTTCAGTTACTTGTCCAACGCCCCAACCTGTTGGTATTGGGATTCCTCGGCTAACCAAATAACCAACGTAGTTCCATTCCCCCACATTAGCAACTTCCCAAAAATACAAAGCACACGAATCTTCCCTTTTCTGCACAAACCAAATTGGAAGATAATCAACGAAACTATTAAAAAAATCAGAAACTGAAAGCAGGCAAACAACACTTAAACATATTATTACCCCATGATTCGGACATTTGTAGAAGACTCGGCTAGGGTCGAGGATTGTAGTTGAGATGCGACAGATGACTCTACGTGATTTGCAGCAGTGGCACCACACCAACGGCAACGGGTTGCGATGAGAAACTGGCTGCGGTGAGTGTGCCGGCGGGGGTGTGATGAGACCGATAGGGGATGGTACGGGTGGCGACTTGGCCCACATCTGCTTGTTGCCTACTGAAGAGCAGGTGGATGAGCCGTTAGTGGACATGGTTGCTGCGGCCGGAACTTCTGATGCTAGGCAGAGTAACTAGAGAAGAGGAGAATCGAACGTTGGATATGTCAGTTTCATTACTTGCAGAGTAGCATAGCACTATATATAGTCATAGTCTAGGTTTGGATTTGAACCAGCTACAGGAGCATGTCTCTCTTTTTTCTAAAACTCAACAACGTCTCTTTACTGGCACACTAGCTTGTTCTGTACGCCTTCTCAAGTCTTCGATTTTCGGGAATGTTATGTGGCGAACGTTCCCTGGGAGGAGGACGGTAAACGAACGCATTTTCCTAGCAGTTTTAGTTGCGACGCAAGATCAAACGGTGGCAATTTCAAGAATGTTGTCTGGTGAACGAGCCCAATTTTTCTTTTCTTCCTATAAAAAGTATGCTACATGGTGTCGGCTTAGTCAACAAACGATTGTGCCAACCTTGACCGTTGGATTGACATTCAATGTCTATCGTGTTTCTTCAGTCTCTTCTTCCTCCAGCTGCCAAAGCCAAACCAGCGCCGGTGGGACCGCCTGCTCCCGCCTCCCACGGCTGGCTGTGCTGCCGTGCACGCATCACGGCCACATCGCACCCTAAAACTCTGCACATCTTCCCTAGCTCCTGCTCGTTCCCGTCTGAGGCCTCATCATCGTCCTCCACCTTGGTTGGCTCGCCGCGGTGCCGCCCTCCGGTGTTGTCAACATGGTCAACAACTGAGAGGAATAAGGAGATAACTATACATGGTGAGGATGACAGTAGGGACCCACCAGGATCATGGCAGTAGGCAAGCAAGTGCCTCCTTTATTACAAGAAAAAATGGTTCCTCCTGATAGTTTCCAGAGATCTGGGTCGCACGCCACTGTCAATGTAGTCAATAAGCGAGATAACTGCACAAGGAGTGGCTGACACCCGGGACCTAGCAGCTCACTCAATATTGTTTTTTTGTTTTCGGGATGGAGAAGGGTATCAACTGGGTTGTGTGGGAGCTGTGGCCCGTCTAGCCCAGGCTTTTATTTCATATGTTTACCACATGACCAGCCTAGTTTTGTTTTTTCTTTCTGAAAATGGCTAGCCCAGCTAGTTTATTTTTTGTAGAATAACCAACAGAGGCCTACTTGCTTTTCTACGCCCTGCTGGGCCTGAAATCTTTCAAGACGAGGAGGGATGCATTTGGTTTGCCCAGAAAATGGGCTATAAGTAATAAGAAATGGGTTGTAAAATGAAAAATATAGCAAAGAGGCAATTAGTTCCAAATTACTTTTTTCTTTCCGATTTTGATATTTTAAATTTCATTGTTTTTGTGCGAGTAAAATTTCATTGGATTTACATTAAGGTATGCTTATTTTTCAAATTAATTTGAATCTAGCTAGAAATTTCGGGATGCATGTTGTTTGGGGCAGATTTGGAGGCTGAGTTGTGGGTCTACCAGGTTGACGTGTACGAAAGGCTTTGTCAACTTAGTCCACAAACGATTCTAGTAGTGACCGTTGGATTGTTAATCCAACAGCCGTGCTGCTTCTTCAACCTCTGATCTTCTTGCTCCAGCCGCCCAAACCAGCTCCGACCGTACTACTTGCTCATGCCTCCTGTGGCCGGCTGTGCTGCCGCGCAGGCCTAACCACCCCACACTACTCCCATCGCTGGCCTGGCCATCCCTCTATGCACCCACAGTCCTGTTATTCTTCGATGACGGCAGACGAACCCGTAAATCATAGTACTCCCCTCCATGTAGGAAACAACTGCCGAGTCTTCTCTAGCTCCGGGTCATTCCCTTCCCAGGCCTCGCCGTCGTCCACCGCTCTGGTGCTCTCGGCGCGGCATGATCAACGTGGTCAATGAACGACATCCATCGGAAGAGGACTATACGTGGAGAGGATGACAGTTGGGTCCATGGCCGCACACAAGGAAGTGCCTCCTTATTACACACAAAATAATGATTCCTCCACCTGACAGCAGGCACCCACCGAAAGCGCCTCTATATTTCGCGAAAAAAGTTCCTCCCGCTGACAGCTCGGACCCACCAGCTATATCTTCGCACGCAAGAAAGTGCCTCCTTACTACTCACAAAAAAATGAATACTCCCCCTGCTAGCTGGGACCCACCATATTTGGAGGCTGACTTGTGGGCCTACTAAGTTGGCGCAGACGCGGGATTGTCAACTTAGTCAATATAACTGATTCTAGCTGCAGTGACCGTACGATGTCCATCCAACGACCGTCGTGTTTCTTCAACCTCTGGTCTTCTTGCTCCAACTGCCCAAACCATCGCTGGCTGTGCCACCTGCTGCTGCATCACGAGGCCGTTGGTGCTACCGTGCAGGCCTCACCGCCCCACCCTACGCCCATCGCTTGGCTGGCCATCCCTGTACTCACCCAGACCTCCTGTTATTCTCCGGCGACGGCAGCCTCACACTGCAGCTGAATCAGTAAACCCTCGTACTCCTGTCCGCGTGGGAAACAACTGCCGAGTCTTCCCTGGTTCCGGGTCATTCCCTTCCTAGGCCTCGCCTTCGTCCACCGCCTTGGTGCTCTCGACACGGCGTGGTCAACATGGTCAAGCAACGACTGTATGTGGAGAGGCTGACAGCTGGGTCCACGACCACAGCAAGGAAGTGCCTCCTTATTGCATGCAAAATAATGATTCCTCCACCCGACAGCAGGGACCCACCAGAAGGGCCGCCGTATTTTGCGAAAAAACATTTCCCCCATGACAGCTGGGACCCACCAGCTACATCTTCGCATGCAAGTAAATACAACTATGTACATACATACAGGCGGGGTCTTGAATGTGCACGCGTGCATACTTACGGCCAGGGCTCGTGTACATGGACAGGCAACGGACGACAACGACGTCATCCTGTTCATCGGCAGCTAACCGGCTGGGTCAGAATGGAGGAAACAACGTCGTGTTCACCGGGAGCCAAGTGACTGGCGGAACGTGTCATGTTCACCGAGAGCGAAGCCACTGGGTCGGAACGCGTCCAGTTCATCGGGAGCCAACCTTCTTGGATGAAACAGCCGGAACGGGGTCTGGCGTACCGCAAAACGGAGGAAAATGGCCTTCTGTTCGACCACGTACAGTCGAAACGGGGTCTTGTTCATGAGGAAGGGTCTGGCATATGATACGTCCATTTTGCATCATGCTTTTATATCAATATTTATTGCATTATGGACTATTATTTCACTTTATGGTACAATACTTATGCCTTTTCTCTCTTATTTTACAAGATTTACATGAAGAGGGATAATGCCGGTAGCTGGAATTCTGGATAAGAAAGGAGCAAATCTGAGAAACCTATTCTGCACAACTCCAAAAGTCCTAAAAATTTACGAAGAATTATTTTGGAATATAATTAAAAATATTGGGCGAAGAAAATACCAGAGGGGACCCACCAGGAGACCACAAGCCTGGGGGCGCGCCCTACCCTCTTGGGCGCGCCCCTGTGGCTTGTGGGCCCCCTTGTCAGGTCTCCGGTGCCCATCTTCTGCTATATGGAGGGTTTTGACCTGGAAAAAAATCAAGAAGAAGAGCTTTGGGGACGAAGCGCCGCCGTCTCGAGGCGGAGCTTGGGCAGAACCAATCTAGGGCTCCGGCGGAGCTGTTCTGCCGGGGAAACTTCCCTCCCGGAGGGGGAAATCGAAGCCATCTTCATCACCAACGATCCTCTCATCGAGGTTGAAGATCATATGTTCAGATCCTTAATTATATTCAATACCCCTGTGATTCTAAACATGAATATTCTTTGTGAATAGTTAAGTTTGTTCCTGTGGACATGGGAGAAGTCTTGTTATAAGTAATCATGTGAATTTGGTATTCGTTCGATATTTAGATGAGATGTATGTTGTCTTTCCTCTAGTGGTGTTATGTGAACGTCGACTACATGACACTTCACCATTGTTTGGGCCTAGGGGAAGGCATTGGGAAGTAATAAGTAGATGATGGGTTGCTAGAGTGACAGAAGCTTAAACCCTAGTTTATGCGTTGCTTCGTAAGGGGCTAATTTGGATACATATGTTTCATGCTATGGTTAGATTTATCTTAATTCTTCTTTCATAGTTGCGGATGCTTACGAGAGGGGTTAATCATAAGTGGGAGGCTTGTCCAAGTAAGTAGAGCACCCAAGCACCGGTCCACCCACATATCAAATTATCAAAGCAGCGAACGCGAATCATATGAGCATGATGAAAACTAACTTGACAGTAATTCCCATGTGTCCTCGGGAGCGCTTTTCTTGATATAAGAGTTCGTACAGGCTTGTCCTTTACTATAAAAAGGATTGGGCCACCTTGCTGCACCTTTGCTACACTTGTTACTTGTTACCTGTTATGAATTATCTTATCACAAAACTATCTGTTACTGATAATTTCAGTGCTTGCAGAGAATACCTTGCTGAAAACCGCTTGTCATTTCCTTCTGCTCCTTGTTGGGTTCGACACTCTTACTTATCCAAAGGACTATGATAGATCCCCTATACTTTTGGGTCATCAAGACTCTTTTCTGGCGCCGTTGCCAGGGAGTGAAGCGCCTTTGGTAAGTGGAATTTGGTAAGGAAACATTTATATAGTGTGCTGAAATTTACTATCACTTGCTACTATGGAGAATCGTCCTTTGAGGTGCTTGTTCGGGGTATCTTCACCCCGACCGGAAGAGCAAAGAGTTGCTCAACCTACTGAACCTACTGAAAATATTTATTATGAAATTCCTTCTGGTATGATAGAGAAACTGCTAGCTAATCCTTATGTAGGAGATGGAACATTACATCCTGATATGCATCTAATCTATGTGGATGAAGTTTGTGGATTATTTAAGCTTGCAGGTTTGCCCGAGGATGAAGTCAAGAATAAGGTCTTCCCTTTATCTTTGAAGGAGAAGGCATTGACATGGTATAGGCTATGTGATGATATCGGGACTTGGAACTACAACCGATTGAAATTGGAATTTCATCACAAGTTTTATCCTATGCACCAGGTTCATCGCGAACAGAATTATATATAATTTTTGGCCTCGTGAAGGAGAAAGTATCGCTCAAGCCTGGGGGAGGCTTAAGTCAATGTAATATTCATGCCCCAATCATGAGCTCTCAAGAGAAATTATTATTCAGAATTTTTATGCTCGTCTTTCTCGTAATGATCAATCCATGCTCGATACTCCTTGTACTGGTTCTTTTATGAAGAAGACTATTGAATTCAAATGGGATTTATTTGAAAGAATTAAAAACAACTCTGAAGATTGGGAATACGACGAAGGTAAGGATTCAGGTATAAACCTCAAGTTTGATTGTGTTAAATCTTTTATGGATACCGATGCTTTTTGTGAATGTGGCACTAAATATGGACTTGACTCTGAGATAGTAGCTTCTTTTTGTGAATAATTTGCTACTCATGTTAATCTCCCTAAGGAGAAGTGGTTTAAATATCATCCTCCTATTGAAGTGAAAGTAGTAGAACCCACTAAAGTTGTAGAAGAAACTATTACTTATAATGTTGATCCTGTTATTCCTACTGCTTATATTGAGAAACCACCTTTCCCTGTTAGGATGAAGGATCATGCTAAAGCTTCAACTCTGGTTCGTAAGATTCATACTAGAACACCTACACCCCCTGAGAAAAATAAAGTTGAACCTAGTATTGCTATGGTTAAATATCTCTTGGTCGATAATATTGATGGGCATGTTATTTATTTTTGTGATGAAGCTGCTAGAATTGCTAGTCCCGATACTAAAGATAAACATAGACCTATTGTTGGCACTCCCATTGTTTCTATTAAAATAGGAGATCATTGTTATCATGGTCGATGTGATCTGGGTGCTAGTGTGAGTGCAATTCCCTTTACTTTATATCAAGAAATTATGAATGATATTGCACCTGCTGAAATAGAAGATATTGATGTCACTATTAAGCTTGCTAATAGAGACACTATATCACCAATTGGGATTGTTAGAGATGTTGAAGTCTTGTGTGGGAAGATAAAATACCCTACTGATTTTCTTGTTCTTGGTCCCCCACAAGATGATTTTTGTCCCATTATATTTGGTAGACCTTTCTTGAACATTATTGATGCTAAGAAAGATTGCGAGAAGGAAACTGTTACTATAAGTTTTGGGGATGCGTCCCATGAGTTTAATTTCTCTAAATTCCGTAGACAACCCAATGATAAAGAATTGCCTAGTAAGTATGAAATTATTGGTTTTGCTTCTATTTTGTGCCCCCTACGCATCCTTTAGAACAATATTTGCTATACCATGACAATGACATGTTTATGAATGAAAGGAGGGAACTAGATGCGATTTTCTTTAACTAAATGCCCGTTTTGAAACACAAGTTGCCTGTTGAGATTCTTGGGGATCCTCCTCCAGCCAAGGGTGATCCCGTGTTTGAGCTTAAATAATTACCTGATACTCTGAATATGCTTATCTTAATGAAAAGAAGATATATCATGTTATTATTAGTGCTAACCTTTCAGAGTATGAAGAGAAGAAATTATTGAAAACTCTGAAGAAGCACCGTGCTGCTATTGGATATACTCTTGAGGATCTTAAGGGCATTAGTCCCACTCTATGTCAGCATAAAATTAATATGGAGCCTGATGCCAAACCAGTTGTTTATCATCAATGGCGGTTAAATCCTAAGGTGAAAGAAGTGGTAAGAAATGAAATACTAAAGCTTCTGGAGGCAGGTATAATTTATCATATTGCTGATGGTAGATGGGTAAGTCCTGTTCATTGTGTCCCTAAGAAGGGAGGTATTACAGTTGTTCCTAATGATAAGAATGAATTGATTCCACAAAGAATTGTTACAGTTTATAGAATGGTTATTGATTTTAGAAAGTTGAATAAAGCTAATAGGAAAGATCATTATCTTCTACCCTTTATTGATCAAATGCTAGAAAGACTATCAAAACATACACACTTTTGCTTTCTAGATGGTTATTCTAGCTTCTCTCAAATACCTGTGTCAAAAGAGGATCAAGAAAAGACTACTTTTACTTGACCTTTCGGAACCTTTGCTTATAGACGTATACCTTTTGGTTTATGCAATGCACCTGCTACCTTTCAAATATGTATGACTGCTATATTCTCTGACTTTTGTGAAAAGATTGTTGAGGTTTTCATGGATGATTTCTCCGTTTACGGAACTTCTTTTGATGATTGCTTGACCAACCTTGATCGAGTTTTGTAGAGATGTGAAGAAACTAATCTTGTCCTGAATTGGGAGAAGTGCCACTTTATGGTTAATGAAGGTATTGTCTTGGGGCATAAAATTTCTGAAAGATGTATTGAAGTTGATAAACCTAAAGTTGATGCTATTGAAAAAATGTTGTGTCCTAAAGATATCAAAGGTATAAGAAGTTTCCTTGGTCATGCTGGTTTCTATAGGAGGTTTATTAAAGATTTCTCTTAAATTTCTAGACCTATCACTAATCTCTTGCAAAAAGATGTTCCATTTGTTTTGATGATGATTGTGTAGAAGCATTTGAAATACTTAAGAAAGCCTTGATTTCTGCTCCTATTGTTTAGCCACCTGATTGGAACCTACCCTTTGAAATTATGTGTGATGCTAGTGATTATGCTGGTGGTGTTGTTCTAGGGCAAAGAGTTTATAAGAAATTAAATGTTATTAATTATGCTAGCAAAACCCTAGACAGTGCTCAAATAAATTATGCTACCACTAAAAAAGAATTTTTAGCGGTGGTGTTTTCATGTGATAAGTTTAGATCTTACATTGTTGATTCCAAAGTTACTGTTCACACTGATCATGCTGCTATTAAATACCTTATGGAAAAGAAAGATGCTAAACCTAGACTTAGTAGATGGGTCCTCTTGCTACAAGAATTTTATTTGCATACTATTGATAGAAAGGGAGCTGCGAACCCCGTAGCGGACAACTTGTCTAGGTTAGAAAATGTTCTTGATGACCCACTACCTATTAATGATAGCTTTCCTGATGAACAAGTAGCTGTCATAAATGCTTCTCATAGTGCTCCTTGGTATGTTGATTATGCTAATTATATCGTTGCTAAATTTATACCACCTAGTCTCACACACCAACAATAGAAAATGTTTTTCTATGATTTAAGACATTACTTCTGGGATGACCCACATCTTTACAAGGAAGGAGTAGATGGTGTTATTAGACGTTTTGTACCTGAGCATGAATAGGAACAGATCCTACGCAAGTGTCATTCCAAGGCTTATGGAGGACACCATGCTGGTCATTGAACTGCACACAAGGTATTACAATCTAGTTTTTATTGGCCTACTCTTTTCAAGGATGCTCGTAAGTTTGTCTTGTCTTGTGATGAATGCCAGAGGATTGGTAATATTATTAGACGTCAGGAAATGCCTATGAATTATTCACTTGTTATTGAACCATTTGATGTTTGGGTATTTGATTTTATGGGGCCTTTTCCTTCCTCTAATGGGTATACACATAGTTTAGTTGCTATGGACTACGTTACTAAGTGGGTAGAAGCTATTCCAACTAGTAGTGCTGATCATAAGGCTTCTATTGAAATGCTTAAAGAAGTTATTTTCCCAAGGTTTGGAGTCCCTAGATACTTGATGACTGATGGTGGTTCACACTTTATTCATGGTGCTTTCCGCAAATTGCTTGCTAAATATGATGTCAACCATAGAATTGCACCTCCTTATCATCCTTAGTCTAGTGGTCAAGTGGAATTAAGTAATAGAGAAATAAAGTTGATCTTGCAAAAGACTGTTAATAGATCCAGGAAAAATTGGTCTCAGAAACTTGATGATGCATTATGGGCTTATAGAACTGCTTATAAAAACCCTATGGGTATGTCTCCGTATAAAATGGTACTCCCTCCGTTTTTATTTACTCCGCATATTAGTTTTGGTCAAAGTCAAGCTTTACAGACTTTGACAAAGTTTATAGACAAAATTATTAACATATACAATAAAAAATCAATACCATTAGATTCGTTGTTGAATGTACTTCCATATCATATACATTTGTTATGCTAAATATTTATATTCATTTCTATAAATTTGGTCAAACTTTACAAAGTTTGACTATAGTCAACTCTAATATGCGGAGTAAATAAAAATGGAGGGAGTATATGGAACAACATGTCACTTACCTCTTGAACTTGAACATAAAGCTTATTGGGCAATTAAAGAGCTCAACTATGATTTCAAACTTGCCGATGAAAAGAGGTTATTTGACATTAGCTCACTTGATGAATGGAGAACCCAAGCCTATGAAAATGCCAAGTTGTTTAAAGAAAAAGTTACAAGACGGCATGATAAAAGGATACAAAAGCGTGTATTCAATGTAGGTGACCATGTCTTGATATACAACTCTCGTTTAAGATTTTTTGCAGGAAAGTTTCTCTCTAAATGGGAAGGTCCTTACATTATCGAGGAGGTCTATCGTTCCGGTGCCATCAAGATCAACAACGCCGAAGGCACCAACCCGAAGGTGGTAAACAGGCAAAGAATCAAACATTATATCTCAGGTACTCCCATAAATGGTGAGACAAATATTATTAATACCATAATGCCGGAGGAGTACATAAGGGAGACTTACCAGAACGTTTCAGACTTCGAAAAGGAACAGCTATGTGGTACAGTCCGACTCCAAAACTTTTTCAATGGCAATTTTACTCTGTTTTGGAATATTTAAAAAATTAGAAAAATAAAAAGTAGTCCGAAAAGTGCACGAGGAGGCGACAAGCCCTGGGGGCGCGCCCTACTCCCTTGGGCGTGCCTCCTTGGCTTGTGGACACCTCCTGTGCCCTCCGGACTCCGTTTTCTTGTAGTACATTTCTTTTGGTCAGTAAAAATTCATTATATAATCCCCCAAAGGTTTTGACCACCGTACCACAACAATATCTCCTGTTTTCGTTTTGAGTTGTTTTCTGCCAGAGCTTTCGAGGCCAGGCATCATGTCTTCCAACTCCTCCAACAATGTGGACGACCATGCTTGGTTGATCCAGATCAAACTCAGGAGGGTGGAGGCCGAGGAAGTCATGATGGAAGAAGACCAATGGGATTCGCTTGAGGTCCATCCTCGTGCTTCGGAGAGAGGCACCCTGGCTGGCATCTCCACTATTCCCAATCTCCATCAAGTAGTAGGGACTACAAGCAACCATGAAGGCCAACAGAAACAAGAAGGGCTTCCCCCTAGGAGGCCCTTACACAGGTTACATCAGAACAACTTTCATAATCTGGTTCATGATTATGGAGTGGAGAATACTCCTCGCACACACATACCCTCCAATTGGGATATATCCCATCCAAGTGAAAGTGGTGTGGGGAAAAGCTCATGGTGGCCAGAAAACAAGCATCTTTTAGAGGAGATTCAGAATAATGCATTTTGCTTCAACGTGTACTCTGAGAGTTGCAGGATTTGAATAGTAGTTTAACTAAGCTTCTTTCAGCGTCAACAACTCCATCATCACCACCTCCGAAGAAAGAGATCTAAATACACGGGTATGGGCACTCTCCTTGGCAATTGCCAAGCTTGGGGGAGGTGCCCCGGTATCATATCACCATCACATCTTTACCTTTATAGAATTTCTTAGTTCGATCATTTTGGTTATATCTTGGTTTAGTAGAATAAAGTTTTGCTATGATCTAGTCTTTGAGTTTTGCTTTGTGATCTATCTATGTAATCAAGTCCGAGAGTTATATAATAAAGATTAGTTTCGAGTTGAGGGCTTTGCTTTACTGCTATAATATTGAGAAAAGGAAAAAATAAAAAATAAGAAAAAAATAAGTGAAAAGAGTATATAATGATTTTATGGATAGTGATGACTTCACATATAAGAAGTATGTCGATTGGAACCTGTTGTGAGTTAACAAACATAGTGTTGGTCATTGTTGCAATCAAAAGGAAGTAATAAAGAAAGAGAGGTTCACATATAAATATATTATCTTGGACATCTTTTATGACTGTGAGCACTCATTAAACTATTATATGCTAAGAAGTTGATGTTGGACAAGGAAGACAACTTAATGAGTTATGTTTGCTTAATTCCGAATAGAAGTTACATTGTCATGGAACTCTAACATGTGACGCTTGCTTCCACCTCATACTAGCCAAAACTTCCGCACCAAGTAGAGATACTACTTGTGCATCCAAATAGCATTAACCCAATTTTGCCATGAGAGTCCACTATACCTACCTATGGATTGAGTAAGATCCTTCAAGTAAGTTGTCATCGGTGCAAGCAATAAAATTCGCTCTTTAATATGTATGATCTATTAATGTGAGGAAAATAATCTTTACATGAACTTGTGATATGGAAGAAATAAAAGCGACAGACTTCATAATAAAGTTCTTTATCACAAGGGGAAATATAAAGTGACATTCCTTTTCATTAAGGTTTTGTGCATCCAACCAAAAGGCGCATGACAACCTCTGCTACCCTCTGCGAAGGGCCTATCTTTTACTTTTCAGTACTTATCTTTATGTAAGAGTCATGGTGATCTTCACCACTTCCTATATTTTTCCTTTTTTTCTTGGCAATCTTCATGTGTTGGGGAAAGATCTAGACGCATATATCCACTCGGATGTAGGTGATCATGAGTTATTACTGTTGACATTACCCTTGAGGCAAATAGTTGGGAGGCGAAACTATAAGCCCCCATCTTTCTCTGTGTCCAATTGAAGCTTTGATCTCATAAGTACCGCATGAGTGTTAGCAATTATGAAAGACTAAAAGATGATTGAGTATGTGGATTTGCTAAACAAGATCTTACATTTACTCTTTCCGATGTTATGATAAATTGCAATTGCTTCAATGACTTAGACCATAGTTTGTTGGTTCTTAATAGAGTTCTTGATTCATACTTTATCTTGTGAACAAATTGTAACTTTAGCATAAGAAATTATATGCCATTATATGTTGCCGCTCTAAAGATAATCATGATGCCTTCATGTCCATATTTTATTTTATCGACACCTCTATCTTTAAACATGTGGACATGATTATCGATTTCGGTTTTCGCTTGAGGACAAGCGAGGTCTAAGCTTGGGGGAGTTGATACGTCCATTTTGCATAATGCTTTTGTATCAATATTTGTTGCATTATGGACTGTTATTTCACTTTATGGTACTTATGCCTTTTCTCTCTTATTTTACAAGATTTACATGAAGAGGGAGAATACCGGCAGCTGGAATTCTGGACCGGAAAGGAGCAAATTTGAGAGACCTATTCTGCACAACTCCAAAAGTCCTAAAAAATCACGGAGAACTATTTTGGAATATATTAAAAATATTGGGCAAATAAAATACCAGAGGGAACCCACTGCTACCTCTTGAGCACTGCGTTGGTTTTCCCTTGAAGAGGAAAGGGTGATGCAGTGAAGTAGTTGTAACATCCCAAATTTTCAATTTGGAATGTTATACATTAGATTATCACTGCATTCATATTTTATTGCATTTTGGTTGATCCTAGAAATTCTTAGCAACTCAAGGACCTACGGATAGAGTTGGGGATTTCGTTATTTTCATATTTGAGTTTTTTCTCGAATTATGAAAAGAGGATCGTTTGATTTTAATTTTATTTCTCTGAATTATTTCTTTTATTAAAAATAAAAGAGAGAGGATAAAATGACTTCCTCAAAAATAAAAAGAAATAACAGAGATTTAATATTAAAATCAAATAAGATTTTTATTCAGAGTTTTATCGCTATTTTATTTGAATTAGGAAAAATATGCGTTTTTCAAAATTGCATTTTAGGCCCAAATAAATGTTCATCTTGTCCGGCTTATTTTTAGAGGACGTTCATCGGTACGTTCGTTTTTACTAACGGTTTTCACCGTTTAGCCGCAGACAGCGAACGTTCGTTCGTTAGTCTATTCGTCAGTTTTTCTTTTCTCGGATTTCTGCGATTATTTTCGATCGTGATTTCTGATCCAAATTTCGTTTTAGTATAGCTTTTCGCTCATTTATCGGAATCAGACGATTCAAGCGCCTGGAGTTTCATCTCGAAACCCTCTTTCTGTTTAACCAACTTAAGCAAGTTTTTGCTACTGTAAAATTTGACTTTAGTCCAGATTAGTAAACGAAGCTTGTTTCTTTCGCCTTTCGTGTTTTGTTGCTTCGTTTGATTTGATTCTTTTGCAAACCGGAGTTCTTAAGTTGAACTTTCTGGTTAGATCTCTTATTTGAGTTTTACCCGTGCCCTTGCTTGATTGCTTATTGTATGCTCGTTTGTTTGTGTTAAAGTACCCAGAGTGTGAAGCGTGCTACTACGAGTCTCTAGGTTTCGCGGATCATCAACAAGGCAAGTAACACTTTGATCATACCTCTTACTACCCAGTTTTATTGCATTAGATCAACCCTCAAACAATTGCATGGTTAGGATCTGAATTAAATTGTGGGTTGGGAAGTAGTTGAGGTAGTACCTATTCACCTGTTATTATAAAACCTTGGGAGTTACTTCTACGTTATGCTTATACTGCTATGCTATGCCCGTAGACGTGGATTGGGTTTGAGTGTATTCATGACAGATGTGAGATTGTTAATTAATGGTTCAACTTAAGGTGGCAACTTAAATACACATCTGGGTGGATTGAGGCACCTGGGTATTCCAGTGATTGCCTGTTTTTTTGGAAATCCCGGGGTACCGTGTGATTCTCCTATGGACCGCCACCCAGGCTCAAAGGGATCATGAGATAATTCATGCTAGAAACTTCCGTGTGCAGCCACAAGCTATTATGGGCTCTAGCATAGTTGATTAAGTCGTGTGAACTCTTACAGTGGTAGACTAGCAGATGTAGGGGATGTAGGTGGTACGGTCTACCCATCATAAGGTGCTAACGCTTCTGAAAGACTATGTCCCGGTCATCCGTTTCTCAAACATCACGTAGTGCGAGAAATCAAACGGAGGAGATCGAGACTTGTGGGGAAAAGTGCGCAAACTTCTGCAGAGTGTACAAACTAATCATGGTTAGCCGTGTCCCCGATTATGGACATCTTGAGTATCTAGTTCTTGGATTATCATGTGGATTTCATCACTACTTAATTTAATATGATGGGTTATTATTAATTACTTTTAATTGGGATTGAGTTGGGTGAACCTTCTCAATGTTTTCAACCAACTTTGTAAATAAAATGTATTCCTTTGCAGTAGGGAAAAATTCGCTTTCCGCAAAAACATTATAACCCTCTAGCCTCCACCAGCCATATATGCATGTAGTGATAACATTATTCTGTTCATTACTCTCTTGTGTTACATTGCCAGCATATTCCATGTGCTGACCTGTTTTCTGGCTGCAACGTATCATGTTGCAGACTTTCCAGATGACGAGTAAGGAGCCTTAGGTCGTGGTCTTTCACTCAGTGATGCCGTTGGAGTTGATGGACTCACTTTATCTTCCAAGCTTTCCGCTGTTATCATATTTAGATGGCCTTAAGCCATATTTATTGTAATAAGATCTCTTTTGAGACATTCGATGTAATAAGTGTGTGATTGCTACTCTGTTATAAATCCTTCGAGTATTGTGTGTGTCAGCATTACCGATCCAGGGATGACACTTATGCACAGAGATCAGACTATTTGAGTTCTAGTCGCTATAGTAGCGTAAGTATTTCCCTCAGTTTTTGAGAACCAAGGTATCAATCCAGTAGGAGACCATGCTCAAGTCCCACGCACCTACACAAACAAATAAGAACCTTGCAACCAACGCAATAAAGGGGTTGTCAATCCCTTCACGGCCACTTGCAAAAGTGAGATCTGATAGAGATGATAAGATAATATTTTTGGTATTTTTATGATAAAGAGTAAAAGTAAAGATTGCAAAATAAAAGGTGCCAGAAATAGCTTGTTGATGGGAGATTAATATGATGGAGAATAGACCCGGGGGCCATAGGTTTCACTAGTGGCTTCTCTCAAGATAGTGTAAGTATTACAGTGGGTGAACAAATTACTGTCGAGCAATTGATAGAATTGAGCATACATATGATAATATCTAGGTATGATCATGTATATAGGCATCACGCCCGTGACAAGTAGACCGACTCCTGCCTGCATCTACTACTATTACTCCATGCATCGACCGCTATCCAGCATGCATCTAGAGTATTAAGTTCATAAGAACAGAGTAACGCTTTAAGCAAGATGACATGGTTTAGAGGGATAAACTCATGCAATATGATATAAACCCCATCTTTTTATCCTCAATGGCAACAATACAATACATGTCGTTTCCCCTACTGTCACTGGGATCGAGCACCGCAAGATTGAACCCAAAGCTAAGCACTTCTCCCATTGCAAGAAAGATCAATCTAGTAGGCCAAACCAAACTGATAATTCAAGGAGACTCGCAAAGATAACCAATCATACATAAAAGAGTTCAGAGGAAATTCAAATATTGTTCATAGATAATCTTGATCATAAACCCACAATTCATCGGGTCTCGACAAACACACCGCAAAAGAAGATTACATCGAATAGATCTCCAAGAGAATCGAGGAGAACTTTGTATTGAGATCCAAAGAGAGAGAAGAAGCCATCTAGATAATAACTATGGACCCAAAGGTCTGAGGTAAACTACTCACACATCATCGGAGAGGCAATGGTGTTGATGTAGAAGCCCTTCGTGATCAATGCCCCCTCCGGTGGAGCGCCGGAAAAGGCCCCAAGATGGGATCTCACAGGTGTAGAAGGTTGCGGCGGTGGAAATAGGGTTTTTGCTCCTCCTCTGATGTTTTCAGGGTATGTAGGTATATATAGGAGGAAGAAATAGGTCGGTAGAGCTACGAGGGGCCCACGAGGATGGAGGGCGCGCCCAGGGGGTAGGCGCCCCCCTGCCTCGTGGCCTCCTCGTTGATTGCTTGACGTCCACTCCAAGTCCTCTGGATCACGTTTGTTCAGAAAATCACGTTCCCGAAGGTTTCATTCCGTTTGGACTCCGTTTGATATTCCTTTCCTTCGAAACACTGAAATAGGCAAAAAAAACCAGCAATTTGGGTTGGGCCTCCGGTTAATAGGTTAGTCCCGAAAATAATATAAAAGTGTATAATAAAGCCCATTGAACATCCAAAACAGATAATATAATAGCATGGAACAATCAAAAATTGTAGATACGTTGGAGACGTATCAAGCATCCCCAAGCTTAATTCATGCTCGTCCTCGAGTAGGTAAATGATAAAAACAGAATTTTTGATGTGGAATGCTACTTAGCATAATTTTCAATGTAATTCTTCTTATTGTGGCATGAATATTTAGATATGAAAGATTCAACATAAAAGTTTAATGTTGACATAAAAACAATAATACTTCAAACATGCTAACCAAGCAATTATGTCTTATCAAAGTAACATAGCCAAAGAAAGCTTATCCCTACAAAATCATATAGTTAGGCCATGCTTCAATTTCGTCACACAAAACGTTCTCATCATGCATAACCCTGATGACAAGCCGAGCAATTGATTCATACTTTTTAACGCGCTTCAGCCTTTTCAACCCTTACGCAATACATGAGCGCAAGCCATGGATATAGCACTATGGGTGGAATAGAGTATAATGATGGGGGTTATGTGAGAAGACAAAAAAGGTAGAAAGTCTCACATTGACGCGGCTAATCAATAGGCTATGGAGATGCCCATCAATTGATGTCAATGAGAGGAGTAGGGATTGCCATGCAACGAATGCACTAGAGCTATAAATATATGAAAGCTCAACAAAAGAAACTAAGTGGGTGTGCATCGAACTTGCTTGCTCACGAAGACCTAGGGCATTTTGGGGAAGCCCATTATTGGAATATACAAGCCAAGTTCTATAATGAAAAATTCCCACTAGTATATGAACGTGACAACATAGGAGACTCTCTATCATGAAGATCACGGTGCTACTTTGAAGCACAAGTGTGGAAAAAGGATAGTAACATTGTCCCTTCTCTCTTTTTCTTTCATTATTTTTCTCCCTTTTTTCTCTTTTTTTTGTTGGGCCTTCTCTTTTTTTTAGCCTCTTTTTTATTTTTTATTTTTTATTTAGTCCTTAATCTCATCCCGACTTGTGGGGGAATCATAGTCTCCATCATCCTTTCCTCACTTGGGACAATGCTCTAATAGTGATGATCATCACACTTTTATTACTTACAACTCAAGAATTACAACTCAATACTTAGAACAAAATATGACTCTATGTGAATGCCCCCGGCGGTGTACCGGGATATGCAATGAATCAAGAATGACATGTATAAAAAATTATGAAAGGTGGATTTGCCACAAATACAATGTCAAGTACATGATCATGCAAAGCAATATGACAATGATGGAGCGTGTCATAATAAACGGAATGGTGGTAAGTTGCATGGCAATATATCTCGGAATGGCTATGGAAATGCCATGATAGGTAGGTATGGTGGCTGTTTTGAGGAATATACACTACAAAAAAATACACTTCCGTGATGATACGTGTTTGTCACAGTAGGTCGCGTTTTTTGTCATGCATGTACATCCATGACGATTTTATGACAGAATCAAGATAGTCATACCTGTGTTGTCGTAGAAGTGTTCCATGACATTACCAAAATTGTCATCACGGAAGTGTCCACTTCCATGACGATAAATCGCGCGTCACAGAAGTGCTTTCGTCAAGGGTGACCGACACGTGGCATCCACCGTAATGGAACGCCGTTAAGCTAACGGGTCGGGTTTTGGATCCGATAACCCATTAACAGCCCTGACAATGGGGATTTTCCATGTGTAAAATCATCATTGGCTGGAGGAAACACGTGTCGGCTCATCGTTGGGACAAATGTCGTCCACTCATTGGACAGAAGGCGCCTATGATACATCGACACGTGGCACGGCCCATCAAGTTTAAATGGGCCGGCCCAACTAAAGGCCCACAAGATTTTGCGGACCATAATGGGCCGGCCCAGCTAAAGGCCCACGAGATTTTGCGGACCATAATGGGCTGGCCCACTAAAGGCCCACAAGATTTCGCAGGGCCATAATAGGCCGACCAGTAAAGGCCCACAAGATTTTGTGTGCCATAATGGGCGGCCTGTAAAGGCCCACAAAATTCTTGCGGATCATAATGGGCGGCCCACTAAAACCCACGAGATTTCGCCGACATTAATGGGCGGCCCACTATAAACCCACAAGATTTTGAGGACCCTAGTAGGCGGCCCATTAACGGCTGCTATGTTTTGGGCCAAATGCCGGCCCATATTTGATCTGGTCCATTAAAGGCCTGCCACATTCCGGGCCTAATAATGGCCCATATAAGATCCGGCCCGTTAAAAGCCTCCCACTTTCTGGGCCAAATCACGGCCCAGATCATGTCTGTCCCTTTAAGAGGCTTTGGGCTCAATTATGGCCTATATCAGATTCGGCCCGTTAACTGGACGCTATGCTTTTGGGCCCACTTGCTAAAGGCACATTTAGTAGTTCGACCTGTTATTAGTTTCGGCCTGTTAAGGGCCCGTTTAACATTTCCACCCTATATTAATTTTGGCATGTTAAAAGCCCGTCATATAGTTGGGCCTAACTATGGCCCCGTTTGCATCCGGCCTGCTCGCATCGGATATCTGATTGGGCCAAACAAGGACCGAGACAACTTTGGCCTGTTAAAAGCCCGTGAATTGATTCGCACAATCATGGGCCATGTCCATTTCGGGCTGCTGCCGGCCTGTGAGCTATTCGGCATGTTTCAGGCCCAACCTACTTCTCAGCATCCTAAAATCCCATTGAGTTTTCTTGCGAAAAGAGGGCCGGGGGTTACTCGGCCTATTAAAGGACCGAATCTACTAGTGGGCCAGTTTAACGGGGCCCATGATGCGGATCATACATTGTGATTGCATGAAGGCCCGATTATGTAGCGTAATTTTATGGTTTGGCCGGTTTACTGCGAAGCACTACAAAAAAAGACACATCCGTGACATTTTGGGCCGAACGAATTTTTTTGTCATACATATGACACCTCTATGACGATAATTGTGACAAAACCCGGTATGATCATAGATGTGGTGGGCTCCTACTTCTATGACAAAAAATCATGACAGAAAATGGGCTTTTCGTCCTGGGCAGGCCGGAGACGCAGCTGCATGACATTCTTTGGGCCGTCCATGACGGAAAAACCATGGTAGAAGCGAGGGCAAGGAAAATTTCGGGGAGTTGCCAGTTACGGTGGGAGGTCGGGGCCGAAGCGATGCGCGCTTTCTCGTACGTACGTCGCGCGCATGTGTGAGAGGCGTTGGCTCTAATCGAACCCGAAGCGGCGTTGGGCTCTAATCGAACCCGGCGATTACCGCGAGCTGCGCGTTCTCGAACCCGAAGTGATCGATCGATGGCTGTTAATCGAACCCGATCGGCGATTCTTCGCTATCGCTGCTAATCAAGCCGATCGATGCTGCCTCAGGATGAACAAAGGAGCGTTGCGGGGTTTTGGATGAGCAAGGGCGGTGGCGTTGCCTCGGATGAACAGGACCCGTGGTGTGGTGGAGGGCTGGATGAGCGATGAGACGATGAAGGGGTGCCCGTGGAGGGTGGTTGAACAGGACCCCATGGTGTGGAGGGCTGGATGAGCGATGAGATCGTGGAGGGTGGTTGAGCGAGGCGGTGGAGTAGCGCCGGTGGAGGCTGGATAAGCAGGAGCCGTGGAGGCTGGAGGAGGTCGACGGTAGCCCGTGGAGGCCGGAGGAGGTCGGCGGTGGAGATGAACGGTATCCGTGGAGTCCGTTTTGCGATACGCCACACCCTCCCGATGAACAGGACCCCGTTTGATTGTAGGAGGTCCGTTTAAATCCGTTTTGCGGTATGCCACACCTCCCGATCAACAGGACCCCGTTTCGACCGTAGGAGGTCCGTTTAAATCCGTTTGCGGTACCCACACCCTCCGGATCAACAGGACCCCCGTTTCGACCGTAGGAGGTCCGTTTCCTCCGTTTTGCGGTACGCCACACCCATCCCGATCAACAGGACCCCGTTCCGAACGTAGGAGGTCCGTTTCCTCCGTTGTGCGGTACACCAGGACTCGTTTCCGTCATCTGTTCCGTCCAAGCCCTCCCGTTGAACACGACCACACATTCCCTTCCGACCCAGCCGGTTGGCTCCCACGCGTTATGTTGCCTCCCGATGAACACGACGCATTCCATTGCCTCCCCATGAACACGACGACGACGCTGTTTCTCCGTTCCGACCCAGCCATTTACACGTGCCCTGGCCGTACGTACACATACGTGGCCGTATTTTCTTTCTTGCACCCTGGCCGGTGTACGTACGTGTACATGCTATGTGCGCGCCTGTACTACGACACGTGCGCTCCTCTACATCGACCAGTATGTACGTACACGTTCGCGACCAGAATGACAATGCTACGTACGCTTCGACCAGGTGGGTCCCGATTGTCAGGCACTTCCTTGCGTGCGAAGATGTAGCTGGTGGGTCCCAGCAGTCAGGGGGGCAAATAATTTTTTTCCCGGACGCACTTCCTTGCGTGCGAAGATGTAGCTGGTGGGTTCCAGCAGTCAGGGGGCGAATCGTTTTTTTGCCCGGACGCACTTCCTTGCGTGCGAAGGTGTAGCTGGTGGGTCCCAGGCTCCCAGCAGTCAGGAGGGAAACGTTTTTTTTCACGAAATACGGTGGCCCGTCCGGTGGGTCCCTGCTGTCAGGTGGAGGAATCATTATTTTCCGCGTAATAAGGAGGCATTTCCTTGCTGCGGCCGTGGACCCAGCTGTCAGCCTCTCCACGTACAGTCCACGTTCGACGGAAGTCATTCCTTGACCATGTGTGACCACGCCGTGCCGAGAGCACCAGGGCGGTGGACGACGGCGAGGCCTAGGAAGGGGACGACGCGGAGCCGGTGAAGACGTCGCAGTGGATGCCCACACGGAGAGGAGTATGAGGGTTCACTCGTTCGGCTGCGGTGTGAGGCTGCTGTCGCCGTAGGGCCTGGCGAGCGGTGGGAATAGTAGGGGCGGTGAGGCCCCCGCGGTAGCACAGCCGGCCACGGGAGGCTGGAGCAGGCGGCATGACTGGCGCTGCTTTGGGCGGCTGGAGCAAGAAGACCAGAGGTTGAAGAAGCACTACGGCCGTTGGATGGACATCGTACGGTCACTGGAGCTAGAATCGTTCATATTGACTAAGTTGACAAAGCCCTCCGTCCCCGTCAACTTAGTAGGCCCACAAGTCAGCCACCCACCAAGGTGGGTCCCAGCTAGTAGGGGGAGTATTCCATTTTTTGTGCGTAATAAAGAGGCACTTCCGTTGGGTACGAGCTGACAGCGGGGGGAACGTTTTTTTTGCGAAATACGATGGCCCGTCCGGTGGGTCCCAGCAGTCAGGGGGAAACATTTTTTTCGCGAAATAAGGTGGCACGTCTGGTGGGTCCCTGCCGTCAGGTGGAGGAATAATTATTTTGCACGTAATAAGGAGGCACTTCCTTGCGGCCGCCGTGGACCCAGCTGTCAGCCTCTCCATGTACAGTACTCTTCCGATGGAAGTCGCTCGTTGACCACGTTGACCATGCCATGCCGAGAGCACCAGGTCGGTGGACGACGGCGACGCCTAGGAAGGGGATGACGCGGAGCCGGGGAAGACGCATCAGTGGAAGCCCGCGCGAAGAGGAGTACGAGGGTTCACTGGTTCGGCTGCGGTGTGAGGCTGCCGTCGCCGCAGAATAACAGGGGGTGTGGGTGAGTGGAGGGATGGCCGGCCAGCGGTGGGAGTAGTATGGGGCGGTGAGGCCTCCAGCGGCAAAGACACCCGCCATGGGAGGCAGGAGCAGGCAGCACGACCGGCGCTGCTTTGGGCGGCTGGACCAAGAAGACCAGAGGTTGAAGAAGCACTACGGCCGTTGGATGGACATCGTACGGTCACTGAAGCTAGAATCGTTTATGTTGACTAAGTTGACAAAGCCCTTGGTATGCTCCAACCTAGTAGGCCCACAGGTCAGCCTCCGAAACGGTGCACCCCAGATGTCAGGGGGAGGAATCATTTTTTGGGCGGCCGAAGCTAAGAATATACGAGATTGAAGAAGAAGCACGACATCCGTTGGATAGACATCCAACAGCCACTGCTGCTAGAACCGTGTGTTGACTATAATAAGTTGACAAAGCCTTCCATACGCGTCAACTTATTTTTTTTAGGGGACGCGTCACTTAGTAGGCCCACAAGTGTGTGGCAGAGAACTTATAGCCCATTTGCGTTTTGTAAGAATGTACAACCCATTTTTGAATTCTAATGGAATTTACAACAGCCCATTTACAGTTTTTTAAAAGTACAACCCATTTTCTAGCTACGACAATGATTAATAATTTCAACCAACCGTTGAAGACAGAATTCAATAAAATTTCCCACATTTTGATGGGATCCGAAATATTTTTATCCCGAAATTTCTAGTTAGATTAAATATAAATTTGTATTACGTAGAAATCCAACGAAACATTGCGCGCGCAACAATAAAAATTTAAGATTTTCAAAATCCATAAATAATATTTTATAAACTAATTTCGTGTTTGGTGCATTCTTTTATAGTTACTGCCTAGTTTTTATAATTACATCCCATTTTATTATTTTTAAAGCCCATTTTCCTGTTAAGCCTAATGCATCCCTCCTAGGAAAGATTTGCAACCCATCGGGGCGGAGAATAACAAGTTGACCTTGCATGGGTATTTCTAAAAAAGGCGTATAGCTGGGCTAGCCATTTTCATCTTGAAAAAATTAGTATCTGGGTTGGATATCTGGCCTGGGCTAGACGGTCCACAGCCCGCCTATTTAATACCCTGCTCTCCTCTGAACAACAACGAAATCATCGCCAAGAAAAACTCTGCAGTGCTCACGCCTCAAAAACACAAATACTGCTCGAGCTGCTTGGTCCCAGCTGTCGGCCGCACCTTGTGCAATTCTCTCGTTTATATTGACTACATAGGTTGACAATGGTGTGGGACCGTGATGTCAGGAAACCAGGAGAAAGCAAAAAAAATATAGTTGTACATAATAAGGAGGCACTTGCGTACATACGGCTATGGCCCTAGTGGGTCCCTAGTGTCATCCAGTCAAAATAAAGTCATCTCCTAAATCCTCATGTTCATTGACCATGTTAACAATGCTCGGCGCCACGGCGAGCGCAACAACTCGAAGGACAACGGAGAGGGCCTCGCGGGCTCTACGGAGGTCTAATACAGCACCCGCTGCTCATTCAGGAAGCCAGGATCATCGGACACCTATGAGCACCTTCGAGAAACTGAGACGGCATGAAACGGTAAGGCCGCGCTTGGGAGCTCTGGTTTATTTCAAACCTGTATTAACATACAAGTGTAATTTACTCGTCATCGGAAACAACGCGTAAAATACAGGCGTAATGAAACCGAGGGCCCGAGGTCTGTAAGTAAAACAGGCAGGTTACGCGTGTAATTTGAGAGACCAGTGTATATTTTACGAGCACTGCTATATGGACGGCATTACCAGCCGATACATGCACGACGTGCGTATCATGCCATCCATGGGCAAGGCTGAAACATCAGCTAACGGCTGGATTAGCAATCGTCCGAGTGTCGTTCAACGTTTTTATCGTGTGTGAAGTACTTCCGATATTTTACTAGTCGAAATCGACCAACCAAGCGCCTTCGCCCGAGACCATCTGCTTTAATTTACAAGCGTCAGTTTTACAAGCGGTTTTGGTTGGAAAACGACGATCCAATCACGGCCTAATATCATGAGTTGGTCAGATGATCATATGGTTTCACATCTAACCTACCCGACTTGTCGTATAGGCTATGAATGAAACATCAAAGGATGAACTTGTTAAGCACGGAAACAATAGAAGAGGATGATCTTCTTAACAAGCAAATCACTGGCATTAGATCGACATGCAAAACAATACGAAGCATTATTCTGGAGGCACGGTGAACAGCTCGCGATGCCGCATGCCACAACATTCCAAGCTCAACTTTGCAATCAAACACAAGGCCTGGCATTACATAGACAATATTCAGAACAAACTCTTAACACATGAATATCTTAGCAGATTAACTATTTACTTCTAAACTGAACACAGGAATAGGAAAAAACACTCGACGTTGCTCACAGCAAGGGCGTCCCACTCAAAAATATCTAATGCATGTCTTCTGGCTAACATCAATGAGCAAATTTTGACATGGTTTTCCAATTCCAATATATTAAACTAACGTCTTCTTGCTAACATCAATGATTAAACTTTGACAAGCTTTTCCCATTCAAAATATGTAATGCCTATGATCGTGGAGTCCTGTCGCTTCTTGCTAACATCAATGATTAAACTTTGACAAGCTTTTCCCATTCGAAATATGTAATGCCTATGATCGTGGAGTCCTGGCACTTCTTGTACTTCTTTGGGCACTTTTTTCCCAGGGCACTCCACGTGTTGTTAAATTGCCAATGGTCTCTGCAGACTAGTCATGTCACCGGTGTCTAATATTTATGGCACCGGTGAAGCAATGGAGGATTCATGCCAAACTAAGAAAAGGTGAAATTGGCACCTCTTTTGGCCTACATAGTGGAAGGCCTAATACTCTGTAAAGCTTCTCGGTCATTCCTTCGTAATGTAGCGCAAACAGTGATCGCTTCTTTACGCAAAGTGGAACGACCAACTGGACCCGAGAATGCAGCAGTTTGCCTTGGACACATTGGCTCCTTTTGTGCGCTTGAACTAAAATTGAAGTCGGAATAAAACCGAGCTTTAATTGTGATATCCCTGTATGCAACAAAAGGTATAAGGGAAACAATTACTGAGAAATAACGGTTGATGACTTGTACTCCTAGAAGAAAAACATCTACTGATCTACCTTATCTTAATGGGAAACAAAGCAGGAGAGTAGCAATTCTCAATCAGTGCGATTCTTTCATATTAACTGAGACATTATCTTAACAATGCCTTGTTTCAACATGTATAAAGAACGACAAAGTAGAAAAGTAGCATTCCTAAAACAATGCGACTGATTCATTTTAACAGAGACATTATCTTAACAATACCTTGGTTAAACATGTAGAAAGAACTACAAAGCAGGATAGTACCATTCCTAACAAGTGTTGCAGTTTTGAACTAAGATTTAGTAGTTAATTAATTCTGAGAGTGGCATTGCTTAATTTTACCAGCGACATTAGATTAACGAAAAGCATAAACAGTTCCAGGGGAGAGTGGGCGCAACAATAGTATGTGCTTCCATATACTTATAAAGGGGGTGATGCAGAGTTTGTTGTAACAAAGCAACAAGCATCATGTCTGGGTTTGTCCCATTTTTGTTCACTACTTAATGGGAAAAGACAGCAATACAATAGCTTCAATTCAACATTTATTTAAAACAGTACCAATACAAGTAGCACAACATCTCAAAGCACACTACACAATCATGTGGATGAAGGCCTGTACTGACCTTTCATGAGAAGACCAGGATAAAATACGAATCTGCCAACACGAATAGGAAATCCAATCTTGTTTTGTGCAGTTGCACTGAAATCAAGCAAAGTGTTTCGCGTAGGGAAGCAAAATGTCGCAATAGCAACAAGTTGAATAGTTATCCCTGTTTAAACAGAGGCAAAAAAGGAATCAATTACTGGCTAATAAAGGAGGATGAAACATGCGGCCACAGAAATGGTAATCCAACCAATCCCTAACAAGTGTTGCAGTTTTGAAATAAGATTCAGTAGTTAATTCTGAGAGTGGCATCAATTACAAGCTTATAAAGGGGGTGATGCTGAATTTGTTGTAACAAAGCAACAAGCATCATGTCTGGGTTTGTCCCATTTTTGTTCACTACTTAATGGGAAAAGACAGCAATACAACAGCTTCAATTCAACATTTATTTAAAACAGTACCAATACAAGTAGCACAACATCTCAAAGCACACTGCACAATCAAGTGGATGAAGGCCTGTACTGACCTTTCATGAGAAGACCAGGATAAAATACGAATCTGCCAACACGAATAGGAAATCCAATCTCGTTTTGTGCAGTTGCACTGAAATCAAGCAAAGTGTTTCGCGTAGGTAAGCAAAATGTCGCAATAGCAACAAGTTGAATAGTTTTCCCTGTTTAAACAGAGGCAAAAAAGGAATCAATTACTGGCTAATAAAAGAGGATGAAACATGCGGCCACAGAAATGGTAATCCAACCAATCCCTAACAAGTGTTGCAGTTTTGAAATAAGATTCAGCAGTTAATTCTGAGAGTGGCATCAATTACAAGCTTATAAAGGGGGTGATGCTGAATTTGTTGTAACAAAGCAACAAGCATCATGTCTGGGTTGGTCCCATTTTTGTTCACTACTTAATGGGAAAAGACAGCAATACAATAGCTTCAATTTAACATTTATTTAAAACAGTACCAATACAAGTAGCACAACATCTCAAAGCACACTTTGCACAATCATGTGGATGAAGGCCTCAGATTGACCTTTCATGAGACGGACAAGATAAAATACGAATCTGCCAACACGAATAGGAAATCCAATCTCGTTTTGTGTAGTTGCACTGAAATCAAGCAAAGTGTTTCGCGTAGCGAAGCAAAATGTCGCAATAGCAACAAGTTGAATAGATATCCCTGTTTAAACAGAGGCAAAAAAGGAATCAATTACTGGCTAATAAAGGAGGATGAAACATGCGGCCACAAAAATGGTAATCCCGCCAATCCCTAACAAGTGTTGCAGTTTTGAAATAAGATTCAGTAGTTAATTCTGAGAGTGGCATCAATTACTAGCTTATAAAGGGGGTGATGCTGAATTTGTTGTAACAAAGCAACAAGCATCATGACTGGGTAAGTCCCATTTTTGTTCACTACTTAATGGGAAAAGACAACAATACAATAGCTTCAATTCAACATTTATTTAAAACAGTACCAAAACAAGTGGCACAACATCTCAAAGCACACTGCACATCATGTGGATGAGACCAAGATATGAAACAACTCGCCACGAAGAGTGGAAACAAATCTCGATCTCCTTTTGTGCAGTTCCACAAAAATTAAGCAAAGTCACCGGTGTGACATTCAAGTTGAACTGCACAAAACACTCTTAAAACATAAGTGTTTCGAGTAGCGAAGCAAAATGTCGCAATAGCAACAAGTTGAATCGATACCCCTGTTTTAACAGAGGCAAAAAAGGAAACAATTACTTGCCGATAAAGGAGGATGAAACAAGCGGTGATAGAAAGAAGCATCTTACTTATCTTGGATTGAAAACAAAGTAGGATAGTAGCATTTCTAAAACGGTTGCATTGATTCATATTAACAGAGACATTCTCTTGAAACAACATTCGTTAAAAAATGTAATTTACTTTTAACAGTGGCATTGCTTCAATTTTCGGGCAGCATTCTTAGATTAACAACAACAAAATAGTTGTATGGGACATGCCAGCACCATGTGCGTCCACACGTATAAATGGGTGATGCAGAGTATGTATCCAAGCAGCATATATGCATTGGTCCCATATTTGTTCTCTTTGAACCATATTCCAAAGTGAGGGCAGCAAATCTAGTCCTGCACAAACTACTCGACCCCCCAGTTTCTTTCCCTTTTCAACAAAGAGATCGGTTCCTTACAGATGTGTGTACTGGATTACCCCTTTTTCCCTTTTCGACCTACAAAGCGGCTGGATAGCCAGTCTATACTACTTTCTACCCCTCCTTTCCTCGTTGAACCACGTCCTAGATTCTTGCTCCAGCCCACCGCACCCTTCTTTCCTCTTTGAACCAAGACCTAGATTCGACTACAGATCGAAAAAGATCCACATGCAGCTAGAGCCACGACGGTTTCAAAGAAACTTATACCTTAGGGTCGCCGGATGTGGCAAGGCGTGCGGCGGAGGCCGGATCTGCCCACACCACGCATTTACAATGCGAGGAAGAAGGGGTCGGTGGCCCTCCAAGATAGGCGCTGGGTGAAAGAGAACAGCGCAGCCGGCAGTGGATTGCCTCCTCGCCAAGGCGATAGAGTGAACACTGCACCTCCTCCCCTTCCGGTCGACGGGATCTGACGCCTCCTTCACCACCTGTGAGGGGAGAGAGACAAAGAGGCCAACGTAGTCTTGCTTAGATCTGGTGAAGAGAGGGTGAGAGACTGTGAATATAGCAAACCCTAGCAAATGAACGCTGAGCCTCCAGCGTGTAACATATATGTAGTGTGGCGAGCGTGTGGAGAGTGCAAACCCTAGCGAACAAGTGTTGAGGCTACCACTTATATATATACTACTGTAGTATGGACTGAGCTCTGGTGCCTTCACTGCACCTGCTTTTGGTTGTATGACAGGTGAGCTAGCCACATTTTGGGCCCACCTGTCATAAACCCAAAGGCAGGTGCACTAAGTCAAGCCGCGTCCATATAGTACTCTCGTGTATACGACTAATATATACTAGTGGAGTGGTTTTCTTATTCTCTCCATAACACTCGTTTTAAATTGTGTAAGTACGAAACAAAACTCTTTATTTAATGTACAGTGAAGAAAACTAGTACTACTTCCGATGAACTAACGATCCACGCCCACGCGTCCTGGTCGCACTTCCTGTCCTTCACGTGTGGTACACTACCCTCCCTTAAGTGAACAACCACAAATGCGCCAAATTATCGGAAACGTGTGAGAGTGTGTACAAATAAAGAATTTTAATTTCAATAATCAGAAAGGTTTGAGAGTATTACAAAGTTTGACTTCAGTCAAATCTAATATGCGGAGTAAATAAAAATGGAGGGCTACTACATCCATCCGGGTTTTTAGTCCACACCATTTTTTAAATCAAAGTTAATAGTTGGACAAATAAAATTACAGGGGAGCTGGAGACAAAGTTGTGAGAATGCTTAGAAATCAATACAAAACTTATGCTCTTAGTACCAACGTCGATCCTTCTTCGAGGAAACATTTGGTTCATAGCCAATTGTGTGATAAAATTGCACCAACGTGAAAGACGACTGCGTCTCCAACGCAACCAAAGGTGAACTGACGAAGGATATCATCTTTGTGCGTAACAAGCAAAGATCACTGATGGAAGACAACTTGTTTTTCATTGAAAATCGATCAGCTTCACTAGCCGACACAACCTTGAGGCGCAACCATGAGCATCGATAGGTCATCCTGGTGATGCATCATCCATTTGGCATCAAGTTTGGGTGAGGCACCTATGAAGTTCGACAAATCCTCACCGTGGTCTGTTTCTTCTCAGTAATCAAGCTCGAGGAAGGAAGAACCACGTGGCAGAGGACAGTGAGGCGGAACAACAATGGCCATCCAATTTTGTGCAGTTCCACTAAAATTGAGGAAGACATGCCCAGGTATGGAGACACGCATCGCTGTTTCCAAAAATATAAAAAAGGGTTAGCAACGACATCTCCAATCATATTTGTCCAACTGGCACATTATTTACGTTGTTAATTATATACGCAGCAATATTAACGTACAACATATCTTGTTTGCGCACGTCCGGACCGCTGCCACGGCCGGTCCTGACCAACCCGAACCCTCTTCATCACCCGCGCGTGCTTCCCGCCAGAAACGGCCAAAGCGGACGCGACCTCTCACTGGCGCCGGCATTGAAGCGGCGCGCCGGCCGAGAGAGCGTCGCCCGCGCCGCTTCCGGGTGCACACGGCTGCTCCGCGTTCAAAGGTCGCAATAGCCGGCTACAACATGCATGTAAAAAGTTCTTGGGAGTCCGTGCTATAGCTAAGCTGTCCTCCCCCAACTCGTCAATCTCTTCCAGTAGTGCTGTACTCCATGGCGCGATCCATCAGACAAGCAGGCGGGAAAGTTATCGTATACTCGGTTTGCGGTGAGTGGCATGCCGAGCGACCGTGTGGGGTCGAGCCGTGGAGGAGGGTGAGGCACGAACACGACAGACATGATTTAAACGTTGGTTTTGCTTTATGGCGCGATCCAACGAAACGAAACGTTGGTTTCTCTCCGTTTCCATTTTTTGTCCGGAAAAAACGGAAACTTTCCACTCCATTTTCATTCCTATTCCAAGGTTGCCCCGTTACAACATTCCATCAAATACAAAGGAAAACTAACACGCATGCTGATGCATCTCAATGATTCACAGATCATAGCCAATATTTACTTCACAACTAAAGCAAAAAGTTGTGAGAGCGTGTCTGAAAGAAAAACTACTGATGGGGTCACTCGACTTAAACCCTAAACCCTAAACATGATTTAATTCCTGGCCGTAGAACTGTCGAAGGAAAGACGGCTGGCACCCTCGGAGCATACGATGCTTTTGTGCGTTCCACTAAAATCGACTGAGCATCCCCGATGGCAAAGATATTGAAGAAGTGTGATTAGAATAATAGTATCGCACTAGTTCATGAGACATAAACTCATCACAAGTAGAAGCCGGTAGAAGTAGAGAAAGTCGACATGGAGATGGAGCTACGACAGTGGAGCAAGCCGGCTCCAAAAGGAAGATGGACTACCTGGGACGTCGGGCTGTAGCTAGAAGGGCGGTTGGGACGCGGCATCGGCCCATACCGCGGTGACCCCCGATTGGGACACACCGACTGTGGGTTTTCTCCCTCGCCGATGTCGATCAAGTCTCACGCAGAACATTGTTCCTTCCCCACCAAGGGATCAGGCTCGTTGTTCTATGCTTGTGAAGAGAGCAACCTTAGCAAGCAGGCTTGTAGCTTAGGCTCCTGCTAGTGTATATATAGTGGTTTTATTTTTGTCTCCATATCGACCATTTTATATTGCGTACGTGTCATTCAAGAGTGAAATGATGGTTGCTTCTTCCGACTAACTTATCGTGGTGATTTGACTGCTCCTTAGTGGCCCCTACACGCACTCCCCTACGTGTATGCAACAATCACACGCACACATGGACGCAAAAACGCAGCGATGCCCTAATGCATGCATGTCCGAGCACACGACGGAACACACACGGTCCCGCTAAGTGCTCAACCTACACGTGCATGCACACACATACTCAGTCAGGGTGAGCTAGTGGCCGTATAAACACCGGAATATATATATATATTGAGCGCAATGAGCATATTATGAAGTCCATCGACCGTGTTTTTACAAATATACAATGGATGCATGTGTATTTATCTCGCTTGAAATTAAGCCATATTAACCGGAGAGGAGGCAGTATGGACTAGCATTACTTTGTCGTGTCCCGTCAACTTGCCGAACGAGGAGAAGGTTGCAGACGGGAGAAGCTTGCGCGTGGCTTGCAGGACAAGGAGAGACTTTTGACTAATGCAAGCTCTCCCTCGCTCGAGCGGTGGACGGCAACAGCTTAATTCGGTGTCGATTGCCGAAGCATACACTATACTACTAGTGCTACTATTGTTCGACTTCCCGAATAGGCGAACAGCCAAGCGCAAAGTTCACTAGTACTAGTACTACTACTATAGTCTATAAAGGTGATACACTATACTAAGTACTAGGGACCGGATGGAGGAGCGTCTGCACTCTTATTATAATTTTAAAATGTGATAAAACAATCTTCAACACATTTGGTTCTCTTCGAGGGTTCTCGCATGTGATAATGGAAGTTGATTGCATGGAACACTCGCCACAATTCTCGCTTAATTCTGGCTCATATCCTGTTACAAATAGTAGCGCACGGTAATATTTCCTCTTTTTTTGTCATTCAGCATGTTAACAGGTCAGCAAACCTTGCGGCGCATCTTCGTGCAAACCGTGCTTGCTGCACTTTGAATGTGACGGAGAGCTGGCTTGATGAAACACCTCGCTTCCTACTTCTTTTTTTGCGGGGTACCTCGCTTCCTAGTGACCAGTGTCTTGGCTGATCGTCCTAGAAATGCTTATATATGAATAAAGCTCTCTCATTTACCCGCAAAAAAGATTAAGCCATATTAGCCGGAAAGGAGGGAGTATGGACTAGCACTACTTTTTGGTGTGTCCCGTCAACTCGCAGAACGAGGAGAAGCTTGCAAGACAAGGTGAAGCTCGCTTACGCCTTTTGACTAATGCAACCTACCCTCGGTGGTCATGCATCAGTCCATTCGGTGCCAGATTGTCAGAGGCATACACTGTAGTACCCAACATGCGGAGTACCTTGTTCGACTTCACGAAGAGGCGAAGAGCCAAGCGTAGTAGTACGAGTAGTACTACTACTAGAACCGCATGGTGGACCGTCTGTACTCTTATTTTTTTATCTCTGATAAAGTACACGTTTATTCCGGAGAAGGGCGGAAAACGGCAGCCCAACATGTAATGAATGATATCGATCAACCAACCATGCTCGAATATATCTTGGCCTCCGTGCGAGCCCGTCTGTGTTCTCGCCTCGCCTCTCTCAAGGAATGGCGGGTTGGCTCTTTGCCGCCAATTGAGATCGGTTTGCTCACACTCCTGTCCCACATGTCGCTGATATGCCAAGAGGAGGTGCGTTGACCGCCGCCATACGCTGCATTTGGTTTTGCACCTTCATACTACTCTCCCTCCGTCACAGCTTCTGTGGCACACTTCATTATGATGCATTTCTCTCAATGCATTTCCACCACCAGAGAGACTTTAGACGCGTTTGGTTTAATGCTCAACTAATTAGGGCGTGGTAACCGCAATCAAGTCCAGAATTTTCTCTCCATGTACTGTACTACTACTACGGAGTGGAGTAAGTGCATGCATGTGTGTACCCAGGGTGGAAGCACTGCATGCATGTGTGTACGCCGTGCTATAACTACCAATGCTATTTTTCAGGCCGGTCGCTAGTCGCCTTGGTCCCACAGATTTTTTTCTTTTTTCTTTAGCGCGTTGTGTAAACAGTGATGGATGGAGTAGTATGAGCGGATTCAAAGAAGAGCATATTGATGGTTGCTTCTTTAGAGCAACTTACAGTGGGGAAGGCGGGGCTTATGATTTGACTGCTCATTACTCACTATTAATGCGGCGCAACAACCGGACTGAGGGGGTGTTTGGTTTGCTTCCACAGCTCACCACGCCTGCCCTGGAGTGTGCCTGCAGCCTGCCTGGCAGCTGTTTGGTTCGTGGCCTGAAAGAGAAATTAGTTGCCTGGCCTGGCCTTCCCAGGGAACATGATTAGCTTGGCCCAAATAAAAAACTCAAATAAAATATATTATCTAGCCCATGCAGATGATCACCGACTCAGCGACCTTTTTCCCACGCGTGGCGGTGCTGCTGGACCAAACACGATATTAGTTGCACTTGCGTCGAGACTAGCACATCTCCCCATATAACACTTTCTCCGGGCAGTACCCAAACCAAACAGCATCCTCAAGGCGTGCGTGCTCGACCAGCAGAAATCAGTAAATTCTCAGGCTGTTCTCAGGCTTTGATTTTTCTCAGGCATCGCTCCCAGGGCATGAACAAAACAGCCCCGGAGTCTCCCATGCGGTTGTGCACTACCCCCCGGTTCTTAAATATAATCCGCAGTATATTTGTCTTTCTAGATATTTCAATGAGTGACTACTCAAATATTTGTCTTTTTAGAGATTTCAAATGGACTGGCACATACGGATGTATATATACATATTTCACAGTGTAGATTCACTCATTTTGCTCCGTATGTAGTCACTTGTTGAAATCTCTAGAAAGACGGATAGAATATTTAGGAACGGAGGGAGTACACATACGAAGAAAAATGAGTGAATCTACACTCTAAAATATGCCCGTTTGAAATTTGTAGAAAGACAAATATTTAGGAACGAAGGAGTATAATTTTGTGCATGGCACATGGACCCGGATGATGAAGAGGCTTCTGGCAATGCTAACAAGCTTCCATCATTTGTTTACATAATTGACGTACTATACAAATAATTTTCCAAATGACATGAAATTGTACAATGGTGTGAGCTTTCGCTTTTGTTTCAAGTGTCTTGCCATCGATGCTCTTTGGAAACAATAAAAACTAACTTCCTTGTTAATGCATGTCAATTATTAGCGATCGAGCTAATAATTACATCACAACGAAAGACAGAGTTGTGAGAAGGTGTTAAATTAAAATTGATCCATGCTTTCATTGGCAGCAACGCCCCCCACTCTGTCTAAATCAACAAGGCATGTTGGGAAAAAAAGTAGATGTCTGGAGCATGCAACATTCCGATCATTTTGTGCAGTTCCACTAAAATAGAGCTGAGCGTCCCTGTTCCAAAGATATTAAGTGTGATTACGATAATAGAGGACTGCTGATGAAACAATGAACACACAAATATAAGTCGGTCACCTTTGCAGTCTCTCTTAAGACTAACTAGTTGGAGAAGATTAGGCTCGGAGTTGGATGAGGAGGATAGAGCAAAACCAATCTCCCTTTGTGCAGTCACACTGAAATGTAGAGACGTTGCCCGTGTGACATTTTAGTACAACTGCACAAAACACTCTTAAGAAAAAAGTTATTTGTGCAGTTCACCAAAAGGTCGCAATAGCAACGAGGTGAAATGGATAGCGCTGTTTGCAAAAAAGAGGTAGAAAGGAAACAATTACTGGCCAATAATAGTTGATGACACATGCGACGACAAAAAAGAAGCATATTCCTTGCCCTAAGGGAAGATAACAAAACGGTTGTGTCTGTCTAAAACGGTGTGAGGATGAGAATGCAATATGGAAAGTACACTAGACGAGCTACATTTTGGGCAAAGAACTATGGAAGATCCACATGCAGCGACGTGGGAAGACGGGCAGTGGAGCAAGGCCGGAGGGGATACCTGGAGGTCATCGGGATGTAACTAGGTGAGCAGCGGCGGGCGGAATCTGCGAGCAGGTGGCATAGGCCCTGCCGCGCCGGAGCTTGGTCAGAGAGAACGTCGTCTACCGCAGATCGGGACGTGCTGCCTCGGCGCTGTCGAACGGAGAAACGATGCACTTCCCCCCTTTCCCCCGGCGGACGGGATGTGACCGGATCAGTGACCAACGGTGAGAGAGAGAGAGGCCACCGCACTCCCTTTCCCCTGACGGAAGGTATGCGTCCGGATCAGTGACCAACGGTGAGAGAGAGAGAGGCCACCGCAGCCTTGTGTGAGATACTCTGAAGAGCGACAAACCAAGCACGCAAGGCTCCATTGTATATAGTGAGCGGACTACCTTTTTCTCCATAAAAATCATTTTATATTCTGTGTACATGCCATTGAGCGCTATAACTTTATTTAAAAATAGCGCGGCAACGCGTCAAGTCGAACTTTGTTTCGTGCAGGCATGTTACACGACCTCCCTAGGTAAACAACCACTACAGGCGTTCAAATTAGCACGTGGGCTGCCATTTCATAAAGAAATGAGCTCCACCGTGTACCCGCGCGGGTGTGGCTGGGCGCGAAGTGTGAGCACGTGCATGGTGCACCTATTCTCTTCTTGTATACGTACACCACCTACGTGGGGTTGTGTGAGAGAGATACAAACCTAGAGAGATATAGTGTGTGGGTTCTTGAGAGTTTTTTTGGGGGGTCAATCAAAAAAGTAACATATGCAATGTGTGTGAAATAGAGTCCTGGATATAACATATATATAGAGGGGCGATCCACGAGAAGAGAGGAGGTATCAATGGCTTGAGGTGTCCATAGAATCGAAAAGAGGGATGATGTGTGTGTGTGTGCCACGATCGATAAAGAGTGCCATCGAATTTGTGTGTGCCCACGTCAAAGATATAGAGTGGCTGGCCTACTGGAACGTGAGAGGGGACATGTGCAGTTTGTCTCTATGGCATGGGTACCTACCTGCAGCCTTCGACTATCGGTGTGTGGTGGGGAAGAGGAGGCCCAATTAACTATAGAGGTACAATGGCTGGTATATGTGTGGAGGAGGAGAGAGGCCTACCTCATGTATTAAGGAGATCGATCTGCCTCATGTATTAAGGGAGATCGATCGGCATCCATGCATATGTGCATGAGAGGAATAAGGTTGGGAGAGAGACAAAGCTAGAGTGTTGGAGGGGGTGGTAGTGGAGTTGCTTCTAACAAATGGTGGGATAGGCTTGCTAGACAAACGGAGGGCACGCCTAATATCAATAAGAGAAGAGATGGCTGCTTGTTGTCTCAGTGCACGTGCGTGTGAGAGACGGGTCAGAGGCATGCACGAATGATGAGGGGGACAATGTGGCTGTGGTAAGCAGATATAACTACATAGGAAGATCAATCGCCTTTGTTAGAGAAAGGAGAGACATAACTTGTGAGGTACGCCGATCGATGGGGGTAGTTAAAGTCGATCTAGGTATATGTTGGGAGATCGATCGGTATACATGCATGTGTGTGTTAGAAGCAAATGAGGCACGAGGAGAAGGATAGAGAGAGAGGGATGCATGTAGGAGGTGGTAAGAGAGGCATACTATATCGAGCGGGGAGGAGTGTGGGAGTACGAGAACGATGAAAAGAGTGGTGGGAGTGAGGCATGGACGGTGACAAGAGAAGAGGGGAAGCTTGTGTTTGTGCTAGGCACACCTGGCTAGAGAGGCATATCGATCGATGTGTGCCGTAAAGAAGGAGTTGGGGGGCCTACACACACCGTGGGTGAATGACCTAAAGTGAAAAGACGAATTTGCGCGATGGAGCTAGAGAATGCCGAGGGAGGGTGAGAGGGATGCGGGCGTGTGCATGCACAAGAGAAAGTTAACTATGATGGTTGAAGTTGGCAACAATCATGATTGTAGATTCTTATTGAAATAGAGAAACGAATTCAAATTTAGTTCGAATTGTAGCGGTAGTATAGACATTTGGAATGCACTAAAATGTTGGTATGAGTAGGTTACATGCATTATACAGCAAGCAAAAAAATTTAATCGGACATAACATGGATTCATACTCCCTCCTTCCATCTATATAGGGCGTAATGAGATTTTTAAGACCGCCTTTGACTATTGACAAGATTAATAGTACATGACATGCACAAAAGAACCTTTCATAGACGAAGTTAACGGTGTGCTTTGTGTAAGTTGCATGTCATATATCATTGCTCTAATATTTGGTCAAAGTTAGCATCGAAAAACGCATTAAGCCCTATATAGATGGAAGGAGGGAGTAGCTTTGAATAGCATTTGTATAGTAAAACGGGGCAAGACTCTCTGTTTGTGTGGTGTGAATAGTTTTATTTTTTCGTTTTCTTTTTGGTTGAGGGAAGTGCGAATTGATTTGGTACGTACAAGTACAATATTACTACACGTTAGGCTTGTCCTAAAATTCAACCCGCGTCTTGTTATATCCCGAAAATTCAGATATCGTGCTCCCAAAACTGGCGCCTTCACAACCCGCGCCTTTCTATCCCGAAAGTACAACGCGCGCGAAAACTCCCTCCAGCTGCTAAATCCCGACACGCGAAATCCCCCTTCTAACCCTGAGCCGAAAGGGCCGCTAGTTCAAATCGGTGGGGGGGGGGTACTTTTGTAACACACCCTTCATTTTGGACAAGCGCGTCCCTAAGTCATGCTTCACCCCCTCCCATCGCCCCCTTTTCACCATTCGAAATCCTAGGCCGCCATAACATCTCCGCTCCAGCCGCGAAACCCCACCCTCCTCCGTCCGCCACGTCACCGTTGCCTAGCCAGAGCCTCTTCCCCAACGACGTCGTCCACTGCAACAGCTCGACGTCCCTTGTCCACCTCCCCAGATGAGGATCCGTCATCCATCTCGCCGTCCCGCCGGTTCAACTGCCCCATCCTCCACCTCCAAGGAGTTGCTCCGACGATCGCCTCGTCTATCGCGGCTGCTCCATCCCCACAGCGCCGCCTTAACCTGCTCCACCGGAACCGCAACATCCTCACCGACTCCTCGGACGAAGCCGAGGCCTACTCGGCGCCACCAAAGAGGTTGTACACTCATCACATCGCACCTTCTCCTTAACTCGACCTCCCGGCGCCGACGGTGCTCCATCCTGCACCCCCATGGAGCGGCTACCTTGAAGCCGGCGCCGCGGGCGACATCTCCACGGCGGGCTCCCCCAGTGCGAGGCCCCTTCGGCGGTGGCATCCATACCAGCCGGATCTACTGCTGCTGCTCCGGCTCTCGCTCGATCGCTCGCTCACCCAGGTGCTGCTACTGCTCTCCCCTCGCTCAGGTCTGCTGCTCTCTCGCTGATTAAGCCACACTTGATCGACTGAATCGACTTTTGGGTCGATTGATTTTCGGGGTTGGGGGGCTCGCGGAGTTAAGGAAGAACAACCCAGGCGGATACGGGGGCTCACGGAGAGGTACCCCACTATCTATCTTAGGGTTCAGGGTGGGGCGGGGGCCTAGAGGGCTGGTCGGGGCAGCGGTGGCGAGTTGTTTCGGGGCGGCGAGGCGGCGCTGGGGTCGGGCGGTTCGCCGGTGGTGGCTGGCGGCTCAGGGGGGTGCAGGTTGAAGATGAACTGCAGGCCCTCCCTAAACTACATGTCAAGTGCCTCTCTGCTACCATTGCGTTCAGTTTCGACAGTAGTATTCAGATTCCACAGTAAATTTCAGTTTCGACAGTTAATTTCAGAGTCAACAGTTTTTACCTCATCTGTTATAGTCAGGTGGTTTTTGGTGATGTTAATTTTACATCCATTTTACATCATCTATTGGAGATGCTATTAGAATCCCACTTGAGATTGATGATGTATGTCTTGTGTTGCTTCAGCTTTGACGTCTTACGGCTCACCGGAGCAGCTCCAACGAGAGAACGATCTATCACAACAGAGCAGTGCCCTAGACGCCGTCTACAGATTCCTCAGATCTTCCTCCACACCTCCGACAGCCACATCTACCTCAACTGCTTCAGCGACCAACCCAATGATGCTGAGGTCGACACGGCTACGGCAAAGAGGTTGTACACTTGTTGCATCACTTATTACTATACATTCACGCCGATCCATTAGGGCTATTTTGGTTCAACGGAAAACGCCGATCCACCGGTTGTTACCATCACTCTAAATTTCTGGATGCTCTCCTTACATAATCTCACCATATTTTTTCGTATGCATGTCGATATTGTACAGTCATGCTGAACATGTAGAGAAAAGAGAAGAGTTTTATGCTGCAATACAATGTCATGCAGACATCGCTCCATGGTGGGTTCAATGGCAAACCCTCCCCACCCCTCTCCATATTGTAATCCAGAGGAAGATATCTGTTCTGAGGCGGATTCAGACGCCGCTGACCACTCCTATTTACCCCCCAAGGTGTTTTCTCTACCTTGGCATGATGATGTTAGTCATATCATGCATATGTTGTCTTGCAGTGCCTACTTTTGACATCATATATGTCATCTGCTTAGTTTAGATATGTTCTGTAATGCCACTTGTTTAGTTTCGATATCATATATGGGAATTATGCAGTCTCATGTCTTTTAGCCAGCCATAATATATGTGAAATGTGCAATGCCATCCTGTTTAACCAGGCATCATATATTTGAATGATATCTTGCCCATCCTTTTCTTCATTACATTTCCATTTGTCGACAATGTTTGTACATTAAACTACTCTTCCTGTGAATCAGCCATTTGGGTGGGAGATGGAAAAATCTAGAGTGAAAACAAGGCCTTCAGAGCAGATAGTGCTACCTATCGAAGCAGATCTCTTGTTGGGTCCCGATAGCTCCTCAGAGATGGATCCAGAGACAGATGACCAGTCCTATTCCCCCACTGAGGTGTATGCTCTAACTTGGCACGGTTATACTGCTCATATCATGCATACGGTGTCTTGCATTGCATAGTTTAGACATCATATACACAATATTCAACACCATGTTCTTAGTTCAGACATCATATCGAATGCCCTCTGTTTAGCATATAAATCACATATGTGAATTAAATGATGCGATCCTGATTATAGATAACATGTAGGTGAATTATGTCATGCGATCTTGTTTAGTTATTCATCATATCTTTGAATTATGTTATGCTATGCTATCCAGTTTAGATAGACATCATATATGTGAAATAATGTCATGCTATCCGTTTTAGTTAAACAATATACATGTCAACTATTTCATGCCCTCTTTTTTCTACACTATCTATTGCATCTGTCTCTCATACAATGTCTGTACATTCAACTATGTTTCCTGTTTATCAGCCATTTGAATTGGAGCGGGTGATGCCAGTATCTAGCGGAATAAAAACACGGTCTTCAAATAAAACAATGCTACCTCTTGGTGGAGATAGCACCCCGGTTGTACATGCACAAGAACCAGCCCTACCACACATAACCCAAACTCTCAGAGATTGTACCCCTCTCGCGATGGACGGAGAACCAGCTTCACCCAATCTAACCCCAACCCCACCGATAGTAACCCAGTTCCTGTTGACACAACACCATGTCCACCACAGAGCTCCCAAACAAGAGCAGTTAGTAAGGCAACTCCAGTGCCCAAAGGGCCAGTACTATCACGGCGAACCCCAACTCCACCAGTTAGTACGCCTATTCCTGGGGAGGAAGCACAACCAGCCAGTCGTAGTTTAGCATCTATCGCATTTCATGTTGTTAAATCGTATGTGCGTATCTTCCCATCTTGGAAATATTATAATGAAGATGAAGGAAAATGCGAGTTGCAGGTGTTTGTCCAGGAGTTATGTGTAAGTAATGTTATTCATGCAATTACTTTGCTTCGTCCCATACATCCTACCTCCATGATGGTTATAATACAGCAAATTTCCCATTTTTCTCTATAGAGAAGGACCGATTTGGAAACTCAGGATGAGGTAACCTGTGCTAATATCTCTGCTATCTTCAAGAATGCTTGGTGGCGTATCGAATTACACAAGAAAACGTATTTCACCGGCAAAGAACCTCATCAAATTCCCTTACGCTCTCCTGAGACACATTTATGGACCATGACTGGGAACGCCTTGTTCAGATCGGTTCCAACCAAGAATGTGGTAAGGTCTATGAGCTCATTTTCTATTTTAAGTATTTTGTTCTTGCGTCTTCACTCTGTTCATGTAGAACAAGTGCCTAAACCTGAAGAACAACTGTTCTAATTTAAGAATCCATTGCTATCATAGTTCAAAAAAGCGCTAGGCGTTAATCGTGCGTTTTGCCACCGCCTTGCGCTTTACTGACCAAAGCGCATGCTTATGCACAATTATGCACAGATTATGCGTAGTTATGTGCAATGCGTTTTGCCAACGCCTAGAGCCTAGGCGCGCTTAAGCGCTCGCTTAGGCGCGCCTTTTTTAAGTATGATTGCTTTGCTCTTGTATCACTGTATTTACTGATACAAACTTATTTTTAAATCGAAGGATCCAATCGAAACTCCAATGGCACAGCAGGTATGTTCACGCATGTTTCTTTAACAGGTTTGCTCTTATCAATAGCTCTTTTGATTTCAATTTCAATTGTGTATACAGTTGACTTTCATATCATGCACATTACTAGCATCACAACAGAGCCAATAGTGTTGTTGTACATGTAGACCCATGGTACCCATCTGAAATCTTGTTGTGCCGTATAGTTTCCCACGCTTTGTATTCTTTCACTGCTGCTTTGTCTTGAACTGATATGATTTGAACCATGTCTCTATTTTGATTTGGCAAGACAATGCTGTGACCATAGGACATAGATATATGTTTGTTTGATGCTTTTATTATGTACTAGTACTTGGCAATAGAAGACTTGGTAGTTTAATCCTGTCCACCTTACTAATGAACTGGTTCACCAAAATGAGTTTCATATACTAGTACGTGCTAAACTTGTTATGTGTCTGCTTGTTTCTTCTTTTAGAATGCTGACATAATATTGGGGAAGAGTGCCTTATTAAGAAATGGTAAAGGAAGTAATGAAGATAAGGTTCAGGATAGTGACACATCCTTGTTGGTCTCCAACAAAGCTGATAAAACAGCTAAGGAAGACTATCTTGCGCACGTGAGACAACCCCAAAGTCCTGTCTTGGTTTAGTGTTCGAAGTTCTCGCCACTACCGCTTGCACAAGCTATTCAAACTCACTTTGCCTAAATCAGTTCGGTTTCTTGAGTCTCAACTACAAGTGAAAGACATCGATCCGCTGTGTCTTTGCGACAAGAAGCGGAAGGACTGCGGAAGTCCCTGGAGCATTCAGATGCATACTTTCTGGTGCAACAGCAAGTGTTGGAGGATTTTAGCGCCAAACAGGACAAAGCTGATCAGCTTGCTAAGATTATTGCCAGCATGGTGGATACCCAGGATAACGTTTCTTGAGCTCTTCTGAAGTTATTTCAGTTATGCTCTTGTTTTGCTGCCGCCTTTGTTTGCACTGGTAGCCAATTTTGACGGCCAGTGTATGTAATATGCTGCTTTGTTCCCTATATTTGCACTGGTGGCGAACTTTGATGCCTAGTGGATGTAATATGTGTAATAGCGATAATAGGCTAGCGTTAATTGCTTGCTTATTTATTTCCTTATTGTCTTGTTTAGTTGTTTTCTTGTGGTCATTGCAGTTCTTTTTCTGTGTTTTAATAGTGGCCACAATAGCCTATTTTTGGTAACTAGGCCAAAATAATCATGGCAACACACGGACTGTTGTAACCATGGGCCTCCTGCAGGCCGTATGATCCATGGGCCTTCGTCCAGCCGTAGGATCCATTGGCCTTCTATACGGGCCGTAGGATCCATTGGCCTTCTATACGGGCCTTAGGGTCCATGGGCCTTCTACGGGCCATAGGGTCCTTGGGCCTTCTACGGGCCATATGATCCATGGACCTTCTACGGGCCGTACTATCCATGGGCCTAATACGGGCCGTAGGATCCATCGGCCTTCTACGGGGCGTATCAATTTCGCCAATCATGGGCCGTACTATTCGTGGACCATAAGGGCCGTTAATAGGTCGTATTTGATAACTCTATGAAAATAGCCCAACGGGTTTTTTTGACATGAAAACAGCCCAACGTATTAACGGTCCGCAAACGGGCCGACTGTAACGACGTCTAAATTTGGCCCACAAGCAGAAAATGACAATGAACGGGTCAGATGTAAATCGAATGTTGCAAATGAGCCCAAGAATCAATGGGCTCTGAGAAGGCCGAAAGATAACTTGGGCTGGAAACGGCCCAATGGAATAACGGGCCGTTAATGGGTATAAAGTGATACACTGTTCATTACGGGACAGTTTCACCACGGGCCGTTAATGGGCCAAGAGTTACAAAGGTCCTCATATGGGCCGAAAGAAGTCAAGGGCCACACATGGGCCGGAAGTTAAAACAGGCTGAATCATATGGGACGGCCCAGATGACGCTACTGGGCCTAATTCAGATAGGGCGTAATGGGCCCTGGGTTAGCGGGCTATAAATGGGCTATATGGGAACAGGCCTTAACAAGCTTATCGTGGGCCGGGCCACCACCTTTTGACCAAGTCAAACGGGCCGGCCTTTTCACAGGAATGGGCCTCTGTTGGGCCGTGCCACATGTCGCCGTATCATAGGCGTCTTCGGTCCAATGAACGGATGACATTTGTCCCAACTGTGAGCCGACACGTGTTTCCTCCAGCCAATGACGATTTTACACGTGGAAAATCCCCATTGGTCGGGGCTGTTAACGGGTTATCGGATCCAAAACACGACCCGATAGCTTAACGGTGTTCCGTTACGGTGGATGCCACGTGTCGGTCACCCTTGACGAAATCACTTCTGTGACGCACGATTTATCGTCATGGATGTGGACACTTCCGTGATGATAATTTTGGTAATGTCATGGAACACTTCTACGACATCACAGGTATGACTATCTTGATTCTGTCATAAATTTGTCTTGGATGTAATGCATGACAAAAAACGCGACCTACTGTGACAAACACGTATCATCATAGAAGTGTATTTTTTTGTAGTGAAGACAGGATATATATATACAATAAAATAACTGCAGCATCGTGAATAAGAAAAAACCAAGACTATACAATAAAGAAATTACGGCATATTACATCCACTGGGCATCAAAGTTCGCCACTATGATAATAAAGCACAAGCAGACAGCAGATTACATACACTAGGCATCAAAGATTGCCACCAGTGCAAATAAACACGCTGAAAAAATAATATACAAAACCGACAAAGACTTCAATAGAGTTCAAGAAAGGTTAGCCTCATTGGGAGCTGCAGCGCAAGCAATGAGCAAGATGATGAGATCTGCACTTGTTCAACACTTATATCTTCCTCACTCTAAAAGATAAACAAGCGCATGATGACATGTTTTGCACATAAAAGTATCAAGTCTTGACAATTCATCACATTTCTTCAAGAATAAAGTGACATAGTTTAAAATTGCATTAACACAATATGGTATTGTTCAGGTCAAGACATGACAGGAAATGACATTGTCAAGGAGTTGGCAGCTTCACGACACCACTGGATTACATATCAAGAACTCATAAGTATGAATGGTTAGTGTGCTGTCAATTTATCCCATTTTAGATTGGCAAATAAAGAGACGGTTTAAATAATAGTACAATGATACGACATTGTTCATAGTTAAGACATTGCAGAATATGACATTGTGTCAGTAGTGGGTAGGTTCACCACACCACTTTGGATTACGGATGAAGAATGAAGCATACATGCAAAGGCAAAAGAAGATCACTTGCTCAGATAGTTTAATTTACATGGTATGAAGAAGGAACTTGGTTGTACAACTGAAAACTTAAATTGAGAAGGACAAACTTTTGTTTATGTACATAATAAACTTTAAACATGCAATTTGATGCAAACACCAAAATAAACAACTGCTTGCAGTCATGCCTAACCAAATATACACAACAAAGTTTGAAGGCTTGAGAAGGACAAACTTACATTATCGGTGAAGACAGGCTCTATAAAGCCCTTGTCCATGCCGATGGGGGGGCAATTCAAGAAGTTTAGCACAGAATCTTCTTCATAAGCATTGCCTTTATTCTACATTTTGTTAAGAGTAAATATAGATGTGATAATATACGAAAAAATGGAGAACATTTAAGATAAGATGAAGAGTGATGCTACATAACCAAGTAGCTATAAATGTATGTGCAAAGGATACAGCAAAAGGCATAGCCAAGAGTAATGCACGCTAAACTTCTTCAGACCAACCTTATGGTAAGAGTAAATATAGATCGATGTGTAGAAAATGGAGGAAAAGGAAAATAAGTCGGAGAGTGATGGTACATGAACAACTACTGTCAATATAAGTACAGCGATAAAGGACAACATGTACTTACAAGAACAACGCAGAGCTAAAAAATTCATTGGCATTGGATATATTCTACACTAATGTAACCATTCATACAGATCGATAATTTGGAGCGAACAATTGATAAGCAAGCTATCATGCATACTCTTGTCACATAATGAACCAGGTATGTATGCAATTACAAAGGATACAGACAACAGTACTAACAAGAGCAAAGCAGCGGGCAGCATATTTGCGATATCCGTCGTTCTTTTCAAACCGGAAATCTTCTTCGAGCAGATTTCCGCAAAAAGATCCGTAAGGCACATGCGGAAAAGTAGAAGTTCAAATTGTCATGTGATTTCATAGACGAGACCTCATCCCGGGAATGAGACGAGTGCATAACAAGGTTTTTCCATTCAATGTCTTCTAAATTTAGCACAGAGACTTCACCGAAATTCGCTTATAGACTTGCCATCAAAGTGTGATTTCCTCAGGTAACACCGATACTGCTGCAATGCTTCCTTGAAAAGCACAAGCAAGCTTTTCTCGTCATGACTATCCAGATTGACCCTCGCCTAGTTACAACAATGTAATGTAAAACATTGATGTGTTCGATCAGCAGAAAACAGGAAAATAATAACCATGAATAATAGCACTTACACGTAAGTTGGACAGGAAGATGTGAAAATGGTGTTTGTCTTCACTATAATCTTCCTATGATGGGAATATATGCACATAGTCCCTAACAACATTGAAAGCATTGTCTTTTAAACTGGGAATAAATGGAATGGGGTTCCAATCTGCAGGAATTGGCCGTCTCTGCAGCTTGGGATAGGTCTTCGCCGGTGGACTTGCTGTACTTTTTGGTTGGAGTGGGATTTTTTTTGTGGTACAACTGGTGCTATGGAAAATGAAATCGGTATACCTTTTGGTTGGAGTGCAGGTCCTGTGTGGTGGGGCTCGTGGTGTGGCCAAGAAGTATGGGTACAGTCTGCTGGAGTTGGTCCTATGTTTTGTGTCACCTGGTTGTACAGCCAATATAAGTGGGCGCTGTCGATTTCTCCGGCACCACCACGTTTTCAAGGACTTTGCTGGTGCTCCTTCGTGTTCGCAATCACCCTCTTCCTTTTGATGTCCGATGCACATGAACAACATTTGAGTGAAAAAAACATGGTATGATGACAGATGGAATATGTATTGATAATGGATGGGCATGGCATCTCGAGTTATATGATGAGTAAACTAAGCAGATGGCGGTGCAACAAAGTAGAAAAAATGCAAGACAACATATGCAAGATACACCCAATCAATAAAACCTTGCCAAATTAGAACAGGCACCTTGATGGGTGAACAGGACAGGCCATCTGCCTTTGACTCATCGAGGTTAGAATAGTCATTAGGATGATATTCTGAACAAGAATCAATAGGTGGGGAGCGTACGAGTTTCATTGCTTCCAGAATGGCACTCAATGCCTTGGTGCCAATTTGTTAAGTCATTGTAGTGTTCCACAATACTCTTCTGATGCGCGGATTCTGATATTCACTGTAATTGCGTATAATATCTGAGAACCATGAAAAATAAATAGTTGTGAGATTATCTTTGTAATGCAGATGATATTCTAATATAGGGGTGCCTCAGAAACACTTATGTGTTATCACCGGATTCGATGAGAGAGCTCATGTGTGCTGTAATATGGTGCGTGCATTTATATAATCTGGCACAAGTACACAAAAAAATAGGCTCCAGAAGTAAGGATAGCTGGCAGATGATAGGTTCATAATATATTGTATAGAGAGTGTATTGCCAAACCATGATAACAAGAGAACACAAAGAACTAGGCAGATCATAGTGTACATAATAGGTACACCATAACCACGATATATAAATCGGGAAAGTGGAACTGGCTTGAAAATACGGTGTTGTATTGCCGCTAGTAATTGAAAGCCTATCGATCACGTACATGCCAGCTCTATCGAACATGGTAAAGAAGAGCAAGCAGATTTTGGATAATAAAATGTTGGTTGCGCAGTGCCCACACATGATGAACCAGAGCGCATTAAGAATGCAACTCCCAGCTGTCTCTCGACCATTTTAGGCGGTTAGATGAAGATCCTATGTCTCCTAACCCTTCTTCTTCCTCGTCTCTGATTCTTCCCATACAGAAAACTGCACGGGCCACCGGCCGGACCACCGGCCCCCACCGCCTGTGTTCCTCCGCCACCCCCACCCCCCACCCACGCCCCAACCCCCACCCGCGTCGAGTTTTCTTTGTTCGGCGAGGCCCCACAACCACCCGAGCCCCTTCGATCGCACTGGCGAACTCCGGCGAGCTCTGAAAAATCGAATGATCCAATTTTGAAATTTAGTCTACTGTGATTTAACTAGTGTGGAATATAAAAGGGGAAAACTATAAGCATTGGGAGTATAGTGTTGAGCGTGCCATGGCGGATCTGAAGGTGCAAACCGGACAAAGGCAACTTCGCAACCAAGACAAGAAATCAGAATAAAGCAGTGGCGATCTATTTTCTTGCTGCGATAAATAAGTTGAGCAGATCTGAAGGAGTACCGCCTGCAGTGCGGCACTGCACGATCTCTGAGAATTTGACGGTGCTGCGGTAGCGATGGCTGTCGGCGGCGTGGAAGCAGATCTAGGAGGGTAGACGGTGGTGGCAGGGCGCGGTGGACGAGACGGTCATAGGAGCGGCGCCGGCAAGGTGGACGACGGCGGGGATGAAGCGAGAGGACGGGGTGCAAGGATCCCGGTCCGAAGGCGTAGATGAAAGAGGTCAATCTCTTGTAATAGACGGTGGTGTCAGGGGTATCAGCTCCGGCATGGTGGAGGAGGACGGCGGTGGATGGGGTGGCAGACGGCGGCAGACAGAGGAGGGTGGGGTGGAGAGGGTGTTTTGGCGCCCACGGAGTACGAATGGGGAAAAGGGAGGTAGAGAGGAAGGGGGGAACCATGTATTCAGGGCGCGCTTGTCTCAAATGCGAGGAAATTTACAAACTTAGCCCCTGTTTCAAATTTCTACTACATCACAAAGAACATTAGTCGGTTGGGGATAGGACGGTAATCTCGATACACGAATATTTGCCGACGAGAGTTTGTTTTTGGCGCCCATGTGTATGAATATGAATCGGGAGGAGTCGATTTCAGCCGAGGACACACTGTGTTTTGGCACCCACCATGTATGAATCCGGGTGAGAGGCGGTTACGCCACGCTTGGGTGAAATTACAAACCTACCCCTATCGAAACCTATAGAAATCCAGCAGATAGGCTTTATGCGTGGCGTGGATAGGCAGAGTGATTTCCATCTCGCAGATTTTGGTTTCAAGATTATCGCGACTTTCCCCGCTTCGCTCAAATTTTGCAGAGTGCACGCCATCGTGCCAACTCAATTTGAATCCCGCTTGTATTCTATTTTTTTCAAGGGATCCATTTTCAATTGGAATTACATTCTATATACATCTTTTTATATATATACTTTCAAAAGCACAACACCATTTATACATAAATATGGTTTACAAATGGCATGATCTCAGATTCATAAGGTTGTATCCATCAATTTGGATTTTCAAATATTTGAAACCACTTTATGTTGAAATCCAATGTATGCATTCCTCGCTAACTGCTCCAATTAATGTGTGTTTCATGCGGGTTTTTTAACTTCTCAAACATGTATAATGTGTTTCACACACGCAACATATAGTGTAATCCCGCTTAGACATTAATTGCATATAAACCATGCATTGTTTGTAATTGAAGAATCTATGGATCACCAATATTGATAAACTATATAACATTACACGTGTGCCCAAATTCAAATGAATATGCATGTTTGATACACCAATTTGCGTTATGATATTCTCGATGTCGTGATCTCCGCTTAAATATTTGAATCCCTTTAATCCAGATATTCTTCTCATATAGCTATCACTCATGCTTATATAGGACTATCTCTCTGGACCTATACGCGTTCATCGTCTCTCAGGTATCTCTCGTGCTACCTGTAAGTCGACAATGATCTTTTATCTTTGTAACACACTGACGGTACTCTCTCCCTCGACCTTCATCACTCTATCTCTCTCTAAGTATATCTCGCTCCCTGCTATGTGTCTCTAACTATGATTCTCCATGTGGAATCTCTTTCTCTCACACAAACACAAAATTTTAGTGGTCATGCATGCATCTTTTTGTGCTAGCACTCCTATATAAGGGTTGACCGGTCGCTTCCCGCGGACGTGCGCGGGCGGTGTAAGAGGAAGGAGAAGGGAAGCGGGATGTGGAATAACGTTTTTTACCACAATTTCTTAGGAAACTGAGTGCAATAATTGAGTAGTTTTGCAGACTACCAGTACTACACCTGAAACGGTTCAAAACCTATACTCCCTTGCCAGCGCGCGCTTCCCGCGTGAAATGGTCAGTGTCTCCCTAGAGCGTCAGTGCCGCATTAATGCCCGGCCAGAGCGGAGGCGACCTCTCACCGGCGCCGGCTTTGAAGTGGCGCGACGGCCGAGAGAGCACCGCTTCCTGGGGCACGCGATCGCCTCGCGTCGAGATCGGCCATAGGCCCTGTTTGGATCCATGGGTTAGAGTTAGTTTGAGCTAGTTGGGGCTCAAATAGCCCTAAAGTATCCAAGCATGAGGGTTTAAATTGGAGCAAGTTGCACCGAACCCACCAAAAAAACTATCCCACCCAAGAGGTGCTAACTGGAGATAGTTCTCATTGGGACCACTGAAATATCACTTTTCTCTCTCCATGAAGTGCATTTATTGTCAATCTAACCCTGTCACCCAAACACCTCTTTGGCTACAGTTAGTTCAGGGTTAGTCATGAGTTAGTCTAACCTCTAGCTAAGTTAGAGTATCAAACAGGAGCAGTATAGGACATGCAAGTTGCTCAAAGCATATAGCCAAATTCATACGTTAAAGGAATTATTTTCTTTTTGAAAATGGAACGTGAAAGGAATTTTTTTTAGAATGCTATTGGCATGTCGCTAACATGTGATAGTTAACCGACCTCAATAGACGGCATAAACGCCAGCCCGCCGCACTTTGATAGAGACAAGGAGGGAGAAGTGATACATGCTGCTGGATTACTAGAGATAGGTGTCGCACGGAAGCCAAGAAATATGGTGATAGCATGGGTTAGCCATGTACTAGTATGATGTAACTACACTGGGCTGCCGTGTTTCAGTACTCTTCCAAATCCAATCGTGGAGATGATTGGTTAATTTTATATCACTGAATAATATTAAATATTATGAGTGCAGATGCTCCACCACGAGGTTCCTTGCTCCTTCTCGGTCGTCCTAATCTATGTTCTTCCACTCTATTTTTTATCTGAGCTTTGTTCATCCTTTTGCCAACACGCGAGACATCTAGCATCAAGGTGCACGTGTTATGCAAGGATCGCTCCATCTATATGAAGAACACGTGGGACCGGAACTACGAGACGGACATGTACCCGTGGAGGGACGACGAACCCGAGTAATGTAGCGCAGTAAGTGAAGTAGAAAGGCACAAATGGTATGAACATGCGTGGCATATAGGGTGTGTTTGGTTGCATTCTCGCCTCAAAGATAGTTGTTCCCTCTTCATGCATGCTCAACTCAACACCCTCTTCATGCATGCTCTCTTCATGCATGCTTCTAGTGTATTTGTGCTAAACTAGTGTGGACTCATGCACCCTCCATACACTCTACCAAACACCCAAAAGTAGGTCGAGAAGGGAACTCTTAGGCGGCATTTGTCTCTTACTACATACTACCACTAAATGTTGTACGTGCAATGCACGGTGATGTTATGGAGTACGTGCCTAAGTACTCTGCTACTACTATATTAGTTGGAGGCACATATTAACTTTTATATTTGTTTACGTGTATGTCCCGAGACCTTGCAACTAGACGTGTCTTTCTCTCTAGGTCGCACTTTGTATCGTTCATACCACTAAGTACTACTACGTGTGGTCTCCGACTCAGAAGTGGAAGAAGTGGAGACACTCTACCACGCTGTTTTTTTACGCTGGGCTCTACCACGCTGTTCATGTCCCACTCCTTTCGCTGACATGTGGGACATCCAGCACGTGCCGTGTTTGGCACCCTTTGTCGTAAGAGTTGAAACGCTAGCATTCATCAGAAATAAAAAATAATTATAAATCGGCAGTGATACTATTATTTTTGCGAACCAATCAGCAGTGATACTATACCACGCGGTTTCCTTGCTCCTAGATATCGGAAAGAATACTTCCGTTCGCCAACATGTGGGACGTGGACCATCCTGGTCCACTTTCCATGCACGCAGAACTCCAAGGGAGAGTCACCCAGGTCGTCGCGCCGCAGTAACAATGACTAATGAGTCGTCAAATCACAGGCCCACTTCCCACTTTGAAGTTGCTTGGACGAAGGAACCATCATGACTTCATTGAATTCCGCTTCTTGAAGAAAACTACTGTACCAGCAGTACTGCTAGCTACAGTATCTACTCCGCATTCACGCCCGACGAACCTACTCCAGCGCTAGTTGTCCATCCGTCTGCCGCGGCTCATTGCCATTCACCCGCTATATTAACTTGAGCCCCAGCTCCCAGCCATAGCCAAAGACCCACACTTATTCTCCTTCGGTCCCTTCCTTCTGTTGGCACCGCTTCAACCATGGCCTCCTGGCGCTCCGAAGCTCTCTTGGACGTACTGTCGCAGGAGCAGACGAGGGACATCGATGGCTCCACTCCGAGCGCGCTCCAAAGCTCTCTTCGACGTACTATCGCAGGAGCAAACGAAGGAGATCGCCGGCACCCCCCGGCCGCCCTCCGCCGCCACGACCATGAAGCCGGCGTGCGTGCACGGGCGCAGCCGGCAGCGAGGAAGAGTAGTACATGATAGGTCGCCGCCGCTCTGGTCCTGGGAAGGCCACCGCTACTCCACTCAGTCGACGCCAAGCTTGGTGGGGTAAACATCGGCGGCCGATTAGCCGCTTGACGGCGACGTGGAGGCGGAAATCATCAGAACCTTGTGCTCCGGAGGAGGAGGTTATCGAGGCGGATGAGGAGGAGGCAAAGGCAATGGCCGGCTTTCTCGGGTTCATGGCTGGACATGGTGGTCGGGCGCCGGCGATCGTTTAGATTAGGTTTACAGTAGGTTTTAGTATGGTTTGTGCAAAATATGTAATGAATTTCGTCCAGTTTGTAGGAAAAGTTTTCGAAATGTAATGAATTTCATCCAGTTAATTTCATCCGGTTAATTTGAAATTTGCTTTGTTTGCACGAATTTCGTACGGTTAGTTCATATAGTTGTTGAAAGGTATGCGGGCAACATCGGATGGCATCCATCAGTGTCCTCGGACAGATGCCAGTGTAAATTTGTGGGCCAGCGCTGGAGATGCCCTAACTATCATGCTATAATCGCTAACAATCCTCCATTATTTGGCAGGGAACAGTTATGCCTTGATCAAAATCAGATCTGCGGTGTTTCGCACTCCTCCCGCGTAAGAGTGTAAACTCTTGCTTACATAAAAATGGAGCAAGTGGACGGCACTGTAGCACGTCATATCACTCGAACTAGCCCACCTAAAGAGCGGGAAAGCACCGCCCTCGTCATTTTGTTCTGGATTTCTATCGACCGATCACGCGAAAATGTTACGCTTCGCAAGTTCTATAGGAAAAGGTGACACACCTACGACTCGTACGCGTCGCAACCCCGACAGTCCGGCTCGCACGCCGCTCACCAGAGGGGACACGCGTTGTCTTGCAATTTCACTGACATGTGGGACCGTAATTGAATAAACCGTAGATAGCGAAATCTAATCGCCGGGCGGCGCCGGCCGAGAAGAGAGAAACGGGAGGGAGAAGAGATCGCCACCCGCCAAGCACGGACTCCAAGAAATATATGGTGATAATGTGAGGTGGGCCATGCCGAGTCCGGACCGCCTCGAGCCCGCTCTCACCGCCTGCCCCTCAAGACGCCAACTGCCATTGCATGCATAGCAAGTAGTCCCCGCTTATGTGGAGGAGAGAGAGGCATTGACAAAGTCAAGGAGTAACATGGAGACAATAGATTTCATCAAAATAAACAATGAATACTCGTTGCTCGTCCTCTATATCGGAAAGAATACTTTCATTCGCCGACATGTGGGATGTCGACCATCCCGGTCCACCCGCCATGCACAAAATTATCCCGGTCTACCTCGGTCGTATCGCAGGCCTAACCTTTCCCAATCAGTAAGTTGTTCGGACGAAGGAACCATCATGACTTCGTTGAATTCCGCTTCTTCAAGAAAACTTACTGTACCCTTGATCGCTACCACACGCCAAGATTGGGCGGCACTGCACCACGCCATATCATCGAAACCCACTAGGCCAAACGAGCCCGCCTAGGTCATCTATTTTGGAACGGAGGAGTACGTCTCTGACTTTGCTATGATTTTGTGTTGCACGCTCTCGTACTTTTGCTACGATTTTCCTACCCTATGAACCAAATGAGGCCTGAATGTATGTCGACTATTGTCCGATCGATCGCTAAGCCTACAATTTTAGGAGCTAGGGCTATTGGTCGATCGACGAGGGATAAGTATAAGCGCACCATGACCTCATCAGCCCCAACGCTTCTCTTCGTGAGTATTTTGCAAGTACTATAGCTCGCACGAGAGCTAGCCTACTAACACCAAGAATCATCAAACAAGCCCTGCTGATATGATAAACAGTTCAAACTTACATCTAAGCATGCCATATATTACATCAAAAGCTGGTGAGGATACATTTGTTTCCATAATTCGGAGATGGTTCGCATGATTCATCGCATGATTCACTATCAAACAAAATTAGCAAGATCCGCCCACACAAGACAGTGCACTAGCCCTAAGATGGTTTGATAACACGCATCGTTCTGGTAATTAAATACAGGGCAATGCAAACTACCCTGAAGGATTAGCGCGACCAACTATTTCTTGTCATCGATCTCTCGAGAAATGACCACAGCACGGGCAGCGGCATGGGAATCGATTTACAGGCGATGTCCATAGAACTGACCGCGACATCGAATCGATCTGCGGGCGATCTCCACAGGATGGACAGCGCATCGAATCAATCTCCAAGCGATGCCAACAGGGCGGGCCACGACATCGAATCATCAAGGACAACCACCGCACCGCACAACCCTAACATATTAGCAAGCACATTGCAAATAATCAAAACCACAACTATGGTAATAAGCCATTATTTTTTACCTTGTGCAGCTCACCAGGGATCTCATCCTCCGGGGCCATCTCCTCGCCCTCGATGGGGCCATCACCTTGCTGGGAATATCGCTTCAACGGCGACTATCTCCTCAAACTCGGTCTTGAGCCTCACATAGGTGGCAATCAGAGTTCCAGGGGTCGGCACGGTGGGGCCCTTGCTGTTCTTCCAACTTTCTTTGAGGAGTTCGTCCACCAACGTCCTCAACTCTTTGGCCAGTGCTTGTTTCTTGGAGTTCTTCGTCTCCATGGGTTGGCCCGCCAACATGGTCAACTCGTTGATCGGTGCTCGCTTCGTGGAGATCGCTGTCTCCAGTGGGTTGTCCGCCGGCAACTCTTTGCCTAGTGCTCCAGGATCCATCAATGAACTGACAAACAAAAAGCAATCGAAAGGAAACCACAATCGCAATGAAAACGGGAAAAGAATAGGATGTGAGAATCGGTCGGTGCTTCACAAAAAGAAGATTATTGGAATATAGCAGCATAACTGATTCGCCCACCTTTCCTTCGTCGGTACAGAAGAAAAATGGCAGAAGTGAGTAGCCTGGACTGAGGTTTTCTTGAAGAAAGGGAAGAAAGGGCTTGAATGAGCGTTCCAATGAAATGATGGTTGCTTCGTCCAGTCCAACTTGGAGGCCACCTTACCACTGCTGGTAAAGATGTGGGTTTTGTGATATGATGGTCATGATGGCCACACAGGGTGACAGTGAGTCTCATTGTAGCACCTCGCTGTGATTTGGTGGATGGCACGCGGGCCGGATGCTTTGAAATGTCCCGCATGTAGATAGAGCGGCTAGTCATATAGGAGTGCTCAATATTGTGCACCGCGACCAAGGCGGAGAGGAAAACGAGAGAACTACGTAATTAATGCATGAGTTTAATTAGGGTATTTTTGTAAAGTACGAGATACATTCCTCCAATCGCAAAATGCCTTGGTTCATGAGATTTGAGATTTGAGCCCTATAAACCGGAAGGGAGGGGGTACTGCACACGGTGTAGTCTAGTCACTTGTTGAAATATCTAGAAAGGCAAATACTCCTTTCCGGTTTACAGGTCTATACTACTCCCTCCGTCTAGGTGTGTAAGTCATCTTACGAAAACCAAATAGTCCCAAAACACTTAGGCGCGGTGCATTAACTTCTACCTTGTTGTTTCTTGACATATCAACCAATAAGAGATGAGAGGTGTGCATGCTTTTAATGACTTGCAATGGCTAGTTTATTGCATGCAATGCTATTAATTAGCAAATAAACATTGGTGACCCCAGGAGGAAACGGTGCTAAGCGCGTGGACCTATGCAGAATGAGTATCAACCAATGGATAATGGAGTTTAATTGTTAAACAATACTCCCTCCTTTCCAGTTTATAGGGCTTATCTCAAAGTTTTATGTTTTCCATTTTATAAGGCTCAATTTGGTTGTTTTCCATCACATTTTAAGATTCCAAGGTGCATTAAATCATTGCATGCAAGTATTAAGAGAAAATTGACCAATGCATGTACTTTATGCATGCACGCATTGCAATTAATGCATTGATAAACATAATTTTTTGAGGAAAACAAGAGCATTTATTAAGTGCTTTTGCAAAACTACGAACTGTATTCCGCCACTCACCATCTACATTGATTGGTGAGATTTTTGAATTGAGCACTATAAACCGGAAAGGAGGGAGTAGCAATTTTGTCTCATGCAAGAGCCTGGCTAGTATATGCGTGCTCCAAGGAACCGCACCACGCGAGCGTCCGCAGCTGCCACGTTCGGGTTGCGCTTGGCTCTTCGCATCTTCGAGAAGATGAACAATGATGCTACTCCTACTTCTACAGTATCGAATCCACTGCTGCATGTCCGTCCACCTCGTGCGTGAGGGATAGCGTGTAGCGAAAGCTTCTACTTACTGCTCCTGCGCTTATGTCTATGACAGTGGGCCCAACAGGTGGTTGGCCCTCCCGCATGCAGCCAAAGGCAGGTGCAGCAAAGGCACCGAGCTCAGTCCATGCGAGGGAGAGGGCGTCGAGTAATCAAATTTCTCGGTCTTGTACGAGTTGACGCGACACATCAAAGCACTGCACTCGATAAAAGTCTTTTTACACATTTCAAATGGGCTACTTCGTATGTAGGAGTAGACATATTCTGCTTCGTATGTAGTCACTTGTTGCAATCTCTAAAAAGACTTCTATTTGGAAATGGAGGGATTACAACACATGCATGCATGCCGTGACTTTCCTTTTGATACTTGCATGTGTTGATTTGATGCACCTTGCCGAATTTTAACTATAAATTTAACTAACCAAATTTTCATGCATGTCACAAAAAATTACGGGGCTGTTTGGATTGTGACTATGTTTGTCTTATGTTGCCACATTATTTTTCCCACACTTGCCACACTTGCCTAACCTGAGTTGCTCAGATTGTTAGACACACTTTGGCTTGCCTAAGGGAATCTTGCCACAATTTTTGTGTCTATGACATGTGGGGTTCACTGCTAATAAAAAAATTCTTGTCTTAGGTGTGGCTAATAAAAAAGACTTATATTTAGGAACGGAGGGAGTAGTAAATATAAATAATAATGCATGTTGGGGCAACCCAAGTTTCCGCTAATTTTAGCCGTGGGCTTGTTCACAATTTTTACGAGGGGGTGGTTGTTCATTTAATGGAGGGACTTGTAGTACCAGACTTGAACGATACAAAGTGCGACCTGGCACACCGTATGACCACTTGGAACAAGCGGGTAGCTATCTCAAAAAACAATCAACAACTAAAAAAACCGCGACCTGGCATGTAGCAGTACACAATTTTAAACGATTGTTTTGATGGAGTGAAAAAGGAAAACTACCCCACTACTTATATATAGGCCGGAGCCTCCGCGCTTGCTTGCTAGGGTTGCTCTATTCACATACTCTCATCCTCTCCAGATCTAAACAAGATAGGGGTAGTAACACTGTCTTTCTCCCTTCAAAAAAACACTGGCTTTCTATCCTCACTGCTGGTTACAGATCTCGACGATCCCCCTCCGCCGGTGAAGGGAGGAGGGAAGCGTTTAAGCCGTCGTCGACAGCGAGGAGGAGACCCATGTCGGCCGCACCGTTATCTCGGCGGCCGAGCCGCGCTGGAGGTCCTCCGATCCTTCGTGCTGCTGTGGGCGGATCCGCCTCCCGCCGCCCACCTATCCACATCCCGACGACCTTCGTATATCTTCGCTTGAAACCGCTTTAGCTCTACTTCCCCAAATCGCCACGTCGCTGCATGTGCATCATTTTCTACCTCTCAGCCCCTCTTGATCGGATGGTCCAACGTCACCTATTTTTTCTTCTATTGTTAGAGGTAAAGCTACTTCATGGAGTCGAATCTTGTACTCCCTCCATCCGAAAATACTTGTCATTGAAATGGATGTATCTATATGTATTTTAGTTCTAGACACATCCATTTTGATGACAAGTAATTCCGGACGGAGGGAGTACTTGGTTCAAACAAGAAATAAAGTGGGGTTGGGGGAATTTAGTATGTACATCGGACTTGGTACAAACAGGAAGGAAAGGGGGTGAAAGTAGTACAGACTGGTCATCCAACCGGTCTCTTGGTCGAAAAGGGAAATATAGGGGTAACGCTGTACACAGTGGTATGACCAGGACTAGATTTGCTATCCACACATAGGAGTAGGTGGCTAGAGTGAACAAAAATGGGACCAACTCAGATATGTTTCTTGGATGTTTGTTTCTCGGAGTAACAAACTATGAATCACCACTTTATGCCCCTGTTTACGTACATGGTGCTGTACTGCTGGTGCACCCACTGTCCCATGCCCTTATTCCAAATATTTAGGCTCCGGTCGAAATAAAGGGGCAGAAAACATAGATCTTGATGAAAATAGAGGAATAGGAAAGGAATGTAGGTATAAAACTATGCAACATCGAACCGGAGGAAACTCTCTAGAGAATGTGTTCGGATGGACTACGAAATGTACAGATTTGTTTTTTTAGAGTAGCATGCTTGGCAGTATGAGATGCTATTTGTTTATTCAGCTGCACAGTGACTACTCTTGTCCTCACCTCATGTACCCCACATAGGTTGATTTTTTTATTCCGGCAAACACAGCACAACAACCTGTCTAACGCATGGCGGCGAGCGCTTGCCTCGGGCTTCCGCCCAAAAAATGAGCAGCGCGTGGATGTTTCTAATCCTATAGAATCAAGACTACTGCACCAGCTTTCCTATGAAACACTATTCACCTTTCCGTGTTCAACGGTTGAAGGAAAAGAATACCGTAGGAATTGTGTTCCTCGAAAATCCTGCACCAAACCTGTGAACCTAACGCAGCCTTAGTTGTTCTTAATATAATGTCCTGGTAAAATGAAGCCATGCCATTGTTTTTGCTCTGTAATTGTTTGAGACTCGACAAGTTTAGCCAAATGTTTTTGCCTGTAATTGTTTGAGACTCGTCTGCTTCCTCTGTGCCTTTTTGTGCAAACAGGATATATAATTCACCGTTGTTGTTGTGACCTTTTGGTGCATCAAGCAAAAACTCTTCTTAAAAGAAGAGATTTTTGTGTTGTTTAACTGAATGTCGAATGGAACAGTTGGTTCATTTTGGTGGAACTGCACAAAGGGAGATCTGTGTTCCAATCCTCATCATCCATATTGGCACCATAACCTTCCTTTAGGTAAGAATGATATTTAATGCATGTGTTCATCTCTATTTTCCGACTGCCATGAGAAAATAAATGCTGTTTTTACCAGTACACTTGTACTCCCTCACTGACAAAACCAATTCTGAATTAGAAGGCCAATCATGTACTTGGTTTCACCAACTGGTGAGGAGAAAGAGAAACAGAGCATGAAGAGCAAGAAGAAGAATAATAAACAGTGTCAAGGCAATCTTGCTGAAGCCAGAGGCCTCAGTCGAGGCTATTCAAGGGCTCCGGCAACGACTACCTTACATGTGAGATGATCCTCCAGGGAGCCCTTCCACTTATGCTGTCTCACTTAATCAATTAGGAGTACTTAAGTACCACTAATTTATTACTGCCTAATTTTCCTGTTGGAGTTAAACAAATCTTTAGTAGGACCCTATGTTGAATCATGTACATGTGAATGTTTGTCTATGGAGGTGAATCATGTGGTGGAGCAGGGAGGGAATATTATTAGTGTCATGACATAATAGTGCTATTGTTTCGCATGTCAATTTATTGCCATTGGTTCAATGAGGCGATGTTTTGCGTATTGTCCATCATGAATTTGATGCTACTGTTTGAGTAATATGATAATGTCTTCCTATCTTTCTCACTAACCTAATGAAGGTTTCACCTTGTTCCTACTTGTGCAAACAGGGATCATGTTGTGCCAATCATACATTCTAGTGGAACTACACAAGACAATACAATGAACTCAGATCCCAGCCAAAGCTTTAACTCTCCGGAAGTTCTTGATAATCTTTCGATGTAATCTCAAAGACTGGTAAACAAGAGTGATTTCAACCATACATTTGAAGTGCACAAAATATATACTATTGTGTGATTCCAAAGAGTGCTTTATCGCTCTTATGGGATTACATGAATAAGCTTTTTTCTCAGTTGGTACGGGCCTAAGGCCTTCATCCATATTAGTTTGTTGTCATCTCTATTTGTATCGTACTCTTGTCATGAGAAACTCCTTTATCTTTGCACTTTTAAGTTTTGCAACCTATGATAAATGGTAATGCTTTGAGTGTTGAGTTGAGCTAATTGGCACCGATTAAATAAACTAATACCTCTCTTTAAGCAAGACTACTATGTTGCTAACTTTACCCATTAAGATAATGAGGGTGCTTCTATTTGTTAGTGTATGTTTCATCAACTAGTCCCACTATTACAGTAATCTCACTCTCTCAATATATGTGCCAACAGGGATGCTCGATTTTGGTGGAACTGCACAAAAACTTTGGGTGCTTCATTGCCTCGACAGCTTCCGTCCTTTCCTGCGAGTCGCTAATCTCCGCTTTCTTTCTTCCTTTGCTTTCAGTCGCAATCTCGGCTTCCAGTCAAAGGAAATAGTAATTGATATGCTACCTCACACATGTTGGTACTGGTCTTTATCCTGATTATTGTGCATGTCATATGTATTGGTAATTTGGTATTGTGCTACTGTTTGCCGATTTCATAAAGGAGTAATTTGGACCCTGAGCTCGCAGGCAAATCATTAAATCGGGTGATTTTAGTAGAACTGCACAAAATGATCAGATGGATAGGTACTTATGCTGCTGCTATGTACTCCAAAGTTCACTCGCACAAGCATCGATGTTGACAAGAAGTGCCTATATTCATTCGAGTATCAACCGCGCCAACCAATTGTCAAACTCCCAAGTATTAGGAGAGTGAACGCCAAAATATTACTTGGTGCATAGCCCGAAAAAACGCAGTCCAGTCTTTGGTCCCAACTTGTGCCTTTTGGTTATCGGCACATATGGTAGCGAACTATATGGCATGAAGTCTAAAGATTCGGACAAGTTGGTTGATGCGATATTCATCGGCATTTAATCACCGCATGCCAAGGATGCTCCATTTCAGCTTGAACTGCACAAAAATTTGGGTGGTTCATTTTCTCAACCGCCTCCTTTCTCGTCTGCAATGTAGAATTTTGGCGAGATACAGGACCAAGATGAGCAAGTAAACTAGTTGGACGAAAGTAGTGGCCAAGTTTCTCAAACCTCCCTCGGCACGAGGCCACTATTTGAGGATAAACCTACAAGCAAAGTTCAGATTGTCTGTGCTGCCTCTTATGTACTCGAAAGTTTACTCGTACAAGAACTAATTTTAGCAAGAAGTGCCTCCGATTGAACACCATTTACCAGTCTGTACCCTAGGTAATTAAAGTTCGTGCATGGATCATATTGGTTATGATCTCAATCATTTGGATGCATAAACATACTCAACATGTGTATATCTGAATCTTTTTGTGAATTATGTATGAATATTGTCGTGTGATCTATCAATCATTTGGATGCATAGATATGCTGAGCTTGTGTATATATGAATCTTTTGAGTTGTTGATAGTGAATGTTGGCTATGAATATGAACGTGTCCTGTGAACCTGAGTTTGATACGAATGTTTACCTTTTCTGTTGTATTTGTGTGTGAACTTGTTAGTATGCCTACTGTGGAGTATAAAACGTAGGTCTCTTATAAAAGTAATGTTGTGTCCAATTTATGTTTTCCCTTCTAACCACATTATATATATTTATATTATTACTATTATCGTATATTTTATAGAGACTTATATATACATTATAAAAACATCCCATGTGTTATTAACTTATAAAAGTAAATGTTTAACGAAAAATCCTGGTTGTTTTTGACTCACAGGCAAGGAAAATCCTGGTGATTGCATACAAAAGCTTGCGAAGATTTTGAAGGACCAATTTAATAATAACGCGCTCAATTTTATTATGAGCAATAACTCGCTAATTTCTTATTTATATATATAAAAAATGTGCCTCTCCGGTTTATTCTTTGATATTAATTGCTCCTTCTAACATAACATTATATATATAACGAGCCCACCTAATACGTGTATTTCAAGGAAGTGCAAATGGGCTGGGATTTCTTAGAAAATATAAATGGGCCTGATTGACGCAAAATTATTTGTTCACCCAACCTAGCAAATGGACTGTACATTCTAGAAAACATGGGTTAAATATATGCCACATTTTTGCAGGCTGACATGTGGGCCAATAGGTCGAAGCCTACGCGGGCGTTGTCAACTTGGTCAACAAATGATTGTGTCATCCACAGCCATTGGATTTATATCCAACGGCCGGCATGCACCTTCAATCTCTCATCTTCTTCCTCAAGCGTCGCCAGGACCGCCTGGTCCGGCCTCCGGCGGCTAGCAGCTCTGCTTAGCACGCATCGCTGCGAAGCACTACCCCACCTCCGGTCAGGCTATCCCTCCACCCCTCGACACTTCCTGTTATTCTCCATAGACTACAGCCCCACGCCACAACAGAACCAGTTATAACCCTTCTCCTCCTCTCAATCTGCGACTCCACTGCCGCGTTTTCCCATCTTCGAGTCGTTCCCGTATGGGGCCTCGCCTCGTCCACCGCCTTGCTGTGTTCGGTGCGGCGTGGTCAACAAACGAGAGTCATCGGAAGAGGACTGTACGTGGAGAGCCTGAAGGCTGGGACCCACGAGGTCCATGGTCGCATGCAAGGAAAGTTCCTCCTTATTAAGCTGAAAAAAATGTTTCCTCCACTTGACAGCTGGGCCCCGCCGTCTGTATCTTCGCACGGAAGGATGTGTCTCCTTGTTTTGCGAAAAAAATATTCATCCGCTGATACCGGGACCCGTCGACGGTGGTCGACTTGTGGGCCTACTAAGCGGACGTGTACGCACGGCTTTGTCAACTTAATCAACAAATGATTCTATCTGCTGGACCGCTGGATGTTAATCCAACAGCCGTGCTCCTTCTTTAACCTCTGTTCTTGCTCCTGTCTCCCGTGGGCGGCACCACGGCTGTGCTGCTGTGCACCCGAACCAGTGAAGTTTCCCACTCCTCTCCATCTGTGACTCCACTGCCCCGTCTTCCCCATCTCCGGGTCGTTCTAGTCTGGGTGCGCTCGGCACGATGTGGTCAACATGGTCAACAACCGAGAGTCATCGAAAGATGACTGTACGTGAGACGCTGACAGAGGGGACGCACCACGCCCATGGACGCATGCATGCAACGGAACGCGGCGAGGTCAACGTGGTCAAGGAACGACTTCCATCGGAATTACACTGTACATGGAGAGTCTCAGCTGGGTCCACGGCCGCAGCAAGTAAGCGCCTCCTTATTACGCGGAAAATAATGATTCCTCCAACTGACAGCAGGGACCCACTGGACGGGCCATTGTATTTTGCGAAAAAAACATTTGCCCCTGACTACTGGGACCCACCTGACGGGCCACCGTATTTCGCGAAAAAAACGTTCCCCCCACTGTCACCTCGGACCCACCGGAAGTGCCTCCTTATTACGCACAAAAAATGAATACTCCCCCTGCTAGTTGCGACCCACCTTGGTGGGAGGCTGACTTGTGGGCCTACTAAGTTGACGGGGACGAAGGGCTTTGTCAACTTAGTCAATATGAACGATTCTAGCTCCAGTGACCGTACGATGTCCATCCAACGGCCGTAGTGCTTCTTCAACCTCTGGTCTTCTTGCTCCATCCAACGGCAGCCTCACACCGCAGCCGAACCAGTGAACCCTCGTACTCCTCTCCGCGCGGGCTTCCACTGCCACCTCTTCACCGGCTCCGCGTCGTCCCCTTCCTAGGCCTCGCTGTCGTCCACCGCCGTGGTGCTCTCCGTGCGACGTGGTCAACATGGTCAAGGAACGACTTCCATCGGAAGAGTACTGTACGTGGAGAGGCTGACAGCTAGGTCCACGGCCACAGCCCAGTTTTTTTGTGATTTGCCAAGTAAGTCGCTTTGTCAGGCCTGTTGGGTTGCAAATCTTTCAAGACGAGGAGAGCTTTCATTCGGCTGGCGGAGAAAATGGCCCATCAGTAATGAGAAATGGGTTGTACATTTTTAAAACACATCAAACCGGCAATTAGTTTCAAATATCTTTTTTTTTCATTTCGAGATTTTAAATTACATTAATTTTTATGCGTGGAGAATTTGTTGGATTTTATATTGATATACATTTATTTTTAAAACCAGTTTGAATGTGAGTCGAAATTTCGGGATTAAAAACAGTTCGGACCGCACTGAAATATGCAAAATTTTGTATAATTTTTTAACCGTGGCCACAATATGGGCTGTAATGCTAACAAAAAGAATATGGGCTCCAAAAAGAACCATAAGAATTAGAAAATGGGCTGTAAATTATTAGAAATAATGGCAGATGGGCTGTATGCTGTTTTCCACAGATTTGAGGCTTTCCTAAAAAAAGGTTGACGCACAAGTAGTGACTGTTGGATGGCCATCCAACGGCCGTCGTGCTTCTTCAATCTCTGCTCTTCCTGCTCCAGCCCGCCAAACAAGCGCCAAGGGACTGCTCGCTCCTCCTCCCATGACCGGCTCTGCTGCCACGCAGGCCTCACCGCCCCACCATACTCCCATCGCTGGCCTAGCCATCCCTCTACTCACCCACACCTGCTGTTATTCTCTGGCGACGACAGACGAACCAAGAACCCTCGTGCAGTCAGATTCCCCGCCGCGTGGGAAACAACTGCCGAGTCTTCCCTGCCTCCGTGTCGTTCCTTCCTAGGCCTCGCCGTCCCACCGCCTCGGTGCTCTAGGCGCTGCCTGGTCAACGTGGTCAACGATCGACATGCATCTGAAGTGGATCAGACGTGGAGAGGCCGACACTTGGTCCACGGCCGCACGCAAGGAAATGCCTCCTTATTACGCCGCAAAATAATGATTCCTCCACCGACATCAGGGACCCACCGAAAGGGCCTCAGATTTCGTGAAAAAACGTTACCGCTGTTGACAGCTCGGACCCGCCACTATATCTTCGCACGCAAGGAAGTGCCTCCTTATTACGCACAAAAAATGAATACTCCTTTGTTAGCTGGGACCCAGTATAGTGGCAGGCTGACTTGTGGGCCTACTATGTTGACGGGGACGGAGGGCTTTGTCAACTTAGTCAATATGCATGATTCTAGCTCCAGTGACCGTGCGATGTCCATCCAACGGCCGTAGTGCTTCTTCAACCTCTGGTATTCTTGCTCCAGCCATCCAAACCAGCGCCGGTTGTGCCTCGTGCTCCTGCCTCCCGTGGCCGGCTGCGATGCGGCGGAGGCCTCACCGCCCCCTACTACTCCCACCGCTGGCCAGGCCATCCCTCTACTCACCCACACCCCCTGTTATTCTGCGGCGACGGCATCCTCACACCGCAGCGAACCAATGTACCCTCGTACTCCTCTACGCGCGGGCATCCACTGCCGCGTGTTCCCCGGCTCTGCGTCGTCCCCTTCCTAGGCCTCGCCGTCGTCCACCGCCCTGGTGCTCTCGGCGCAGCGTGGTCGACATGGTCAAGGAACGGCTTCCATCAGACGTGGACTGTACGTGGAGAGGCTGACAGCTTGGTCCACGGCCGTAACAAGGAAGTGCCTCCTTATTACGTGCAAAATAATTATTTCTCCACCTGACAGCGGGGACCCACCGGACGGGCCATCGTATTTCGTGAAAAAAACGATTAAGCCGATCGCTGGGACCCACCGCTACAACCGCACGCAAGGAAGTGTGTCCGAAAAACACCACCCACGATCGCTGGGACCCATCAGCTACATCTTCGCATGCAAGGAAGTGCCTGACAGTCGGGACCCACCTGGTCAAAGCCTACGTAGAGTTGTCATTCTGGTCGCGAACGTGTACGTACATACTGGTCGTCGTAGAGGCGCGCACGTGTCGTAGTAGAGGCGCGCACGTAGCATGTACACATACGTACAGCGGCGAGGGTGCAGGAAGGAAATACGGCCACGTACATACATATGGGCAGGGTCTCGAACGCCTACTCGCGCATACGTACATGGCTGGGTCGGAACGGAGAAACAGTGTCGTCGTCGTGTTCATGGGGAGCCAACCGGCTGGGTCAGAACGGAATGCGTGGTCGTGTTCATCCGGAGGGCTTGGACGGAACAGGCGATGGAAACGAGGCCTGGCGTACCGCACAACGGAGGAAACAGACCTTCTACGTTCGAAACGGGGTCCTGTTGATTGGGAGGGGTGTGGCGTACCACAAAACGGAGGAAACGGACCTCCTACGGTCGAAACGGGGGTCCTGTTGATTGGGAGGGGTGTGGCGTGCCGCAAACGGATTTAAACGGACCTCCTACGGTCAAACGGGGTCCCGTTGATCGGGAAGGTGTGGCGTACCGCAAAACGGACGAAACCGACCTCCTATGGTCGAAACGGGGGTCCTGTTCATCGAGAGGGGTGTGGCGTACCGCAAAACGGGACTCCACGAGATACTGTTGATCTCCACCGTCGACCTCCTCCAGCCTCCACGGGCTACCGTCGACCTCCTCCAGCCTCCACGGGCTCCTGTTCATCCAGCCTCCACCGCGCTTACTCCACCGGCTACTATTCAACCACCCTCCACCGTCTCACTGCTCATCCAGCCTCCACACCACGGGTCCTTTTCAACCACCCTCCACGGGCACCCTCCACCGCCAACTGCTCATCCAGCCCTCCACCACACCACGGGTCCTGTTCATCCAGAGGCAACGCCACCGCCATCGCTCATCCAAAACCCCGCAACGCCATCGCTCATTCCAGAGGCAGCATCGATCGGCTTTAGTTAGCAGCAGAGCGAAGAATCGCTCGATCGGGTTCGATTAACAGCCATCGGTCGATCGCTCGAGTTCAAGAACGCCGCAGCTGCAAAGGCAATCGCTTTCGGTTCGCGAGAGCCCAACGCCTCGCTCGGGTTCAGCTAGAGCCAACGCCTCGCACACACGCACGTACGTGTACGAGAGAAATGCGCATCGCTCGGCCCCCGACCTCCCACCGTAACCGGGAAATCCCCGAAATTATCCTCCCCCTCGCTTCTACCACGGTTTTTTCCGTCATGGACGACCCAAAGAATGTCATGCAGCTGCGTCTCCGGCCCGCCCAGGACGAAAAGTCCATTTTCTGTCATGATTTTTTGTCATAGAAGTAGGAGCCCACCACATCTATGATGATACCGGGTTTTGTCACAATTATCGTCATAAAAGTGTCATATGTATGACAGATTTTTTTTCGTTCGGCCCAAAATGTCACGGATGTGTCTTTTTTTGTAGTGATATAAGGAGGTTTATGTGTGATAGAGCGTATCATATCACGGGGTTTGGATGCACCGGCGAAGTTTGCACCAACTCTCAAGGCGAGAAAGGGCAATGCACAGTACCGTAGAGGCTAGAAAATTGTGGAAGGTTGAGAGTGCTAGAAAAGACCATCGCTCGTCCCCGTCCGCCACTCATAAGGAAAGCAATAAAAGAACACCTTATGCGTCAAAATTGTCACACAACTTTTACCATATGTGCATGCTACGGTACTTGCCAACCTTAACACAAGTATTTCTCAATTTCGCAATTACTCAACTAGCACACTCTAATATTGCCACCTTTATATCTCAAAACACTTATCAAGTATCAAACTTCTCATGATATTCAATGAACTCAATATGAAGTTTTTATTATGCTCACCTTGGGTGCCTATCATATTAGGACTAATTTCACATTTAAAGCAAATTACCATGTTGTTTAAGACTCTCAAAATAATATAAGTGAAGCATGAGAGATCAATAATTTCTATAAAATAAAACCACCACCATGCTCTAAAAGATATAAGTGAAGCACTAGAGTAAAAACTATATAGCTCAAAAGATATAAGTGAAGCACATAGAGTATTCTAACAAATTCCGAATTATGTGTGTCTCTATCAAAAGGTGTGTACAGCAAGGATGATTGTGGTAAACTAAAAATCAAAGAAAATCATACAAGACGCTCCAAGCAAAACACATATCATTTGGTGAATAAAAATATAGCCCCAAGTAAAGTTACCGATAGACGAAGACGAAAGAGGGGATGCCTTCCGGGGCATCCCCAAGCTTAGGCTTTTGGTTGTCCTTGAATTTTACCTTGGGGTGCCTTGGGCATCCCCAAGCTTAGGCTCTTGTCAATCCTTGTTCCATAATTCATCAAATCTTTACCCGAAACTTGAAAACTTCACAACACAAAACTTAACAGAAAATCTCGTGAGCTCCGTTAGCGTAAGAAAACAAAACACCACTTCAAGGTACTGTAATGAACTCATTGTTTATTTATATTTGTGTTAAACCTACTGTATTCCAACTTCTCTATGGTTTATAAGCTCTTTTACTAGCCATAGATTCATCAAAATAAGCAAACAACACACGAAAAACAGAATCTGTCAAAAACAGAACAGTCTGTAGTAATCTGTATCTAACGCAAACTTCTAGAACTCAGAAAAATCTACCAAAATAGGAAGTCGTAGATAATTTGTTTATTGATCTACTGCAATTGGAATCAGTATTTTATCGCATTCTGGTGATTTTAAAAAATTGTTTTCGTGAACAGAAAGTTTCTGGAATTTTCAGCAAGATCAAATAACTATCATCCAAGAAGATCCTAGGTTTCACTTGGCACAAACACTAATTAAAACATAAAAACACATATAACCAGAGGCTAGATCAAAGATTTATTACTAAACAGAAATAAAAAGCAAGAAAATAAGACAAAATTGGGTTGCCTCCCAACAAGCGCTATCGTTTAACACCCCTAGCTAGGCATAAAAGCAAGGATAGATCTAAGTATTGCCATCTTTGGTAGGCAATCCATAAGTGGCTCTCATAATAGATTCATAAGGTAATTTAATCTTCTTTCTAGAGAAGTGTTCCATGCCTTTCCTTCACGGAAATTGGAATCTAATATTCCCTTCCGTCATATCAATAATTGCACCAATCGTTCTAAGGAAATGTCTACCAAGAATAATAGGACATGAAGGATTGCAATCTATATCAAGAACAATAAAATCTACGGGCACATAGTTCCTATTTGCAACAATAAGAACACATTAATTCTTCCCATAGGTTTCTTGATAGTGGAATCCGCAAGATGCAAGTTTAAAATAATCATCAAAATAACGGAAACCTAGCAAATCACACAAAGTTTTTGGAACTGTGGAAACACTAGCACCCAAATCACACAAAGCATAGCATTCATGATCTTTAATTTTAATTTTAATTGTAGGTTCCCACTCATCATAAAGTTTTCTAGGGATAGAAACTTCCAACTCAAGTTTTTCTTCATAAGATTGCATCAAAGCATCAACGATATGTTTAGTAAAGGCTTTATTTTGCCTATAAGCATGAGGAAAATTTAGCACAGATTGCAACAAGGAAATACAATCTATCAAAGAGCGATTATCATAATTAAATTCCTTGAAATCCTAAATAGTGGGTTAATTGCTATCTAAAGTTTTAACCTCTTCAATCCCACTTTTATCAATTTTTGCATCAAGATCTAAAAACTCCGAATTTTTGGGACGCCCTCTAACTAAAGTTGACTCATCTCCAGTCCCATCATTATCAAGATTCATATTGCAAAACAAAGATTTAATAGGAGACACATCAATAAATTTTAGATCTTCATCTTTATTCTCATAAAAACTAGAAGAACATGCCTTCACAAAGCGATCTTTTTTAGCACGCATCCTAGCGGTTCTTTCTTTGCACTCATCAATGGAAATTCTCATAGCTTTTAGAGACTCATTGATATCATGCTTAGGTGGAATAGATCTAAGTTTCAAAGAATCAACATCAAGAGAAATTCTATCAACGTTCCTAGCCAACTCATCAATCTTAGGCAATTTTTCTTCAAGCAAAGCATTGAAATTCTTTTGAGAAATCATAAATTCTTTAACACTAGTCTCAAAATAAGAGGGCATCTTATTAAAATTTCTATAAGAGTTGTTGTAGAAATTACCATAATTATTAGAGGATTACTAGGATACGGCCTAGGATTATTCCCTCTATAAGCGTTGTTCCCAGAATTGTTCCTACCAACAAAATTCACATCTATAGATTCATTATTATTCTCAATCAAAGTAGACAAAGGACTATCATTAGGATAAGAAGAAACACTCTTATTAGCAAACAATTTCATAAGTTCGTCCATCTTTCCACTCAAAACATTAATTTCTTCTATCGCTTGCACTTTTTTACTAGTAGATCTTTCAGTGTGCCATTGAGAATAATTAACCATAATATTATCAAGGAGTTTAGTAGCTTCTCCTAAAGTGATTTCCATAAAAGTGCCCCCCGCGGCCGAATCTAAAAGGTTTCTAGAAGCAAAATTCAATCCAGCATAATTTTTTTGTATAATCATCCATAAATTCAAACCATGAGTGGGGCAATTATGTATCATTAATTTCATCCTCTCCCAAGCTTGTGCAACATGTTCATGATCAAGTTGCTTAAAATTCATAACATCGTTTCTAAGAGAGATGGTCTTAGCGGGAGGAAAATACTTAGAGATAAAAGCATCTTTGCACTTATTCCAAGAATCAATACTATTTTTAGGCAAAGATGAAAACCAAGTTTTAGCACGATCTCTAAGTGAAAAAGGAAATAGCTTCAATTTAACAATATCAGTATCCACATATTTCTTCTTTTGCATATCACACAAATCAACAAAGCTATTTAGATGGGTAGCGGCATCTTCACTAGGAAGGCCGGCGAATTGATCTTTCATGACAAGATTCAGCAAGGCAGCATTAATTTCACAAGATTCAGCATCGGTAAGAGGAGCAATCGGAGTGCTAAGAAAATCATTGTTGTTGGTATTGGCAAAGTCACACAATTTAGTATTATCTTGAGCCATCGTGACAAGCAAGCAATCCAACACACAAGCAAACAAGAACCAAGCGAAAAAGAGGCGGACGGAAAGAGAGGGCGAATAAAACGGCAAGGGTGAAGTGGGGGAGAGGAAAACGAGAGGAAAATGGCAAATAATGTAATGCGAGGGATAAGAGTTTGTGATGGGTACTTGGTATGTCTTGACTTGGGCGTAGACTCCCCGGCAGCGGCGCCAGAAATCCTTCTTGCTACCTCTTGAGCACTGCGTTGGTTTTCCCTTGAAGAGGAAAAGGTGATGCAGTAAAGTAGCGTAAGTATTTCCCTCAGTTTTTGAGAACCAAGGTATCAATCCAGTAGGAGACCATGCTCAAGTCCCACACACCTACACAAACAAATAAGAACCTTGCAACCAACGTGATAAACGGGTTGTCAATCCCTTCACGACCACTTGCAAAAGTGAGATCTGATAGAGATGATAAGATAATACTTTTGGTATTTTTATGATAAAGAGTAAAAGTAAAGATTGCAAAATAAACGGTGCCAGAAATAGCTTGTTGACGGGAGATTAATATGATGGAGACCCGAGGGCCATAGGTTTCACTAGTGGCTTCTCTCAAGATAGCGTAAGTATTACGATGGGTGAACAAATTATTGTCGAGCAATTGATAGAATTGAGCATAGTTATGAGAATATCTAGGTATGATCATGTATATAGGCATCACGTCCGTGACAAGTAGACCGACTCCTGCCTGCATCTAGTACTATTACTCCACACATCGACCGCTATCCTGCATGCATCTAGAGTATTAAGTTCATAAGAACAGAGTAACGCTTTAAGCAAGATGACATGGTTTAGAGGGATAAAATCATGCAATATGATATAAACCCCATATTTTTATCCTCGATGGAAACAATACAATACGTGTCGTTTCCCCTACTGTCACTAGGATCGAGCACCGCAAGATTGAACCCAAAGCTAAGCACTTCTCCCATTGCAATAAAGATCAATCTAGTAGGCCAAACCAAACTGATAATTCGAAGAGACTTGCAAAGATAACCAATCATACATAAAAGAATTCAGAGGAGATTCAAATATTGTTCATAGATAATCTTGATCATAAACCCACAATTCATCGGATCTCGACAAACACACTGCAAAACAAGATTACATCGAATAGGTCTCCAAGAGAATCGAGGGGAACTTTGTATTGAGATCCAAAGAGAGAGAAGAAGCCATCTAGCTAATAACTATGGACCCGAAGGTCTGAGGTAAACTACTCACACATCATCGGAGAGGCTATGGTGTTGATGTTGAAGCACTCCGTGATCAATGCCCCCTCCGGCGAAGCGCCGGAAAAGGCCCCAAGATGGGATCTCACGGGTACAGAAGGTTGTAGCGGTGGAAATAGGGTTTTTGCTCCTGCTCTGATGTTTTTGGGGTACGTAGGTATATATAGGAGGAAGAAGTAGGTCGGTGGAGCTACGAGGGGCCCACAAGGGTGGAGGGCGCGCCCCCTGCCTCGTGGCCTCCTCGTTGATTGCTTGACGTCCACTCCAAGTCCTCTGGATCACGTTTGTTCAAAAAATCACGTTCCCGAAGGTTTCATTCCGTTTGGACTCCGTTTGATATTCCTTTCCTTCGAAACACTGAAATAGGCAAAGAAACAGCAATTTGGGTTGGGCCTCCGATTAATAGGTTAGTCCCAAAAATAATATAAAAGTGTATAATAAAGCCCATTGAACATCCAAAACAGATAATATAATAGCAAAGAACAACCAAAAATTATAGATACGTTGGAGACATATCACCCACTAGGAGGCCACAAGCCTAGGGGCGCGCTCTACCCCCCTGGGCGCGCCCCTGTGGCTTGTGAGCCCCCTGTCAGATCTCCGATGTCCATCTTCTGCTACATGGAGGGTTTTGACCTAGAAAAAAAATCAAGAAGAGCTTTGGGGACGAAGCGCCATCTCGAGGCGGAGCTTGGGCAGAACCAATCTAGGGCTCCGGCGGAGCTGTTCTACTTGGGAAACCTCCCTCCTGGAGGGGGAAATCAAAGCCATCGTCATCACCAACGATCCTCTCATCGAGAGGGGGTAAATCTCCATCAATATCTTCACCAGCACCATCTCCTCTCAAACCCTAGTTCATCTCTTGGGTCCGATCTTTGTCTCAAAACCTCATATTGGTACCTGTGGGTTGCTAGTAGTGTTGATTAGTCCTTGTAGTTGATGCTAGTTGGTTTATTCGGTGGAAGATCATATGTTCGGGTCCTTAATGCTATTCAATACCCCTCTAATTTTGAACATGAATATGCTTTGTGAGTAGTTACCTTTGTTTCTGAGGACATGGGAGAAGTCTTGTTATAAGTAATCATGTGAATTTGGTATTCGTTCGATATTTTGATGAGATGTATGTTGCCTTTCCTCTAGTAGTGTTATGTGAATGTCGACTACATGACACTTCACCATTGTTTGGGCCTAGAGGAAGGCATTGGGAAGTAATAAGTAGATGATGGGTTGCTAGAGTGACAGAAGCTTAAACCCTAGTTTATGCGTTGCTTCACAAGGGGCTGATTTGAATCCATATGTTTCATGCTATGCTTAGATTTATCTTAATTCTTCTTTCGTAGTTGCGGATTCTTGCGAGTGGGGTTAATCATAAGTCGGAGGCTTGTCCAAGTAAGGATAGCACCCAAGCACCGGTCCACCCACATATCAAATTATCAAAGTAGCGAACGTGAATCATATGAGCATGATGAAAACTAACTTGACAGTAATTCCCATGTGTCCTCGGGAGCGCTTTGCTTGATATAAGAGTTCGTCCAGGCTTGTCCTTTGCTATAAAAAGGACTGGGCCACCTTGCTGCACCTTTGCTACACTTGTTACTTGTTACCTGTTACGAATTATCTTATCACAAAACTATTTGTTACTAATAATTTCAGTGCTTGCATAGAATACCTTGCTGAAAACCGCTTGTCATTTCCTTCTGCTCATCATTGGGTTCGACACTCTTACTTATCGAAAGAACTACTATAGATCCCCTATACTTGTGGTTCATCAGTGTACCGCAGAACGAAGGAAACGGTCTTCTGTTCGAGTGCCTACGGTCGAAACAGGGTCCTGTTGATCAGGAGGGGTGTGGTGTACCACAAAACAGAGGAAACAGACTTGTGTTGGAGAGCCTATGGGTGAAACGGGGTCCTGTTCATTGGGAGGGGTGTGGCGTACTGCAAAACGGGACTCCACGTCCTACTGTTCATCCATCGTCTACTCCCTTCCTCCAGCCTCCATGGGCTACTGTTCATCCATCGTCGACTTCCTCCAGCCTCCACCTACTACTGTTCATCCACCGCCGACTTCCTCCTGTGCCTCCACCAACTACTGTTCATCCAGCCTCCACTGACTACTGTTCAACCAGCCCTCCACGGGGTCATGTTCATCCACCCACACCTCCTCGATCGGGTTCCTGTTCATCCAGCGGCAACGGCCTCTACTACAACAGGGTCCTGTTCATCCAACCCCCACCGGGAGCTGTTCATCCAACCCCCAACAACGGTCACTGTTCATCAAGAGGCAGTAGCAGGTTCGATCGCTTCAGTTCGGGTTCAGTTAACAGCAAAGGGATCGATCACTCGAGTTCAGTAACGTAGCTAGTGCAATTGCTCGGGTTCAGTAAGCGAATGCCTCGCTCGGGTTCAGTAAGCGAATGCCTCGCTCGGGTTCAGTTAGATTCCAATGCCTCACACAAATGCGCGTACGTGTATGAGAGAAACGCGCAATCCCTCCATGAATCGCTCGGCCCCAACCACCCACCATAATCGGGAACTCCCCCATATTTTCCTCGCCCTCGCTTCTACCATGATTTTTTCGTCATGGACGGCCCAAAGAATGTCATGCAGGTGCGTCCCTGGCACGCCCAGGACAAAAAGCCCATTTTTTGTCTTGATTTTTTGTCATAGAAGTAGGATCCCACCACATCTATGATGATACATGCTTTTGTCACAATTATCGTCATAGAAGTGTCATAAGCATGACAGGAATTTTTTTCATCCGGGCCAAAATGTCACGGATGTGTCCTTTTTTGTGTGTAGCGTATGCTTATTGATCTCGGAGACTTGGACACCTTACTTGTGATGCATGATTGTTTGTTTGAGCTTAATGTCTTTGGTTGTTCTAGCATCTTATGCCTACATACCATGCCCTACACCCTTGTACTTTCTTATAATAATAATGATGAAAACACTTGTTGGGTATTTCACCACACGAATGTTTGGTTTTGACTTTTCGCTAACCTCATTTATTTTTCCGAGTGTTTGTCATGTTCTTTCGTTTTGGAAGATTCACAAGGTGGTGTCGTCATGAGACATATTGGTTATGTAAAGGCGTCCATGATGTGCAACTCCAACATCTTCGTGAACATTCATAAGGTGAACTGCTTCCCTTTGAGCCAACCTCAAATACGCATATTGCATGGGTCATTCTTGTTGGAAATATGCCCTAGAGGCAATAATAAAAGGATTATTATTATATTTCCTTGTTCGTGATAATTGTCTTTTATTCATGCTATAATTGTATTATCCGGAAATCGTAATACACGTGTGAATACATAGACTACTATATGTCCCTAGTGAGCCTCTAGTTGACTAGCTCGTTGATCAACAGATAGTCATGGTTTCCTGACTATGGACATTGGATGTCATTGATAACGGGATCACATCATTAGGAGAATGATGTGATGGACAAGACCCAATCCTAAGCATAGCACAAGATCGTGTAGTTCGTTTTGCTAGAGCTTTTCCAATGTCAAGTATCTTTTCCTTAGACCATGAGATCGTGTAACTCCCGGATACCGTAGGAGTGCTTTGGGTGTACCAAACGTCACAACGAATCGGGTGACTATAAAGGTGCACTACTGGTATCTCCGGAAGTGTCTCTGGGTTGTCACGGATCGAGACTAGATTTGTCACTCCGTATTACGGAGAGGTATCATTGGGCCCACTTTCGGTAATGCATCATCATAATGAGCTCAAACTGACCAAGTGTTTGGTCACGGGATCATGCATTACTAGATGCAGTAAAGTGACTTGCGATAACGAGATTGAGCGAGGTATTGGGATACCGACGATCGAATCTCGGGCAAGTAACATACCGATTGACAAAGGGAATAGAATACAGGGTTGCTTGAATCCTCGACATCGTGGTTCATCCGATGAGATCATCGAGGAGTATGTGGGAGCCAACATGGGTATCCAGATCCTGCTGTTGGTTATTGACCGGAGAGTCGTCTCGGTCATGTCTACATGTCTCCCGAACCCGTAGGGTCTACACACTTAAGGTTCGGTGACGCTAGGTGTAAGTGCATCTAGTGCCCCTTAGTGATTTTGGTGTATTGAAGACTTATAGGTTAAGTAACTGATGCGTTTGTAAGTGTACACAGGTCTATAAGTCTATGAGGAGTTTGATATTCTGAGAGAAAGTCGACCCTAAAATGAATTTCTTCAATCAAGAATTTGATATTCGAAGACTTTCAAGACTTTGAAAGTGAAGAAATTGGTGTGATTCTCAAGACTTGGTAATCGCTGAGGAAGATGAAGCGTGAAGACTTTTTGTTTTCGTAGTTTCATTTTCTCTTTATTGAGTCATAGGAAACACCGTCTTTGTTAAAGGGGTCGAGGAAATACTAAGGAAAAATTTCCATTTGATGCTCAACTCAAAATCCTCACCTACCAATCCCTTCGAGTGAAGCCTTTGGAAATCTCATACGATTCAATCAATTTCTTGATGTGAGACGAAGCTCTTCAGTCAATGAGAATTTGTTCGATCGAGGAGTTAGGAATTCGCCAAATCTGAATTGCCTACGATGGAGGAACATGATAGCCCCGAGGAATTTGATGTTCCAATTTCCGACCGTTCTTGTCTTCTTGCTGGCCACCTGTCCCCAAAATATCTCCACCTAACGGTCATATCATTTAAGGGCATTTATGTCTTATCATGTCGGGCTGCTCCCTAGGCTATAAATAGCCGCCCCCTACAACCACTAGTTGGTTGGCTGCTCGAGAGAACTTGACACTTGTCATTTGAGAGCAACCCATCCTCTGAGGACTTTGGCGAAAATCATCAAGTGAGGAAAACCCAAAAGTGAGGAAAATCCCAAAACCAAACCCCTACAAACCCAAAGTGATTGAGCATCATCAAGAAATTGATCCAGCGTGGATCCGACGCTTTTTACCTTTGAAGACTGTGCTTCTTCCAGACGGTTAGGCGTCACGGTCTAGAGCATCCAAGAGGAATTGTGGATCGCCGAGTGACCAAGTATGTGAAGGTTTGGAAGTCGCCTGAAGACTTACCACGAGTGATTGGACGAGGTCTGCGTGGCCTTAGTTCAAGGAGAATACGGTGAGGACTTGGTGTCCCGAGCTGCGTGCTCGAGGATCGGGTGTCCGGACTGCGTGTCCTCGAGTTTAAATACTCACCGCTCCAACCAGACGTACAACCGAGACAGCAGTTGGAACTGGTCTACCAAATCATTGTCTTCACCAACCTAATCGGTTCTATTTCCTCAACCCTTTCATTTCCTCATTCTTGTGTTGAGTGTTTGTCATATCTGTGTTTGAAGACTTTGACTGAAGACTTTCTCAATTTCCTCAGTTCAATTTCTTCAGTCTGTTTGTCTTCATCTTGTGTTATCCTGTGATTACGTTTTTTGTACTCTGTGATTGTCTTCATTTCATCATGATGACTATGCCAGTAATCTGCTATGCTTACTTCTGAGTACTTATTCCGCTGCATGTATTTCTTCGCTAAGGAATTTCCTCACGAGCAAATTCCTCAGTGAAGAATTTGTAAAATTCATAAAAATCGCCTATTCACCCCCCCTCTAGTCGATATAACGCACTTTCACTAGGGTTGATTGAATATGAGTATGCAGCAAAACGAATGTTGTTCAGAGTCCTGAATGAGATCCCGGACGTCACGAGGAGTTTCGAAATGGTCCGGAGGTAAAGAATTATATATAGGAAGTGCGGTTTCGGCCATCGGGAAAGTTTCGGGGTGACCCTGTATTGTACCGGGACCACCGGAAGGGTCCCGGGGGTCCACCGGGTGGGGCCACCTATCCCGGAGGGCCCCGTGGGTTGAAGTGGGAGGGGAACCAGCCCTTAGTGGGCTGGGGTGCTCCCCTTGCCCCCCCCTGCGCCTAGGGTTGAAAACCCTAGGGTGGGGGCGCACCCCACTTGCCTTGGGGGGAACTCCACCCCCTGGCCGCCGCCCCCTTGGGAGATTCCCATCTCTGTGGTGGCGCCCCAGAGGCCTATATAAGGAGGGGGAGGAGGGCAGCCGCACCTAAGTCTTGGCGCCTCCCTCCCCCTGCTACACCTCCTCCTCCTCCCGTAGTTGGTTGGCGAAGCCCTGCCGGAGCCCTGCTGCATCCACCACCACTCTGTCGTGCTGCTGGATCTTCATCAACCTCTCCTTCCCCCTTGCTGGATCAAGACGGAGGAAACGTCACGCTGTCCGTACGTGTGTTGAACGCGGAGGTGCCGTCCATTCGGCGTTAGGATCTCCGGTGATTTGGATCACGACGAGAACGACTCCCTCAACCCCGTTCTCTTGAACGCTTCCGCACGTGATCTACAAGGATATGTAGATGCATCTCTCTCTCTCTCGTTGCTAGATGAACTCCTAGATGGATCTTGGTGAACGTAGGAAAATTTTATTTTATGCAACGTTCCCCAACAGTGGCATCATGAGCTAGGTCTATGCGTAGTTCTCTTTTGCACGAGTAGAACACAATTTGTTGTGGGTGTAGATGTTGTCAACTTTCTTGCCGCTACTAGTCTTATCTTGCTTCAGCGGTATTGTGGGATGAAGCGGCCCGGACCGACCTTACACGTGCGCTTCGTGAGACAGTTCCACCGATCGACATGCACTAGTTGCATAAGGTGGCTAGCGGTGTCTGTCTCTCCCACTTTAGTTGGAGTGGATTCGATGAAAAGGGTCCTTATGAAGGGTAAATAGAAGTTGACAAATCACGTTGTGGCTTTCACGTAGGTAAGAAAACGTTCTTGCTAGAACCCTATTGCAGCCACGTAAAAACTTGCAACAACAATTAGAGGACGTCTAACTTGTTTTTGCAGCAAGTGTTTTGTGATGTGATATGGCCAAAGTTGTGATGAATGATGAATGATATATATGTGATGTATGAGATCATGTTCTTGTAATAGGAATCACGACTTGCATGTCGATGAGTATGACAACCGGCAGGAGCCATAGGAGTTGTCTTTATTTTTTTGTATGACTTGCATGTCATTGAGAAACGCCATGTAAATTACTTTACTTTATTGCTAAACGTGTTAGCCATAGTAGTAGAAGTAATAGTTGGCGAGCAACTTCATGGAGACACGATGATGGAGATCATGATGATGGAGATCATGGTGTCATGCCGGTGACAAGATGACCATGGAGCCCCGAAGATGAGGATCAAAGGAGCTATATGATATTGGCCATATCATGTCACTACTATATAATTGCATGTGATGTTTATTATGTTTATGCATCTTGTTTACTTAGAATGACGGTAGTAAATAAGATGATCCCTTATAATAATTTCAAGAAAGTGTTCTCCCTAACTGTGCGCCGTTGCTAAAGTTCGTCGTTTCGAAGCACCACGTGATGATCGGGTGTGATAGATTCTTACGTTCACATACAACGGGTGTAAGACAGTTTTACACATGTAAAACACTTAGGTTAACTTGACGAGCCTAGCATGTACAGACATGGCCTCGGAACACAAGAGACCGAAAGGTCGAACATGAGTCGTATGGAAGATACGATCAACATGGAGATGTTCATCGACAACGACTAGTCCGTCTCACGTGATGATCGGACATGGCCTAGTCGACTCGGATCATGTAACACTTAGATGACTAGAGGGATGTCAAATCTAAGTGGGAGTTCATTATATAATTTGATTATATGAACTTAATTATCATGAACATTAGTCTAAAATCTTTGCAATATGTCTTGTAGATCAAATGGCCAACGCTCATGTCACCATGAACTTCAACGCGTTCCTAGAGAAAACCAAGCTGAAAGACGATGGCAGCAACTATTCGGACTGGGTCCTAACACGAGGATCATCCTCATAGCAGCCAAGAAACAATATGTCCTAGAAGCACCGCTGGGTGAAGCACCCATCCCAGAGAACCAAGATGTTATGAGCGCTTGGCGGTCTCGTCTTGATGATTACTCCCTCGTTCGATGCGGCATGCTTTACGGCTTAGAACCGGGCTCCAAAAGCGTTTTGAGCAACACGAGCATATGAGATGTTTGAGGAGCTGAAAATGGTTTTCCAAGCTCATGCCCGGTCGAGATATGAAGTCTCCGACAAGTTCTATAGTTGTAAGATGGAGGAAAATAGTTACATCGGTGAGCACATACTCAAAATGTCCAGGGTTGCACAACCGCTTGTCCCACTGGACATTAACCTCCCGGATGAGGCGGTCATTGACAGAATCCTTGATCGCTCCCACCGAGCTACAAGAGCTTTGTGATGAACTACAATATGCAGGGGATGGTGAAAACTATTCCTGAAGTATTTTCAATGTTGAAGTCAGCAGAGGTAGAAATCAAGAAAGAACATCAAGTGTAAGAAGAACTTCAAGAAGGACGGCAAGGATGTTGCCGCGCCCGGTAAGCCAGTTGCCGGGAAGAAGTCAAAGAATGGACCCAAGCCTGAGACTGAGTGCTTTTATTGCAAAGGGAAGGGCCACTGGAAGCGGAACTGCCCCAAATACTTAGTGGACAAGAAGGCCGGCAATACTAAAGGTATATTTGATATACATGTAATTGATGTGTACCTTACCAGTACTCGTAGTAACTCCTGGGTATTTGATACCGGTGCTGTTGCTCACATTTGTAAGTCACAGCAGGAGCTGCGGAATAAAAGGAGACTGACGAAGGACGAGGTGACGATGCGCGTCGGGAATGGTTCCAAGGTCGATGTGATCGCCGTCGGCACACTACCTCTACATTTACCTACGGGATTAGTTTTAAACCTCAATAATTGTTATTTAGTGCCAAGTTTGAGCATGAACATTGTATCAGGATCTCGTTTAATGCGAGATGGCTACTCATTTAAATCCGAGAATAATGGTTGTTCTATTTATATGAGAGATATGTTTTATGGTCATGCTCCGATGGTCAATGGTTTATTCTTAATGAATCTCGAACGTAATATTACACATATTCATAGTGTGAATACCAAAAGATGTAAAGTTGATAACGATAGTCCCACATACTTGTGGCACTTGCCGCCTTGGTCACATTGGTGTCAAGCGCATGAATAAGCTCCATTCGATGGACTTTTAGAGTCTCTCGATTATGAATCATTTGACACATGCGAACCATGCCTCATGGGCAAAATGACCAAGACTCCGTTCTCGGAACAATGGGCGAGCAACCAACTTATTGGAAATCATACATACCGATGTATGCGGTCCAATGGCGTTGAGGCTCATGGAGGATATCGTTATGTTCTCACTCTCACCGATGACTTGAGTAGATATGGGTATGTCTACTTGATGAAACACAAGTCCGGACCTTTCAAAAGTTCAAGGAATTTCAGAATGAGGTAGAGAATCAACGTGACCGAAAAATAAAGTTCTTCTGATCAGATCATGGAGGAGAATATTTAAGTCATGAATTTGGTACGCACTTAAGGAAATGTGGAATCGTTTCACAACTCACGCTACCGGAACACCTTAGCGTAGCGGTGTGTCGAGCGTCGAATCGCACTCTATTGGATATGGTGCGATCTATGATGTCTCTTACTTGATTTACCGCTATCATTTTGGGGATACGCTCTGAAAGCTACATTCACTTTAAATAGGGCACCGTCTAAATCCGTTGAGGCGACACCGTATGAATTATGGTTTGGGAAGAAACCTAAGCTGTCGTTTCTAAAAGTTTGGGGATGCGATGCTTATGTCAAGAAACTTCAACCTGAAAAGCTCGAACCCAAGTCGGAAAATGCGTCTTCATAGGATACCCTAAGGAAACTATTGGGTATACCTTCTACCTTAGATCCGAAGGCAAGATCTTTGTTGCCAAGAACGGATCCTTTCGGAAAAAGAGTTTCTCTCGAAAGGAGTAAGTGGGAGGAAAGTAGAACTTCGATGAAGTACTACCTCTTGAACCGGAAAGTAGTGCAGCTCAGAAAATGTTCTGTGGTGCCTACACCGATCGGAGAGGAAATGAATGATGATGATCAAGGTACTTGGATCAAGTTGCTCTTGAACTTCGTGGTCCACGGGACACGTTCCACACCAGTGGTATGGCAACCCTGTCCTAGAAATCATGTTGTTGGACAACGGTGAACCTTGAACTATGAAGAAGCGATGGCGGGCCCAGATTCCAACAAATGGCTTGAAGCCATGCAATCCGAGATAGGATCCATGTATGAAAACAAAGTATGGACTTTGACAGACTTGCCCGATGATCGGCGAGCGATAGAAAACAAATGGATCTTTAAGAAGAAGACGGACGCGGATGGTAATGTTACCATCTATAAAGCTCGACTTGTCGCTAAAGGTTATCGGCAAATTCAAGGGGTTGACTACGATGAGACTTTCTCTCCCGTAGCGAAGCTGAAGTCCATCCGAATCATGTTAGCAATTTCCGCATACTATGATTATGAGATATGGCAAATGGCCGTCAAAACGGCATTCCTTAACGGCTATCTTAAGGAAGAACTATATATGATGCAGCCGGAAGGTTTTGTCGACCCTAAGAATGCTAACAAGGTATGCAAGCTCCAGCGATCCATTTATGGGCTGGCGCAAGCATCTCGGAGTTGGAACATTCGCTTTGATGAGATGATCAAAGCGTTTGGGTTTATGCAGACTTATGGAGAAGCCTGCGTTTACAAGAAAGTGAGCGGGAGCTCTATAGCATTTCTCATATTATATGTAGATGACACACTTTTGATGGGAAATGATATGAAACTTTTGGACAACATTAAGGCCTACTTGAATAAGAGTTTGAAGGACCTTGGAGAAGCTGCTTATATATTAGGCATCAAGATCTATAGAGATAGATCGATACGCCTCATAGGTCTTACACAAAGCACATACCTTGATAAGATATTGAAGAAGTTCAAAATGGATCAGTCCAAGAAAGGGTTCTTGCCTGTATTACAAGGTGTGAAATTGAGCTCGGCTCAATGTCCCACCACGGCGTAAGATATAGAAGAGATGAGTGTCATCCCTATGCATCAGCCATAGGGTCTATTATGTATGCCATGCTGTGTACCAGACCTGATGTAAACCTTGCCGTAAGTTTGGTAGGAAGGTACCAAAGTAATCCTGGCAAGGAACACTGGACAGCGGTCAAGAATATCCTAAAGTACCTGAAAAGGACTAAGGACATGTTTCTCGTTAATGGAGGTGACGAAGAGCTCGTCGTAAAGGGTTACGTCGACGCTAGCTTCGACACAGATCTGGAAGACTCTAAGTCACAAACCGGATACGTGTATATGTTGAATGGTGGGGCAGTAAGCTGGTGCAGCTGCAAGCAGAGCGTCGTGGCGGGATCTACGTGTGAAGCGGAGTACATGGCAGCCTCGGAGGCAGCGCATGAAGCAATTTGGGTGAAGGAGTTCATCACCGACCTAGGAGTCATACCCAATGAGTTGGGGCCGATCAAACTCTTCTGTGACAACACTGGAGCTATTGCACTTGCCAAGGAGCCCAGGTTTCACAAGAAGACGAGGCACATCAAGCGTCGCTTCAACTCCATTCGTAAAAATGTTCAAGATGGAGACATAGAAATTTGCAAAGTGCATACGGATCTGAATGTCGCAGATCCGTTGACTAAACATCTTCCGCGAGCAAAACATGATCAACACCAGAACTCTATGGGCGTTCGATTCATCACAATGTAACTAGATTATTAACTCTAGTGCAAGTGGGAGACTGTTGGAAATATGCCCTAGAGGCAATAATAAAAGGATTATTATTATATTTCCTTGTTCGTGATAATTGTCTTTTATTCATGCTATAATTGTATTATCCAGAAATCGTAATACACGTGTGAATACATAGACTACTATATGTCCCTAGTGAGCCTCTAGTTGACTAGCTCGTTGACCAACAGATAGTCATGGTTTCCTGACTATGGACATTGGATGTCATGGATAACGGGATCACATCATTAGGAGAATGATGTGATGGACAAGACCCAATCCTAAGCATAGCACAAGATCGTGTAGTTCGTTTTGCTAGAGCTTTTCCAATGTCAAGTATATTTTCCTTAGACCATGAGATCGTATAACTCCGGATACCGTAGGAGTGCTTTGGGTGTACCAAACGTCACAACGAATCGGGTGACTATAAAGGTGCACTACAGTATCTCCGGAAGTGTCATTGGGTTGTCACGGATCGAGATCGGATTTGTCACTCCGTATTACATGAGAGGTATCATTGGGCCCACTCGGTAATGCATCATCATAATGAGCTCAAAGTGACCAAGTGTTTGGTCACGGGATCATGCATTACGGTACAAGTAAAGTGACTTGCCGTGCGAGATTGAGCGAGGTATTGGGATACCGACGATCGAATCTCGGGCAAGTAACATACTGATTGACAAAGGGAATAGAATACAGGGTTGCTTGAATCCTCGACATCGTGGTTCATCCGATGAGATCATCGAGGAGTATGTGGGAGCCAACATCGGTATCCAGATCCCGCTGTTGGTTATTGACCGGAGAGCCGTCTCGGTCATGTCTACAAGTCTCCCGAACCCGTAGGGTCTACACACTTAAGGTTCGGTGACGCTAGGGTTGTATGAATATGAGTATGCAGCAAACCGAATGTTGTTCGGAGTCCTGGATGATATCCCGGACATCACGAGGAGTTTCAGAATGGTCCGGAGGTAAAGAATTATATATAGGAAGTGCGGTTTCGGCCATCGGGAAAGTTTCGGGGTCACCCAGATTGTCTGGGACCACCGGAGGGTCCCGGGTCCACCGGGTGGGGCCACCTATCCGGAGGGCCCGTGGGTTGAAGTGGGAGGAACCAGCCCTTAGTGGGCTGGGGCGCCCCCCCTTGGGCCCCTCCTGCGCCTAGGGTTGAAAACCCTAGGGTGGGGGGCGCACCCCACTTGCCTTGGGGGCACTCCACCCCTCTCCGCCGCCCCTTGGGAGATTCCCATCTCGGGGCGGCGCCCCAGGGCCTATATAAGGAGGGGAGGAGGGCAGCCGCACCTAAGTCTTGGCGCCTCCTCCCCTGCTACACGTCCTCCTCCTCCCGTGGTTGCTTGGCGAAGCCTGCCGAGCCTGCAGCATCCACCACCACGCTGTTGTCTTCTTTGGATCTTCATCAACCTCTCCTTCCCCTTGCTGGATCAAGGCGGAGGAGACGCCACGCTGACCATACGTGTGTTGAGCGCGAGGTGCCGTCCGTTCGGCGCTAGGATCTCCGGTGATTTGGATCACGACGAGAACTACTCCCTCAACCCCGTTCTCTTGAACGCTTCCGCACGCGATCTACAAGGGTATGTAAATGCATCTCTCTCTCTCGTTGCTAGATGAACTCCTAGATGGATCTTGGTGAACGTAGGAAAATTTTATTTTATGCAATGTTCCCCAACAATTCTTTCATTGTTGTCTCCTTCTTCTTATTTACATGATACATCTATTGGATGGAGGACCGACATTGGAGATGGACCCTATGGAACTTCAAGTTGAAGAGTGCTCGAACTTAGTGGATGCACCTACTTTGGAAGCACCACCGGACCACCACTTCTACCACGACACTGAGCCATGGTACAAGACCACCCATAACAAATTTGCATCTTATGCATGGACTGACTCATATTATGATTGCCCTGTTGCATCTTGTATTTCTATGTCATCCACGATATATGAGCTTGTGCACTTTCTTCGCAAATTTGTTGTGATCTTTCTTGATTGCCTTTTCATACATTATGATCGCATTGCCCATCATCAATTGCATGATCACGTAGTCACATTTAACACCAATTACCATGTTCATGCTTTTGATACACCGTCCCATTATGACATCATTTTGCACAATGGTTGCATTGATCACATTCACAACACCTTTGTGCGCACAATGAATGAATTTGCTCCCATGAATGCTTTGAATATCATTCTATATCATCTTCATAAGCTTTGTCGGATGTGGGGTTCTAGCAAACCCTTAAGGTTCGAACACTGGGGTGTGCGCGAAGTCTTTCCCTCCAACCGATCTACGCCCTAGCTCGCTAAGATATCGCGGACGAACTCGACGAATTCGCAACACAGAAAGACACGAGGTTTATACTGGTTCGGGCCACCGTTGTGGTGTAATACCCTACTCCAGTGTGGTGGTGGTGGATTGCCTTCGGGGGCGATGATGAACAGTACAAAGAGAAGAACAGCCTCCTGAGGTTGAGGTGTTCTTGTGCCTGGCTAACTTGTGTGGGTGAGAGCTGGTGAATTGCTCGATGCACCTACTGTGATGGCTACCTCTACTTATATAGGCCCTGGTCCTCTTCCCAAATATCGAGCGGGAAGGGAGCCAACAACGGCAGGCAAATTTAAAGGGGGACAGCTAGTACAAGATATCCTGACAAAAGCGGTCTTCGCCTGCGAAAAGCTCTGGTGGTGACGCCGTCTTGGGCTCCACGATGACCTCTGTCTCGCCGTCCTCCTGGTCTTGGTCTTGTTGCACCAATATAGCAACCTTTGCCTGATGCCTCAGTACTCTTCGCCTGCGCCGGCCTCCTTAGCACCAAAGAGGAAATGAGGACGATGCGCGCGCTGGCGCCCGCCTGGTGCCGTTCGTCATGGCTCACGTCACGAGAGCCTCGTGAGGTTTGCCCCGCCTTGATATCTCCGCTCCTCGTGAGCCTGCCTGGCTCGGCCACTCCAGAGGAGGTCTTGCATCGTCCGCCTCGCGAGGCTTGGGCCCTCGCGAGGGTCTTGGATGCCTTGTTGATGAAGATGGGTCGTACGGCCTGCTGGCTTAGCCATGCTGTGGGCCGCAGGCAGGCAAGTCTGGGGACCCCCGTTCCCAGAACGCCGACAAGCTTCATGCGCCTTCTCATGAACAATCTTATCGAACGACCTCATGCTTACTTGATGGACACCTTGTGTGCACTAACCACTGTATTTTCGAGTGTTGTTTGTGTTAACTCTTTTTGCATGTATACCACTCCGGAGACATCTTGGAGTACTTGGATTGCGCCATGTCTTCAACTCCGTCTGACTACAAGTCCATCCACGACAACCATTTCCATGGTGATGAGGCTTACGATCCGAGGTCGGTTCTTTCCCAAGGGGGGGGGATGATGCAGAGCATCCTACGGTCATCCCCGTGGACCTACCTTCATCGCCCTAAGTGTCAAGTGGACCGATGACACGTGCACGTGCAAGAGCTCTCGAGACAGAGGTGACATCTCTCCTCTCGCAAATCCCTTTCGTATCACATGAGACATGGGTACTACCTAATCCATGGACCTTGTGTATGCTCAGGCACAACTGAGACAACCATGGAGAATCAAAGGACCAAGGCCAAGCATGGAAGAGGAGTAGGAAGAAGAAGAACAGACAAGACAAGACTTGCCCAGATCATCCGGACCCCCAGCCGGACGATCCAGACAAAGCCCGAATGATTCGGACGTCCAGCCGGACGATCCGGCTAACGCGCCAAAGACACCAAAGCCAGCTCACTGAAGCCAGATCATCCGAACCCCATCCCGGATCTTCCGGACGGAGCCCCAGATCATCTAGACTAGCTGTTGCTGCTACGACACCTCGGGACGATCCGGACAGTCGCCCGGATCATCCGGGCCCCCGACGCCCAGATCATCCGGACCACCATCTGGATCATCCGGACCACGCATGCGTGTGTGACTTGCGCTGAGGCCCATGTACCCCTTCTCCCCCTAGCCTCTATATACTCCTCCTCCACCACCATTTTAGGGTTAGCATTGGTTTAGCTCATATGAGAGATAGAGCTTTGCTCATCGACTTGATACCTACTCCATTGGAGGCCAAGCCCTCCATCTAGGAGAAGATACGCCAAGTGGATTCAAGACCTCTTCACAGAGAAGATACCCTAGTGGATTCAAGACCTCGTTCTAGGAGATAAACTAATGACCTTTGTATCCCCCTTTGTTGGATTTAATCATGTATCTCTCTTTTTGTTCATGGACCTAGCACATGTGTGATCATTTCTCGTTGATTTAAGTGATTCCTCTTGTTTCCCTCGTGTTTTCCCTCGTGTGTTCATCGTGTTCTTTGTGGGATCCCCTCCATTTCGTGAAAGATCGGCCCCTAGGGTTCCACCCTACATCATGTTTGCCTTCTCCAAATCCTTCCCTTTACCTTCATGTGCAATGTTTTACTTTTCGCTGATATACTCTTATAATTTCATGTGTAGGTTGTTTGCTTAACTTGTCATAATTGCTAAAATCTGCCCACAACTAAAATTGGAAAAATGATAGATTTTTATTTGGTCAAGTAGTCTAATCACCCCCCTCTAGACATACTTTCGATCCTACAAGTGGTATCAGATCTTTGGTCTCCATTAGCCTTGATTTCCATTGCTTTGGTGATCATAGCCTTGGTTTCACAACCTAGGAGAGTATGGCATCTATTGAGGGAAACTATCACCGTAGAGGTCCTTACTTTGATGGTACAAAATTTTCTAGTTGAGAGCATAAGATGAAAATGCGTATTCTTGGTCATAACACCACTGTTTGGGCTGTTGTTCGTATTGGCTTGCAAGGTGAATTCTTTGAAGATGGTAGAGAACCGGATCGTGAAGCGACCGCGGAAGATTGAAGATGTTGCAATACAATGCTCAAGCTTGTGATATTCTCTTCAATGGATTGTGCCCCGAAGAATTCAACAAAATCAGCCGCCTTCAGAATGCAAAGGAAATTTGGGATACTTTGGTTGATATGCATGAAGGTACCAAGTCCATCAAGGAATCCAAGTTGGATGTGCTTCAAAGTCAACTTGACAAGTTCAAGATGAAGGATGGTGAAGGAGTCGCCAAAATGTACTCTAGGATTGCTCTCATCACAAATGAGATTGTCGGCTTAGGAAGTGAAGAGATGACCGACAAATTCATCATCAAGAAGATCCTTAGAGCTTTGGATGGCAAATATGATACTATGTGCACATTTATCCAAATGATTCCCAACTACAAAGATCTCAAGCCAACGAAAGTCATTGGTAGAATTGTTGCTCATGAGATGTCACTCAAGGATAAGGAAGAGCTCCACAACAAGTCAAGTGGTGCATAGAAAGCTTCAAGTGATGCTCCTACAACATCAAGTGACAAGCTACTCTCCAATAAATAATTGAGATTAATTGTGAAGAACTTCAACAAATTCTACAAGAGTAGAAGCAAATTGAGAAGCTCCAAGTCAAGGTACTACATTGAGAAAATATCTTCAAGTCATGACCGTAGTTGCTACAATTGTGGAAGACCCGGACACTATCCCAATGAGTGTACAGCTCCCGACAAGAAAAGAAAAGACTCGCCAAAAAGGAGGAGTAGAAGAGATGAATCACCTCCAATAGAGAGAAGGAGTAGAGATGATCGTTATGAATGAAGACCCTCTCGAAGAAGCAAACATTCGAAAAGCAAAGACAAGTCATCAAAGATCTACACAAGACGAAGACATCAAGCTCATGTTGGTGAATGGGTTTCTGGTTCTGTCTCCGACAACTACTCCGAGAGAAGCTATCACTCCGACTCCAAATATACTCAAGATGAAGGTGTTGCCGGATTTTCTCTAGTATCATCCAACTCCCACGACTTATTTGATTCACCAAATGAAGGCCCTAAGGCATCACACCCCGAGTATCTTGATTTCAATAGTGATGAAGATGATTTGCTAGGTGATGATGATTTACTTTCACAAAAGTAGTAATGAAATCTATGATGAACTTGCTAGTAATCATGCTAATCAAGATGAAATGTATGACAATGATAGTAAGGAGATTGAGCGTCTAACTACATAACTAAACGCTCTTAAGTTAGCTCATGAAACAACTCAAGAGGATCATAGAGAGCTCCTAAGAACTCATGAGAAGCTACGCTTCGAGAAGCTAAATTTAGAGCAACAACACGAGTTTCTAAAAGCTATCAATGATGATATTCGAAAGAAGAGTTATTCTTACATTGCCAAACATGTCCTCTTATCTAATTATATGCCACAAGTAAAATCTAGCAACAAGAGTAAGAAAGATTCTTCTTGTAGTAGTAACAATAACCATGCTAAATCCAATGTTGTTGCTTCTCGTAGTTCTCTTGATTCCACTAATGATTCTCTTAGCCAAGTTACACTTGAGCAAGAAAATAGCTTATTGAAGGGAATTATAGAGAAAGGTGTTTATAAGAGCCTTGCTAGGAGTAAGCAATTTGAGGAAATTGTACGCAAGGAAGGAAGGCACCGGAAGAATCAAGGTGTTGATTTTGAACGAAAGTTCAATGCCAATGGAGTTGAATGGGAAGAAGATCAATACCTCAAGAAAAAGTTTGTTCCTCAATAAGAGAAGTATGACCCCACTTCTTTTGAGGGAACACAAGCTCAAGATGATCTTCCACCACAAGACCACAAGCTAAAAGGGAAGGACAAGCTTCAAGAAGAGATTGACTCATTTGAAGAAGCTCCTAAGGCCATGGTCAAGTGGGTTCCCAAGACTACGTGAAGCTCTACTTCATCAAATTCAACTACAACTCCAAGGATTCCCATCAAGTTTATGTGGGTCCCAAAGAATAAGAACTATAGTGTTTTTGAGGGTGACCCCGCCAACAAACTTCACTCATATTCATTTTGGCAAAGACTTGTGCAATCAACTTTCATATCTTGCACTAGTTCATGGAGTCACAAACCCTCTTGTTGGTAAGACAAGGGAAAAGGTAACCTAATGCTTTCATGGACATCATCATATGTGCAATTCACTCTATGTCTATGGATATCCTTGTATGTTCCTTGTGGGACTAACCCATGTAGGTATTGAAAGTGCAAAACTCCAAAGGATTGCTCTGAACTCTTGATGGACTACATCAACATTGAGCATCCACATCTTCACTATCTACATGAAGTCATCATCGACAATACCCAAGGTTAGTTCCTCCCTCTTTGGGGGGATATCACATCTAGGGGGAGCTTTGCTCTAAACATTGAGCTAAAGCAACTCTAATGGTGTGAATACATTAAATGCTTTATGTAAAAGTGGTAACCCCACTTGTGATTAAACGATGAGTATGACCTATGATCAAATGTTCTCATTTGACTCCTAAATCAATATACCCATATATAGATGACCTAGTCATCACCTACTGCTTGATAGACGTTAGTATTGGTTGTGCATGTTTGACACATATTTCATTTGCTATTTTATTGTGTGAGCATGTTGGTTTGCATATTTTCCCCATTCGAGGACGTCCATTTGTTGTTTTGATTGTCTTGGTTTTTATTGGCCAAGTGGATGTACAAGAATGCCTAAGAACCTTCTCTAGCTATCTATGCTTTTCTTGTCTCAAATTCTTTTCATGCTATATCACAAAATTGAACAAGTCTTTTTCGGACCCTCCGGGTGAGGAGCACTCGAAGCCACCGATCTGAAAAGGGTTGACTTCCAAAACCTTCTTCATGCGTTTCAGTTGGACCAACTCACTCAAACTTGATCACACCAAAAAAATTTAGATTGATCTAGGTTTTCATCTCGGTGCTACCGATTAGACCAACTCGGCGTCACAGAGTTGCTGTAACTACAAGCAGTTGCACGTCTCAGTGCCACCGATTTGTTCCACTCGTTGCCATGAACAACATACGGGTATATATCTAGAGGACCGTATGGTTGAAAATTCCTTCAAATGTCACGAACCCGCGCCCCGTTCCTGCCGTCTCCCTGGTCTCCGGATCAACGTCCTCGTCTCCAGCGCGCCCTCGCCACAAGACTCCGTCGCCGTCAACGGCAATCTGCCCCACCGTGCCGCCGTAGAGGATCTCCGCCAAGTTAGGGTGAGATTCAATCCCCTCGTGCTTTACTTTTGCGATACAATGCACAAGGTTTTTGCCATGTATCTTGCCACGAATGAGATTCCCCTATCCATCAGATTAGTTCCTTAGAATAGATTCGAGCAAAAAATTTAGGTTTAGGTTTCCGCCGAAAGCATCTCGGACCGACCCATTAGGAATTTTTGGTTCCACCGATTTGGCTCTGGCCATTGCACTAGTACATCTCTGGTGCCATTGAGACGTGTTGATCAGTGGGACCAAAAGTAAAATTTCAGTGAAACCCTAGCAACTTAGAGTCATCGAACCACATCTCGGTCTGACCGAAATGGTGTGTTCTGATTCTGTGTTTGCTTCGGTGTCACCGAGATGGCCATCTCGGTAGCTCCGAAATGCATTCTGTGAAAACCTAGAACTAAGATTTGAACTCAATTTTTTGCAAAATCATCTGTTTTTTTGTGATAACTCATCTACTCTACCCATATGCATCTATTCACAGGGTCGGCTTATAAGATGTCAAGTGGCAGTGACAGTCAGAACATGTTAGAGCAGAATGTTGATCTCAGTGAGGGATCTAGTCCAGTTGAGAGCTATGATGAAGGCAACAGGAGCACTCCAAGCAATTTGCCAAAGGCTGCCTCAAGGACTAGAAAGAAGAAGAATTCTGATGATGAAGATGAAGACCTTGAGGCAGATGATGCGACATCCAAGAAAAAGGGTGTGCTAAAGAAAATATATGGAACTTCTGCTAGCACCAGGCCAAGTGCCAAGGACAGGTCTGATGTAAGGAAAGTCCCTCTTTCAAAGACAAGCAAGACCACAGCTCCAAGAGAAACTATGACATTCACACTTGAGGAGCCAAGTGATGCAGAAGCTGATGCCAGCAAGAAGAAGAAGAGCACAAGAAAAACTATTGCATGTGTCATTGGCAAGCCTTCCATGAGGGAAGATGATCATGATGATGATGAGGAGGAACCTACTGCTGATGCACCTCCAGCAAAGACTCAAAATCTCATGTCTGATGCCATGAAGTATGATGCTCCCTTCAAGCCCAAGTCCAAGCCCAAGGCACCTGCTCCCAAGAGGTCTACAGGAAATATCTCTGCCGCGGAGAATAACAAGGCCCCAGTGCCTGAGGTGGATGTTGATGATGAGCCACTAGTGCTCACAAAGTCGAAGCCAAAGATTCCAGATCATGACAATGCTCATCCTATAGCCGAGAACATGATGCTCAGGAAAGACAAAGGTCTGCGAGAGTGGAGGAATATAGATCCATATTCTGTCAGGAGGAGGACTGCTTGTGACTACCGTTTTCACACCAGAGAGCAACATGATTTCTATGAGACTATGTTGCTTGACAAGAATCCCATAGTAAGTGACATGAAGTGGGTGGACTGGAAATATATTGATGCAAATGAAGACTATTTCCTCCGCGTTCATGAGAGCTTCAAGAGTGCAAGAGTTGACACGTTTGTTGGGAAGAAGCTCACCAAATGGAATGGTGAGATGATCGTGCAATTCTATTCCACAACTAATTTCTATCTAGATGGGAGGATTGTATGCATGACTGAGGGACCTAGATACCAGTCAACAATCTCTGAGTGGGCTAAACTTCTTGGTGCCCCTGAGGAAGAAGAAAATGACATTGATGTGTACGGGAAGCCCAGGATGGACCACAACTCCTTGTCTAACATGTACAAGCCCATTCTTACCAGAGATCTTGAGAGTCATAAGCTTGCATCTGTAAAGCATTTTCTTCCTGGGTTGGCCACTACAAATACTATCTTGAGGCACACCCTTTTTCCCAAGTCCGGAGATGATAAGATGATCCATGGCCACTCCATCAACTTGCTCCATCTGTTTGACACTCCACCGAAATTCAAAGTCATGAGTTTGATAGTTGAGACAATCAAGAGGACGGCAGCTGATCAGGAGAGATCTTGTAGATATGCTCCACATATTCAGATGCTCATCAACTCTCAGGTTGGAACGAGCACTTATGTACTTGATCGTGATCACCTTCCACTTCAGCCTGAGTTTGAGGATAATATGGTGGTGATGGATCCTTCACACCCCACATCCGTTGAGGCTCAAGAGAAGATACAGGCATCTGCAGCAGCAAGAGCAGCTCAAGAGGCAACAACACCCAATGCCCCAATAGCCAACCTCAAGTCAAAGAATGACCAGATGACTTACCTGCTAGACGCAACCCTGAGGATTGAGAAAAGTCTCTCCAACAATTCCAAGAACCAGGAGAGCCTAGAGCGGATAGTCGAGACTAAGGTTCATGATCTTGATGTGAAGATCACCAAGGTTCAGATTATTGTGGAGAAGCTTCAAGATGATGTTGAAGCACCAAGAGTCACCGATGAGGATAGTGGAGATGAGAGACCCACAACTGACAGGTTTCAGACAGTGCCCAGAGCATCCAGATCTGCTGCTGTGCCAGTTGCAGACATGAGGACTACTCGCTCTACACCTGCGGCTACTGCTACAGTACCACCTCCAATGTCTACTCCACCAGCCCAGATGACGTCAGATGAAGCATTTGCGGATGCACTCACCTCAACGCCATCTACGCACATCGGAGCCACCAGCCAGAAGTCACCTTCAGGAGCTACGGAGAATCGTGCCTAGAGAGATGCATAGCTCTATACCTTTTCACACTTTTTGGTACTTGTTGCCAAAGGGGGAGAAATTGTATAGATCATTAGGCTCCGAGAGAAGGAGAGAGAGAGAGAGAGAGTCTCGCTTTTGCTCGTTGGTTTTTCTTGCTATTCTTTTGCTACTATGTCCGTTTGATTTGTGCTACTTTGTTCGTTTATCATGTGTGATTGATCATACTATGCTTCATGTGATACTTAATGCTTATGTCTATGATTATTTGTGTATGATCATTCACTTATGTCTTTGATGATGCGTGCATGTTATTTCACTCATATCATTTGGTGCGTTCCACCAAGATGAATGTGACATGGAAGAGTGACCCATGATCCTAATCGATTATGCATTTGCATTCAAACACAATTTTTTAATAATGCACAAATTTAGGGGGAGCTCTTGCTTATCTCATACTCCTCAAAGCGACGATGTATTCCATTCATTTAACCATTTGTCGTCAATTACCAAAATGGGGGAGACTGAAAGTGCAACTAATCCCTGGGTGGTTTTGGTAATTCATAACAACATATAGCTCATTGAACTTATATCCCTTCAAGATAAATATTTCAGGATGTTCAATGATTGGCATGGCATGGACTAGAGATGTGCACCTCTCAAAATGCTAAGGACAAGGATAGGCAAAAGCTCAAGACTCTTCATTTTTGTTTAAGTGATCCAATATCACATTGAGTCCATAGTAAAGCCAATACTATTAAAAGGGGATGAGGTGTTGCTTAATGATCTTGTTGCTCAAGTGCTTAGTGATATTGCTCCAAAACCCTCAGCCACTTTTTCTATCCACATATGTCCAAAACCTAAATTCCAACTCGGCCCTACCGATATTTCCTACCCGGAGCCACCAAGTTCATATGGACTTAGCCACTGCCAAAACCATAACAATTCAGTTCCGCTGATACAGATCTCAGTCCCACCGAGATGGCCTTGCCAGCGCTCTATGACTTGTTGCATTCACTTCGATCTCACCGAGATGTTGCAATCGGTCCCACCGAGTTGGCTTGACTGTTTTTCTGTTGCCTTATTACTTCACTTTGGTCTCACCGAGTTGAGGTTTGCCCTAAGCCCTAGCACATCGGTCCCACCGAGTTGTTCCAGTCGGTCCCACCGAGATTCTTAACGTTCATATTTTTGTACAGGTCGGTGCCATCGAGATGGGTCAAAAGTGTGTAATGGTTCGATTTGTTGGTGCAATGGTAGGCCCCTTATGTTTTTGGAGTTTGTTGACATAAACAGTATGGGACTTATGTGTTTGCTAGTGCACACAGAGTAACACGTCCCTGAATCATGAGGAGTTTGATGTAAATGACGAAGATAATCTCCCTGCATTGCTGTGAAGGTTATCACCGAAGATTATGATAACAAGAGTGAACCCTCAAAGATTGCTGAAGTGAAGCTATTGGTTCGGTGTCTGTCGTGGGTTTGTCACCGCAGATGTCCTAGTGTGAGGACTTTGTCATGAGGCCACCACAACTAGGTAGTAGCTTGAACGGGGTTGGACGGAATCGAGAGATGCGAGTTTTACCCAGGTTCGGCCCCTCGCGATGGAGGTAAAAGCCTACATCCTGCTTGATTGATATTGATGATGATGATCTCGGTTACAAGGGCGGTGTTTCGCTACCTCTATCTCGAGAGCATCTACTTTGATCTTGTGTAAGACTTCTCTGTCTGTCAAAAAAATGTGTCCTCCTTGGGGTGTCCTGCCCCTCCTTATATAAGTTGAAGGGGCGGGTTACATATAGAGTCCTAGTAGGATTAGGACTTAGCCTATTTCTGGCTTTTATTGTGGGTTCTTAAGCCTGGGCTACTCACCGTGGGCTTCTTATCTACAGGCGGCTCATCTTCAGGGCTCATCTCCGAGACTCATCTCCAGGATTCTAAGTAGATGTCGGGTTAGGTTCCGGGTTACACAATCTACCGGGTTAGGATCCGGGTTACACAATCTGCCGTGTTAGGATCTGGGTTCCACAATCTGCTGGGTTACACCTGCTGGGTTAAGTCTAGAGATGACTTAACATTATGAGTTGGGTTTAACCGCGGGTAATTCCCCCGACATTAGCCCCCAGATTAGCTTGAATACAGGCTTGGCATCCATTCATGCTAAGCTTCTTGAAATAAGAATAGATAGTGAACCGGCTCCTGAAAATCTGGGTCTCTATCATATCAATATGCCAATGGTAATTCCATGCAGAAAAATAACTCATATGATATCTTGAATTGTCTTAAAAAATGCCTTGTTTTGATAAATAGAGAAATTTTCCTGATGTTGAACCAACTTTCAATGCTTCAGACTTTGATGAAGAATAAATCCAAATGATGTTGAGCTGACTTGTCCGAATAGCTTGGAAGGAGATAATCTTTGCAAATTTTTCGACCAAAAAATATGAGACCTGGTTTGCTCAACACTGAAAATTTTGAAGGTATTCTCCCTCACCTGTAGCCCCCAAGTCTTGAGTAGAACAAAGTGATAGCTTAAGACCTGCTTCAATATAAATGCTGCAACCTTGCAGAAATCTGGGTTGTTCACCTAAGTCACCAGTCATAAACTAAACATTTTGTACTTCACATGTGTAGCCCCCAAGTGTCAGGTTGTCTTGCCTGAAGCAACCTAGGATTTGTAACTGTCTTATGCTTATAAAACTTCAGCCAGTGTAGCCCCCAAGGGCCGGGTCATTATGAAATAATGAGCAGGGATTTTTGCAGATCTGATTATATAGACTTGAAGAGTAAGGTGCAGCCCCCAAGGGCCGGCTCAATAAGATAATACTGGGCTGGGACTTAGAAAATGATGGAAGGCCGTCTCATCTCCCTGAGATAACTGGGTCTATTGAGAATGTGATGAAAAGCAACTTGCATTAGCCCCCAAGTGTTGTGGTGCTTGCTTGCAGTAACATGGGACTTGCATACTTGATATAATTGTGATTTGAATAATGTAGGCCCCAAGTGTTGGGTCATGTGCCTGCAGCGACTCGGGACTATTCCTTCCATTGTAGAATAAAACTCATATCCACTGTCTGGATGATGTTACTGAATGCTTTGCATGTCAATATTGAACCATGCTCTGCTGTAAGATGGTATTTCTGGATAAAGGAATAATAGCCATTTCTCTGAAGCGGCTTTGAAAACCTCGGTCATCCACTACTGGTTATGACAACCATAATGAAAATCCTGCCATGCTTGGCTATTAAAATTTGAATAATATAACCCGGTTTAAAAACAGGTTCCTACAACATAAACCAATATATCCATGCATATATGATGCATTGTATGATGATGCAATTTATGATGACGTATGTGTATGATAACAGAGTATAAAAATGCCAGCTTTCGAGACTCGACATAAGACCGACTTTCGAGGCTCAAGTCTTGCTTCAGTGAAGCTGGCATGATAGGCTTAATTTATTTTACTTCCCTTAAGCCGGCTCTCGCATGACATAATCCACCGTTTTAACCTTGACTAGTCCAGGGTCATAAAAGATTGTCTGTCAAGAGTATGTCGGGTCATATTTTGGAGAAAAAAATAAGCAAACAGGTGGGTTTATCCTCGCTTTCTGTAAGCTGGCTCTCACGTGACATAAGCCGCCGTTTTAACCTTGACTAGTTCAGGGTCATAAAAGATTGACTACCAAGAGTACGGCAGGTCACCTATTGGAGTAGCATGAAGCAGAAAGGCAAGTTTAATCCATATGATGGCGTTTATTTGCTGGTCAAGAGGGTAAGATAGCTAAACTAGGTGAGTTGGAAGCCCCCAAGTGACCTTATGATAATTAATAAAGACTCATGCACAATAAATATGAGATGAAACGACAGAGGCCCCGAGTTTCGTGGATGCCGACTTTATTACATTGATCATAATATGATAAGCCAATAAGGCAGGATACCCATGTTTGAACCACACATCTTGGCAGCAAGTTCTCTTTGGCAACCTTTAAATTTTTCTGAGAACTCGAACTTGCGAGAGATGGATTCCTCTTGAACCGGTTGTTGAGCCAGATATTGAAAGCTCAAAACTTTGTGAGAGACAAATTTCTCTTGAGCTGGAACCTTTTCTGATAACCCGGAATATTTTTTTTAGCCAGAAACTTTTCTGATTGCCCGACATTTTTTGAGCCACAAATTTTCTGACGATCTTTAAATTTTCACCAATGTGGCAACAGTCTTCGGGATTGGGTTGTCTTCCCTTTAATGACTGGGTTTCTTGAATATGTGAAAACAGCCAATTCTGCCGAGTCATGACTGTGTAGCTCCTGAGTCTTAACTCAACCTGAGGAGCGACTTGAAATTTCCTTGGCCGTGGCATAACCGGCATATAATTGTCAGCTGATAGTTGGAATATATTTGAAGCTGAAAGCAGTGTGGCGAGTTGATGATTTTTGTGATGTTCGTCAGATGTCCTCCCATTCTTTGCGATTCTCACTTGGTCCGGCTCTCCTGGCTTCTCCAGGGCAATTTTTTTAATGTTTGTGCGGGCACGACCACTGAATTCTTCGTAAGGAGTTGGATCATCCCATGATATCATTAGGATCTTCGCATGGTTTCTTGATTTTGACCTCTGCTGCCGTTGTTTAAGTTGTCGGGTCCCCTGGTTCTTCCAAGCTTTATTCCTCTAGCTCCTTCAGGGTTGTTTTCTTTACAGGCCAGCACTTTCATGGTCGATTCTCATTGACTTTTCCATGGTTGGTTCATCTGGCTCCCCATGTTATATTCGGCACTAATCAAACCGCGAGGGTGACAGGCCATGTGTGTGTCCGCCAGGCAACGTCAGGTGCAGATGCTGTTACAGCCTCCAATGTATCGGTGTGGTACGGACCACTGGATGATGAGTGGCGTGTTTGCCTGTGATGTAGGTTAGCCTCCGGCATATTGATATAGAGTGGACCGTCAAGAGGTTATGTTGGATGCCAGTCTGTTGAGAGGCGCGGTGCGGATGTATGCCAGTATGGCCTCCTCGTGTGAGCTCTGTACCCGTAGCTTAATGGTTCTTTTGTAGGGAAGAATTTTTCTGCATAAAAGATATCGCATTGCGAGAGTAATTGTTCTTGAAAGAATATGTATTAATAAAAACTTGACTGAATGGATTTCACATGATATGTTTTATCAGAAATTATCAGCCGTGGGGTTGATGATAACTCCGGTGGAGTTGAAGTCAACTGCGGGCGAGTTGGAGATACTCATAATAATTGGTGTGTGTACTCTGATAAAGCTTCAGCTGACCACCTTTGCATCTTTTTTTCCAGGCAGCCCTTGACTCCACACGGGCAACCAGCTCCCCTTTTCCTTTGCCTTTATCGAGCCCACAAGACCGCAGAGGCGGCAGTCGATGCAGCAGGCAACCGGCAAGGCATGTCGGCGTGCTAGGGGCGGAGAGGCGGCTGATTTGAGGTAGTGCGAGGGCCGTCGGAGGCGGCTCAAGGACAGAGTGAGGCTATGACCATGGGGGCGGCGGCTCGTCAGTAGCCGACAAAGGGAACTGACGACAGAGATGCAAAACCACGGCAGCGGCTCAAAGCGGCGCGGTAGAGACTGGCGGAGATGGAGGCGGCTCTGAAGCTGTGGTGGCGGCTCAGAAATGGGGTTCGGATGTACTCCAGGTCGTAGTTAGGTTGACTGACTCACGTCCACCTCCTCCGGGTCGGGGCTCTTTCCACCTTTTTTTCAAGTCTCCCGTTTTGTTTATTTCTTTGTCAATCTTCCAATCGATTCCCCAATTCCCCTTTCTTCAGACGGCAGCCAGCAAGAGAATCTGCAGGGGTGCAGCGGCTTCAGAGCCAAAACCGAGCGGGGGTGACGGTGACTCGTGGGGGACACCGAGACGGAGGCCAGCGGAGGCGGCTGCCGGAGGCAAGGCCAGCGAGGCATCTTGGAACGTGCTCAAGGTGCTAGGCAGCGGCGGCGGCCAAACGACTGATGTGGTGAAGCGAGCTGGCAGTTGAGGCGGTCGTCTAACCGACGAGCCACGACGGGGTTGGCGAGACGAGCAGAAGCCTCAACGGCCGATGTAGTGAAGCAAGCTGGCAATGTAGTCGGTGGAGACGGCGGGTTGAAGCAGGCAAAGGCACACTAAGATGGGGCGATTCGCGCAGCGGGCTGGAGTGGCATGTCTGCGATGACGGCACCGGTGGGTCGGCAGGGCGGGTCGAAGCGGCGGCTTGGTAGGCGAGGCCACGGCGGTGGAGGCCACCATAGCTGCGGGCGGCTCGAGGCCAGGACGTTAGTGGCGTGTTGCAGCGGCGCCTTGGAGGCGGAGCAAGGCAGAGGCGAGCCAGCGGGCAACAGCGACAACTCGTGGTGGTTGGAGCAGGGGTCAGTTCAAGATGGCGAAAGCTGGCTCACGAGGTGGAGGCGGGTGAAACGAGGAAGCTTGGTCGACGGGGCGAAGGCCAGCATCTTGAAGTGATTGCCGCGGACCGGGCCATGGCGGCGGGTCGACGGGGAGGAGACCGGTGGCCAGCCATGGCCGTAGCACTGGCTCGACGTAAGGCGAAGGCCGGCGATAGCTCGGCCACGGCGGAGTTGGAGTGCGGGTAGGGCGGCTCGACGACAAGGGTAAGCCGCGGTGGCTCAACAGAGGCGGCTCGGGCGCGAGGGTGGAAGCGACTCGAGGAAGAGGCGAAGGTGAGGCCACGGCAGCGGCCAGCGACTCGCCTCGAGGAAGTAGCGGTGGCTGAAGCAGGCGGCGACGCGTCGCGGGGCCGCTGCAGAAATGGCGCGAGTCTCGGTGTCAAAACCGGCGGATCTCAGGTAGGGGGTCCCGAACTATGCTTCTAAGTTCGATGGTAACATGAGGCAGGGGACACGATGTTTACCCTGGTTCGGACCCTCTTGATGGAGGTAATACCCAACTTCCTGCTTGATTGATCTTGCTGAATATGAGGGTTACAAGAGTTGATCTACTACGAGATCGTAATGCCTAAACCCTAGCAGTCTAGCCTGTATGATTATCATCGTCTCTATGGACTAAACCCCCCGGTTTATATAGACACCACCGGAGGGGACTAGGGTGTACAAAGTCGGTTTACAGAGGAAGGAATCTACATATACGAATGCCAAGCTTGCCATCCACGCAAAGGAGAGTCCCATCCGGACACGGGAAGAAGTCTTCTGTCTTGTACCTTCATAGCCCATCAGTTCGGCCCATGTCATATAGGCCGGACGCCCGAGGACCCCTTAATCCAGGACTCCCTCAGTAGCCCCTGAACCAGGCTTCAATGACGATGTGTCCGGCGTGTAGATTGTCTTCGACATTCTAAGGCGGGTTCCTCCTCCGAATACTCTGAATCAGCCTTCAAACACAGCAAACATGTGTGGCTCTGCAAAACAAGTACCTCACACACCCGTAGAGATTATAATATTTCACGAGTCCAATCTACTGACAACTTTTGTAGCGTGACATCACGTTGCTGCCCGGTCATTATTTCGAACCGTTTTTTCTAGCCTCCCGCTCCACGTTTCAAGATGCGGTTTTATTGGCACGTCTTCTCGAAGCAGAGATCATGTCCCCTTATTGCGGGATTCTCATCAATACGGGCGTGGTTAATCCAACCGTGCCGTCTGCACGGCCCTTGGGGAATAGGCGAGTTTTAAGGCGAGTGGGGAGGCGCTTGATATTTGCTGCCTTTATAAAGAGATAAGGATTCACCCTTTCACCCACGCCTTCTCTCTCTCTGCCCACCCATTCTCGAGCTCCAGCGCCCAAGCTTCCACCCTTTCTGCCTCAAAAAAGCACTCCGGCCATGTCCGGATCTGGAGCGCAGGGCAAGTGGATGGTTTCTCCCTCAAGGAGAAGGACATCACGAAGCTCTGGGAGGCCGGGTACTTGGCCAAGGAAATCACCCACCGGCTTCCGGCCAAGGGGAAAATTGTCCCCACATCAGAGCCCCATGAGAGGGTAGTGTTCATCCCCCACTTCGTCCGTGGGTTGGGACTTCCTCTCTACCCATTTGTCCGCGGACTCATGTTCTACTACGGGCTGGATTTCCACGATCTGGCCCCCAACTCCTTCCTCAACATCTCGGCATTCATTGTCGTGTGCGAGGCCTTCCTCCGCATCCCACCCCACTTCGGATTGTGGTTAAAGATCTTCAATGTGAAGCTGAAGGTGATGGGTGGTCAACACGCAGAGTGCGGAGGCGCCATGGTGATCAAGATGCCCAACGTCTCATGGCCCAAAGGTACCTTCGTGGAGACCGTCAAAGGGTGGCAACAACAGTGGTTCTACGTCACAGAGCCTCGCGATGCCACCTGGGCCGCGGCTCCCAAATTCCAGTCCGGAGCCCCGATGCGGCTCACCTCCTGGCTAGAGAAGGGCCTGGACTCGTCTTCGTCTGACGAGCTGACAGCGCTTCAGACATGCATCAGGAGCATGGTAGACAAGAACATGAAGCTCGTCAATGTGATCCAGGTGATGCTTGTTCGCCGGATCCTTCCATGCCAAAGCCGGGCTTGCTATTTGTGGGAGTTTGATCCGGCCGAGCACCAGACCTTGCAACAGTTCTTCGGCGCTACGCACGAAGACATCTGGAAGGTGCTCTTTAAGGCCAACGAGACGTGGCCGGCAACGACCGAGGACCGTGGGCACGACCTGCCCATCCCGCCAGTCCGGTAATTTTTTCGTATGTCAAGGTGTATCCTTTACTTGCATACTCAAGGAATATGTCTAAGCTTCCCTATTTGTTGTTTTCTTTAGGGCTGGACAAAGAAGGTGGAGCGGATTCAGTGTCCAGCTCCGCTGCCCGAAGAACCAGCAATCCCGCTTCTTACGAAGATGCTGGTTCCGGCGCCCTACCAAGCACCGGAGAAGAAGGCCAAGGAGACTAGAAGTGGCCTCCGCCACAAGGGCACTTCAGACGTGATGTCCGAAGACGCCGAGACCCACTCCTCCCCCACCGAGGACGAGGAGGAGGATGAGGAAAGCAATTCGGGCGGCCTCCACGCATCTGGAGGCAGAGGCGTCCAAGAAGGGGAAGGTCTCCCTCGTGGACAACTCCGCGTGGGACATCGACAGCAGCTCCGAGTGGCGCCCTAGGGATAAGCCCTTGGCCGAATTGTAAGTACTCAAAGACGCACTCATATATCCAGCTCCTTTACTTCATGGTATTAACGTGTCGAATCATGCGCTGCAGCCCGGCCCGTTTCGACCTCCAGCGATCCTCATCTTCGAGGGGTTCGCTGGATCCAAATGCGATGGACAGCGGGTCACTGCCAGCAGCCTCCTCTCCCAAGGCCACGGGCGATGCTGAGGCGCTGTCCCGAAGGACCTTCCCAGGCCATGGAGAGGTTCAGGAGACCGTCAGGGTGGCGCCAGAGGGTGTTACCTCGGCCGCCGGACACATGGTGGAGCAAATCCCCCTGGAGACTGGCGATGGGGGCCATATCCAATTCGGGCCCCAGCCAATACCATTCCGGAGTCCCATACGGCTCCGGCATCAGGCAAGCAGCCTCCTTTGAAAGAAGGAGGTGCGCCTATTCCGCCGGTGACCTCTGTCAATCCAGAGGCACCGGATAATCTGCTGGAAGTGCTGCAAGGCACTTCCATTGTTGAGGAACACCGTATCCTTATGGGTACGGTGGTTGAGAGAGTTCAGTCCGCGAAAAGTGGACTGATCGAAGCCTGCACCAGCCTTCTAACAGGCTTTGAGGTAAGCGACGCAATTGTATGAAAAGAATGTCATAGTATAGACAGTAGCCCCTAAGACTATGTCCGGTGTTCGGAAAGAAAAACCAGACAGAGGATCAAATAACTTTCGCAGGAGACTAACCAGACATGTCTATGTGAATAAGAAGGCGCCGTTCCTGGCTACGACCTCCCATTCTGCCGAAGTCTCCGGACTGCAACAAGTCTGGAGCGGGCCGAGGAAGAGCTCGGCCGTGTTAAAAAACAGCTGGAGGATGTCGGATTCGGGTTCCGGCAGACCCTTGAGGTTCGAACACTGGGGTGCGCGTGGAGATCTTTCCCCTACCAGCTCACGCGTCGATGGTTAGCAAGGGATCTAAACTAGGAACAAAGAACATCACAAGAGCCACAAGGTTTATACTGGTTCGGGCCACCGTTGTGGTGTAATACCCTACTCTGGTGTGTGGTGTGGTGGATTGCCTCAGGGGCTGATGATGAACCGTACAAAGGAAGAACAGCCTCGCGAGGGGCTGTTCTTGAGCTGGTGCGATGGACTGCTTGGGTGAGTCCAGTCGTTTCTCTCTCTCTCTCTGTTCGACCTCTCGCCTTCTCTGTGGTGGCTAGTCCTATTTATAGAGGGAGGCCCTGGGCCTCTTCCCAAATAATGAGTGGGAAGGGCGCCAACAATTGGCCATTTTGAAGGGGAACATCTAGTACACTTATCCTGACTAAAGTTGGTCTTCGGTTGCCAAAGGCTCTGACGGTGACGCCATCCCGGGCTCCACGATGACCTCCTTCCTGCCGCTCTGCTGGTCTTTGTCTTGTTGCACCGAAGCGGTAACCTTTGCCTGATGCCTTGGCCTGTGCTTGCCTCCTTTGCACCAAAGGGAAATGAGGACATCGCAGGTTGGCGGCGCCAGCGCGCCCTTTGGTCTTGATCATCATGGCTTGCGTCACGGGGCACCTCGTGAGGTACCTGCCTTGATCTCTCTGCCTCCTCGTGAGCCCGCCTGACGAGGCTGCTCCTGAGGAAGGTTCCTGTCGTCCGCCTCATGAGGCTTGGCCCCTCGCGAGGGTCTTGAGCTTGAGCCGATGAAGGCTGGGCCACGCTGGGCCCCACTTGAGCCACGCCGCAGCCGCAGTGCAAGTCAGGGACCCCATTCCCGCAACGCCGACAGAGCCCCCGGGCCCAAAGGCGCCCGGGCTTGGCTTAGCAGAGAAGCGAAGGGGCAAGTGCGAAGCGCCGCGAGCCCCAACAGCCTGCGGCCTTGGGCGCCGCGTGGCGATTGATTGGTCGTGGGCGTCTCCGCTTCCCCACGACACCTCAGAAACCGCATGACTTGACAAGTCCCTGCATGCAGAAATGGGTCATGATTACCTGTGATCGTGGAGGCCGACAGTTGGCCTCCTCCGGCTATAAGTACGGAACGGCGCGAGCCCTTCCAGTCCATCTCTTCTTGCTACTCCTTCCTCTCCATCTTTTCCCTTGCTCCACGTTGCGACAATGGCTCCGATCCGCCGGTTTTCTGCAGAAGAGAAGGGAAAGGCCCCCCGAGAAGGGCTCGACCCGCTTCCGTCGAAGAAACGGCTAGTCCTCTGCCGCCGAGATGAGGGCGCCCAGCGGGAGGTGTCGAGGCCCTGGTACGAGCGGCCGCCGCCAGGGTTCCCGCTGCCCTTGTACACCCGCATCGAGGGCCCTGGAGGAGTAGACGCCGAGCGCCACGGACGGTGCTGCCGTCGACGCCGGCGGGTCACTGCGGTGCGTGTCGTTCCTCCTGGAGTCCATGCCAAGGGCTCCTCCCGAGAGCTTGTGCTCCATGCCGCCATGCCTCCTCAATCTTGGATTCGCATTCCTCCCTCTTTCGCCTTCGAGATCCCGCCGAGGGGCTCTCTGGAGCACTGGTTGCAGCACGCTGGCTGCAGCACCCCTGCGACCGGAGCGGAGGTTGCGGTTGTCGCTCCGGGCAAGGTCTACATGACCTGAGGCTGGGGCAAGATTGCCCGGGTCTGCCGGACAAAGGGCGCCCTCGTGATCCACCTAGAATACGATGGCGCCTCCCTGATGTTCTTCAAGGTCTTCGATGCGGAAGGACGCCGGCTGGAATGTTGCCCCGAGAAGGGCGGTCGGGGTGTCGTCGTGGCGAGGACTAGGCCCGCCGGTAGCCCCCTTGGCAGCTCCTCGGGCAGAAGCGAAGTGGCTGGAGGGTCCAGCGCCTCCGCCGAGCTTCTGGCGACTCCTGAGACGAGCGACGACAGCTACGAGCCCCAGAGCTCGCGCCGCGCTCAGAGCTGGGCGGGAGCTTCGGGCTACCGGCGCCGGTGATCTGGATGGGGTTGGCACTGGCGCCTGGCGGCCCACTGTTGATGATGGCGTCTCCTGCGCAGTCGGCGTCCCTTTAGGATTAGCACCTTTTATGTCCTGCAAAGAATCGAAGTAGCACCCCGCGGGGGTAAGTAAGGCGCTGGCCATGTTTTTGTGAATATTATTTCCTTATGATGAATCGGTGCGAGATGCTTGTTCTGTCCCGGCTCAGCTCCTCCTTTCTTTCCTCACGATGGCTTAGTGCTCTGCGCTGACAGGTCCCCGTCCCCAGGTAGGCTTCAGCCGTCGCTGGTATGCCAGGTCGCGATGCCGTGGTCAAGGCCAGGAGGTGAGCGGCCCGAGGTCCAATAAGAGCCCCTGAGTCGCGATGCTTAGGAGGTCCCCTTTAGCGGTCAAGCAGCCTCCGCAGGGCAGGAAAGGTAGGTGGCTTTGCCGTGACAGAGCAGCAGTAGGCGAGGGTTTAGCGCTGAGTCGGATCAACTTTTGCGTCACTTATCTTGCGGGTTTGGAGCAGCGTTTGATGAGGTGTCGTGCCTGCACGACGGCAACTGAGGTGTTGCTGGGTTGGGCCCTCACAAGCTTCTTCCCTCTCCCCCGCGCTTTCCTTAATGCTCTACGTCCTCAGGTCCCGGCCCTCGAGCGAGCTCAGCCGCCGCTGGTATGACAGGTCACGATGCCGTGGGTCAAGGCCAGGGGGTGAGGGCTAGAGAGCCTGTAAGAGCCCATGAGTCGCGATGCTCAGGTACCCCCCTTTTAACGTGCAAGTGGATCACGCCGGAGAGGAGGGAGAAGGCTCGTGACGCCGCCAGCGTTACTCCTGGACCAGGTCCTGTGTACCAGTCACGAGGGCAAACAAGATTCGTCGTTACGGTTGCCAGCCAACCATTGGTCGCTCCGAGGGAGTGATCGGGGGCACTAAGGGCTTGGTGAGGTGGCGCCTTGCGGGGCTGCCGCGGCCAGAGCTCAGCCACTCAGATTTATCGGCGTTGCAGGGACGGACCCGTGCGCAAGTTCCGTGCCTGAGCAGGCGATTAGGTCAAGCATGTTATATATGAATAAGCAAATCCATCTAGATAGGTGTGGAGAAAGCACACGCCACTGGGTCTGGCCCGAGTAGGTTGGGGATAATGCAGCCCGAGGGGCGCCCCCAACAAGGTAAGTAAAGAACATAAGCAAAACAGATACATGCCACAGGGACGGACCCACGCGGCCTGGGAATGGCGCAGCCCGAGGGGCGCTCCCAGCTGAAAACAGAACATGGAAAGGTGTCACCTGATATGGTCGGAGATGGCGGGATGTTGAGGTAGCGGATGACGCGTGATGAGGAAGCCGGCCCTCACGAGCCCTCCGGACCTAGAGCCTCGGGAGGCTCCGGGGGTACGGGGGGTTCCTCGAGAGCCATCTCCATCTCTGCCAGGACTGCGTGTTGCTTGACCTCCTGAGCCTCCAGAGCGCACCTCGGCAGGCACTGATGGGCGGCAACCGCGTTCGGCAGGCCGAAAGGCATGCGAACGTAGCTGTGAGGCGGACCCTCGCAACGCCCCACGCATGAGGGCCAGAGGCGCTCCTGAGATGCGGCCCGGTTGAGCCCTGGTATGTCGATGCAGATTCGCAGCCCAGCATCCTCGCCTGGATGTGGGGCCACGCGGGCAAGCGGCGACAGCCGTGCATGACTCTTGACTCCTGTAGCTCCTGGATGCTCCTCGTGATGAACTCCTGAGGGTTTGGCCCTCCTTGCCTCATATCTTCCAGAGGGAAACGTGCCTTGAAGCACGCCTCCAAGTGGTGCCCGAGCGCCTCCCTCGTGACTCCGGCTAGGTCGGCGGCTCGCCATGAAAGAGCCCCCGAGCCCCGCTAGAGGAGGGCGCCGGGCGCGCCTTCCTATGCGACAGAGGGGGGCGCCCCTTGAACGGGCGCGGGTCCTGCTGCCACGCCTCCGGAGGTGCCTACCCCATGAGGGCTTGGACCAGGCGAAGCCTTCTTCTTCTTAGGGATCCCCTCGGAAGTCCCCCACTCCTGTGATCTGGGTCTTCGATTGATGCGGCTTGGAAGGCACGCTCAAGAGAGCACACTGCATCCTTTTCCAAACAAGGCACTGTGATGACTCCTCCGCTTCCTGGCATCTTGAGGACATTGTAGCCATGGTGAGTTACTGCCATGAACTTGGCCAAAGCTAGGTACCCGAGGATGGCATTGTATGGCAGGCGAATGTGGGCGACGTCGAGGTCGATGAGCTCGATGCGGTAGCTGTTGCGCTATCCGAAGGTGACGGGAAGGCGAACTTGTCCTATCGGGACGGTGGAGCCATCGGTGACTCCTGAGAAGGGTTTGGTCGGCTGAAGCTGATCGTATGGCACTTGGAGATCATTGAATGTCTTGACAGATAGGACGTTGAGTCCTGCTCCATCATTGATAAGGGTCCTGGTGACTTGCACGTTGCTGATGACTGGTGAGCAAAGCATGGGGAGGACTCCGACTGTTGCCGCGCACTTGAGTTGATCCGTTGAGCTGAACGTGATAGCGCACGACGACCACCTAAGAGGGCATGTGGCCTCAGGCTTGGGGAGGACCACATTCACCTCACGAGCAAACTGCTTGAAGATCTTGCCGAGAGGTCAGGGCTGGCGCCACCAGGATGCAAGTGATCGCGTGCGGCTCACGGAAGCCCCAGCCCCTCGTCCCCGATGATTGTCTTCGTACCTCCTTGGTGGCTGCGGCAGAGGTGGGAGCCCTGCGTTGCCTTGAGGGCGGTCCTCATGAGGCTGGTCCTCCAACCTCCCTCATGAGGCTGGTCCTACCGATGGTCCTCGCAAGGTCATCACGCCATCCTGGCGAGGGCCACGGTCTTCCAGCGTCTGTGCCTCTTCCTCCTCTTCGGCCGTAGCCCGATCATTGCGCTCGGGGCGTCGGCTGATACACCCTTCTCGCACGGCCCTGAGCTCCTGGCATTCGTTGGTGTTGTGGGTGTGGAGATCGTGGTATACGCAGTACCGGCTGCCCTTGGACGACTCGGGCTGATCCCTGCCTCGCTTGGTGTCTGGTTCTGCCGCGAGCACGGCAGCCCCCTTGCGCTTCACGTCCTTGGCATTGGGCTACTTCTCTTCTAGATCGACAGCCGGAAGCTCGAGGAGGGAGAGGCGCCCTTCCTCAGCCCTGGCGCATTTGGTCGCCAAGTTGAACAGCTCCAGGGATGTGCACAGGTCTTCATGCATTGCTAGCTCCTCCTTCATCTTGACGTCACGCATGCCATCGGAGAAGGCTGAGATGATGGCTTCCTCAGTCACCTTGGGGATTTTGAGGCGGGTGTTGTTGAAGCGCTGGATGTACTTCTGCAGGGTCTCTCCTGGCTGCTGCCTGATGTGGCGCATGTCGCTCACGGTCGGGGGCCGGTCGCGAGTGCCTTGGAAGTTGGCGATGAAGCGGGTGCGCATCTCGTCCCAGGAGGAGATAGTGCCGGGAGCCAGGTTCAGGAGCCAGGTTCGGCCTCCGTCCTTGAGCGCCATGGGGAACCAATTCGCCATGACCTTTTCATCCCTATTGGCGGCTTCGATGCCCAGCTCGTAGAGCTGAAGGAACTCCGTGGGGTCGGCAGTGCCTTCTTAGCGAGGAGGCAGGTCTGGCTTGAACTTGCCGGGCCATGCGACGCTGCGTAGCTCGGTGGTGAAGGCACAGCAGCCTGCAGTGGCCACCGGGGCTCTCTGCTGGTGCGGAGCTTGCTCTTGTAGATTCCCGCGCACCGCTGCCTGGAGCAGCGCGGGGTCTTGACGTGGTGGTGCTGGAGCGCGGTCGCGGCGCTCCGGTGCTAGGAGCACGCAAGCACCTTCTTGGGGACGAGGGATCTCCTGGCAGCTACTTTCTTGTTGCGCGGGCGCTGAACGCGGAGGGTCTCGGCCCGGGGCCACGCGCCTTGGAGCCAGGGCGCCTTCTTGGGGAGGAGGCGGCGGGGGCACCTCCGGCTCCCTGCCTCCCGCATGTGGTGCGGGGCAAGGCAATGAGAGGGACGGCACGGGGGAGCCCCCTGCGGCACGGACGAGCTCGACGACGCGGTCGAGCCACTCCTCGTAGACGTTGTCGACAGGGCGGTAGCACAGGAGCTCGTTTGCCACGATGAGCGCGGCTCGTGCCTCCATGGGAGCGTGGTGCGCGCGGGATGAAGAACCAGCAAGGGCGAGCGAAGGAGTAGTGGTGCGGCCTTCTCGCCTCACCGATGGATGTAGGGACGAGGCCTACTGCTCGTTCCCCGTTGGGCTGGTGGTGGCGTTGGCGGCAGGCGACGGGGAATGACGGGGGTGTCCGCCGATGGGAGCCGTCTGGGCGACTCGAGCGGCGCGAGCTTGGCGAGCGTCAGCCATGGACACGACAGAAGATCACACGCGACCAGCGGAAGAAAGATTCCGGCGCACCCCTACCTGGCGCGCCAAATGTCGGATTTCGGGTTCCGGCAGACCCTTGAGGTTCGAACACTGGGGTGCGCACGGAGATCTTTCCCCTACCAGCTCACGCGTCGATGATTAGCAAGGGATCTAAACTAGGAACGAAGAACAGCACAAGAGACACAAGGTTTATACTGGTTCGGGCCACCATTGTGGTGTAATACCCTACTCCAATGTGTGGTGTGGTGGATTGCCTCAGGGGCTGACGATGAACAGTACAAAAGAAGAACAGCCTCGTGAGGGGCTGTTCTTTAGCTGGTGCGATGGACTGCTTGGGTGAGTCCAGTCGCTTCTCTCTCTCTGGCAGGTTCAATCCCTGTCTCTCTCTCTGTTCGACCTCTCCCCTTCTCTGTGGTGGCTAGTCCTATTTATACAGGGAGGCCCTGGGCCTCTTCCCAAATAATGAGCGGGAAGGGCGCCAACAATTGTCCATTTTGAAGGGGAACATCTAGTACACTTATCCTGACTAAAGTTGGTCTTGACTGCCAAAGGCTCTAACGGTGGCCCCGCCCCTGGGCTCCACGATGACCTCCTTCCTGCCGCTCTGCTGGTCTTGGTCTTGTTGCACCGAAGCGGTAACCTTTGCCTGATGCCTTGGCCTGTGCTTGCCTCCTTTGCAGGCTGGCGCCCGCCTGGTCTCCATCGTCATGGCTTGCGTCACGGGGCACCCTCGTGAGGTACCCTGCCTTGATCTCTCCGCCTCCTCGTGAGCCTGCCTGACGAGGCTGCTCCTGATGAAGGTTCCTGTCATCCGCTCCGCGAGGCTTGGCCCCTCGCGAGGGTCTTGAGCTTGAGCTGATGAAGCTGGGCCGCGCTGGGCCCCCACTTGAGCCATGCCGCAGGCCGGCAAGTCTGGGGACGCCCGTTCCCAGAACGCCGACAGAGGACAACCAAGGTATGTAATGATGTATTCAGATATAGAGAAATATGAATGATTTGTGTTGATCACATGATGTTTTGTAGGAGCGGCGTCCGAGGTGGAGACCCTCAAGAAAGCGCTGGCCGAGGCCCACGAGAGAGCGGCAAAGGAACAAGCCGCCCGCAAAAAATACGAGGCCGGGGTTGATGAGGTCCAGCAGGAGCTCCAGGACACCGTGAAGAAATGCGAGTCCTTGGAGCGCAATATTGCGGATCAAGAGTATGAACTTGCCAAGGCCCGCCAAAGCGCACAAGATGCACGGGTTGAAGCCCAGGGCGCCCTCCAGGAAATCCAAGAGGCCATGAAAATCCTGGCGGGTAAGGCCTTTATTATGCAGAGCAAATATGTGAAGAAAAGGTACCTCTTACTGACCCGGATTTGGAGTTCTCCAGGAGCGTTTGCGGATCTGCCGCGTAGTGTTGCTGACGCTGCGGAGTTCTTCCGAGCCGAAGAGGGGAGCTCAACGGAGAAGCTGTTCTGGTCGCAATACCTTGTGCCAGAGCATCCGGTGCCCTTTAGCGATCAGCTGAAACAGCTGACCGAACTGCATAGGGTGGCCGAACTGGCCATGAAGGATTTGATAATCTGTCTATGGCTTGCCGAAGCCATACCCAGTAGCTACTTCGGACTCGTGAAGCGGCTAGTCAATGCTTGCCCCCGGTTTGATGCCATCAAGTGGTCGGTCTGCATCGAAGGTTCGCGGATGGCCTTCGCCCGCGTCAAGGTGCAGCGGGCGAAGATGAATGCCGTCAAGCTCGCGACCGAGGGACCGCCCGCGGGCAAGGAGCACCGCACGCCCGAGCGGTATTTTGACGATGTACTGGAGGGATCCCGCATTGTAGCGGAGCAGTGTGCTAAAGACATTATCTTTGAATGAATACAATCATGTTATCCCTTCCTTGTATTATGTAACAAAGCCGTTATGTAATATAATTATTGTTATTTGTGTAGAATTTTTACCTCCTGTGCGGCCATTTTATTAAATCTGAGAGTTGGCCAGTCGTCGACTTCAGCCCCCACGTAGGTACTACGGCGGTGTTCGGGATGGAATCTAAACACTCTTGATCCAACAGATTGGTCCTTGAAGGAGGTGTTCAGCGCAACGAACCAGGCAATTGGACTATGTGGCTTTATCACCCTCACTTAGCCATAGGAGTTTGACAATGAAAATGTAGGCACAGCCCCTGGTTGGTATTTTGTTAATCCGGACTAGGGTGTTGTAGACACCTGTTCGGGGAAGCCGATCCGTCGCATAATATGGAAAAAATCGCAAAAGATTTTTAACCTTCGAATAGCTGACCAGCTCTTGCTGCATCAGGACAGTCAGTTTTCGGCTTTCTCTACTGAGGTGTTTGCTCGGATAAACCAGAAACACAATCGCAGTAGTTCTCCCTTTACTACCCTAGCCGATAGGACAGAATGTAAGGTAGTAAGCACAGGAGCCGGGCAACCCAACTATTGACCAAAGACATGATTCAGAGCCAATGCATATAATGCTAAATTCGGGGTGCCGAACTGTACTGTAAAAGTGTTCGGACTTTGTTGCCATAGAATGGAGCGCAATGAAGCCCCTGGCCAATTTAAAGCATACCAAAGTGTACGGGTGCAATTGGTAAGAATAGCAATATAAAATGAAGTAGTAAGCTGGTGCCACGTAAATTGGGCCGCAAACTGTTTCCATTACAATTTGATTAATACATCAAAGCGTATTTGTAAAAATAGTGCCATAAGCAACCTGGCTATTTAACATGCCAAGACCAAGTGGGAGCTGCGTGCGGGTCCTGAAAACAAGTAGAACGATCATCAAGAAGAACGTCTAGGGATTCCCCCACACGTCTGAGCTGCTGGCCGCCTTGGTATATCTATCCTTCGAAAGGACCGATGATCAGGCCGTCGGGAGGGGCCTGTAGAGAACAAAACCTGAAAAAAAAGGGGAAAAAAAGAAAAAGGAAGGCATGCGTGCCCAGGTTAGGTTAAGCCGTATTATGGGCCACCATCTAGTTATGCCTCCTTCTCTGCCCATGGTATTTTGAGTGTGTGGTTATGTACGCGCGGTACATACGCCGCCATTTCGTCGGGACTGACGGAGGTCGGATTTCTAATCTAGCTCCTGACGAGCCGGACTGTCATGCTGCAGAGTAGTTCGGACTCGTTTGGCAGTGTCCGGGAGCTTGGCCGCTGAATTAAAGTACTGCTTAATAAGGCCGCTATGTACTTCCGCTGCCAGGGCCGCAGTGTGCTCCTCGGTGCGGAGGGAGCAGTCTGTGATTCCATTGACTGTTATGACACCGCATGGTCCGGGCATCTTGAGTTTGAGATAAGCATAGTGTGGCACCGCATTGAATCGAGCAAATGCAGTTCGTCCGAGCAGTGCGTGATAGCCACTGCGGAAGGGGACGATGTCGAAGATCAAGTCTTCGCTTCGGAAGTTGTTGGGGATCCGAAGACAGCTTCCAATGTGATTGAACCCGTGCAGCGGGCCTCTACACCTGGTATTACTCCTTTAATGGTAGTATTTGTGGGTTTGATCCTTGATGGATCGATGCTCATTTTGCGCATTGTGTCCTGATAGAGCAGGTTGAGGCTGCTGCCACCGTCCATGAGGAATCGCGTGAGGTGCAATCCATAAGTTATTGGGTCGAGGACCAGTGCGACTGAACCGCCATGACAGATACTGTACGGATGGTCCCTGCGATCGAAGGTGATCGGACAGGATGACCATGCGTTGAATTTCGGGGCGACTGGCTCTATCGCATAGACTTCCCTGAGCGCGTGTTTGCGCTCCCTTTTGGGGATATGGCTAACATATATCATGTTCACCATTTTAACCAGGGGAGGAAACTTCTTCTGTCCCCCTGTGTTCGGTGGATGGGGCTCCTCGTCATCGTCCTCCCTTTGCGACCCCTTCTCCTTGTTCTCGGCATTTAACTTTCCGGCCTGTTTAAAGACCCAACAACTTCTGTTGGTATGATTGGCTGGTTTATCGGGGGTGTCGTGGATCTGACATGGACGATCGAGTATGCGGTCCAAGCTGGATGAGCCCAGATTGTTCCTTTTAAATGGCTTCTTCCGCTTGCTGGACTTGGAGCCATTGAATCCGGCGTTGACCGCTGTGTCATCGGTATTGTCGTTGTTGTTTCGACGCTTGTGCCTGCTGCATCGGGGCTTGCCGTTGCTATTTCTGGCTTCAGAGGTGTCAGGTTCGCTTGAATTATTATTGCTACGGGCTAGCATGCTATCTTCGCCCGCGCAAAAGCGGGTCATGAGTGCCGTGAGGGCTGCCATGGACTTCGGATTTTCCTGGCCGAGGTGTCGGGCGAGCCATTCGTCGCGGATGCTATGCTTAAAGGCCGCTAGGGCTTCGGCATCCGGACAGTCGACGATCTGGTTCTTTTTAGTTAAGAACCTAGTCCAGAATTTTCTGGCTGACTCTCCGGGCTGTTGGACTATGTGACTTAAGTCATCGGCATCTGGAGGTCGGATGTATGTACCTTGGAAGTTGTCACGGAAGGCGTCTTCCAAGTACTCCCAGCAGCCAATTGAGTTTTCAGGCAGGCTGTTCAACCAGTGCCGAGCTGGTCCCTTGAGTTTTAGTGGGAGGTATTTGATGGCATGAAGGTCATCGCCGTGGGCCATATGAATATGGAGAAGAAAATCCTCGATCCATACCGCGGGATCTGTTGTTTCATCATACAATTCGATATTCACGGGTTTAAACCCTTCTGGGAATTCATGCTCCATTACTTCATCAGTGAAGCAGAGGGGGTGTGCGGCGCCTCTATATCAGGCCAAGTCGCGACGTAGCTCGGATGGAGTCCGTCTGCAGTTTTCGGCCTGGACGTGATTATGCTTGTCACGTCCGGCTAGATATCCGTCGTCACGCGCCGGGGCATGCCCCCGATCCATAGATCGATCTGATCTGACCTGCTCCACTGTCCAGGTCCTGACGCAAGTCATATGTATATCCCCGAGCTGTTGTATCTCTACCTTTACGGCGAGGTGGTATGGGCTGGTGTTCGCCTTGAATTGCCGTTTTGTCCCCGCCACGCGGTGGTCGGTCAGCTGGGTTATGCGTTGACGGTACGGGGTCCAGTGCCTCGTCGTCGAATTGAGGCAGAAGCTTACGCTTCGGGTAACTTTTGGTTGGGCGCTCGAGGCCGTATTCCTTGGCTGCCAGGACGTTAGTCCACCTATCGTTGAGTAAATCTTGATCAGCTTGAAGCTGCTGCTGCTTCTTTTTCAGGCTCCTTGCAGTGTCTATTAGCCGGCGCTTAAAGCGCTCCTGCTCGAGAGGTTCTTCCGGCACGATAAAGTCTTCGTTGCGGAGGCTCACCTCATGCTCGGAGAGTGGAAGATAGTTACTATCCTCCGAGTCTTCGTTTATGGCCTGTTTGTCAGGGCTAACCTGCCCATCTTCCCGATCGTCCTGTTTGAAAGTTGGCTCAACGGGGTCTTCTTTGTCTTTGGCATCGCCCGGAGTGTTGTCGTCTCCTGTGCCAGCATTGCCGTCTTTTCTGCAGCGTGATTTAGAGCGGCGCCACTAACGTCGGTGCTTTGATTGTATCTCAGGAGGTTTATCCTCAACTGGATCCTCTTTGTCATCAACGTCACCCTTTTGGGGTGTATCCACCATGTACACGTCATATGAAGAGGTGGCTGTCCAGCGGCTGGTAAACGGCGGGTTTTGGGCCTGCTCTTCTCCGGCATCGTCGTCCATACCGTCGATGTCTTCGGAGCCGTAATCGAGCATGTCAGTTAAGTCCTCGACAGTGGCTATGAAGTGGGTGGTGGGTGGGACATAAAATTCCCTACTCTCAGCCCCTAGTCCGGGCTGGGTGTAGTTCGGACATTGCTCATCTGTAATGACGAGGGATCGCATCAAGTCCAGAGCCTCGCTTAAAGGCGAGGTTTTGCCAGGGAGAAGAAAATTCGTGGAGTACGGCGGGGAGGAAACTCCTTGGCCGAGCTCACACGATGCTGACTCCGAGGGTTCGGAGCCAGTGTCCGGAGTAGACTCTGGCTTCATGATGGCTGCCAGCGACACTACTTCCCCCGGCTCTCCCGTACTGGGTGTAGCAGCCGCAGATAGTACGGTGGGCTTAGTAATCCCGTCTTCGGACCTGGCGATATGCTCCGGATCTAAGGCTAGAGCGGAGGTTGGGTCGCGATCCCTTGAAAGATCAAGTCTCCTCAGATAGCAGCGACATAGTCCAGATTTCCAAAACTAATCTGGTGACCTGGGGTGTAGCTATCGATCTGCTCTAGATGGCCAAGCGAGTTGGCCCGCAGTGTGACGCCGAACACAAAGATCTGGCCGGGGAGGAAAACCTCCCCCAGGGCAGCATTATTGTAGATGAGTGATGGAGCCATCGAACCTTCTGATGATGACGCAGCAGAATTCTCAATGAAAGCACCAATGTTGGTGTCAAAACCGGGGGATCTTGGGTAGGGGGTCCCGAACTGTGTGTTTAAGGTCGACGGTAACAGGAGGCAGGGGACATGATGTTTACCCAGGTTCGGGCCCTCTTGATGGAGGTAATACCCTACTTCCTTCTTGATTGATCTTGATGAATATGAGGGTTACAAGAGTTGATCTACCACGAGATCGTAATGGCTAAACCCTAGCAGTCTAGCCTGTATGATTATGATCGCCTCTACGGACTGAACCCTCCGGTTTATATAGACACCGGAGGGGACTGGGGTTGTACAAAGTTGGTTTACATACGAAGGAATCTACATATCCGAATGCCAAGCTTGCCATCCACGCAAAGGAGAGTCCCATCCGGACACAGGAAGAAGTCTTCTGTCTTGCATCTTCATAGCCCATTAGTCCGGCCCATGTCATATAGGCCGGACGCCCGAGGACCCCTTAATCCAGGACTCCCTTAGCGAGGCCAGTGGGTCGATGGGTCGGCTTGATGCGAGGGCGGATCAGAGGTGGAGGTGTGACCCGGCGGGGCAGCGGCTAATTTTCCACGGCGGTTCGATGACGGCTTGGTGATGGAGCGACGAGGTGGAGACGCACTAGCGGCCCATGGAAGAGGTAGCGGCGGCTCGGTGATGCGCAGCTGAGCGGGAGCAGTGAGCCGGCGCGAGGGTTGAAGGAAATATGCCCTAGAGGCAATGATAAAGTTGTTATTTATATTTCCTTATATCATGATAAATATTTATTATTGATGCTAGAATTGTATAAACTTGAAACTTGATAGATGTGTGGATACATAGACAAAACATAGTGTCCCTAGTAAGCCTCTACTAGACTAGCTCGTTAATCAAAGATGGTTAAGTTTCCTAACCATAGACATGTGTTGTCATTTGATGAATGGGATCACATCATTAGGAGAATGATGTGATGGACAAGACCCATCCGTTAGCTTAGCATAATGATCGTTAAGTTTTATTGCTATTGCTTTCTTCATGGCTTATACATATTCCTTTTACTATGAGATTATGCAACTCCCGGATACTGAAGGAATACCTTGTGTGCTATGAAACGTCACAACGTAACTGGGTGATTATAAAGATGCTCTATAGGTATCTCTGAAGGTGTTTGTTGGGTTGGCATATGTAAGTGCATCTAGTACCTCCCCTAGTTGGTTTTGGAGTATTGACGACAAACCTGGTTGAGGGACTAATGTGTTTGTGAGAATTGTAGGATAACACAGGTAGTAGTCCCTTTTTGTTTTGGTTTACCTACCAGAGATGACCCCTAAAAATGTGTGAAGACATTGAATACAATGGTGGTTCGTGAAGACATTCAAGATGAAGATTATGACATGAGAAGACATTCACGTGAAGACTATGGAGTGCGAAGACATAGTTATTTCGTCGTTTCATTTTGTTCCTTCTTGAGTCATAGGAACCACCGTACTATTAAGTGGGGTCCAAGTGAACAAAGTCAGAGTGACTGATGTGGTGCTCAACCAAATCCTATGTCTTTGAGCGAAGACAATGAGAGCAAATCTTATCCAGAGCTGGATGAGTCAGCTTTACTTGTAGCCCAAGTCAAGCTGCCGCGTGTGTTTGAAATCCGACCGTTGGACACGTGTCGGTTCCCTAGTGACCCAGGGTCATTTTGGAAAAATCAGGTCGGGTTGCCTCCTAGCTATAAATAGCCCCCCTACACCATAAATTGATGGCTGCTCAGAGTTAGTGCATGGCTTTTGTCGTTTGAGAGCAACCCACCTCCAAAGCATTTGAGAGAGAGATCCTTGCGAGGACAAAGCCCAAAACTGTTGGGGAACGTAGCAGAAATTCAAAATTTTCCTACGTGTCACCAAGATCTATCTATGGAGAAACTAGCAACGAGGGAAGGAGAGTGCATCTACATACCCTTGTAGATCGCTAAGCGGAAGCGTTCATGAGAACGGGGTTGAAGGAGTCGTACTGTCGTGATCCAAATCACGGAGATCCTAGTGCCGAGCAGACGGCACCTCCGCGTTCAACACACATACAGCCCGTGGCGTCTCCCACGCCATGATCCAGCAAGGAGAGAGGAGAGGTTGAGGAAGACTCCATCCAGCAGCAGCACAACGGCATGGTGGTGATGGAGGAGCGTGGCAATCCCGAGGCTTCGCCAAGCACCAAGGGAGAGGAGGAGGAGGAGAGGCGGGGCTGCACCAAGAGGAGAGAACTCATGTGTGTTGGACAGCCCAAAACCTCAAGTATATATAGGGAAAGGGGGCTGTGCCCCTTTAGGGTTCCACCCCAAGGGTGCGGCCAGCCCTAGATGGGACTTGGGGGGCGGCCAAGAGGGGGAGGAGTGCCTCCCAAGTCAAGTGGAGGCCCTCCCCCTTAGGGTTTCCCCCCTCCCATGCGCATGGGCCTTGGGGGGGCTGGTGCCCCTGGCCCATTAAGGCTAGGGCGCCCCCCTACAGCCCATGCTACTGTATTGTACGTGGTGGAACAATTTCCGGACCTCCGGACCCCTCCGGAATCCTCCGGAACCTTCTGGAAGCTTCCCGGTACAATACCGAAAAAACCCGAACTTTTTCCGGAACCCAAACAACAACTTTCCATATATAAATCTTTACCTCCGGACCATTCCGGAACTCCTCGTGACGTCCGGGATCTCATCCGGGACTCCGAACAACATTCGGTAACCACATACAAACTTCCTTTATAACCCTAGCATCATCGAACCTTAAGTGTGTAGACCCTACGGGTTTGGGAGACATGTAGACATGACCGAGACGTTCTCCGGTCAATAACCAACAGCGGGATCTGGATACCCATGTTGGCTCCCACATGTTCCACGATGATCTCATCGGATGAACCACGATGTCAAGGACTCAATCAATCCGTATTCAATTCCCTTTGTCTAGCGGTATTTTACTTGCCCGAGATTCGATCGTCGGTATCCGATACCTTGTTCAATCTCGTTACGGCAAGTCTCTTTACTCGTTCCGTAACACATCATCCGTGATCAACTCCTTGATCACATTGTGCACATTATGATGATGTCCTACCGAGTGGGCCCAGAGATACCTCTCCGTCACACGGAGTGACAAATCCAGTCTCGATTCGTACCAACCCAATGCAGACACTTTCGGAGATACCTGTAATGCACCTTTATAGTCACCCGATTCGTTGTGACGTTTGGTACACCAAAGCATTCCTACGGTATCCGGGAGTTGCACAATCTCATGGTCTAAGGAAATGATACTTGACATTAGAAAAGCTTTAGCATACTGAACTACGATCTTTGTGCTAGGCTTAGGATTGGGTCTTGTCCATCACATCATTCTCCTAATGATGTGATCCGTTATCAACGACATCCAATGTCCATGGTCGGAAACCGTAACCATGTATTGATCAACGAGCTAGTTAACTAGAGGCTTACTAGGGACATGGTGTTGTCTATGTACCCACACATGTATCTGAGTTTCCTATCAATACAATTATAGCATGGATAATAAACGATTATCATGAGCAAGGAAATATAATAATAACTAATTTATTATTGCCTCTAGGGCATATTTCCAACAGTCTCCCACTTGCACTAGAGTCAATAATCTAGTTCACATCGCCATGTGATTAACACTGATAGGTCACATCGCCATGTGACCAACATCCAAAGAGTTTACTAGTGTCTGTAAACTAGTTCACATCATTATGTGATTAAGACTCAATGAGTTCTGAGGTTTGATCATGTTTTGCTTGTGAGAGAGGTTTTAGTCAACAGGTCTGAACCTTTCAGATCTGTGTGTACTTCGCAATTCACTATGTCATATTGTAAATGATGCTTCCATGCTCCACTTGGAGCTATTGCTCCACTATACGTATCCGGTTTGCTACTCAGAGTCATTCGGATAGGTGTTAAGCTTGCATCGACGTAACCCTTTACGCCGAACTCTTTATCACCTCCATAATCGAAACATATCCTTATTTACTCCAAGGACAATTTTGACCGCTGTCCAATGATCCCCATTCTGGATCATTCTTGTACCCTTGACCGACTCATGGCAAGGCACACTTCGGTGCGGTACACAGATAGCATACTATAGAACCTACGTCTAAAGCATAGGGGCGACCTTCGTCCTTTCTCTCTTTCTGCCGTGGTCGAGCTTTAAGTCTTAACTTCATACCTTACATCTCGGCAAGAACTCCTTCTTTGGTGATCCATCTTCAACACCTTCAAGATCATGTCAAGGTATGTGCTCATTTGAAAGTATTATTAAGCATTTTGATCTATCCTTATAGATCTCGATGCTCAATGTTCAAGTAGCTTAATCCAGGTTTTCTATTGAAAACATCTTTCAAATAACCCTATATGCTTTCCAGAAATTCTACATCATTTCGATCATCAATATGTCAACAACATATACTCATCGAAATTCTATAGTGCTCCCACTCACTTCTTTGGAAATACAAGTTTCTCATAAACTTTGTATAAACCCAAAATCTTTGATCATCCTATCAAAGTGCATATTCCAACTCCGAGATGCTTACTCCAGTCCTTAGAAGGATTGCTGGAGCTAGCATACCTTTTAGCATCCTTAGGATTGACAAAACTTTTCTGATTGTATCACATACAATCTTTCCTTACGAAAGCTGGTAAGGAAACTCGTTTTGACATCCATCTGCCAGATTTCATAAATGCAGCTTGTGCTAACATGATTCCGACAGACTTTAAGCATCGCTACGGATGAGAAAATCTCATCGTAGTCAACTCCTTGAACTTGTGAAAAACTCTTCGCCACAAGTCTAGCTTCATAGACGGTGACATTACCGTCCACGTCCGTCTTCTTCTTAAAAATCCATTTATCTCAATAGCTTGCCGATCATCGGGCAAGTCCACCAAAGTCCATGCTTTGTTCTGATACATGGATCCTATCTCGGATTTCATGGCTTCTAACCATTTGTCGGAATTTGGGCCCACCATCGCTTCTCCATAGCTCGTAGGTTCATTGTTGTCTAGCAACATGACCTTCAAGACAGGATCACCGTACCACTCTGAAGCAGTCCGCATCCTTGTCACCCTACGAGGTACGGTAGTGACTTGATCCAAAACTTCATGATCACTATCATAAGCTTCGACTTCAATTGGTGTAGGTGCCACAGGAACAACTTCCTGTGCCCTGCTACACACTAGTTGAAGTGACGGTTCAATAACCTCATCAAGTCTCCACCATCCTCTCACTCAACTTTTCGAGACAAACTTTTCCTCGAGAAAGGACCCGATTCAAGAAACAATCCCTATTGCTTTCGGATCTGAATTAGGAGGTATACCCAACCGTTTTGGGTGTTCTATGAAGATGCATTTTATTCACTTTGGGTTCGAGCTTATCAACCTGAAACTTTTCCACATAAGTGTCGCAGCCCCAAACCTTTAAGAAATGACAGCTTAGGTTTCTCTAAACCATAGTTCATACGGTGTCATCTCAACGGAATTACGTGGTGCCCTATTAAAGTGAGTGCGGTTGTCTCTAATGCCTAACCCATGAACGATAGTGATAATTCGATAAGAGACATCATGGTACGCACCATATCCAATAAGGTGCAACTATGATGTTCGGACACACCATCACACTATGGTGTTCCAGGCGATATTAGTTGTGAAACAATTTCCACAATGTCTCAATTGTGTACCAAACTCGCAACTCAGATATTCATCTCTATGATCACATCACAGACATTTTATCCTCTTGTCACGAAGATCTTCAACTTCACTCTGAAATTACTTGAACCTTTCAATAATTCAGACTTGTGTTTCATCAAGTAAATATACTCAACATCTACTCAAATCATCGTGAAGTAAGAACATAACGATATTCATTTGCATGCCTCGGCACTCATTGGACTGCACACATCAAAATGTGTTACTTCCAACAAGTTGCTATCTTGTTCCATCTTCTTTGAAACGAGGCTTTTCAGGTCATCTTGCCCATGTGGTATGATTTGCATATCTCAAGTGATTCAAAATCAAGTGAGTCCAAATGATCCATCTGCATGGAGTTTCTTCATGCATATACACCAATAGACATGGTTCGCATGTCTCAAACTTTTCAAAAACGAGTTTGTCCAAAGATCCATCAACATGGAGCTTCTTCATGCGTTTTACACCAATATGACTTATATGGCAGTGCCACAAGTAAGTGGTACTATCATTACTATCTTATACTTTTGGCATGAAAATGTGTATTACTACGATCGAGATTCAATAAACCATTTATTTAGGTGCAAGACCATTGAAGGTATTATTCAAATAAACAGAGTAACCATTATTCTCCTTAGATGAATAACCGTATTGCGATAGACATAACCCAATCATGTCTACGCTCAACGCAAACACCAAATAATAATTTTAGGCTTAACTCCAATCTCGATGGTAGAGGGAGCGTGCGATGCTTGATCACATCAACCTTGGAAATACTTCCAACACATATCGTCGGCTCACCTTTAGCTAGTCTCCGTTTATTCCGTAGCTTTTATTTCGAGTTACTAACACTTAGCAACCGAACCGGTATCTAATACCCTGGTGCTACTAGGAGTACTAGTAAAGTACACATTAACATAATGTATATCAAATATACTTCTATCGACCTTGCCAGCCTTCTCATCTACCAAGTATCTAGGGTGGTTCCGCTCCAGTGGTTGTTCCCCTTATTACAGAAGCACTTAGTCTCGGGTTTGGGTTCAACCTTGGGTTTCTTCACTGGAGCAGCAACTGATTTGCCGTTTCATGAAGTGTCCCTTCTTGCCCTTGCCCTTCTTGAAACTAGTGGTTTCACCAACCATCAACAATTGATGCTCCTTCTTGATTTCTACATTCGCGGTGTCGAACATTGCGAATGGCTCAAGGATCATCATATCTATCCCTGATATGTTATAGTTCATCACGAAGCTTCTAGCAGCTTGGTGGCAATGACTTTTGGAGAAACATCACTATCTCATCTGGAAGATCAACTCCCACTCGATTCAAGTGATTGTTGTACTCAGACAATCTGAGCACAAGCTCAATGATTGAGCTTTTCTCCCTTAGTTTGCAGGCTAAGAAAATCGTCGGAGGTCTTATACCTCTTGACGTGGGCACGAGCTTGAAATCTCAATTTCAACCCTCGAAACATCTCATATGTTCCATGATATTTCAAAAACGTCTTTGGTGCCTCAACTCTAAACCGTTTAACTAAACTATCATGTAGTTATCAAAAATGTGTATGTCCGATGTTCGCAACATCCACATACGACGTTTGGGGTTCAGCACACTGAGCGGTGCATTAAGTACATAAGCTATCTACTGTCCGCATAATCGCTCATCAAACTTTCAACTATATTTTCTCTAGGAACATATCTAAGCAGTGGAACTAAAGCGCGAGCTTCGACATAATTTGCAAAAGGTCTTTTGACTATGTTCAAGATAATTAAGTTCATCTTATGAACTCCCACTCGAGATAGACATCCCTCTGGTCATCTAAGTGATTACATGATCCGAGTCAACTAAGCCGTGTCCGATCATCACGTGAGACGGACTAGTCATCATCGGTGAACATCTTCATGTTGATCGTATCTACCATACGACTATGCTCGACCTTTCGGTCTCGTGTTCCGAGGCCATGTCCGTACATGCTAGGCTCGTCAAGTTAACCCTAAGTGTATTGCGTGTGTTCCGAGGCCATGTCTGTACATGCTAGGCTCGTCAACACCGTTGTATGTGAACGTAAGAATCCATCACACCCGATCATCACGTGGTGCTTAGAAGCGACGAACTTTTGGCAACAATTGCACAGTTAGGGGAGAACACTTCTTGAAATTGTTGTAAGGGATCATCTTATTTACTACCGTCGTTCTAAGTAAACAAGATGCATAAACATAATAAACATCACATGCACTTATATAGTAGTGACATGATATGGCCAATATCATATAGCTCCATTGATCTCCATCTTCGGGGCTCCATGATCATCATCGTCACCGGCATGACACCATGATCTCCATCATCATGATCTCCATCATTGTGTCTCCATGAAGTTGTCTCGCCCACTATATTACTTCTACTACTATGGCTACCGGTTAGCAATAAAGTAAAGTAATTACATGGCGTTGTTTAATGACACGCAGGTCATACAATAAATTAAGACAACTCCTATGGCTCCTGCCGGTTGTCATACTCATCGACATGCAAGTCGTGAATCCTATTACAAGAACATGATCAATCTCATACATCACATATCATTCATCACATTCTTCTTGGCCATATCACATCACATAGCATACCCCGCAAAAACAAGTTAGGCGTCCTCTAATTGTTGTTTTCATGTTTTACGTGGCTGCTATGGGTTTCTAGCAAGAACGTTTCTTACCTACGCAAAACCACAACGTGATATGCCAATTGCTATTTACCCTTCATAAGGACCCTTTTCATCGAATCCGTTCCGACTAAAGTGGGAGAGACGGCACCGCTAGCCACCTTATGCACCAAGTGCATGTCGATCAGTGGAACTGTCTCACGTGAAATGCGTGTAAGGTCGGTCCGGGCGCTTCATCCCACAATACCGTCGAAACAAGATTGGACTAGTAACGGTAAGCATATTGAACATCATCAACGCCCACAACTACTTTGTGTTCTACTCGTGCAAAGAATCTACGCAATAGACCTAGCTCATGATGCCACTGTTGGGGAGCGTGGCAGAAATTCAAAATTTTCCTCGTGTCACCAAGATCTATCTATGGAGAAACTAGCAACGAGGGAAGGAGAGTGCATCTACATACCCTTGTAGATCGCTAAGCGGAAGCGTTCATGAGAACGGGGTTGAAGGAGTCGTACTCGTCGTGATCCAAATCACCGGATATCCTAGTGCGAGCAGGACGGCACCTCCGCGTTCAACACACGTACAGCCGGTGGCGTCTCCCATGCCTTGATCCAGCAAGGAGAGAGGAGAGGTTGAGAAGACTCCATCCAGCAGCAGCACAACGGCATGGTGGTGATGGAGGAGCGTGGCAATCCCGAGGGCTTCGCCAAGCACCAAGGGAGAGGAGGAGGAGGAGAGGCGGGGCTGCACCAAGAGGAGAGAACTCATGTGTGTTGGACAGCCCAAAACCTCAAGTATATATAGGGGAAAGGGGCTGCGCCCCTTTAGGGTTTCCACCCCAAGGGGTGCGGCCAGCCCTAGATGGGACTTGGGGGCGGCCAAGAGGGGAGGAGTGCCTCCCAAGTCAAGTGGAGGCCCTCCCCTTAGGGTTTCCCCCTCCCATGCGCATGGGCCTTGGGGGCTGGTGCCCCTGGCCCATTAAGGCTAGGGCGCCCCCTACAGCCCATGCTACTGTATTGGACGTGGTGGAACAATTTCCGGACCTCCGGACCCCTCCGAATCCTCCGGAACCTTCAGAAGCTTCCGGTACAATCCGAAAAAACCCGAACTTTTCCTAACCCAAACAACAACTTTCCATATATAAATCTTTACCTCCGGACCATTCCGGAACTCCTCGTGACGTCCGGGATCTCATCCGGGACTCCGAACAACATTCGGTAACCACATACAAACTTCCTTTATAACCCTAGCATCATCGAACCTTAAGTGTGTAGACCCTACGGGTTTGGGAGACATGTAGACATGACCGAGACGTTCTCCGGTCAATAACCAACAGCGGGATCTGGATACCCATGTTGGCTCCCACATGTTCCACGATGATCTCATCGGATGAACCATGATGTCAAGGACTCAATCAATCCCGTATTCAATTCCCTTTGTCTAGCGGTATTTTACTTGCCCGAGATTCGATCGTCGGTATCCCGATACCTTGTTCAATCTCGTTACCGGCAAGTCTCTTTACTCGTTCCGTAACACATCATCCCGTGATCAACTCCTTGATCACATTGTGCACATTATGATGATGTCCTACCGAGTGGGCCCAGAGATACCTCTCCATCACACGGAGTGACAAATCCGATCTCGATTCGTGCCAACCCAACAGACACTTTCGGAGATACCGTAATGCACCTTTATAGTCACCCGATTCGTTGTGACGTTTGGTACACCAAAGCATTCCTACGGTATCCGGAGTTGCACAATCTCATGGTCTAAGGAAATGATACTTGACATTAGAAAAGCTTTAGCATCTGAACTACGATCTTTGTGCTAGGCTTAGGATTGGGTCTTGTCCATCACATCATTCTCCTAATGATGTGATCCGTTATCAACGACATCCAATGTCCATGGTCAGGAAACCGTAACCATCTATTGATCAACGAGCTAGTTAACTAGAGGCTTACTAGGGACATGGTGTTGTCTATGTACCCACACATGTCTCTGAGTTTCCTATCAATACAATTATAGCATGGATAATAAACGATTATCATGAGCAAGGAAATATAATAATAACTAATTTATTATTGCCTCTAGGGCATATTTCCAACAAAAACACCCAGAGCCAAAGAGTGTTAGGAATCACTGAAGTCTTTCTGTCCGAGTGACCTGAAGACTTGTTACACTTGAGGACTGTGAATCCTCCAGCCGGTTAGGCGTCGCGTTCTGAGCATCCAAGAGCCATTGTGGATTTCCAGTGAACAAAGTCTATGAAGGTTTTGAAGTCTACCTTGAAGACTTGCCAGAGTGATTGGGAAAGGACTAAGTGTTCTTATATCAAGGGGAATAAGGTGAAGACGCGGTCTTCTGAGTTAAATCTCAGCCTCCCTAACCAGACGTACAGTTGTCACATCAACTGGAACTGCTGGTCTACCAAATCCTTGTCTTCACCAAGCTACTGGTTCTATCCTTCACTTCCTCTTACTTTCAGTCTGTCCTCGTGAAGTCACTGCCTGCTTGCTTGATCTGATTGTCTTCACTGTGTGAAGACTGTTTACTGTTTGGCTTCAAACTATCTTCCATCCTGATCCATACTACCTAGCCACTGATAGTCTTCGTGCTTTCACTTCATTGCTTACTTGACTATGGCTTGTCTAGTGTAGTCTACCTTCCGCTGCATATCAATAGGTTCATTTCTACCGTTTATCTTCAAAGCCCCCATGTTTGAAGACTTCCATAAAAATCGCCTATTCACCCCCCCTCTAGTCGATAACTAGCACTTTCAGCATAGGTCGAGATTATGATTTGTCACTCTGAGTATCGGAGAGGTATCTCTGGGCCCGGTATGATGCATTACAGAACAAGTAAAGAGACTTGCCGGTAACGAGATTGAACTAGGTATGAAGATACCAACGATCGAATCTCGGGCAAGTAACATACCGATAACAAAGGGAATAACGTATGTTGTCATAACGGTTCGACCAATAAAGATCTTCGTAGAATATGTAGTAGCCAATATGAGCGTCCAGGTTCCGCTATTGGTTATTTACCGGAGAGGTGTCTCTGTCATGTCTACATAGTTCTCGAACCCGTAGGGTCCGCACGCTTAATGTTCGATGACGATTTTGTATTATATTAGTTATGTGATTTGGTGAACGAATGTTGTTCGGAGTCCCGGATGAGGTCACGGACATGACGAGTCTCGAAATGGTCGAGAGGTAAAGATTGATATATAGGACGATAGTATTCGGATACCGGAAGTGTTTCGGAGGGTACCGGGTACATATCGGGTCATAGGAAGGGGTTCCGGGCACCCCTGGCAAAAGATATGGGCCTTATGGGCCCAGAGGGGAAACGCACCGGCCACAAGGGGCTGGTGTGCCCCCATATGGGCCGTCCTAAGTGGAGAAAGGAAAAGGGGAGGAGGAAAGGAAATAGGATTCCCCCTTCCTTCCCCTTGTCCCCTCTTTCCTTCCCCCCTTCGGAAATAAGGAAAGGGGGAGGCCGAATTGGAGGAGGCCCACAAGTAGGATTACTCCTAATTGGGGCGCCCCAAGGCTTCTTCCCTCCCCCTCCCACCTATATATACATGGGGTGGGGGCGCCTAGAAGACACACCAACAATTGTTAGCCGTGTGCGATGCCCCCCTCCACAGTTTACGCCTCCGGTCATATATTCGTAGTGCTTAGGCGAAGCCCTGTGCGGATCACTTCACCATCACCGTCATTGATGTCTACTACACAACCTTCTTCTTCTAGACGTTGTTGGGCCTCCAAGTGTAGAGGTTTGTAGGACAGTAGCAAATTTCCCTCAAGTGGATGACCTAAGGTTTATCGATCATGGGGCGTGGGATGAAGATGGTCTCTCTCAAACAACCCTGCAACCAAACAACAAAGAGTCTCTTGTGTCCCCAACACACCCAATACAATCGTAAATTGTATAGATGCACTAGTTCGGCGAAGAGATGGTGATACAAGTGCAATATGGATGGTAGATATAGGTTTTTGTAATCTTAAAATATAAAAACAGCAAGGTAGCAAGTGGTAAAAGTGAGCGTAAACGGTATTGCAATGCTAGGAAACAAGGCCTAGGGTTCATACTTTCACTAGTGCAAGTTCTCTCAACAATAATAACATAATTGGATCATATAACAATCCCTCAACATGCAACAAAGAGTCACTCCAAAGTCACTAATAGCGGAGAACAAACGAAGAGATTATTGTAGGGTACAAAACCACCTCAAAGTTATCCTTTCTGATCGATCTATTCAAGAGTTCATAGTAAAATAACATGAAGCTATTCTTTCCGTTTGATATATCCTAGAGTTCATACTAGAATAACACCTTAAGACACAAATCAACCAAAACCCTAATGTCACCTAGATACTCCAATGTCACCTCAAGTATCCGTGGGTATGATTATACGATATGCATCACACAATCTCAGATTCATCTATTCAATCCAACACAAAGTACTTCAAAGAGTGCCCCAAAGTTTCTATCGGAGAGTCAAGACGAAAACGTGTGCCAACCCCTATGCATAAGTTCACAAGGTCAATGAACCCGCAAGTTGATCACCAAAACATACATCAAGTAGATCACGTGAATATCCCATTGTCACCACAGATAAGCACATGCAAGACATACATCAAGTGTTCTCAAATCCTTAAAGACTCATTCCGATAAGATAACTTCAAAGGGAAAACTCAATCCATTACAAGAGAGTAGAGGGGGAGAAACATCATAAGATCCAACTATAATAGCAAATCTCGCGATACATTAAGATCGTGCCATATCAAGAACACGAGAGAGAGAGAGAGAGAGAGAGAGAGAGAGAGAGAGAGAGAGAAAACACATAGCTACTGGTACATACCCTCAGCCCCGAGGGTGAACTACTCCCTCCTCGTCATGGAGAGCATCGGGATGATGAAGATGGCCACCGGTGATGGATCCCCCCTCCGGCAGGGTGCCGGAACAGGGCCCTGATTGGTTTTTGGTGGCTACAGAGGCTTGCGGCGGCGGACCTCCCGATCTAGGTTATGTTCTGGAAGTTTGGGGATATATAAGAGGTGTTGGCATCGGGAACAAGTCAGGGGGGTCCATGAGGCGGCCATGAGATAGGGGGCGCGCCCAGGGGGGTAGGGCACGCCCGCCACCCTCGTGGTGGCCTCGAGACTCTTCCGGTCCATCTCTGGTACTCCGTGGGCTTCTTCTGGTCAAAAAACAATCTCCGTGAATTTTCAGGTCAATTGGACTCCGTTCGGTATTCCTTTTCTGCTATACTCAAAAATAACGAAAAAACAGAAACTGGCATTGGGCTCTAGGTTAATAGGTTAGTCCCAAAAATCATATAAAATAGCATATAAATGCATATAAAACATCCTAGATGGATAATATAATAGCATGGAACAATAAAAAATTATACATACATTGGAGACGTATCAAGCATCCCCAAGCTTAATTCCTGCTCGTCCTCGAGTAGGTAAATGACAAAAACAAATTTTTTGATGTGGAATGCTACCAAGCATAATTTTCAATGTAAGTTTCTTTATTGTGGTATGAATTCTCAGATCCGAAAGATTCAACACAAAAGTTTAATTTTGACATGAAAATAATAATACTTCAAGCATACTAACCAAGCTATTATGTCTTCTCAAAATAACATAGCCAAAGAAAGCTCATCCCTACAAAATCATATTGTTTGGCCATGCTTCATTTTTGTCACACAAAATGCTCCCGTCATGCATAACCCCGATGACAAGCCAAGAAATTGTTTCATACTTTAGCATTCTGAAACTTTTTCAACTTTCACGCAATATATGAGCGCGAGCCATGGACATAGCACTATAGGTGGAACAGAGTATGATGATGAAGGTTGTATGGAGAAGACAAAAAGGGAGAAAGTCTCACATCAACGCGGCTAATCAACGGGCTATGGAGATGCCCATCAATTGATGTCAATGCGAGGAGTAGGATTGCCATGCAACTGATGCACTAGAGCTATCAATGTATGAAAGCTCAACAAAAGAAACTAAGTGGGTGTGCATCCAACTTGCTTGCTCACGAAGACCTATGGCATTTTCAGGAAGCCCATCGTTGGAATATACAAGCCAAGTTCTATAATGAAAATTCCCACTAGTATATGAAAGTGACAAAATAAGAGACTCTCTATCATGAAGATCATGGTGCTACTTTGAAGCACAAGTGTGGAAAAGGATAGTAGCATTGCCCCTTCTCTCTTTTTCTCTCATTTTTTTGTTTTTTTGGCCTTCTCTCTTTTTATTTTTGGCCACTTTTTTTATTTTTATTTTTTTATTTTCGTCTGGAGTCTCATCCCGACTTGTGGGGGAATCATAGTCCCCATCATCCTTTCCTCACTGGGACAATACTCTAATAATGATCATCACACTTTTATTTACTTACAACTCATCAATTACAACTCGATATTTAGAACAAAATATGACTCTATATGAATGCCTCCAGCGGTGTACTGGGATGTGCAATGATTCAAGAGTGACATGTATGAACGGTGGCTTTGCCACAAATATGATGTCAACTACATGATCATGCAAGGCAATATGACAATGGTGAAGCGTGTCGTAATAAACGTAACGGTGGAAGTTGCATGGCAATGTATCTCGGAATGGCTATGGAAATGCCATAATAGGTAGGTATGGTGGCTGTTTTGAGGAAGATATAAGGAGGCTTATGTGTGATAGAGCGTATCATATCACGGGGTTTGGATGCACCGGCAAAGTTTGCTCCGACTCTCAAGGTGAGAAAGGGCAATGCACGGTACCGAAGAGGCTAGCAATGATGGAAGGGTGAGAGTGCATATAATCCATGGACTCAACATTAGTCATAAAGAACTCACATACTTATTGCAAAAATCTACAAGTCATCAAACCAAGCACTACGTGCATGCTCCTAGGGGGATAGATTGGTAGGAAAAGACCATCGCTCGTCCCCGACCGCCACTCATAAGGAAGGCAATCAAAGAACACCTCATGCTTCAAATTTGTCACTAGCAGTTTACCATACGTGCATGCTACGGGACTTGCAAACCTCAAGACAAGTATTTCTCAATTTCACAATTACTCAACTAGCACGACTCTAATATCACCATCTTTATATCTCAAAACAATTATCAAGTATCAAACTTCTCATAGTATTCAATGCACTTTATATGGAAGTTTTTGTTATACCCATCTTGGATGCCTATCATATTAGGACTAATTTTATAGCCAAAGCAAATTACCATGCTGTTCTAAAAGACTCTCAAAATAATATAATTGAAGAATGAGAGTTCATCTATTTCTTCAAAATAAAACCACCGCCGTGCTCTAAAAGGATATAAGTGAAGCACTAGAGCAAATGACAAACTACTCCGAAAGATATAAGTGAAGATCAATGAGTGGTCGAATAATTATGTAACTATGTGAAGACTCTATAACATTTAATAATTTCAGATCTTGGGATTTTATTCAAACAGCAAGCAAAATAAAACAAAATAAAATGATGCTCCAAGCAAAACACATATCATGTGGTGAATATATAGCTCCAAGTAAAGTTACCGATGAACGAAGACGAAAGAGGGGATGCCATCCGGGGCATCCCCAAGCTTAGGCTCTTGGTTTTCCTTGAATATTACCTTGGGGTTCCTTGGGCATCCTCAAGATTAGGCACTTGCCACTCCTTATTCCATAGTCCATCGAATCTTTACCCAAAACTTGAAAACTTCACAACACAAAACTCAACAGAAAACTCGTAAGCTCCGTTAGTATAAGAAAATAAATCACCACTTTTGGTACTGTTGTGAACTCATTCTAAATTCATATTGGTGTAATATCTACTGTATTCCAACTTCTCTATGGTTCATACCCTCCGATACTACTCATAGATTCATCAAAATAAGCAAACAACACAAGAAAAACAGAATCTGTCAAAAACAGAACAGTCTGTAGCAATCTGATTTGTTCGAATACTTATGGAACTCCAAAAATTCTAAAATAAATTGGTGGAACTGAGGAATTTTTATATTAATATTCTGCAAAAATGATCACCTTAAAATCACTCTTCTGTAAAAAATGACGGCTAATCTCGTGAGCGCAAAGTTTCTGTTTTTTACAGCAAGATCGCATTAACTTTCACCCAAGTCTTCCCAAAGGTTCTACTTGGCAATTTATTGAAACAAAAGCTATATAACATGATTACTAAATTATCTTAATCATGTGAACACACAAAAATATTAAGGGTAAATATTGGGTTGTCTCCCAACAAGCGCTTTTCTTTAATGCCTTTTAGCTAGGCATGATGATTTCAATGATGATCGCCTAAAAGATAAGAATTGAAACATAAAGAGAGCATCATGAATAATATAACTAGCACATTTAAGTCTAACCCACTTCCTATGCATAGTAATTTTGTGAGCAAACAATTTATGGGAACAATAATCAACTAGCATAGGAAGGCAAAACAAGCATAACTTTAAAACTTTAAGCACATAGAGAGGAAACTTGATATTATTGCAATTCCTACAAGCATATATTCCTCCCTAATAATAATTTTAAGTAGCATCATGAATGAATTCAACAATATAACTATCACATAAAGCATTCTTTTCATGAGCCACAATCATAGAATTTTTATTACTCTCCACATAAGCAAATTTCTTCTCATTCGGAATAGTGGGAGCAAATTCAAGAAAATAACTATCATGGGATTGAAAATTGAAATCAAGATGACAAGTTTCATGGTTATAATTATTGTTTATAGCATATGTGTCATCACAATAATCATCATAGATACGAGGCATGCTTTCATCATAATAAATTTGCACATCAAAACTTGGGGGACTAAAAATATCATCTTCTTTAAACATAGCATCCCCAAGCTTGGTACAAACATTAATTGCAGCAAATAAATTCTCAAACATGTCATTTTCATCAAACATAGCATCCCCAAGCTTGGTACTTTTCATATAATAAGCATAATCACTCTCATCATTAATAGTATGGATAGCACCAATAGTATAGCAATTATCATCATCACAATGAGCAATAGGAGCAACATCATTTGGGAGGGATACCTTTACCTTTGCTTCTCCGTCTTTTCTTTTTCTTCTTCACATTAAGTATGGGTTTCATCCTCTTTTTGGAGCTCCTTATTAATGAGATTAGTTGAGTAGAAATCTCCTCCTCGTTACCTGATTCATCATAAGAAAGAATAGGAGGATGCGGGGAAACCTCTTCCCTTTCATTAGTATTCTCTTCATCTTCTATTTATTTTCTTGTCTTTATGTAATTGGAAATATAAGGATTTTCAATGCATTTCACTGCACAATACATATAAATTTCCTCTAGATCAAAATCAAGAACTTTATCAAGGACAAATTCTGGAAGATCCTTGGTTATACGTTTCATTTCTTCATAACCCACAAGCAAACTAAGTTCATTATGATGTGCAAGGGAAATCAAGTCATTACAATTTTTGGACACGATACGATCATGAAACAATTTGCATTGGATATTTAAATGACCACGTTCATTGCAAAGTTCACAAGGATGACTAAGAAAATTTAAATTTTCAGCACAAGCATCTAGCCTCTCTTGCAACCATTGAGTTTCTCAATACTTATGCCTCTTGCAAAATCTATCTTCCCTATTTGGTGTGTACTTGCAAACTCTATACACTCCACAAAAATTGACATGCTTATAAGAGACATTTTCATCATGACTAGTGCAATCATCATTAGTACTACAGATATTCAAAGAGTTCATATTAACAACATTGTAGTCATGCTCATCATTCAAAGATTGCATGACAAACATTTTATTGCATTCTTCTTCTAGCACTTGGGCACAATTTTCCTTTCCATCATTTTCACGAAAGATTTTAAAAAGATGAAGCATATGAGGCACCCTCAATTCCATTTTTTTTGTAGTTTTCTTTTATAAACCAAACTAGTGATAAAACAAGAAACTAAAAGATTCAATTGCAAGATCTAAAGATATACCTTCAAGCACTCACCTCCCCGGCAACGGCGCTAGAAAAGAGCTTAGTTGACGGGGTGCTAGTGCCGCTTACCTAGCCTCCGCGGCAATGACGCCAGAAAATAGGTTGATGTCTACTACACAACCTTCTTATTGTAGACGTTGTTGGGCCTCCAAGTGCAGAGGTTTGTAGGACAGTAGCAAATTTCCCTCAAGTGGATGACGTAAGGTTTATCAATCCATGGGAGGCGTAGGATGAAGATGGTCTCTCTCAAACAACCCTGCAACCAAATAACCAAGAGTATCTTGTGTCCCCAACACACCCAATACAATGGTAAATTGTATAGGTGCACTAGTTCGGTGAAGAGATGGTGATACAAGTGCAATATGGATGGTAGATATAGGTTTATGTAATCTGAAAATATAAAAACAGCAAGGTAGCAAGTGGTAAAAGTGAGCGTAAACGGTATTGCAATGCTAGGAAACAAGGCCTAGGGTTCATACTTTCACTAGTGCAAGTTCTCTCAACAATAATAATATAATTGGATCATATAACAATCCCTAAACATGCAACAAAGAGTCACTCCAAAGTCACTAATAGCGGAGAACAAACGAAGAGATTATTGTAGGGTATGAAACCACCTCAAAGTTATCCTTTCTGATCGATCTATTCAAGAGTCCGTAGTAAAATAACACGAAGCTATTCTTTCCGTTCGATCTATCCTAGAGTTCATACGAGAATAACACCTTAAGACACAAATTATCCAAAACCCTAATGTCACCTAGATACTCCAATGTCACCTCAAGTATCCGTGGGTATGATTATATGATATGCATCACACAATCTCAGATTCATCTATTCAAACCAACACAAAGTACTTCAAAGAGTGCCCCAAAGTTTCTACCGGAGAGTCAAGACGAAAACGTGTGCCAACCCCTATGCATAAGTTCACAAGGTCACTGAACCCTCAAGTTGATCACCAAAACATATATCAAGTAGATCACGTGAATATCCCATTGTCACCACAAATAAGCACATGCAAGACATACATCAAGTGTTCCCAAATCCTTAAAGATTCAATCCGATAAGATAACTTCAAAGGGAAAACTCAATCCATTACAAGAGAGTAGAGGGGGAGAAACATCATAAGATCCAACTATAATAGCAAAGCTCGCGATACATCAAGATCGTGCCATATCAAGAACACGAGAGAGAGAGAGATCACACACATAGTTACTGGTACATACCCTCAGCCCCGAGGGTGAACTACTCCCTCCTCGTCATGGAGAGCGCCGGGATGATGAAGAAGGCCACCGGTGATGGATCCTCCCTCCAGCAGAGTGCCGAAACAGGGCCCCGATTGTTTCTTGGTGGCTACAGAGGCTTGCGGCGGCGGAACTCCCAATCTAGGTTATGTTCTGGAAGCTTGGGGATATATAAGAGGTGTTGGCGTCGGGAACAAGTCAGGGGGTCCACGAGGCGGCCACGAGATAGGGGGCGCGCCCAGGGGGGTAGGGGCGCCCCCACCCTCGTGGTGGCCTCGGGACTCTTCTTGTCCATCTCCGGTACTCTATGGGCTTCTTCTGGTCCAAAAACAATCTCCGTGAATTTTCAGGTCAATTGGACTCCGTTTGGTATTCCTTTTCTGCGATACTCAAAAACAAGGAAAAAACAAAAACTGGCACTGGGCTCTAGGTTAATAGGTTAGTCCCAAAAATCATATGAAATAGCATATAAATGCATATAAAACATCCTAGATGGATAATATAATAGCATGGAACAATTAAAAATCATAGATACGTTGGAGACGTATCAGTCACCACATCGTCGTGCCGACGGAACTCTCCCTTGACACTTTGCTGGATCAAGAGTTCGAGGGACGTCATCGACCTGAATGTGTGCAGAACTCAGAGGTGCCGTACGTTTGGTGCTTGATTGGTCGGAACGAGAAGAAGTTTGTCTACATCAACCGTGTTGTTAAACGCTTCCGCTTTCGGTCTACGAGGGTACGTGGACACACTCTCCCCCTCTCGTTGCTATGCATCTCCTAGATAGCTCTTGCGTGAGCGTAGGAATTTTTTTAAAATTGCATGCTACGTTTCCCAACAGTGGCATCTGAGCCAGGTCTATGCGTAGATGATATGCACGAGTAGAACACAAAGAGTTGCGGGCGGTGATAGTCATACTGCTTACCCCCAACGTCTTATTTTGATTCGGCGGTATTGTTGGATGACGCAGCCCGGACCAAACTTACAGGACCACGTTCATGAGACCGGTTCCACCGACAGACATGCAACTAGTTTTGCATAAAGGTGGCTGGCGGTTGTCTTTTTCTCCAACTTTAGTTGAATCGAATATGACTATGGCCGGTCTGTATTGAAGTTTAAAAAAGCAAACTTGACGAAACACCATTGTGGTTTTGATGCATATGTAAGAACGGTTCTTACTAGAAGCCCGTAGCAGCCACATAAAACTTGCAACAACAAAGTAGATGACGTCTAACTTGTTTTTGCAGGGCATGTTGTGATGTGATATGGTCAAGACATGATGTGATATACGTTGTTGTATGAGATGATCATGTTTTGTAAAAGTTATCGACAACTGGTAGGAGCCTTATGGTTGTCACTTTATTGTATGAAATGCAAACGCCATGTGATTGCTTTACTTTATCACTATGTGTTAGCGATAGTTGTAGAAGCAATAGTTGGCGAGACGACCACGACGCTACGATGGAGATCAAGGTGTCGAGCCGGTGATGATGGAAATCACGACGGTGCTTTGGAGAGGGAGATCAAAGGCACAAGATGATGATGGCCATATCATGTCACATATTTTGATTGCATGTCATGTTTATCTTTTACGCATCTTATTTTGCTTAGTACGGCGGTAGCATTATAAGATGATACCTTAACTAAATTTCAAGGTATAAGTGTTCTCCCTGAGTATGCACCGTTGCGATAGTTATTCGTGTGGAGACACCACATGATGATCGGGTGTGATAGGCTCTATGTTCACATACAACGGGTGCAAGACAATTTTGCACATGTGGATTACTGATAACCCACAAGTATAGGGGATCGCAACAGTTTTCGAGGGTAGAGTATTCAACCCAAATTTATTGATTCGACACAAGGGGAGCCAAAGAATATTCTCAAGTATTAGCAATTGAGTTGTCAATTCAACCACACCTGAAAGACTTAATATCTACAGCAAACTATTTAGTAGCAAAGTAGTATGGAAGTAACGATAACAGTGACAAAAGTAACAGTAGCAGTTTTTGTAGCAATCGTAACAGTGGCAACGGAAAAGTAACTAAGCAAAGATCAATATGTGAAAAGCTCGTAGGCAATGGATCAATGATGGATAATTATGTCGGATGTGATTCCTCATGCAACAGTTATAACATAGGGTGACACAGAACTTGCTCCAGTTCATCAATGTAATGTAGGCATGTATTCCGGATATAGTCATACATGCTTATGGAAGAGAACTTGCATGCCATCTTTTGTCCCACCCTCCCGTGGCAGCGGGGTCCTATGCAACATCCCAAATTTTCAATTTGGAATGTTATACATATGTTATTCATGCATATCATATTTTATTGCATTTCATTTCGCGATCCTCAAAATTCTAAGCAACTCAAGGACCCTCAGAGAGAGTTGGGGATTTCACCGTTTTCATGTTTGAAATTTTATCAAATATCGAAACGAGGATCATTTGTTTTATTATTTTCCTCTTCGAAAATATTTAAAATTAAAATATAAGAGAGGAGATACTATGACTTCTCCAAAATAAATGAAATATTGGAGGAAAAATATTAAAAACAAAAAATATTTTTTTTGATTTTATTGCTATTTTATTTGCATAGGAAAAATACGTGTTTTGCAAAATTGCATTTTGGGCCCTAATAAATGTTCACCTTGTCCGGCATATTTTTCGAGGACGGGGAAAATTTATTTCGGAATTTTTGGAGTCCGTTTAGTATTCTTTTTATTTCTTTTTCTGCACGTCAGAATTAATTAAAAAAAGTCAAACCGACCTAGCCGGGTCGTACCCGACTAGGACTCGCCCGGCCTGGGGATTTAAAGCCCACGCGCCCGAGCCCCGCAGCCCACCAGTGCTTGCCCTTGCCTCCCTAGCAGAGCCGCCGCCGCCGCCTCGTAGCCGCCGCCGCCGCCGGCCGTCATTGCCGTGCCTTGTCGCCGCCGCCTCTCACCATTGCTCGCCGCCGCCTTGCGCCGCGCCATTGCTCGTCCGCCGTCGCATCCTCGCCTCGCCGCCCGCCACAAGCCGCGCCGCCGCCGGAGTCGCCGGACCCCGCCGGACCCGAGGTAGCCGCCACCGGTTTTTCGTTAGAAACCGATCGGTTTTTTATAAACCCTAGTTTCGGTTTTTTATTTTAGATCGGTTTTTTCGGTTCGGTTAAATAGCGGGCGTTGGTCCGTACGTTCCTTTTAACGAACGGTTTTCGCCCGTTAGTAACAGACAGCGAACGTTCGTTCGTTAGCCTGTTCGTCAGTTTTTCTTTTTCTCGGGTTTTTCGCGATTATTTTCGATCGCGCACTACTAGAAAAACCCCTACTAATGGCGCACCTAGTATGGCTATTAATGGCGCATCTGTGGTGCGCCATTAATAGCACGCCATTAGTAATTTTTACTAATGGCGCACCACCAGTGCGCCATTAGTATCTGGTATACTAATGGCGCACAGCTGGTGCGCCATTAGTATGCCTCCCAGGCCATGTATACCGGTGCTTTGGCATACTAATGGCGCACCACCTGATCGCCATTAGTAATCTACGGCATACTAATGGCGCACTACCCGATGATGTGCCATTAGTATGCCTTTGTCATACTAATGGCGCCTTTGTCATGTGATGCGCCATTAGTATGAATATTAGGTTTTTTTATTTTTTATTTTCTGTTTTTGCACAGGTTACAAAATGTATAATTTGACAAAATATAGACAGCACACATCAACAACAGATTCATCAAATACAATAGAAGATTAGTCTTTGAATACAATTCATCATATTAGTCTCCGAATACAATTCATCATATTAGTCTCGAATTGAAAAGACCGAACAAAGATAGAACATTATATTACAAGTCTCGAGACCGCGAGTAGCGAGTTTGTCTTCACATTACAAGTCGATATCGATCATCTAAACTACCATCACATAGAAGAGAGCTGCGGTCATCACGATGAGCATCATCATGATGAAACTTCGTCTTCATCCGGTTCCTCAACGCTCCCTCCCTCTCCCGCTAGATAGCGGGCGTATCTAGATTCGTCCTCGGCCCTAGTGGTGTACCCTTTATGCTATTACCGCTGAATCGGTGAACCTGTCTCCGACACTCCTCCCGATCATCGTAGACTCAGGAACCTTACCCTTGTACACGACATACGTCGGCATCGCTATGCACTAGCCAAGCGAAGCGTTAGTACCAATTCACGAGACAATACATAAGCAATATATAAGTATGCAACAGAGCGATCGGAAGAAAAGCAAGACATTAATAGCATCGATTACATCTAAGTTGAGCGACTCTCGAAACCAAAGAGACATACTACAAGTTCATTGAAGTTTAATTACAACATGAGCCAATCGATGTTTCAGAACTAGACAACTCGACTCAAGGGACGGGCGTGGATGAAGCCGCCGTCTATCGTGGGAGTCATGAAAGAGCGGGCATTGTCATCCTGCATTTGTAGCATTGTGTCGATGTCACTTTGTTGGACGGTTGATTTACGAGGTAGAACTGCCCGAGGTCGAAGGACATCTTGATGGATGATTTCCGCAAACTCCATTGGATGTGAAAGAATTCTTGTCGGAGGTCCGCGTCTGGATTGCCGACACGCCGCGGCCCAATCTTGGGTTTACTCGGTGGCGAAGTTGATGATGGTCCCGTCGATCGCCCGCATGTGATGGATGGCGTAGTAGGCACCCTTCCGACCGTAAGCGGCTGCTTGGCGCAGCGAGCGTCGTATTGTGGGAGAACACGTGCTTGCCGTGCTTACGAATAGGCCTGGTGAAGGTGCCTCCAGATTTGGCGTGGCGGGAGAACATCATCAAGAACCTTCTTGACATTTGTGTAGTCTACGTTCGGTGACGGTCCGGTCGAAATCGTGGCCATGGAATATTTGGGGCTTAGGAGGATGGCGTGCAGCGTGTGTCCGCAGAAAACACGGAATGTTAAAAGAAAAAGCGATCGAAATGTAAGAATTCATATGTTACGGGCGGTTGAGGAGGACTTACTCGGGAAAGTAAGGCACGAGGAAGTTATCCTTATCTTGGTTTGCGAATGGCGCCTTGAGGTAAGAACTTCGCGACTTGCGGTCCCAGCGCTGCCCAAGATCTTGGCACGCATGTAGAAGGGGTCGACTATCACGATGTCCGGGGTCTTGTCGCGAATGATCCGCATCTCCATACTCGGCGAAAATAGCGAGCGAAGGTGTAGTGCAGCGGATGAAGGTTCAACATAGCGTGGATGTCATCAAAGCGCAGGACGATCGTCGCCCGATGGAGTTATCCACAAAGCCCTTGCCCTCGGCACCTTGGCCGCGAAAACGGGTATGCCACATCCTTCTCCACGAGATGCCGCTTCTCAAAAGAAAGAACAACATCATGCAGACTCCGCATAGCACGGTTGCAGCATTGAGCATATTTGTCGGTAGCATCGCCCTACCGCCACATGCACCCTCCTCGAGATATCCTGCGGTGAAGGTGGCCCGTCCCGAGCACGGATCGTACTCGGTGCGGCTGGCTCGCACCCTTCTTAGTCTTTCTTTGCGTGCCTTCTTCTTCTCCTGTAATGGGACGAGTTTTGCTCACAGACCGCCTTCTTGAGTGTGTTGGGGCTGATAATATTTCGCACCTCGCCTATCGAGGCTCGGTGAAGTCGGCAGTGGGGCGTCTCTGAGAGCTGAACGCCCGACGGCGCTGTTGCAACTTGGCTTCTCCATGATGCAGCTAGATCGCACGTCTTTTGTTGGGTTTGGTTCTTGAGAAGGAGGCCCCATGAAGTCGCCATCGTACCCATGCTCGGCAAAGTCTTGATCGACATTGCCAAATGTATCATAGTCGTCGTCGTCGTCGTTACGATCCTGTGCCATATGCATGTTTGGATCGATGGCATAGGGATGTCCGGCACCGTTCTGGCGGTCTTGCCATGGGGCCGACTTGGCGCAAACACGACGGGCGGTGTTGTCTTTGGGGTGGTGTCCCCGCCCCCAAGCGAATCTGGCTCTTGACCAAAGCGAGGGCCAGCTCGAGCGGCGCCGAGGGTCATCACATCATCATCGTCGGCCCGACGGGTCGATTCGGAGGTAACAAGTCGTCGCAGCTCTGGCAGCACCGAACCAGTTGAACCCTAAACAAGTTGGGTGGCATCTGGTACCGTGGAACAAGGGTTGCCGGTTGAGCGATTTTGCCCTTGGCGACATCGACCAACTCGTTGTTCACGAAGTGGAGGAGAGTGCACGAACGTCGGTGGCGCCCTGCGAAAACATGTAGGCGTCGGGGATGCCTAGTCAAAACAAGGAGATGAAGTCCTCGGTGAGAGAGGCAATTAGTTACCGTGATGATGGCGTCGAGCTCGGCTAATGTCGGCCTTACCGCCAACGGCAGCGTGCGATTAACGGAGGGGCCGCTTCTTTGAAGAGGTGTCGGCGGCATACACCGGGTGCATTAAGCTCCGTGCGTCGTCGGAGACACCAATGCCGCCTCCGCGGGGCACCAATAACCCGCCATCGCATTATCGAGTTGCTGGCCGTGAAGCTAGGAATCGGGGCGGCCCTGTTGGCGCCCGCAATCCACGACTCAACCCGAGATCAAGGTAGGCACAAGGGCGGTGATCGTCGCTCAGTCGTTGTTCCACTTGCTCTTGGACAATCTCGGAATCCGCGCCACCTGTGCCTTGAGTTCTTGAACCTCTCGCGCTGGCTTTCCGAGCTGGTCTTTTCTCCTTCCGCACACCAGCGGTATAGTATGACCCCATTTTGTCGACAAGCCTTTGCAGCCACACGACCAGGTGACGTCGACTTCTTGAGCTTATCCTTGTTCTTCATTACATTCAACCCCTATTTAGAGTGGTGTCCCAAGGGTTGCTCTGAGTCGACCCAGCGCTCTGCTTTCGATCGCTGCGGAAGGAATGTGAACCATTTAGAAATTTGGCTTCATTAATTAGAATGCAACCATATGGAGCTAATTACGCGGGGTGTATTCCTTACGAACAAGCTCAAGGCGCTGGTCTTGGATCCGTGGTAAGCTCCTTTGTTTTCGGGTCCTTCTTGTGCGGGCCCCGACAAAGTTCTGGTCTACTTGTCACCGTATTTATCGAAGAGGCGGTAGGCCTTGATCGGCAGTCCGCCTCCTCCTTGTCCCATATAGGCTCCGCCACTCTGTAACCGCCGGGACCGAGTGTGTGTTCCCCTATGTTCAGCTCCGCATTTGTTTCCCCACTCACTTGATTGGGAGTTTGCGGTGCTCGAGCAATTGATCTTGAAGTCGTTGTAGTCATCTTCGGTGATCAAAGGATTTTCTCCTTGATCTTCTCATAACTCTCACCTTTCTCGATCATTCTCTTCACATTGCTTTTCCAAGTAGACAGGGCCTTGCTCATCTTCGTGAGGCAGCATTGTTCACTTTATTCCCTTTGAGGCTTGTGTTTTTGAAAGCAGCGGGAACTTGTATCGTTCGTGCAACCGTGAAGAGGAGGTTCGCAAATTCCCTCGGTCGGGATGCCTCGGGTTCTCGGTGTTGATCGAGATGGTGCTCGGAGAATGCACCGAGCTGAGCGAGTACCCTTGACTATTCGTTCGGGCGCGTTGGATTCCGTCGAGTCCACTTGATAACTTCCTCCTTGAGGTGCGAACACGTCGGGCGCCGTCCTTCCGTTGCCTCTTCTGTTGGCTGCCATTTGTCGTCGCGCCGCCATCATCGATGGTGGCATCCTCGGCGGCTTTCCATCGGTGGTGGCATCGGTGTAGTCATCCTCGGCGGCACCATCGGTGGTCTCGGGATCGGTGGGGAAGGCGGCGGCCTCATACAAGTGAGGTTGTTCGTCCATCTCTGGGACAGCTCCCGAATGCCTTGCCTTGAACCCCGGCCTCATCGTTGTGGGCCATGTTTCTCTCTAAATAGAAACAAAGCTTGGTCAAAAAGTTGGTTATTGTCAGCGAACAAGATCATGGTCTCATCATTTAGGGTTTGTCGACACGAGGCATCCTAAAATCTAAGCTTTTATCATTGAGGGTTTTTCAGCGAGGCACCCTAAAAGCCTAAGATTTCATCATTTGGTTTTATCGACACGAGGCACCCTAAAAGCCATGCATTAGTCACAAATGCGCGGGGCACTTGATCCTACTTAATTAACTACTCGATACCCGGCCCATGCATTAGTCACAAGTACCCCATATGTCCTATTTTAGCAAAGTCATGCTAAAATTCACGGAAAATTTCAGCATGACCTTTGCTGAAAATAGGACATATGGAGTACCAATTGCCGGAGCGGAAGTTAATCGACATTCCGGCAAACTCAAGGGCCTCTCGGGTACCTGCAAAATCATTATCCCAGGTGGACATGGATGCAATGTCACATGTCACATGGATCCCACACCCACAGGAGCTGGTGAAGCTTCATGTGTATTTCACGAAAACCAGCGACTAAAGAGCTTTATGTAGAAAACAAATCACTCCACCAGCTCACACAGGATCATTGGTCACAACCCTTTAATCTCTCTCGTCTACTTTTTCTAAAACAAAGGCACAAATAATTCTGCAAGACATTACAAATAATTCAAGAATTTGAGAATAATCGGAGAAATTAATCAACTTGTAAACGATAAAGAACAAGGTGCCATGGACAACCGCACTTCTGAAGATGCAAAAATGCACTTCTGAAGATGCCATGGACAACCTCGACTATCAAACTAAAAGATAAGTTACTAAAAACAGAATAGGTTCATTTTAAACAGAAGTTTGTAAATAGACATTTACAACAAACATGGTAATATTATTATTAATATATCAAGCTGAAATCAAAACTTCACAGAAACAAACACTTTCCAAAAAATAGTGATGCATTGACTATTTCCTGAACATGCATTAAATCATAATGTATATTCAAGTGGCGATAACATCAGGACATAACTATGATTTCTTGAAAGCTCAAGGAAAGTGGCACACCTTTAAAAATAAAAATACTAATACCATGCCATTTTAGATGCGAGATAGTTTTATGCATCAAGACAAACACTCAAGAACAGAACTCCACACAATCTCTTTTAGAAACAAAACTCCAAAACACCCCATGTAGTAAAATAAGTTGGCTAAGTAAAAAGAGAGCAAATATTAGACATGCGACATTGACAATACTACGAAATATCACGGCACTTGTCAACACTGTCAATTCTCTTCACGGAAACATTACCTTCACTTAGGGATACTATTAGCTTAGATTACATTATGGCACAACATCGGAGCATGATTCGGCGTATAAGCACGTTCAAAATGTGGCGAGGTAATTCAATGTGAAAATGAATCAACTTCACAAAACAGCATAACACAAACTGATCCATCAACTACTAAACAGCTCATTAATTTTCGAAGCGGTAACACTTAACAGAATATCCAGATTCATTCTTGACAACAAGCTGCAGAATTATAAAAGTACTTTCAAAGACGAAATCAACACAGTACAAATGCGGGTCCTTCACCAATTATGTCGATCTGATCGACTCAAAACAAATTAATTCCGGCCCCTCGGATCACCTCTTGAGGTCACGAGAAAGATACAAGCACAGGAATCCATAGAGATAGTCAAGAGAAAAGAAAGTTTTACCTTGAGGAACAACACCGTCACGAGTTCCTTTCTTCCTGCTCTTTGGGGAAGGCAAGCTGCTTTGCTCTCTTGTCGCTCGAGCCGCTCCTTCCTCTTGGAGGCCTGAAAGACATGTCATTTTTTAGTTTTAGAAATAAGCTAGAAATTCAGTTTCAAGATCAAACATGATGCAACAGGACATAAGATGCAATAACACCAGATTCAGCCGCTCACCTTTCTAAGGTGTGACTCCTTGAAACACGTCTTGGTGCGTTTGCTAGAGGATGTCTTGGTACTTCTGCTGCAGTAGGTACTTGATCGCCCTTTCCTTCTTGTTACGTGATCAAAACCACGATGAGAATCAATACACACCAAAGAATATCATATACAAAATTGCAGAAATTAAACAAGGTCGGACCCACACTATCTATTCTTTCTTCATGGCGAATATCATATACAAGCGTCTGAGAATATCATATACAAGCCGTGGATCAATATTAGGAAGATCACGGATACCAAGTAGCCCCTCTCAAAGGTAATGACACCAAGAGGTAATATTGTGATCACAAAAGTTTACGAGCTTATCGATATGAAAAATAGAGTGTGGGATAAGCAGTTGATAACGGAGTTGTTTTGGCCTATCGATGTGCAACACATTTTAAATATTCCACGGCTTTGGAATGGCCAATGATTTTGTCTCGATCACTTTAACATAAGTGAAATTTTCTCGGTCGGATCGGCATTACTATGACTATGAAGGCGGGAGCATCTTGAGGATGACTAACTCTATACAAGTCTCAAGTCTTAAATATTCCTACATTTTACTAGTAGTAATTTGTTCTATGCCTTTTTTTCATTGTGTTTCTACATTTCCAATTTCTCGTGCAGCATTTTGAGTTGGAATTCAAGGTACTTGATAAACTGAATCAATGTCGATTACTTCTCACTTAATTTAGTCGAGCAACATTTGTTTGCTAACTAAATTCAGTACTCCTCACTTAATAATTTGAGAGGATATATAGATAGCCTAAGCATGGATTTATCTAACGAATTCAATAACAATGTGCAGGGCAATTAGTTGTTGGCTTAAACAAGTCCAATAAGGAGGCATCTATGGTGGGGAATTGGTGAAACAATTCGATAACCAGCCAATTTTAGTAAAAATGTGCAGGCAATTGAAACAACTTCAGTAACAATAGATGCCTCCATATTCAGTAACAAAAAAAATGTTGTGAGTTTAAAGATCCAGCTCTATTGAATAAGAAACTCACAACCATTCAGCGATGGGTGACGACGGTCTTAGGCACTAGCTCCTCCTCGGCCTCCACGGTCTCAGAGACTACCTCATTTGTGCCGGCGACGGTGAGGTGGCAGTGTCGGCGGTAGGCGGGAGGAGGCGGAGGCGGGGCGCCACAAAGAAGAGAAGGGTCGGGTCAATGAGGCGGAGACGGAGGAGGAGGAGCTAGACATGGGCGGCGCGCCATGGCCAAGGTCCTCGGATATGGATGCCTAGCAGGGCGCCGTGCAAAATCAAGCTTGACAAAAGTCAAGCTTGAGCGAGGCATGGGAAAAAAGCTTCAAAAAATTTTCACCTTACCTTGGAGGAGCGGGCAGAGAATGGGGTCGAGGCAGCGTCAGGGCGTCGTCGGGCGTGAGGCGTCGAGGCGTGAGGCGGCGTCAGGCCGAGGCGGCAGCGTCGGGAGAGGAGAGGGGAAGGGATCTAGGGGCGGGAGAGGCGAGGGAGGGAAGGCGAGGAGAGGGCGAGGGAGGGAGAGGGCGAGGCGAGGCGAGCATTGGGTCGAGAACAGCGGGCGGGCGTGGATCGAGAGGAGAGGAACTAGCGAGGGGAGAGGAAGGGGATCGGGCGAAGGGGAGAGGAAGGGGATCGGGCACAATACTAATGGCGCACCTCACCGTGGTGCGGCATTAGCATGTCCATACTAATGGCGCACCTCACCGTGGTGCGCCATTAGTATTTTATTCAACTCGAGCCAACAGGTTATGTACCACCAGAACTGATCCACATCAAGTCCCTCTACTAGCTCGTTGGTCGCAGCCAGTTCTCACACGGGAGGTCTGGGTTCGACTCCTGAGCTCCACAAATTTTTTAGCATTTAAAAGCTGTTTGATACTTATTTGTGTTTAAATATGTTCAAACTTGTTTAAATAATAACAGTAATATTTTTTATAAGGCAGTAGCATTTAAAAGCTGTTTGATACTTATTTTTTTATAAGGCGGTCTTGAGGTGCGGGGGTGTGGCGAGTGAGTAGGGAATCGAGGTGCGGGGGTGTGGCGGCGGCCGTGGACTGAGGTGCTGCTTTCGGGGGACGGATCTGGCGAGGTGGGATAGCGATCGAGATGGAGGGATCGAGGTGGGCTCCACAAATTTTTTTAGCATTTAAAAGCTGTTTGATACTTATTTGTGTTTAAATATGTTCAAACTTGTTTAAATAATAACAGTAATATTTTTTATAAGACAATAGCATTTAAAAAGCTGTTTGATACTTATTTTTTATAAGGCGGTCTTGAGAGGTGCGGGGGTGTGTGGCGGTTGAGTAGGGAATCGAGGTGCGGGGGTGTGGCGGCGGCCGGTGGACTGGGGGTGCTCGGCGAGGGGACGGATCTGGCGAGGTGGGATAGTTCAAAAGTACCCATGAAATACAATCGAGAAATGAAGGCTCGATTTAAATACAATCGATCTTAGCTAGCTATCTGTTCACAATCTTCTTGCCCTTCTTTTTCGCAAATGGAGTTCTTACGTGGAGCAGACGTCCTTTAGGTAGGGTGGTCCTGCTTCTTCTTGTGGTGTATCTGCTACTTCATCATCGTCGTCATGTTCGATCCTCGGGTCGCCGTACTTGTCAAGTCTTGCTCATTGGCTACTCCATCCATTCGATGATCTTCCTTTGCCTCTCCTCCGACAACACGGCCGGGCTTTGGCGGGTCGGTAATGAAAAGCATTGGTCCACTTGGGAAGCCAGTACCCATGGCTCATTTTTGCGGTGACGTTTGCGCCCATGATCTTGATTTGGCCGGGTATAACCATGGTGGTGAAATACGGTCTTCTTTTATGACGTTCTTGGCCCATCGACCGCGGAACATCGGGACCTTCTCTCGGTAGCTCAGCTCCCAGATCTCCTCGATCCTTCCGTAGTATCTGTCCTTGTCGTTACGGTGTAGGATTCCATCGTTACCACGGAGTTCGATAAGCATCGCTCTTCATGTCCTTGGCCTCGATGTAGAATGTGTAGCCGTTGATATCGTGCGCCTCATAGGTCATCGAGGTTGTGCTCGGCGCCTGTGACAAAGCGAATATGAGTTGTTCTTCCGTGGAAGAATCCTCATGTAAAGGGTGCGACGAAGCTTCTGCTTGAACCAACGCGTGAAACATGAGTTGTGCTCTTTGAGTATATCTCCGTCCGTCCTCTATTGGCCTCGGTCATTGTCGTCTTCTTAATAAAGGTTTTGTGCTCTACCACCCAAGGATCGACCACGTCTATGTGTTGTAGCGCGACTAGGTTTGCTCTTTCAAAGTCGGCGAGTCGACCCTCGAAGTCGACATGCATTTGGCGACCCTCACGGTGACCCCATCCAGCGAGCCTGCCGAGGTGCTGTTGACGGGCAGACCAGCGGGGTTCTCGATGCCTAGATAATTCGTGCGATGGGAGATGCACTCTTGATTGAAAAGCCCCGCTATGCTTCCCTCTGGGCGTGACATGTTGCGACGTATCCTTTGATGACACCATTCATCCTTCGAGCGGCATCATCTTTGTGCGAGAGCGTCGGCCCGAGTTGGATGATATCCTCCACTATATGGACCAGCAGATGCACCATAACGTCGAAGAATGCGGGCGGAAGTACATCTCAAGCTCGCATAGTATCACCACGATCTCTTCTGTAGCCTTCGAGTTGCCTCCGCCAATCGACTTAGAGATGGCGTCGAAGAAGTTGCATAGGCCAAATAGCGTTTCACGGACGTGCGCGTCCATGATCCCACGGATTACAACTGGAAGTATCTGCGTCATCGGCGCGTGACGGTCGTGAGACTTCATCCCGCTGAACTTCGCTTGCTGGGTCTAGGTATCTGCTTATCTTCCCAGCGTAACCGTGGGAAGTTTTACTCCTAGGAGGCGGTGAAAACTGCTCGATCTCTTCGACTTAGAGTGAAGCCTGTTGGAGGTAGTCATTTCCGGTCTTCTTGGCCTTTTTCCTTTGCGACGACTTTACGTGTCTGCTTGCCTCATCATCATCATCATCATCATCATCATCATCATCATCATCATCATCATCATCATCATTAGCGTGAAGCTCTGCTGATGCCCATTGATTTCAAGTCTGCCCTTGCTTTGGCCCATCTTTGGTCCTCTCGGCATGTTGAGCGGGGTACCAAGCAGACTCTACACACGTTCTTCGTGATATGCATGACATCAAGGCTGTGAGGCACACGGTGGATCTTCGATCACGGCAAGTCCCGTAAAAGACCTCGTTTTCCATACCTTCAGCAGCTGCTCTGGCGCCTTCGCTTCTTTCGGCTCTGGCGCCTTTTACTTCTTTCTGGCGGTGGGCGGTCTTTCCAATTTTCAACAGCTTGTCTATTTCCTCGCCGCTCCTCGTACAGGCGTTTTGGGTTCGGTTTCACCATCGAACAGATCCTTGCGTTTCCTCCACGGGTCATCGTCGCGAAGCCACCTTGATGTCCCATGAACACGGTTTTCGAAGACCGGGATCTCTATCTAGGCTGGCGTCGTTGTGTCATCCATGCACCTTACGCATCCGGAAAATCCGTGGACTACCTGCCCATGAGATATCCGTAACCGAGATAGTCGTGCACCGTCGTGAGCGGTCACGGCTCTCATAGGGAAATATTTTTTCTGCGGCGTCCCACGTATTGGTGGCATTTTCCACAGCGTGTCAAGCTCCTCTTTCAGCAGCCCGGATCTGATTGATGTCGTTCCCTGGTTGTTTGGCCCTTCAATTAGCATACTCATGTGAATGTATTTCCTCTTCATGCACAACCAGGGGAAGGTTGTACATCCACACAAACACATGCCAGTGCTATGTGTGCTTCTCCGCTGCCAAGCGGATTGACTCCATCGGTGCTCGCGCCCAAAGACGATGTTCCTTGGATCGTTCCCAAATTCCGAGTCTTGAAGTTCAACGCTTGCCAGCGCTCGCATCCTTAGGGTGACTCAGCATCTTGTCTTTTTATCTATCTCCGGATCATTTGCGTCATCTTCGCTTCTTCTCCTCCCTATCCGCGTGCCTTAGGGTCTGCGAAATAGCGCTGTGAGCGAGGAGTGATCGGAAAGTACCACACCACTTTTCGAGGAGCTTTCTTCCTCTTCTTGTATCGAGTGGCGCGCACCGACATATGGTAGACTCCGCGTGCTCGTCCCGATAAATGATGCAATTGTTCATGCACACATGGTATTTCACGTCGCGATAAATCGAGAGGACACACGATTTTCTTCGCCTCCTCAAACTGGTGGGCACTTGTTCCCCTTGGGAAGGCGTTCGTGCGAATGACATGTTCTCGTCGAAGCATCGTCGGTCATTTTGTGTTTTACCTTCATCTCGAGCCATGGCGTTACTTTCGGCGGGTATCCTCGGGCCTGCATCCTTCATACAATGGAGTAACCGCGTCTAACTCAAGTTGATCCATCTTGGCTTTCTCTCGGGCGGCAGATCTGGCGTTATCCGTCTGCTTGAGAAGCAGCTCTTGAATATGAGGGTCCTGATCGATGGTCCAGCGTCGTCTGCTCCGCCGGCATCATCATCTTCATGATCATGCCCGTCGCCTGCTCCGGCATCTTCCTCATCATCATGTCCTGCATCTTCTACATGATGACGTGTACAACATCACCGTCGTGATCATCTCACGGGATTCTTCGTCTTCTCGCCCGCCGAGCCACGGTGGTTGTCTTGCTGCCCTTCCTCATTTCTTGCCCGCCCGCATGGGCGACTTCGTAGTCATCTTCATCACCTTGCCACCGATAGCCATCCATGAAACCATGCAAGAGCAGGTGGTCCCTTTTTGCTGCCGGAATCCGGGTCCGCAATAAGGCTCTTCACTTGCATCTTCGAAACGGAAATGAATCAACATTCCGGCAAAATATTGGCAACTATCGCATTTCAAATACCGGTACACCTCCAAACACAAACACATATGCAACACCACAAACATATGCAACACCACGAACATACATAGATCTAGCTAGGCCGTAAAAAGTGCATGTGCACATTGTTGTAGGGAGAACAACATAAATATAGCTTCCCCCCTTACTTACCTATTAAAACAAGGTAATTTAACCACTTAATTTGAATGAATCTATGGTGGAAATGAGGTGAAAAAGAGGAGGCACCCGAGACAAGGAGGAGGTGGAGAGAATGAAGTGGGGAGAAAGTGAGTGTGGGTAGGAGAGGTTGTCCCAAATATCTTGTTGCTGCCCACTTACTAATGGCGCACCTCTTGCATGGTGCGCCATTAGTAGTTACAACTACTAATGGCGCACTTCATCCGGATCGCCATTAGTATGTTTGAACGGTATGATAGTTCAAAAAAAGTTTTTATACTAATGGCGCACCTTTGCTGGTGCGCCATTAGTAGTTACAACTACTATTGGCGCACTTAAGCAGGATGCGCCATTAGTATGTTTGGACAGGCGCACTAGTTCAAAAAATAAATTTCTATACTAATGGCGCTCCCACTGCCTGGTGCGTCATTAGTAGTTACAACCACTAATGGCGCACTTGAGCAGGATGCGCCAATAGTATGTTTGGACAGGCGCACTAGTTCAAAAAAAATTTTTGATACTAATGGCGCACCCTTTGCATGGTGCGCAATTAGTAGTTTAAACTCTAATGGCGCATCAGAAGGTGGTGCGCCATTAGTATATACTAATGGCGCACCATCTTTCTGGTGCGCCATTAGTGTCAATCCCATCTATAGCCCTTTTTCTAGTAGTGGCGATTTCTGATCCGAATTTCATTTTTAGTTTATCTTCTCGCTCGTTTATCAGAATCAGGCGCTTCAAGTGCCTAGATCTTCGTCTCGAAGCCCTCTTTCTGTTTAACCAACTTGAACAAGATTTTGGTACTGTAAAATTTGACTTTAGTCCAGATTAGTAATCAGATCTTGTTTCTTTCGCAGTTTGAGTTTCGTTGCTCCGTTTGATCTGATTCTTTCGCAAACCGGAGTTCTTAAGTTGAACTTTCTGGTTAGATCTTCTTAGTTGAGTTTTACCGTGCATCTTTGCTTGATTGCTTATGTATGTTATTGTTTGTTTTGCGATAGAATTCCCGGTGCTGGCGTGCTACTCTGAGTCCCTAGGTTTTATGGATCGTCGGCAAGGCAAGTAACACATTGATCATACCCCTTTATTACCCAGTTTTTATGCATTAGCTACAACTCTCACACACTGCATGATTAGGATCTCTTAACTTGTGGGTTTGGGTAGTAGATGATGAGGTAGAACCTAGTACCAGTTTTTGTTATCAAACCCTTGGGAGTTACTTGTACATTATGCTTATATTGCTATGCTATTGTGACGCCCCCGATTCAATCGTACGCTAATCATGCACGCAAATGTGTACGATCAAGATCGAGGACTCACGGAAGATATCACAACACAACTCTAAAACATAAATAAGTCATACAAGCATCATAATACAAGCCGGGGGCCTCGAGGGCTCGAATACAAGTGCTCGATCATAGGCGAGTCAGCGGAAGCAACAATATCTGAGTCTGGACATAAGTTAAACAAGTTTGCCTTAAGAAGGCTAGCACAAACCGGGATCAGATCGAAGAGGCGCAGCCTCCTGCAGGGATCCTCCTAAGCTACTCACGGTCGCCGTCGTGGGCTGCTGCGTAGTAGTAGGCACCTCCGGTGTAGTCGCCATCGACGGTGGCGCTGCTCTGGGCTCCATTGTGCGGTCGCAGCAATCGAGTAGAGATAGGGAAAAGGGGAACAAGGCAACCGTGAGTACTCATCCAAAGTACTCGCAAGCAAGGAGCTACACTACATATGCATGGATATATGTGTAAAGGGCCATATCGGTGGGTGAATGCAGAATGCTAGAATAAGAGGGGATAGCTAGTCTTATCGAAGACTAAACTCGGTCACCTTCGTCTTGCAACAGGTAGAAGAGGGTAGGTTGAAGTCCTCCAAGTAACATCACATAGCAATAATCCTACCCGCGATCCCTCCTCATATCCACGAGAGAGAGACCACCGTTGTATCGGCACTTGGAAGGGTGTGTTTTATTAAGTATCCGGTTCTAGTTGTCATAAGGTCAAGGTACAACTCCAAGTCGTCCTGTTATCAAGATCACGACTATTCAATAGATTAACTTCCTGCAGGGTGCACCGACTTACCCAACACGCTTGATCCCATTTGGCGGACACACTTTCTGGTCATGAAGATCAACACGCCGCAGCCCCACCTAGGCTCAACAGAGAGGCCAGACGCGGTCTAAACCTAAGCGCCGAGGGTGCGGGCCCATCGCCCATAGCACACCTGCGTTCGTCTGTGACGAAGCGTAACTAGCCCCTTAATACAAGAGCAGGCTTACGTTCCAATCCGGTAGCGCCACTCGATCGTTGGCGTCACGAAGTGCCGGTGATACCACGGCGCCGAGTGCCCATATCTTTCCCACGTAGTTGGTTAGTGCATATAGGCTCGTAGCCAACTCAGATCAAATACCAAGATCTCGTTAAGCGTGTTAAGTATCCGCGAGCGCCGAGCAGGCCAGGCCCACCTCTCTCTAGGCGGTCTCAACCTGCCTGACGCTCCGCCACAAAGATCCACTCATGGGTGCTCCACCACCGACCCGACTTTAGTCTCCACATGTATCATGTATAAAGTATATAGTATATACCCGTGATCACCTCCCGAGTGATCACGGCCCGATAGTATAGCACATCAGACGGACAAGAATGTAGGGCCACAGATGAATATACTAGCATCCTATACTAAGCATATAGGATTGCAGGTAAAGGTAACAACAGTAGTAACAAGGACAGGCTATGCATCAGGATAGGTATAACGAAAGCAGTAACATGCTACACTACTCTAATGCAAGCAGTATAGAGTAGAATAGGCGATATCTGGTGATCAAGGGGGGGCTTGCCTGGTTGCTCTGGCAAGAGAGAGGGGTCGTCAACTCCGTAGTCGAACTGGGCAGCAGCAGCGTCGGTCTCGTAGTCTACCGGAGAGAAGAGGGGGAAGAAACAATGAATACCATGTAAACATATGCATATCGATGCATGACATGACAAGTAACGATGCTAGGGGTGCCCTAACGTGGTATGAGGCGGTACCGGTGAAGGGGGAAGCATCCGGGAAAATATCCCCGGGGTTTTGTGTTTTCGGGCAGAGGAGCTGGAGGGGGAAAGTTGCGGGTTCGATAGGTTAGGGGTGTGTGGCGGACGAACGGACTGCTTATCCGGATTCGTCTCGTCGTATTGAGCAACTTTCATGTTGAAAATAATTTAATCCGAGTTACGGTTTAAAAGATATGATTTTCTAAAGATTTTATTAATTTTTGGAATTTAACTAATTATTTAAATTAATTCGAAAAATAAAATAATGACATCAGCACGATGTCATGCTTGATGTCGGCGATCAACAGGGTTGACCGTCAACTGATAATGGGTCCCATGTCATTGATCGATAACTAACTAACTAAATTAATTAATTTAATTAGCAGATTAGCGAGTTAATTAAATGATTAATTAGTCAATCAGATTAATTAAGTTAATTAATTCTTTAATTAATTAATTAATAATTTAATTATTTATTTATTTTATTATTTTATTTATTTTTTAAATCTTTTTTAAATTTTTCGTTCTCGAGGTGGGCCCTGTTTGTCATTAACCCGAGGGGGCGATCTTGAGTCTTGGTCTGGCATAGCTCGAGCAGTAGCGCGTTCGAGAGGGCACGAGGCGCAAGACGACGCACGCAGCCGGCCGGGCGCGTGGCGCGCCAGCGGGCGATCGAGCCATGCGAGGCTGGCCGGTCACGAGCGCGGCAGACGTGGCAAGCGCCAACGCCAGCGACGCCAGAGAGGGCGAGCCATGGCCGAGCGGCCGAGCAGGTGGTGGTGGCGCAAGGCGGGCCGGAGGTTACGCGCCGCCCGGCGGCGGCGGAGCGGCAAGCAGCAGTGGCGGGACGCATGGCGGCGTGGTCGGGGCGACGTCTGCGAGCCTGGCGAGCCCAGTCTTGGGCCGGGCGCGGTGGTCGTCTTGGCGCGTCAGGGCAACGCCGCGTGAGCGCGAGGGAGAGGGAAGGAGCTCACGGTGGGGGAGTAGGGTCTAGGGCAGTGGTGCTCGGGCGGTGGTTGGAGACGACGACGAAGAACGGCGCAGGCGGGCGAGGTCGCCCTCCAATGAGGTGGCGATCTTGGCGAAGAGGAGGCAGCGTGGTGAAGCTCCGTCTTGCCAAGGTCGGTGAGTGGCGGTGGTTGGCGGCAGCGTCAAGACGGGGCGACGGGCGGTGGCGGGGTCCGTGAGGAGGACTTGCACGCAGCGAGGGACGGGGGAAGTCGTCGCCGTGGCGGCGGATTAGCGATGGGGGACGGGCGCCATGGGGAAGATTTGAAGGCGGGCCGGCGTGGCGGCTCCGGTGGCGGGAGGCCTTCGGGCGGCGGGTGAAATACTATTTCATATTAGATTTAGATTAATTAAAATGTTATTAAATAATGTATTCAGCCATTGTTTGAGATTGTTTAATTGACTTATCACATTTCAATAATGTTCTTTACAATTTTATCCTAGCCTCTGATTTATCTACTATTTATTGAACATTTTAGTTTTTAAGTTTGAAAACTTTTGTTGTTTGCCTTTAATTAAAATTTGAATTCGAACCGGTTTCGAACTAATGCGAGATTAGCAACAGTAATGGAGGTGACGTGGCATCATTAGCAGAGGTTTACTGTAGCTTAAATACCCGGGTGTCACAATTCTCCTCCACTACAAGAAATCTCGTCCCGAGATTTAAGAGGGGTGTAAGGGGGAAAGGTCTGGTTACGAAATCCTAACGAATCTTCTCAGTCTTGGTTGCTCTTCTTGAAGAGGTCGATCCATTACCTTGACATCTTCATTTCTCTGCTACAGGTCATCATGGTGATGCCGCCCTTTTCTCGAACTCCAACGTGCTTACGAATAGGTAAGGGGTATTCGGCGAGCGAACCTCTGCAAGGTTGACTATCTGGTAGCTAACATCGGGGAAGGTGGAGGAAAGTAACTCTCGAACTGGAACTTAAGAAAATATCGAGAGCAAAGTAAGAAGGTACCATAAGGTGTTTCAAGCGGGTAGGCCATCATTCGATGCCTGAAACAAAGTGTAAAAGGGGTCCAGAGCAATGGTAATAAGTTTTGTGTCTGTTACCAGAATAGATTACTAGGAAAGTGACCCCGTGAACTACATACGAAGTCAAGCACGAGGAATAACTTGGGCAACAGGGGTGTACACGAGAGTCAGGTTTCGATCCTGTGAAATTGTGGGTTATGGGCCCACCATGTGGTTAAAAGTAGGAAGGTCGGTGACATCTTGCACGATCACGTAAGCAAGGCATGTCAGAGGAGAGTCTGTGGGTCATGTCGGCAACAACATAGGTACCCATGGCGAGGGACGAAGAGAACCAATTTCCTGCTCGTTGAAACGGGGCGGACCAATAGGCAAGGTTCCGTCCATCGGTGGTTACCGAATGTCATCAACAATAGTAACAAGGTCTTCTTGTGAGAGTTGTACATCGAGGTGTTTGCACAAGCAGTGGATTATTACTGCTTATATCATATAGATCATAGAAAAGGTTTAAACCAACCAATGGAAGGAAAATATGAGCATCAGATTAAACAGAACAATGGAAAGGAAAATATGTTTAAACACATATTTCAAGGTTATATCCTTCCCAAGGACAAGCAAAGCATGATATCCATGGAAGGATATAATGTAGAAAACTCTTTAGGTAAGGGGGGGAGGAATCTCATGATATTACCTATACAACGGTGTTAGGATAAATGATAAATAAAATCTAGCATCGTGCTTCAAATGTTCCTGTTGCAAATCGGAGTACCATTGACATGCTTCTAGATAGCATTGACATGGTCTTCAGGTGAAGATCAGACTTTGAAACACGAAGGATCCATCAGAATAACTTGTAGAATAAGTCTTACAATTTCCTCATGGATGAATGGATAACCTTGCTGAAAAGGAATCTATAATGATAGGTCCTCCAGTAGGAAGTGTGCTAGGCATGACATCATGCTACCGGTCATCAAAGGATCAACATCATAACTCTTGGAAAGTTGTCCCAACCATCATATCGGCCGAGATTCAGATCCGATTGGTGTCGGGATACCTCGGACTTAGGATACACGAGAAGAAAAGGTGCAATGCAAATTGACGAGATGACATTGTAAGATTCTCGGGGAAATGAACTATGAAGTGATTTCCGTTAACAAGAGTCCATCATTAACCCAAGGAGAGGACAAGGAGGTGTCTGGTGAACTCAACGGCAATTCAACGAGATTCCCAAAAGATGGATTTCCACAATTAAGTGAACAAGGAGATAACATTTGTCAGATCAAATGATATAAGGAAGTATGCTCGAGGAAAACATACACAATTAAACATTGGTTGAAAGGTGCGCCCGAAATATGGGTTGGGTTGCACGACCAATGTCAGAATGGTGAATCAGCAATCAATAGCCTAAGAATGAACTTTCGACCATTAACTTCAAAGAAATAGGGTTGCTAGAAGGAAAGAATCCAAACAACACCGTTCACTTGTTGGAATTAACACGGGGACCAAGAAAGAATGGTGATGGTGAGAAGTATTTCTATGTCAGGAATTCTCAAGAGGTGGAACAAATCTCAGAACATTCTTGACATAAATGATGGTAATACTCCAAGGTAAAGAAAAACAATGGCTGGATAGCAAGGAACACAAGGTATAACACAAAACACGAACAAGTTTGTGTTGAACGGATGGCGATAAAGTGGTCGATGATAACACCAATCATCGAGGGCAAGGATGGTATTTCTCATCATGATTTCAATAGATCTCTGGGAAGGGCTCAGAATGTTGATGATATTCACGACACATTTGTCGCGAGAGTTCATGAAGATGTAATCGATCGGCGACGACATCAAGTCAAAGTAATGATAAAGTGAAAGGTTATTGAAACCAAGGGTACGACACAAACTCGAAATCAAACTTGCTGTACAAGGTCAAACGGTATGACGAGGGAGATCGATTGTAAGATTAGCTCACCGTCGAAATATGTGCTCCGAGAAGAAGGACCCGGTAGCACAGTTAAAATTTAGCATGATAATGATATAGCCGATCAGGCTAGGAATGATGTGATCGGGTACAAACTCGTACTTATAGAAGCTTACCGAAGAGTTGTTGAACCGTAGTGCGGACTCGGTTCAGTTATTGGTGTCTTTGAGTGTTTAATAACTCGAGCCCGTGAAAAATTGGAATCGATGGGAATGTAGCACTTGATGAAGAACTCATAAGAAGTTATGCAGTTCCATGATAATCTCGAGATACCGGGGGTAATACTCGACACAAGATCAAAGTAAAATTGGACTGGTGTATTGATCCATAGGAGACAATTGTTTTAACTTGTCCGAGAAATGAGATCAAAGAAGAACAATCATGGTCGGAACCACGGTTGCAAGGGATCAATTCACGATACCATATGTTAGTTATCAAGGAAATAGTTATTGTTACAAGAAGCTTCCATGATAGGATATACATCGCGTCCATGGGCATGAACACAAAGTTCAAGGTCGACTCCACTTCTCCAATGCATACCCTTTCATTCACTTCTCGCTTCGATGAAGTTATAGCGTTGAAATTTTATCGGCAAAATACCGTAAGAGTATGACTCGTGAAAACTTTCGAGTTCACACATATTAAGGAAGGCATAGGTTCAACCCATCGGGGCATCTTAGAATCATATACCAGAATCTTTTAGAAGTAATTAACTCAAGCTCGAAGGCAGAGCATGGTTGAGAAAGCAGACGATACAATTTACCAAAGGCATTATGTATCCGAGAAAGGCTCACAAGGTTATTGAATATGAAGGGCGTTGTCAGATAAAATCCAACAAAGGATCTGGTGGTCCACAAGGGATATGGCGTGAGCATCGGTACTCAACTAGATGCAGCAGATTATAGAAACAACTGACTAACTCAATTGTCAAATGCAAAGGAATTATGATTTCCAAATCAAGGGACCAGAAGCAATGCTCTAATTAGGGGTGGATAAGTTGAATAGCCTTAGGGTACAATCAAAGACAATGGGATTGGTCGAGAACCAATTCCAGTTAAAAGAATGGCAGCTCAGCCGGAAAAGTAATTTATAAGGGTCAATGATGATTGCGTGTATTCGCAAACATATTGAGTCAACAGACTCAAAATGATAATGACAAGGAATGTCAATAAGACTACGGGACTTATGGGATTAACCATAATGCAAGCAAGCAAGAATTTCAAGAGCCAAAGGCCCCAGAGGATTTTCGGAAGATCGAATATTATTTTGAAGACTTTTGTGAAACACATGAACAACCGGGGATGAGCGGATACTCGACAAGTGTGAGGATTTGTTTGAAGGGGTATTCATGTGGCAAGGAACTGCTAGGCAGTAGGCACAAAGTATTCTCGGAACAATAGAGAAAACTTCGGGGTATCTTGTAATAACAAGATCAATGGGGGATGATCGTATGAATGGCGAGTGTAAGTAGTTATCCATATGGATTTATCGGTGGTCGGGAATAGCAAAAGTGATGGGCACAAAGTCTCGAGAGAATATCAAAGAGTATCTCTGAAATCTTCTGGTGCAGTCGGTGATCATCTGGACTGAAGGGCCTCTCCGGGAGAAAGTATTTTCGAGAACCTAAAGTTAGTTTTGTTTTTAGCAAAATCATTTAACCCGAATAGAAGAGAGATCAGAGTCCCAGAGTAAAGGTCGAGGAGTAAAAGATCCTAGTACCACCCGATGGCGACGTGGGCCCGTAAGGCACACAGCCAAGTTAGTAAAAGTTTTTGCAATGTCTAGACAAGACTTCGGCCAAGGAGTGTGGAAGGGGGATTCCTACAGGCAGTCGGCTCTGATACCAACTTGTGACGCCCCCGATTCAATCGTACACTAATCATGCACGCAAATGTATACGATCAAGATCGAGACTCACGGAAGATATCACAACACAACTCTAAAACATAAATAAGTCATACAAGCATCATAATACAAGCCAGGGCCTCGAGGGCTCGAATACAAGTGCTCGATCATAGACGAGTCAGCGGAAGCAACAATATCTGAGTACGGACATAAGTTAAACAAGTTTGCCTTAAGAAGGCTAGCACAAACGGGATCTGAGATCGAAGAGGCGCAGGCCTCCTGCCCGATCCTCCTAAGCTACTCCCGGTCGTCGTCGCCGGGCTGCACGTAGTAGTAGGCACCTCCGGTGTAGTCGCCATCGACGGTGGCGTCTCGCTCTGGGCTCCATCGTGCAGTCGCAGAATCGAGTAGAGATAGGGAAAAGGGGAACAAGGCAACCGTGAGTACTCATCCAAAGTACTGCAAGCAAGGAGCTACACTACATATGCATGGATATATGTGTAAAGGGCCATATCGATGGACCGAATCGCAGAATGCCGAATAAGAGGGGATAGCTAGTCTTATCGAAGACTACGCTTCGTCACCTTCGTCTTGCAAATGTAGAAGAGGGTAGGTTGAAGTCCTCCAAGTAACATCACATAGCAATAATCCTACCCGCGATCCCTCCTCATATCCACGAGAGAGCGACCACCGGTTGTATCCGCACTTGGAAGGGTGTGTTTTATTAAGTATCCGGTTCTAGTTGTCATGAGGTCAAGGTACAAATCTAAGTCGCACATTGCTATCAAGATCACAGCTATTCAATAGATTAACTTCCTGCAGGGGAGCACCAACTTACCCAACACGCTCGATCCCATTTGGCGGACACACTTTCTGGGTCATGCCCGGCGCGGAAGATCAACACGTCGCAGCCCCACCTAGGCTCAACAGAGAGGCCAAGACGCCGGTCTAAACCTAAGCGCAGGGAAGTGGGCCCATCCCCATAGCACACCACTTGCGTTATGTCTGCGCGGAAGCGAACTAGCCCCTTAATACAAGAGCGGGCTTACGTTCCAATCCGCAAGCGCCACTCGATCAAGGCGTCACGAAGTGCCGGTGATACCACGGCGCCGAGTGCCCATATCTTTCCCACGTAGTTGGTTAGTGCGTATAGGCTCGTGAGACAACTCGGATCAAATACCAAGATCTCGTTAAGCATGTTAAGTATCCGCGAGCGCCAACAGGGCCAGGCCCACCTCTCTCCTAGGCGGTCTCAACCTGCCTGACGCCCGCCACAAAGATCCACTCATGGGTGCTCCACCAAATTTACCCGACTTTAGTCTCCACATGTATCATGTATAAAGTATATAGTATATACCCGTGATCACCTCCCGAGTGATCACGGCCCGATAGTATAACACAGCAGACGGACAAGAATTTAGGGCCACAGATGAATATACTAGCATCCTATACTAAGCATATAGGATTGCAGGTAAAGGTAACAACGATAGTAACAAGAACAAAGCTATGCATCGGGATAGGTATAACAGTAGCGAGAACATGCTACACTACTCTAATGCAAGCGGTATAGAGTAGAATAGGCGATATCCGTGATCAAGGGGGGGCTTGCCTGGTTGCTCTGGCAAGAGAGAGGGGTCGTCAACTCAAGTAGTCGAACCGGGCAGCAGCGTCGGTCTCGTAGTCTACCGGAGAGAAGAGGGGGGAGAAACAATGAATACCATGTAAACATATGCATATCGATGCATGACATGACAATTAACGATGCTAGGGGTGCCCTAACGTGGTATGAGGCGGTACCGGTGAAGGGGGAAGCATCCGGGAAAATATCCCCGGGGTTTCGTGTTTTCGGGCAGAGGAGCCGGAGGGGGAAAGTTTCGGGTTCGATAGGTTAGGGGTGTGTGGCGGACGAACGGACTGCTTATCCGGATTCGTCTCGTCGTATTGAGCAACTTTCATGTTGAAAATAATTTAATCCGAGTTACGGTTTAAAAGATATGATTTTCTAAAGATTTTATTAATTTTTGGAATTTAACTAATTATTTAAATTAATTCGAAAAATAGAATAATGACATCAGCACGATGTCATGCTGATGTCAGCAGTCAACAGGGTTGACTGCTCAACCTGACGGTGGGTCCCGCATGTCATTGACTAATAACTAACTAACTAAATTAATTAATATAATTAGCAGATTAGCCAGGTTAATTAAATGATTAATTAGTCTAATCAGGATTAATTAAGTTAATTAATTCTTTAATTAATTAATTAATAATTTAATTATTTATTTATTTTATTATTATTTTTAAATCTTTTTTTTAATTTTTCGTTCTCACGGGGGTGGGCCCCGTTTGTCATTAGCCCGAGGGGGCGATCTGGAGTCTTGGAGTCTTGAGCATAGCCCGAACAGGCGATGCCCGAGAGGGCACGAGGCGCCAAGATGACGCACGCAGGCGCCAAGTGGCGCGGGCGATCGCCCCGGGCGAGGCCAGCCAGGCGCCTGGCGAGCGGCCGGTGCAGACGTGGAGCCAATGCCAACGGCCAACGCGACGCCAGAGAGGGCGAGGCCATGGCCGAGGCGGCCGAGCGAGGGAGGTGGTGGCGCAAGCGGGGCGAAGCCACGGCGCCAGCTAAGCGGCCGGAGCGACAAGCCGCGTGGCGGGGCGCATGGTGGCGTGGTCGGGGCGACGGGCGCGAGTCGGGCGAGCCCAGTCTGCGGCCGAGCGCTGGTGGTCGTCTTGTGGCGTCGGACGGCCGCGTGAGCGCGAGGGAGAGGGAGGGAGCTCACGGTGGGGGTAGGGTCTAGGGCAGTGGTGCTCGGGGCGGTGGTCGGAGACGACGACGAAGAACGACGCAGCCGGCGAGGTCGCCCTCCAATGAGGTGGCGCGGCGAAGAGGAGGCGGCGGTGGTGAAGCTCCGGCGCCGGCGTCGGTGAGTGGCGGTGGTTGGCGGCAGCGTCGGCGACGCGGCGACGGCGTGGCGGGTCCATGAGTGGGAGCCGTGCCACGTGCGAGGAGGGGGGGTCGCGGGCGGCGGATTAGCGATGGGGGCGGGCGCCCGGGGGGAAGACGGAAGGCGGGCGGCGTGGCGGCTCCGGTGGCGGGAGGCCTTGAGCGGCAGCAGCGTCGGTGGGGTTCGAGCGGCGACGGCGCTGCCCGATCCGATCGGGAGAGGAGAGCGGCGTGGGGAAGTGGGGATCGATCCGATCCAGATCGGATCGGGAGAGGGGAGGGGGCGAGTGGGGAATGGGTTAGGGTTTGGGGAGGGTTAGTAGGCGCCGGGTGGGCAGCCTGGTTGGCTCAGAGGCCACTGGGCTGTGGCCCAGTGGGGGGTTCTCTTTCTTTATTTTAGTTAGCTTTGTTTCTTGTTTTCATTCCTTTCCTTTTATTTATTGTCTTTTCTGTTTTTCAAAAATGTTTAGCACCTAATTGATTTTTATAAAATATGGGAGCTAGCTCATAATTTGCAGTGCATTAGATCCTAGCACCAAAAACTAGTTTGGGTGAAATACTATTTCATATTAGATTTAGATTAATTAAAAGGTTATTAAATAATGTATTCAGCCACTGTTTGAGATTGTTTAATTGACTTATCACATTTCAATAAATGTTGTTTACAATTTTATCCTAGCCTCTGATTTATCTACTATTTATTGAACATTTTAGTTTTTAAGTTTGAAAACTTTTGTTGTTTGCCTTTAATTAAATTTTGAATTCGAACCGGTTTTGAACTAATGCGAGATTAGCAACAGTAATGGAGGTGACGTGGCATCATTAGCAGAGGTTTACTGTAGCTTAAATACCCGGGCGTCACAGCTATGCTCGTAGACGTGGATTGGGCTGAGTGTATCCATGACAGTTGTGAGATTGTTAATAAATGGTTCAACTTAAGGTGGCAACTTTAATATACATCTGGGTGGATTGCTTGATTGGGCACCTGGAGAATCCAGTGTTGTCCTAGGATATCCCGGAGTACCCGTGTGATCATCCTACGGTCCGCCACCCAGGCTCAAAGGGATCATAAGATTTTTCATGCTAGAAACTTCGATGTGCAGCCACAAGCCATTATGGGCTCTGGCATAGTTGAGTATGTTCCATGACCTCTTTCAGTGGTGGGCTAGCAGATGTAGTGGGAAAGTAGGTGTAACTGTCCACCCAGAGTAAAGAGTTAATGTTTCTGAAAGACTGTGTATCGGTCATCCGTTTCTCAAACACCATGTAGTGCGAGAAATACGACGGAGGCGATCGAGTCTTGTGGGGAAAAGTGCACAAACCTCTGCAGAATGTACAAACTAATCATGGTTAGCCGTGTCCCCGGTTATGGGCGTCTTGAGTATCTAGTACTTGGATTATCCTATTGTATCTCATCACTCTAATCTAATTTGTTGGGTTGATAATTACCTTTAATTGGGATTGAGTTGGAGGAACCTTCTCAATGATGTTTCAACTACCATGATAGTCAAATAAAAATTTATTCCTTTGTTGTAGGGGAAAATTGGCTTTTCGCAAAAACCATATAACCTTAGAGCCTCCACCAGCCATATATGCATATAGAGATAGCATTATCTGTTCAGTGCTCTACTGTGTTATATTGCCAGCATATTCCATGTGCTGACCCATTTTCGGGGTGCAACATATTGTGTTGCAGACTTTTCAGACGATGAGTAAAGGAGCGATAGGTCGTTGTCATGCACTCAGCTATTCCGTTGGAGTTGATGGACTCACTTTATCTTCCAAGCCTTCCCCTGTTATCGTGTTAGATGTCCTTAAGCCATATTTATTGTAATAAGTTCTCTTTTGAGACATTCGATGTAATAAGTTCTCTTTTGAGACATTCGATGTAATAAGTGTGTGATTGCTACTCTGTTATAAATCCTTGAGTAATCGTGTGTCAAAGATTACCGATCCGAGGATGACATCAAGCACGGAGACTTGACCGTTTGAGGTCGAGTCGCTACAAGATGGTATCAGAGCACACACTGAATGTAGGACACGACCACTAAGAAAAGCCATAGGTCACTCTTCTCTACTCTTTTCTGACTCCTCTCCATTTTCTACTCTTTAGGATGGCGGACTCGAGGAACAAGTTTGCACAACCAGATGAAGACACCCCCTCTGGATGACACCTGAAGGAAGTCACTAGATACCTGAACATTGGAATATCGAGCTTCACCGGGACCTACAACGCCACTTTACCAGAAGAGGAGCGCTGGATGATTCAAGTTCAAGTTCCAGGAAGGGCATTCACGCCAGTCACGGAGCCCATAGAGTTTTCTTTTGATGCACCCACCTGGAGTCTAGGCAAGAGCATGGCAGCCCACATCGCCATGGGACACATTGGAGAAGTTTACCACAAGGATCTCAAGGATACTATCTACCAGATTTGTGGGCGCCGAGATGAGCAATGGGAGATAGTTAGAACCAGGAAGGTCAGGTCCATTGCAGCATTCATCCAGGAGTTAAACCAGCACATTCGACACCAGGAGAACCAGATGTGCGCAGGCATGATAGATTTGAAGAAGGCAATGACAAGGATCACCGAGTTAGAGGAAGAACTTAAGTCTACACACGATGGATATGAGGAGGAAATCATGACCCTATTGGAGAAGAACGACGACCTGATAAAGAAGATCGGAGTATTCATGGGAGACTCTGCGCCAGGAGGAGAAGACGATGATTCCACTTGCCCGGAGAACTACATCATCATCGACGACACCGACTCCGACCCCGACGATAGTGATGATGACTTTGAAGACGAAGCGGGAGCAGATATCATGGAGACTTACACCGATCAAAATTTCTAGTAGACCACCATATGATCAGTAGTATTTCCCCCATGTAAATAGTATAGTCCGAGCACTGTAACGATAGTTATATCGATTGTATGCCTTGCTTGATTGATTGAGTGATATGATTGTGTTTGTCTCATGTGCATATGGGTAGTGTTTTCTCACTAGACCTCTTTTCTATTCTAATCTCTTCCCTCTAAACCCATCAGATGCCTCCGAGACGTGACACCGGATTTTTTTTCCCACCGGAGATCACCCAGTTGATCCAGCAGCAGAATGCCCGGATGCAGATACTAGTCCAGAACCAAGGCAACAACAACAACAACCCTCCTCCAGTTGAGAACTTAGCCCGTTTTCTGAGGTTACAGTCGCTGGTGTTTTCCAGTAGCACCGAGCCAATTGTTGCGGATGACTGGCTACGCAGGATTGGAAGGGAGTTGACCACCATTGGTTGCACAGATGCAGAGAAGGTGCGTTTTGCCGCACACCAATTGGACGGACCAGCAGCGTCATGGTGGGAGAATTACACATCCACTTTTCCCATAGCCAATGTCACTTGGGATCAGTTTCAGCAAGCATTCCGCACAGCCCATGTCTCAACTGGAGCTATGAGCATGAAGAAGCATGAGTTTCGCAACTTACGCCAGGGAAATCGTACCGTGGCTCAGTATGTAGATGAGTTTAGTAAGTTATCTCGTTATGCCCCTGATGATGTGGCCACAGATGCCGCGAAGCAGGAGAAGTTTATGGAAGGGCTAAATGATGAGATGAGCATGCAGTTGATGGTGGCAACATTCAACAACTACCAGGAGTTGGTAGACAAGGCCCTTATGATTGAAGGGAAGCATAAGCAAATTGAGAGCCGCAAGAGGAAGTATGGACAAGGAAAGTACAATACTGGAGCTCAGCAGAAGCCTCGTTTCACCCCGAACTCGGGAGGACTTGTCCATAACCATGGAGGCCACAACCACAATGGAGGGAGTTCCCACAACCACAATGGCCCCAAGAATGGAAATGGGAACGGAGCAGGCAGCAATCAGAACCGCTCTAACCCAGCCACACCCGCCAAGAAGGACCTAAGTCACATTACTTGTTTCAAGTGCGGGAAGACTGGACACTATGCCACTGAGTGCCCTGAAGCAAAGAATAGCAATGGCAATGGAAGCGCTGGGAAGAAGCCCAACCCTTTCAATAGGGGACAAGTGAACCACGTGAACGTGGTGGAAGTTGGGGAGCAACCTGATGCAGTTATTGGTAAGTTTTTGGTTAAGTCTTTTACTGCAATTGTTCTTTTCGATACTGGTGCATCGCATTCATACATATCAAGGGGATTCGTGGATAAGTATAAGTTGCCCACTAAGGTACTTAGGACACCAATGTTAGTAAGTTTGCCAGGAGCTGAATATATGGCAAGTCAAGGATGTTTTCAGATGCCATTGACTATTGGAAGCCATGTTTTCCCTTCAGACCTGATAATTTTGGAGTCACAAGGTTTGGATGTGATACTATTAATGGATTGGCTGTCGATGTACGGAGGAAACATCGATTGCCTGAGTAAGTCAATTTTCTCACTACCCGGTGGGAAAAAGGATCAAGTATGTATCCAGGCATGCGCCAAGGAGGACCCAAGTAAATTCTCTCACGGGAGTTGTTCAGGAGGGAGTGCCTGTGGTGAAGGATTGCTCTGATGTATTTCCGGAGGAGTTACCAGGCATGCCACCAGATCGAGATATCGAGTTTTTGATAGAGCTGTTGCCAAGCACCGGGCCTATATCGAAGAGACCATACCGGATGCCCGCAAACGATCTGGAGGAGATTAAGAAACAGATTAAGGAGTTATTGGAGAATGGTTACATTCGAAGAAGTTCATCACCATGGGGAGCCCCGGTGCTCTTGGTTGAGAAGAAGGATGGATCATTAAGGATGGTTGTTGATTATCGTGCTTTGAATGAAGTAACAATTAAGAATAAGTATCCACTGCCGATGATCAATGATTTGTTTGACCAGTTGCAAGGAGCTAAGGTGTTTTCGAAGATTGATCTGCGATCAGGATATCACCAACTGAAGATCCGGGAGAAGGATATACCTAAAACAGCTTTCACCACAAGGTACGGGCTGTAGGAGTATATGGTTATGTCATTTGGATTGACTAACGCCCCTGCCGATTTCATGAGTATGATGAACAAAGTGTTCATGGAGTTCTTGGATAAGTTTGTTGTGGTGTTGATTGATGATATCTTGGTATACTCAAAGAATGAAGAGGAACACAAGGAGCATTTGCGTTTGGTTCTTGAGAAGCTCAGGGAACACCAGTTGTATGCCAAGTTCAGCACATGTGAGTTTTGGTTGAAGGAAGTTGGATTTCTTGGACATGTTATATCAGGAGAAGGTATAGCAGTGGATCCCAGCAAGGTTCAACCAGTCACTGAGTGGTTGGCACCCACCTCAGTCGGAGAGATCCGCAGTTTTCTTGGACTCGCGGGATATTATCGGAGATTTATTGAGAATCTTTTGAAGATTGCGAAGCCTATGACGGCATTGTTGAAGAAGGACACTAAGTTCCACTGGACTGATGAATGTGAAGCAAGTTTCCAGGAGTTGAAGAAACGTTTGACTACTGCCCCAATGCTGATTCTGCCGGATATACGCAAGGATTTCCAAGTGTATTGCGACGCCTCTCGCTCAGGACTTGGAGGAGTACTTATGCAAGACGGGAGAGTTGTTTCGTATGCCTCGCGACAACTGAAACCGCACGAGTTGAATTATGCCACGCATGATTTGGAGTTAGCAGCTGTGGTGCATGCGCTCAAGACCTGGAGACACTTTCTTATTGGAAACCGTTGTGATGTGTACACGGATCACAAGAGTTTGAAGTACATCTTCACACAGAAGGAGCTTAACCTTAGGCAGAGGAGATGGATGGAGCTCATAAAGGATTACGACATGAAGCTGCACTATCATCCCGGCAAGGCCAATGTCGTAGCAGACGCTTTGAGCCGTAAAAGTTATGTTAACACCCTCGTGAGCGGAGGGATGCCAAAGGAGTTAGCCGAGGATCTCATGGAGCTACGTTTGGAGATTGTTCCTAGAGGTTATGTTGCAGCAATGGAAGTTCAGTCTACATTGTTGGGAAAAATTCGAGAAGCTCAGAAGGATGACAAGGAGATTGCCGAGATAAAGGAAAATATGGGCGAAGGAAAAGCTAAAGGTTTTCGTGAGGATGAGCATGACACCTTATGGTTTGAGGACCGTATATATGTGCCCAATAACGCAAAGATCAGGAAGTTGATACTACAGAAAGCTCATGATTTGCCATACTCGATACACCCCGGAAACACCAAGATGTATTTGGATTTGAAGGAGCATTTCTGGTGGACTGGTATGAAGAAGGATATTGCCGAGTATGTAGCCGTATGTGATGTATGTCAGAGAGTGAAGGCAGAACATCAGAAGCCAACAGGATTACTGCAGCCTATGCCGATACCCGAATGGAAGTGGGATAAGCTTGGCATGTATTTCATCACCGGATTGCCCAGGACCCGATCGGGATATGATTCTATCAAGGTAGTAGTGGATCGCCTGACCAAAGTAGCCCACTTTATCCCAGTGAAAACCACCTATACAAGTGCGAAGTTGGCCAAGATATACATGACCAGGATCGTATGTCTGCACGGAGTTCCAAGGACCATCGTATCAGATAGAGGAACACAATTTACTTCAATGTTTTGACACCGGTTGCACCAGACTTTGGGAACCAGGCTAGAGTTCAGTACAGCTTTTCACCCGCAGACAGATGGACAGACCGAGAGAGTCAATCAGATTCTGGAGGACATGTTGAGAGCTTGTGTGCTAGATTACGGATCTAGTTGGGATGACATCTTGCCCTACACCGAGTTCTCATACAACAACAGCTACCAGGCTAGTTTGAAGATGGCACCTTTCGAAGCCCTGTATGGAAGAAGATGCCGAACACCGTTGATGTGGGATGAAGTTGGAGACCGCCAGTTGTTTGGACCGGATTTGATTAAGGAATCTTAAGAGAAGGTTAAGCTGATTCGGGATAGACTGAAGGTAGCTCAGTCCCGATAAAAGAGTTCTGCAGATTCGAAACGCAAGGAGGTAGTCTATGAAATCAGAGATAGAGCGTATCTGCGAGTGTCACCTATTCAAGGAGTTAAGCATTTTGGAGTTAAGGGAAAGTTAACTCCAACTTGTAGGCAACCTCTCCCATAAGGGGGTAGGTTTGTAACATCCCAAATTTTCAATTTGGAATGTTATACATAGGTCATTCATGCATATCATATTTTATTGCATTTCGTTTCGCGATCCTCGAAATTCTAAGCAACTCAAGGACCCTCGGAGAGAGTTCGGAATTTCACCGTTTTCATGTTTGAAATTTTATCAAATATCGAAATGAGGATCATTTGTTTTACTATTTTCCTCTCCGAAAATATTCCAAATTAAAATATAAGAGAGGAGATAATATGACTTCTCCAAAATAAATGAAATTTTGGCGGAAAAATATTAAAAACAAATAAATATATTTTTTGGGATTTTATTGCTATTTTATTTGCATAGGAAAAATACACGTTTTTCAAAATTTCACTTTAGGCCCAAATAAATGTTCACCTTGTCCGACATATTTTTAGAGGACGGGGAAAATTTATTTCGGAATTTTTGGAGTCCCTTTAGTATTTTTTTTTCTTTTTCTGCACGTCAGAATTATTTAAAAAAAAGTCAAACCGACCTAGCCGGGCCGTACCCGACTAGGACTCGCCCGGCCTGGGGCTTTAAAGCCCGCGCGCTCGAGCCCCGCAGCCCACCAGCGCCGCACCACCGAAACCCTAGTAAGCGGCGCCAGCCGCCGCTAATAGCCGCCATTGCCGCCATGCCGAGCCGCTTCGCCGTTGCTTCGCCATCGCCGCGTCGCTTTGCGCCATCGTCGCCGCGCGTCCGCCACCGAGTTGCGGACCCGCCGACCCGAGGTAGCCGCCGCGGTTTTTGTTAGAAACCGATCGGTTTTTTTTATAAACCCTAGTTTCGGTTTTTTATTTTAGATCGGTTTTTTTCGGTTCGGTTAAATAGCGACGTTCGTCTGTGCGTTCGCTTTTAACGAACGGTTTTACCGTTAGTCACGATAGCGTGACGCTCGCTCGTTAGCCTGTTCGTCAGTTTTTCTTTTTCTTGGGTTTTTCACGATTATTTTCGATCGCGATTTCTGATCCGATTTTCGTTTTAGTTTATCTTCTCGCTCGTTTATCGAAATCAGGCGATTCAAGCGCCTAGATCTTCGTCTTGAAGCCCTCTTTCTGTTTAACCAACTTGAACAAGATTCTTTCGCAGTTTGAGTTTCGTTGCTCCATTTGATCTGATTCTTTTGCAAACCGGAGTTCTTAAGTTGAACTTTCTGGTTAGATCTTCTTAGTTGAGTTTTACCGTGCATCTTTGCTTGATTGCTTATGTATGTTATTGTTTGTTTGTGATAGAATTCCCGGAGTGCGAAGCGTGCTACTACGAGTCCCTAGGTTTTGCGGATCGTCAGCAAGGCAAGTAACACATTGATCATACCCCTTTATTACCCAGTTTTTATGCATTACCTACAACTCTCACACATTGCATGATTAGGATCTCTTAACTTGTGGGTTTGGGTAGTAGATGATGAGGTAGAACCTATTACCTGTTTTTGTTATCAAACCCTTGGGAGTTACTTCTACGTTATGGTTATATTGCTATGCTATGCTCGTAGATGTGGATTGGGTTGAGTGTATCCATAACAGTTATGAGATTGTTAATAAATGGTTCAACTTAAGGTGGCAACTTTAATATACATCTAGGTGGATTGCTTGACTGGGCACCTGGAGAATCCATTGTTGTCCTAGGATATCCCGGAGTACCCGTGTGATCATCCTACGGTCCGCCACCCAGGCTCAAAGGGATCATAAGATTTTTCATGCTAGAAACTTCCGTGTGCAGCCACAAGCCATTATGGGCTCGCATAGTTCAAGATGTTGCATGACCTCTTTCAAGGTGGGCTAGCGATGCAGAGGGAAAGTAGGTGTAATCGCCCATCCGAGTAAAGAGTTAATGTTTACGAAAGATCGTGTCTCGGTCATCTGCTTCTCAAACACCATGTAGTCACGAGAAATACGACGGAGGCGATCGAGTCTTGTGGGGAAAAGTGCGCAAACCTCTGTAGAGTGTATAAACTAATCATGGTTAGCCGTGTCCCCGGTTATGGACGTCTTGAGTATCTAGTACTTGGATTATCCTATTGTATCTCATCACTCTAATCTATTTTTTGGGTTGATAATTACCTTTAATTGGGATTGAGTTGGAGGAACCTTCTCAATGATGTTTCAACTACCATGATAGTCAAATAAAAATTTATTCCTTTGTTGTAGGAAAAAATTGGCTTTTCGCAAAAACCATATAACCTTAGAGCCTCCACCAGCCATATATGCATATAGAGATAGCATTATCTGTTCATTGCTCTACTATGTTATATTGGCAGCATATTCGATGTGCTGACCCGTTTCCGGGCTGCAAAGTATTATGTTGCAGACTTTTCAGACGACGAGTAAAGGTGTGATAGGTCGTTGTCATGCACTCAGCTATGCCGTTGGAGTTGATGAACTCAGTTTATCTTCCAAGCCTTCCGTTGTTATCGTGTTAGATGGCCTTAAGCCATATTTATTGTAATAAGTTCTCTTTTGAGACATTCGATGTAATAAGTTCTCTTTTGAGACATTCGATGTAATAAGTGTGTGATTGCTACTCTTATGTAAATCCTTCGAGTATTGTGTGTGTCAGCATTACCGATCCAGGGATGACACTGAAGCATAGAGACTTGATCGTTTGAGGTCGGGTCGCTACATCCTATATGAAACTAAGGGATATTAAGGCCTCCTTTTAATAGAGTACAAGATTAAAGCATTAACACTTAGTGAATACATGAACTCCTCAAACTACGGTCATCACCGGGAGCGGTCCCGATTATTGTCACTTCGGGGTTGCCGGATCATAACACATAGCAGGTGACTATTGACTTGCAAGATAGGATCAATAACTCACATATATTCACGAAGACATAATAGGTTCAGATCTGAAATCATGGCACTCGGGCCCTAGTGACAAGCATTAAGCATAGCAAAGTCATAGCAACATCAATCTTAGAACATAATGGATACTAGGGGTCAAACCCTAACAAAACTAACTCGATTACATGGTAAATCTCATCCAACCCATCACCGTCCAGCAAGCCTACGATGGGATTACTCACACACGGTGGTGAGTATCACGAAATTGGTGATGGAGGATGGTTGATGATGACGACGGCGACAGATTCCCCTCTCTGGACCCGGAACGAACTCCACATCAGCCTCCCGAGGAAGATTAGGGCTTGGAGGCTGCTCCGTATCGTAAAACGCGATGAATCCTTCTCTTTGATTTTTTTCTCCCCAAACGTGAACATATGGAGTTGGGGTTGAGGTCGGTGGAGTCCCAGGGGGCCCACGAGGCAGGGGGCGCGCCCCCCGGGGGGGCGCCCTGCACCCTCGTGGACAGGGTGTGGGTCCCCTGATGCTGATTCTTTCGCTGATATTTTTTTATTAATTCCAAAACGTGTCTCCGTGGATTTTCAGGTTATTCTGAGAACTTTTATTTCTCCACAAAAAATAACACCATGGCAATTCTGTTGAAAATAGCGTCAGTCCAGGTTAGTTCCATTCAAATCATGCAAGTTAGAGTCCAAAACAAGGGCAAAAGTATTTGGAAAAGTAGATACGTTGGAGACGTATCAACTCCCCCAAGCTTAAACCTTTGCTTGTCCTCAAGCAATTCAGTTGACAAACTGAAAGTGATAAAGAAAAACTTTTACAAACTCTGTTTGATCTTGTTGTTGCAAATATGTAAATCCAACATTCAAGTTTTCAGCAAAGATTATGAAATAACCATATTCACAATAACATTTAGGTCTCATGTTTACTCATATCAATGGCATAATCAACTAGCGAGCAATAATAATATATCTCGGATGACAACACTTTCTCAAAACAATCATAACATGATATAACAAGATGGTATCTCGCTAGCCCTTTCTGAGACCGCAAAACATAAATGCAAAGCACCCTGAGGATCAAGGACTGACTAGACATTGTAATTCATGGTAAAAGAGATCCAGTCATACTCAATGTAAATTGATAGCAATGCATGCGAATGACAACGGTGCTCTCCAACTGGTGCTTTTTAATAAGAGCATGATGATTCAACATAAAAGTAAATACATAGGCCCTTCGCAGAGGGAAGCATGGATTTGCATAGGTGCCATAGCTCGAGTTTTGAAATAGAGATTGAATACTATTTTGAGTGGCATACTTTCATTGTCAACATAACAACCAAGAGATCTCGATATCTTCCATGCTACACACACTATAGGCGATTCCCAAACAGAATGGGAAAGTTTATACTCCCCCACCACCAACAAGCATCAATCCATGCCTTGCCCGAAACAACGGGTGCCTCCAACTAACAACAATCCTGGGGGAGTTTTGTTTGCAATTATTTTGATTTAAGCATGTGACTAGGCACCCGTTACCGGCCATTTTCTCGTGAATGGTGAGCAGAGTCCACTCATAATGAGAATAACCCACCTAGCATGGAAGATATAGACAGCCCTAGTTGATACATGAGCTATTGGAGCATACAAAACATAATTTCATTTGAAGGTTTAGATTTTGGCACATACAAATTTACTTGGAACGGCAAGTAAATACCGCATATAGGAAGGTATGGTGGACTCATATGGAATAACTTTGGGGTTTATGGAAGTGGATGCACAAGCAGTATTCCCGCTTAGTACAAGTGAAGGCTAGAAAGAGTCTGGGAAGCGACCAACTAGAGAGCGAAAACAGTCATGAACATGCATTAAGATTAATCAACAATGAGTGCAAGCATGAGTAGGATATAAATCACCATGAACATAAATATCGTGGAGGCTATGTTGATTTTGTTTCAACCACATGCGTGAACATGTGCCAAGTCAAGCAACTCGAATCGTTCAAAGGAGGATACCACCCTATCATACCACATCACAACCATTTTAATAGCATGTTGGCACGCAAGGTAAACCATTATAAACTCCTTAGCAAATTAAGCATGGCATGAGCAACTATAATCTCTAATTGTCATTGCAAACATGTTACATTCATAATAGGCTGAATCAGGAACGATGAACTAATCATATTTACAAAAACAAGATAGGTCGAGTACATACCAGCTTCTCTCATCTCAATCAGTCCATCATATATCATCATTATTGCCTTTCACTCACACGACCGAACGGTGTGGATAATAATAATAGTGCACGTGCATTGGACTAAGCTGGAATCTGCAAGCATTTAATACAAGGGAGAAGACAAGGTAATATGGGCTCTTAGTTAAAATACATATGAGAGCCACTCAACATTTTCATCATAGTCTTCTCCTCTCTCCCCCCAAAGAAAAGAAATAAAACTATTTACACGGGAAAGCTCCCAACAAGCAAAAGAAGAATGAGAAATATTTTTGGGTTTTCTTTTAATTGCTACTACTATAGGCATGAAAAGTAAACTAGCTAAAAGCTACACTAATTTTTTTGGTCTTTCTTAAGGTTTTTCAGACACACAAGAAGAAGGCTTAGAAAAGAAAATAAACTAGCATGGATAGTACAATGAAGAAGTATGAGCACCGACAACTGGCATGAGTGTGTGAACATGAATGTAATGTCGGTGAGAAATACGTACTCCCCCAAGCTTAGGCTTTTGGCCTAAGTTTGTCTATGCCCACGGATTTAAGCTACTCTCTCCGGTGTATTGAGGAGGGTCCTTGATGACCCACAAGTATAGGGGATCTATCGTAGTCCTTTCGATAAGTAAGAGTGTCGAACCCAACGAGGAGCGTATGAAATGATAAGCGGTTTTCAGCAAGGTATTCTCTGCAAGTACTGAAATAAGTGGTAACAGATAGTTTTGTGATAGGATAATTTGTAACGAGCAACAAGTAACAAAAGTAAATAAAGTGCAGCAAGGTGGCCCAATCCTTTTTGTAGAAAAGGACAAGCCTGACAAACTCTTATATAAGGAAAAGCGCCCCGAGGACACATGGGAATATCGTCAAGCTAGTTTTCATCACGTTCATATGATTCGCGTTCGGTACTTTGATAATTTGATATGTGGGTGGACCGGTGCTTGGGTGTTGTTCTTACTTGAACAACCATCCCACTTATGATTAACCTCTATTGCAAGCATCCGCAACTACAACAAAAGTATTAAGGTAAACCTAACCATAGCATGAAACATGTGGATCCAAATCAGCCCCTTACGAAGCAACACATAAACTAGGGTTTAAGCTTCTGTCACTCTAGCAACCCATCATGTACTTATTACTTCCCAATGCCTTCCTCCAGGCCCAAATAATGGTGAAGTGTTATGTAGTCGACGTTCACATAACACCACTAGAGGCTAGACAACATACATCTCATCAAAATATCGAATGAATACCAATAGCAAGACTTCTCCCATGTCCTCAGGAACAAACGCAATTACTCACAAAGCATATTCATGTTCATAATCAGAGGGGTATTAATATGCATAAAGGATATGAACATATGATCTTCAACCAAATAAACCAACTAGCATCAACTACAAGGAGTACTCAACACTACTAGCAACCTACTAGTACCAATCCCGGACTTGGAGACAAGAATTGGATACAAGAGATGAACTAGGGTTTTGAGATGAGATGGTGCTGGTGAAGATGTTGATGGAGATTGCCCTCTCCCAATGAGAGAAGCGTTGGTGATGACGATGGCGATGATTTCCCCCTCCCGGAGGGAAGTGTCCCCAGCAGAACAGCTCTGCCGGAGCCCTATGGTTCCGCCTCGTGGCGGCGGAGTTTCGTCCCGAAAGGTTGCTTCCGATTTTTTCCTCATCGAAAGCTCTCTCTCTCTCTCTCTCTCTCTCTCTCTCTCTCTCTCTCTCTCTCTCTCCCCCTCCCCTCCCTCTCCCCCCTCTCTCTCCCTCTCCCTCTCTCTCTCTCTCTCTCTCTCTCTCTCTCCATGCAAGCCAGCCCCGGATTTGGAGGAAGAGGAGAGATGCGGGATCTCGAGGAGGAAGAGGAGATCCGGGCGTCCCGGCGGTGGATCGACCGATGCGAGATCGGGCGGAGGTCGCCGCCGTGGGAGGAGCAGGGAAGGGTGAGGCCTGGGCTCCACCAGCAGCGCGCGCTCTCTAGGCTGGTGCTAGGCTGCATCTTTTGCTGCCCCCGTCCTGGTGCCTCCTCCTACCAGGGGCGGGCCCAGGATTTGAGAAGTGTGTATTCAAAATTTCAAATGTTAACACTTGTTCTTAAAGCTTGATAAGCCTTTTCTGCGTGTATAACGCATGTATAACTGCATGTATAACAATGTGTATCACTCAAGTTTATGAGTACTAGTTTTTATAAGTAATGCTAATTGTCAAAAATTCTTGCAAAATCACATTGCAGATAATATTATTGTATTATGCTACTTAATAACTCTAAAAAAATTGTGTATAACAATTCATCCTCAATTTGCAATGTATTATGTTGTACGGAAATAGAGAGACTCAACTCCCTAACAATCTCAGATTTCAACATATATGCAGTGTAATTCTATATCAAAATGGAAAGCCAATTAGCCCAGATTAATTAATTCACGCTTGTAGCCTTTTTGAGCAAGAACTAGGGAACAGAAGGACCGAAGAACAAAACAAGATAATGCAGTGTAGAGGAACCGAACCCAGGCAGGACGCTCTCTCAGACAGTCGGACCATCGGGCGCCGGATGCCCGCGCCGTGTGACCGTGCCGCCGTCAGCCCCTGTCGCCTGCCACGCGATCAACTCTACCGGTTGGTGTGTGAGATTGGAATTGGGGATGCGACGAGTTGCGGCGCTGGTTCCCCTGATTGATCGGCTCTGCGGTTCTGCTTCCTACTACAAGCGATCGGGCTACCAGGCTGTACACGTTGAGAAAGTAGAGATCATGGGCCATTGGGCCATGTGGGGTGGGAAGTGAGAAAATTAGAGGTGCGCTATCCTTGTTTTGGGCCGAATGTGTGGACAGACTCATACATTCTGTCAGTTTTCTTTTTTCCTACACATATACGTACTATACAGCATATATACTTTGTTTTTGGCCAAAAATAATGGGTATTCAACTGAATACCCTTGAATTGAACTGGGCCTGCCCCTGCCTCCTACCCGCGTAAATGGCAAGCAGAGTGCGTGAGTACCAGGTAAGATCTTCCTCCACACTGTTCCTCCGTCCTGCAAGTGTGATTTCTGTCGTTTTCTATGAAGATCATTCACATCTATTTATTTTTCGTTCCTGTCCCATCTTAATTTCTGATTTGATTCCAGAGTTTGGATGTGGATGTTACTTCAGGGAGGAAGTTGGTTACAATTTTCATTTGTATGATGCAGTAGGCACAAACTAATTTACAGGTAAGTTTTCTTTCAATGATTGGTGAGTTACAGGTCAACCCTATCTCACCTCACTAAATCTGGAACTCATGCTTTTTTTCCTTGCTTGATATTAATTCTCGATATTCTTGGCACATCCAACAGGAATATCATGTGCATATGTATGAGTTGCTTTGCTTCAGTTGAAGATATATGTGTGCCTGTAGATTCTTACATGCAGTTTCAGTATGATATGAGCACTCTTTTGTTCTCTGGGTGTACGTAGGTTGCAAGAATGAAAAGGCTTAGGGGATTATAGTAGAGTTTTGATTCAGATGGATGCTCTATTCACGACTAATCTTTCTTTATTTGCAGAATTTGTTGGTGTTGCGGTCTCTCCCCGTCTTAACATTGTCTTCTGTTGGAAGGAGAGGAAATTTGTGTACAGAGCTGCGCTTCGGTAGACCCCCTCATAAAACGTATAGAGGGCGGACCTTTGACATATCGTACAACGCCGGATATATACGGCCGTACCTTAGCCTAGGCGTGAATCCAATGTTACTGCTCCTTGGGCGGGCCTGGCCCATTTACGTTTATGTCTTTCTTTTTAGAATTAAAAAGCAAAAAAATATATGCTGTGCATTGCGGGGTTCGAACCCAGACCGCCCACTCCCGTAGGGAGGCCGCTAACCACCAGGACACTTGAACTGCTGTGCAAGAGACCTTCTTTCCTTCCTTTTATTGAAATATAACGTTAAAAAAAGTTTTTTCAGTTTAGCCCGTGTTCTTTGTTATTTATTTATTTTCAATATTTCCTTATTTCTTCTATTTTTGTTTTCTTTTCTTAATCCATAGACCTTTTTATAATTCTTTAACTTTTAAAATTTTATCATTTGTTTTTTAATGAACTTTTTCCAAACTCATGACCTTTTTCAAATTCATGATTTTTTTCGAGTGTGTGATTTTATTTCAAATTCATAAACATTTTTGAGTCTGCGATTTTTTTCTTCAAATTTTCCATTTTTTTAGGAAAAAATCATGAGCACATGGAACTTTTTCAGTGGTTTCATGCTTGTAACCAAACACACCTTGTACAATCTGGTACGTTCGGGTAAGCCGGAAGGGCAAGTTTCGAACCACTTTTTCTCACCTCCTCGAAACGCCCCAATTTTTTTTCACACCTTGGCGTCATCATGCCCAACATGCATGCCAAGTTTCGTTGGTCTTCGACATTTCATGCATTTTCTAGGTTTTCCCGTCGGAAAACCCCTATATTTTCTAGGTTTCCCCGTCGGAAAACCCCTAAACACTAGCCGGACGTGACGCAACGTGCGTTTGGTGTCCGAATTCATTCAAATTTTGCGTGGGGGGAAACCTAGGGCATGCCCAACTACTGGCAAAATTTGGTGTCATTTCATGCTTGCAACTAAACACAGTGTGTACAATCTGGTACGTTCGGGTAGATCGGAAGGGCAAGTCTCGAACCAGTTTTCATGCCACCGCCTCCGAACGCGTCCAAATTGTTTCCACACCTTGGCATCACCATGGCTAACATGCATACCAAGTTTTGTTGGTTTCTGACATCCTATGCCTTTTCTAGGTGTTTCCGGTGAAAAGACTCTAAAACACAGGCCGGACGAGACGTAACGTATGCTCGGTGTCCAAATTTGTTCAAATTTTGCATGGGAGACAACCTTGGGCAATGCCCAACCACTGGCAAAATTTGGTGTCATATCATGCTTGCAACCAAACACACAGTGTACAACCTTGTACATTCGGGTAGACCGGAAGGGCAAGTCTCGAACCATTTTTTTCACCTCCTCCGAACACACCCAATTTATTTCCTCACATTGGCATTATCATGGACAGCATGCATGCCAGGTTTCGTTGGTTTCATACATTCTATGTTTTTTCTAGGGTTTTCCTGGTGAAAAACACGAACATAGGTCAGACGTAACACAACGTGCGTTAGGTTCGAATTCGTTCATATTTTGCGTGGGCGACAACGTTGGGCATGCCCAACAGCTGGAACATTTTTGTGGTTAACCCTTATACATTTCCTGCTTCTAAATATCACATGCGGTCGTAGTAGGATAGCAAGCAGTGTAATCAGGACGATGAGGATACAAAATTTGTTCCCAAGTTCTAAAAATATTCTTGATTTCACAGTTGTTCGCAAATTCAATAAATGTTTGGGGAATTTCAAAAGAACGTTCGCACTTTCAAACGATTCTTCGTAATGTTGAAAAATGTTTGAGTTTTCAGTTTAGTTCATGTGTTTCAACAAATGTTCTCCTTTTCAATGTGTTTTTCCTTTGTAAAACGAATGTTTGAGAGTCTCGTGTTTTCACAAAATATTTTAGTTTTTTTAAATCACAAAATGTTCGAGCTGTAAGGTGGGGAAACTCTTGCGGAACTCCTCGAGGCGATCAACCAGCGTCAAACACCTTCTCGACAGCTGGGGCGGCCAGGTCGGCGGCGTCCTCCGTAATGTAGTCTGCAACCTCCAAATAGAAGAGTCGTGGGCAGGCGTGGCCGGGCGTGTAGGGTTCATCGCAGTTGAAGCACAACCCTTGGTGGCGACGCTCGAGTATCTCGGTTGAGGTGAGCCGGCGGAACGGGCGTGCCGCGGTCGCGGCGAGGGGTGCCGCGGAAGCCTGCGCAGGCCAACCCTGGGCAGAATCCGGCGAAGGTAGCGAGCCAGCGGCCCGGGACGATGAGTCCTGCTGAATGGCCACCGCGCGGCGCTCGAACGCACGGGCGTAGTACATGGCCGTTTGAAGGTCGGGGGGATCCTGGAGCTCGACGTCCACGCGAATATGGTCCGGTAGACCGCCCACAAATAACTCGGCGCGCTGAGTCGCGGAGACGCCCGGCGCGTGGCACGCCAGGGCCTGGAAGCGGTCGGCGTAGTCCTGCACCGTGGATGTGAAAGGTAAGCGGCCGAGGGCCGCCAGTCGGCTCCCGCGGATAGGAGGCCCGAAACGGAGGAGACAGAGCTCCCAGAAGCGCTCCCATGGTGGCATGCCGCCTCGTCCCGCCGAGGGCGAGTACCAGTCTGTCGCGCCTCGAAGGTGATAGGACGCGAGCGTACGATCTCAAGCGAAGCGCCCGCTGCCTCGAAGAACTGCTCGCCTGGTTGAGCCGGTTGAGGGGTCGCCGTGCCCTCGTGGGTGGCGAAGTCCAGCTTGGCGAAGCGAGGGTCGGCCCGCCGTGCCGGCACGGCCGCGATCGCCGGCAGCAGATGCCGGGTCGAAGCGCCGGGCGAGTTCGCCGAGCTGGAGGGTGATCCACCCGTAGGGAGGGCGTCGGGTGTTCGGCGTCGTGGAGTATACCGGGCGAAGACGAGCGGTCGCCCACGCGGGATCGGCGATGGGGACGGCGGAATCGCACTGGTGCGAGGGCCGACCCGCGGCCCGAGGCGCGGTGGTGGTGCTGCTCGATGGCGGCGGCGCTGGTGGAGCTGCTGCACCGACGCTGCGTCGTGGGGGCGTGGTGGCGCCGGAGAAATTGCTGGTCGAGCCCCGTGGGCACGGTGGAGGCCGCCACGCTGGCCAAGGCTGTCCATGCGGCCGGTAGGTCGGCAGCAGCAGCGGCGGGGCGCCCCCGTAGGGCGCTGAAGGCCGGGCCGCCACTGAGCTGCAGCGCCCGTAGGCGGTGGTGGCGGCGCTTCGGTGGCGGGGCTGGTTCCGGCGAGGTAGAGGGTAATGCCCCGACCGCTGGACAAGCTCGCGCGGTGCCCGACACCTCCTCGGCGAGAGGAGCGGGCGGATCCGCCGTGGTGGTGATTGGCGCTGGCGCGATGGTTGTGGTGCCGGATGTGATCGCCGTCATCGGCCTGGACGTGGCCGGCGACAGTGAGAGCGGGGCGGAGGTGGATGGCAGCGGCGGCGGTGATGGAGGGAGCGACATGATCGACCTGGTGTCTCTGGATACCAAATTGGTAGAATCAAGTACCGTGCCTAGGGCGAGGTGGTAAGGGAAGGATGGAGGAGGCGTGGCGAGGAGCGGGCGCCGGCTGGCGGCGGCGCCGTCGCGAGCTAGGAGAAGGGCGGCGGCGGCTAGGGCTGTTGGCGGCTAGGGTTTCCGGCTCCTCTGGGAGCCGGGCAATAGGAGATAATATTCTTCTTATTGCTTAATTCTTAAAGAGTCTTACAGCCTATATTTATAATCTAAATAACTTGCATAAGAATAAATCCTAAGATAACTTGTGGGCTAAGACTGCCTGGTGGGCCTAGCTAAACCGGCCATAACAAGCGTGCTTCTGAGATATCTTCCAAGTTACTGGTAACTACAAAAATTATACTATATGTTGACTTCTACCTAATCATATCCTACTAATCAAAGAACTTACCCGCATTGGCTCACTGTTTAATCAAGATGTGTATCTATGCAATTGTGATCTGTGAGGTCTCCATTTACATGAGAACATAAGACATAAGATATTTACAATAACTCTAGACCTTTCCCTGCAGATAATAATAATGTTGCAATACTGTATAGGAGGAAGTTGTTTGGGCCTTTTACTGATGGATATATTTCTTACTTTTGATCCTCATCAATAATCTCCAGGCCTTTGGGAGTTTGCTAGCAGTCCTGGTCAGACTTGGACCAGGGACTAGGCGTCCTGGATGCCTTGGCATGCTCGGCTCCACCGGTGTTGCAAGCCCAGGTGAATACCTCCCCGCTTAGGCCCTTGCGGTTGTTGTATCGAAAGGTTGACTTAACAAAATGATCTATATATAGTTCATTGGATATTGTTGAACATCTTGATATTGTCTAAGAAAAACTGTAATGTAGCGCAACAAACAATGCCCAGATTATATTAGCCATCAAAGATACTCCCTCCGTTCGGAATTACTTGTCTCGGAAATGGATGTATCTAGAACTAAAATACGTCTAGATACACCCATTTCTGCGATAAGTGATTCCGAACGGAGGGAGTACTTGCCTTCAAAGACTATTTACAAAAACACCTCCTCAGATAGTTATTATTTTGCAGAGAGATTGGGCAAGCGCTACTTGTTACGTGCCTGCTAGATATTACACAAGATGTATTTCATTAAGGTCTGCTGACCAATTAATTTTATTGTTCTTATGAGATGTTGTGGTTGTCTGAATTGTTTTTCAATATACTAAAGCTTAATTACTTTCCCTAGGTCAGTTATGAAAGTGGCATCCCGAAATTTATTTGATACTTCGGATTACATTGGATATGGTTGTGCTAACTTGACAAAACAGAGTGGCTTCATTTGTCGCGATTCTCAGTCTCTCACGGTCTTAGTTGCCTGAATCGCTGGGTTTACAGGGTACAACAAATTAGTGTAGCAGATAGTGGTAGATCAGATGAGATGCCTTTACTCGTCTGCTCCCTTGGAAATGCATGCATATCCATGTTGACTTCTGCTATCTTTGATCTTTATTCTGAATCAGAGATAGTGCCCATACGTATACATACGGCATCTTCATATTATTTTTTCTGACAAACTCGTCTTTCCTCGGCTGGCTCAAGTTTATTTCGGGATCATCAAGCTTCCCGTGTACATCTACTACCCAAGCCATGTGAACGAGCCGATGAAGATGGTCAACATTATCCGCTTCAGCTACTTCCTTCGTAACTACAAGGTACATGCAAAAATTAAACCCTGCACAAGCGTACTTTGTTTAGTGATGTAGTGGCTAGCATTATAACATGTAATATATGTTGAGAATTAATTTTTAAGAGAAGTTGCTGCAGTAGAGATAGCATTAGGCAGTTAAATACAAAACAAGTGCAAGTAGTTCAGCTTAAACAACTAGAATGTGGGGGGTCTCAAAATTTTCCTTGAGAAAAATCTTAATGACGAATGAAAGCAAGATCAACCTCTCCCAACATCTTTCCCCTCACAAGATTGACAACCAACTAATATACTGATGACATATTTAACTCAACCAATTCTCTCCGTGTGCAATCATTTCCTGCATTTGATTACCCATCTGTTGTTCACTCTATTTAAGCTACTTAGTTACAATTCTATGTTTCAAGCTGTGTTCGGCAACCCTCTGTTGCTTCGCTAGGGAGCGGAGCTCACGGAGCACCCTGTTAGCAGCTCACCGAAATATAACTGCATGCCGCTCCGCTTCGCAGCGGAGTTGCAGAGCGAAGAGATCCCGAACAGCTCCTTAGTTTTAGTTTATTGTCATTTGTTATGTTACGTTCGGCGGACGAAGAAATGTCGGCTGGTGTGCCTGGCGACCACTCTACCTAGATCGGAGCACGACAAGGTCGCTTGTCGCCCAACACCTCCTCCAGTCGAGATCCGCTGCCCACCAACCTCGTGTAGGGAGCTCTTTTTATCTTCCTTTGTATCTCTATGGAGCAGAAGGTTTAAATTTACCAATGTATAGCTCTTGTTTATGTTCCCTATACATGAATGTTCATAAGAAAGATAGGTCCACACGTATAAACACTCAAGAGGTGCACCACTGAAGGACGCAAGGCATGCCGCTCCCAAACCTGACTTTGTGTATTACCTAGATGGATTAGTGTGCGCGTGCAGTAGAGAAGCTCGGCTCCGTCCTCCTTAGGAGAGGCAAAGGTCGCTCAGCTAGCTCATGAATGTACCATCTTTCTCTATCATATGTACACACAACTAGCTCACGATCTTGCCATCTTCTTAGTTACCTATCTTTTGTTTGTTCATGATCAGCCTGCATTGTTCTATCTCGGTAACCATTAAGTATAGTGCAACATGTTGGAGTGTGCATCTTAAAAAAGATGCATATTACTTAGCAGCAATCAGCACTTATATATTGTCTGAAACGCCTATTATTTTTGTTAATGAAAGGATCAGAAACTATTGGTCGTTGGTCAGTAGATCTTTCTTAAGTTTCAGATGTGGATGAAATGCTTCTTTGTAGATGTATAGTTAAGTTGTGGGCCAATTTTTCTTTTGGTTTTTGCTAACACTTGTAAACCATCAAATAGTGTGGACTCATTTGGCTTCCGCTCGTGTTTTTTTCAGATACTTAAGCCCTGTTTGGAATCACTCCGCCCTGCTCCACTCCGCGGAGCTGTGGAGCTGGACTTGAGCCGCTCTGTGAAAACGAGCTACAGCCCGCTCCACTCCGGGAGCGGAGTCGAGGGAGTGGAGTGGAATCGAACAGGCACTTAAGATGGAGGCCTGCTCGTCGATGCTCCACTGGTTTACTGCAGTTTCAAGGGCTTAGGGAGCGCCTCCTTGTTGACAACCTCTTCCTTGCCAAGCTCGTTGTGGAGTGTGTCGTCGAGCCATCAGCAATGTCTGTTTTATTTTGAGAAGCCGTCATTTACTGGATTTAGATAGATCATCCGCGACTGCCACTGCCGCCTGTCGGAGCTGTTAACTCAGCTTTACCCTATTTTGAACTGTGGCTTCACTTTTGGACAGAATGTACGATTATGTATGCCAGTATCAAAAATTGTGTCCCTTTCATTTTGAAGCAGCTTGCCACCAATTAGCAAAAAAAGGCAATCCAAGGGGCAGATACCTACCTAGCACCGCAGAGGGTCCTCCTCAAGAGGCGCGCCACGGGCGCGCCCCAGCCCCTAGTGGCCACAACCGTGCAACGAATCCGAGGATATGTACGCCGGTACGTACCGATCGACCTGCCCGTCCCTGGTGTTGGATTAGGATTATGCCCGCAAAAAGAAAAAGATTAGGATTAGGATCAGGACAATGTAGGCAGGATATACGGAGCAAAGAGTGTTTGGTCTTCTAGTTGGAGATTCATTATATTGTGTGTGGATGAACTCCGGTATTTTTAGTTTTTTTGGTCTTTGAGCAAGAGTGTTTAGCCAGTTCCTAGAGATGAGAACAGTGTTGGCCTGCACCCAGTCGAAGCCGCTTTTGTGGTTGGATCCATGGCCACGGGGAAGTCATTGCTCAGAGCCCAGTTGTTGAACTGTGCGGTACTGCCTGACTGATGGCCAGGGCCGTGTTTGGGTTTGATCACGTTGTCTCCCGGATTCTTGTCTGTCGGTCCGGCCTGTGGCCCACATTAGCGCTTCTCGTGCTAGTGTTTCTCTCTGCAATTCGGCGGCGGCGGCGGCGCCGGCGGGAGGAGGAAAGCGATTTTTCTTGAGGAGGAGGAAAGACACCCTCGGTGGGAAAAGGGCTAGAGCAAACAACACGCAAGGGGTACATGTGCTACAAAACCTCGAAACCGTACTTAGCTACCATCGACGCTGCCGTGTGGGCTTAATTAGCGCAGGACCATCTCGACCTCCATCCATCCGTGCCTGTCGCAAGCAACGGTTTTCCTCCTACGGAAAGCGCAAGATCTGCCAATGATGATCGACGGCACCGGATTACCTCACGGCGTCCGTAAGGATGCTGGTGGTGACGGGCAACGCCCTCTCTTGCTCCATGTGTTGCGTTACGAGCGAGCGTCGCGTTAGCGTCGGATTAATTAGCGATAACATGTGATATTGGGGAATGGGGGCGATAGCTAGAGCTAGCAGACCAAAGCTACTGCCATATAGTAGGAGTACGTCCATATATATAGCAGCAATCATTTCCGCTGGCTATATACATAGCTTCCGGTCCGGCGACAGGGAAGAGCTAGCTATGTCAATCAAAACGAAGTGCATGCCCGAGCACAACGGAGGCATGTTTTCCATTCCTTTTATGTGCGTGCATATGTGTCAAATAATAATCAATTGAAAATTACTAGCACTACTATTCATTTCCTCTTTTTGTGACAAGTATTCATTTCCTCGTAGCAACATGAATTTTGGGAAAAAAAACTCGAGATGTTAGAGCCGTGGAAGGACGCTTTTACACCTACCAAGATTACATTAGTATCGAGGCATTGTTAATCAGAAGTTTAGAGAGCATTAGGGATTTGTGTCATCGATTAAATTTTGATGAAATTTCTTAAATTTGAGCAATTTCAATGTGTGCCAGAATATTTGTGACCTCAAAATTTGTGGGCTGATTCAAATCAACTTTGTTGTACTAATGGTTTTGAACCCACTCATGATCCCACTCCCTATCCTACATGGAGTGTCACACAAACTGTCAACCCAAATCAAGACCGGTCAACACAAGTCAAGGCAGTTTAGAGAGCATTCTTAATCCATTCTTAAGGAGCATTAGGGATTTTTCTTTCATCAGATCTACATGCCACATCCTACATTCTAAATGGAGTGACTACCAAGATTTTTTTAATATCCATGCTCAAAATCCATTCTTAATTGGAAGTTTAGAGACAATTAGGGGTTTCTGTTTCATCAATTCTATTCTCAACTAAATTTTGATGAAATTTCTTAAATTTTAGAAATTCAACGGGGGCGGGATATTTAAAACCTCGAAATTTGTGTGCAAGTTCTAGTATAGCAGAAGATGGGCATCGGAGAGCCAACAGGGGGCCCACGAGGTAGGGGGGCGCGCCCTGGGGGTAGGGCGCGCCCCACCCTCGTGGACAGGTGGGCCCCCTCTGGTGAACTTCTTCCGTTGGATATTTTTTATTATTTCCAAGAATGACTTTCGTGGAGTTTCAGGACTTTTGGAGTTGTGCAGAATAGGTCTATAATATTTGCTCCTTTTCCAGCCCAGAATTCCAGCTGCCGGCATTCTCCCTCCTTATGTAAACCTTGTAAAATAAGAGAGAATAGGCATAAGTATTGTGACATAACATGTAATAACAGCTCATAATGCAATAAATATCGATATAAAAGCATGATGCAAAATGGACGTATCAACTCCCCCAAGCTTAGACCTCGCTTGTCCTCAAGCGAAAGCCGATAACGATAAATATGTCCCCATGTTTAGAGGTAGAGGCGTCGATAAAAAAATAAAATTCGGACATGAAGGCATCATGATTATTCTCATAACAGCAACATATATGAATATTGTCATATGATTTCTTATGCTCAAGTAATGATCCATTCACAAGGCAGAGTACGAATCATAAACTTTATTGAGAACCAACAAACTATAATCTCAGTCATTAAAGCAATTGTAATTTATCATAACATCAGAAAGAGTCTATGTCAGAGCTTAATAGCAAGTCCACATACTCAACTATCATTTAGTCTTTCATAATTGTTAACACTCATGCGATACTTGTGGTTACGAAGTTTTAATCGGACACAGAGAAAGATAGGGGCTTATAGTTTCGCCTCCCAACCTTTTACCTCAAGGGTAATGTCAAAAATAATAACTCATGCTCCCCTACATTCAATTAGATATATCTATCAGGATCTTTCCAACATAATGTGCTTGCCAAAGGATAAAATGAAAAAGGGAAAGGTGAAGATCACCATGACTCTTGCATAAGGTAGAAGATAATAATAAAAGATAGGCCCTTCGCAGAGGGAAGCAGAGGTTGACATGCGCTTTTATGGTTGGATGCATAAAATCTTAATGCGAAAGAACGTCACTTTATATTGCCACTTGTGATATGAACCTTTATTATGCAGTCCGTCGCTTTTATTACTTCCACATCACAAGATCGTATAAAGCTTATTTCTCCCACACCAATCAATCATACATATTTAGAGCAATTTTTATTGCTTTGCACCGATGACAACTTAATTGAAGGATCTTACTCAATCCATAGGTAGATATGGTGAACTCTCATGGCAAAACTGGTTTAAGGGTTTTGGAAGCACAAGTAGTATCTCTACTTGGTGCTGAGAATTTGGCTAGCATGAGGGGGAAAGGCAAACTCAACATGTTGGATAATCCATGACAACATACTTTATCTTAGATATAAGAAAACATAACTCACTACGTTGTCTTCTTTGTCCAACATCAACTCTTTAGCATGTCATATTTTAATGAGTGCTCCCAATCATAAAAGATGTCAATGATAATATATTTATATGTGAGACCTCTCTTTCCTTATTACTTCCTATTAATTGCAACGATGACCAAAGCTATGTCTGCCAACTCCCAACAACTTTTAATCATCTCTTTCTATGTGAAGTCATTACTCTCAATAAGATCAATATGAACTCTTTGTTTCTTTTTATTCTTTTTCTTATTTTCTTTTATTCACTCAAGATCATGGCAAAATAATCAAGCCCTTGACTCAACACTAATCTTTATTATATAACTCACGGACTCGAATACATAGATAGATCATAAAGCAAAACTCAAAACTAGATCATGCCATAAACTTTATTCTACTAGATCAAGATACTACTAATAGGATCGAACTTAAGAAAAACGGTAAAGATAGGAGTGTGATGGTGATACGATACCGGGGCGCCTCCCCCAAGCTTGGCAGTTGCCAAGGGGAGTGCCCATACCCATGTGATTATGTCTCCGTCTTTGTTGGTGAAGAGGATGGTGGTGATGATGGATAGTCACACATCGAGTGTAAGAGGTCCTCCAGCTTGCGAATAATGCCCTTGAGTGCAACAATATGCTCCTTCAACAAAATATTTTCACTTGTGAGATACTTGTTCTGTATAAAAGCTAAGTCAATCATCTTGAAAGCTTCGATCTCAGTTGGGGTAAGAAGATTATGATCAAGTTGAAGGATGTCTTCCGCTGCCGGAGTTTGATCCTCCGAGGCCTTCTTGATCCTTTCATCCTTGTTGATCTTCATGGGTTCTTCCCTCTTCAGATCTATCTTCACTAGCCAAGCATCGTTGTCACCATTGTTGGAGGAGGGGGACAACATGATGCCTAACCTTGAAAACCCTGACAGAAAATAGCTCGAAACAAGTACAGAGGTTATTTGCGTGATACAAGAGTCAAAACCTTCGGGAGAATATATAATGAATTTTTACCGACCAAAATATGTATCGTGCAAGAAAACGGAGTCCGGAAGGCACACGAGGTGCCCACGAGGTAGGGGGCGCGCCCAGGGGGTAGGGTGCGCCCTCCACCCTCGTGGAGCCCTCGTGTCCTTCCCGGACAGCTACTTATTTTTCTATTTTTCTAAATAATCCAAAACGGAGAAATATTGCCTTAAAAATTGTTTTGGAGTCGGTTTACTTACCGTACCACATACCTATTCCTTTTCGGAGTCTGAAACGTTCTGGAAAGTGTCCCTTATGTATTCCTCCGGGGTTACGGTTTCAATAACATTGGTTTCAACATTTATAGGATTACCTGAGATATAATGTTTAATTCTTTGACCGTTCACCACCTTCGGATTTGTGCCTTCGAAGTTGTTGATTTTTATGGCACCAGAACGATAGACCTCCTCGATAACGTAAGGGCCTTCCCATTTGGAGAGAAGTTTTCCTGCAAAAAATCTTAAACGAGAGTTGTATAGCAATACATAATCACCTACGTTAAACTCACGCTTTTGTATCCTTTTTTCATGCCATCTTTTAACTTTTTCTTTAAACAACTTGGCATTTTCATAAGCTTGGGTTCTCCATTCATCAAGTGAGGTAATATCAAATAACCTCTTCTCACCGGCAAGTTTGAAATCATAGTTGAGCTCTTTAATAGCCCAATATGCCTTATGTTCTAGTTTGAGAGGTAAGTGACATGCTTTTCCATAAACCATTTTATATGGAGACATACCCATAGGATTTTGTATGCAGTTCTATAGGCCCATAATGCATCATCAAGTTTCTTGGACCAATTCTTTCTAGACCTATTGACAGTTTTTTGCAAAATTAATTTGAGCCTTCTATTACTCAATTGTACTTGACCACTAGAATGTGGATGATAAGGAGATGCAATTCTATGATTAACATTATACTTAGCAAGCATTTTACGAAAAGCACCATGAATAAAATGTGAACCACCATCAGTCATTAAATATCTAGGGACTCCAAACCTCGGAAAAATAACTTCTTTAAGCATCTTAATAGAAGTGTTATGATCAGCACTACTAGTTGGAATAGCTTCTACCCACTTAGTAACGTAATCAACAACAACTAAAATATGTGTATATCCATTAGAGGCAGGAAAAGGTCCCATATAATCAAAGCCCCAAACATCAAATGGTTCAATAACGAGTGAATAATTCATAGGCATTTCTTGACGTCTACTAATATTACCAATTCTTTGACATTCATCACAAGATAAGACAAACTTACGGGCATCCTTGAAGAGAGTAGGCCAATAAAAACCAGATTGCAATACCTTATGTGCAGTTCTATCTCCCGCGTGGTGTCCTCCATAAGCTTCGGAGTGGCACTTGCGTAGGATATGTTCCTGTTCATGCTCAGGTACACAACGTCTAATAACACCATCTACTCCTTCTTTATAAAGATGTGGGTCATCCCAAAAGTAATGTCTCAAATCATAGAAGAACTTTTTCTTTTGCTAGTATGTGAAACTAGGTGGTATGAATTTAGCAACGATGTAATTAGCGTAATCAGCATACCATGGAGTACTACGAGAAGTACTTATAACATTTAATTGTATATCAGGAAAGCTATCATCAATAGGTAGTGGGTCATCAAGAACATTTTCTAACCTAGACAAGTTGTTTGCAACGGGGTTCTCAGCTCCCTTTCCATCAACAATATGCAAATCAAATTCTTGTAGCAAGAGAACCCATCTAATAAGTCTAGGTTTAGCATCTTTGTTTTCCATCAGGTATTTAATAGCAGCATGATCAGTGTGAATAGTTACTTTAGAATCTACAATATAAGGTCTAAACTTATCACAAGCAAATACAACTGCTAAGAATTCCTTTTCAGTAGTAGCATAATTTCTTTGAGCATTGTCTAAAGTTTTACTGGCATAATGGATAACATTTAATTTCTTATCAACTCTTTTCCCTAGAACAGCACCTACAGCATAATCACTAGCATGACACATAATTTCGAAGGGTAAATTCCAATCAGGTGGCTGAATAATAGGTGCAGAGATCAATGCTTTCTTAAGTATTTCAAATGCTTCTACACAATCATCATCAAAGACAAATGGTATATCTTTTTGTAATAAATTAGTCAGAGGCCGAGAAATTTTTTGAGAAGTCCTTAATGAACCTCCTATAAAATCCGGCGTGACCAAGGAAACTTCTTATACCTTTGATGTCCTTGGGACATGGCATCTTTTCAATAGCATCAACCTTGGCTTTATCAACTTCAATACCTCTTTCAGAGACTTTATGCCCCAAGACAATACCTTCATTAACCATAAAGTGGCACTTTTCCCAATTCAAGACAAGATTAGTTTCTTCACATCTCTGCAAAACTCGATCAAGATTGCTCAAGCAATCATCAAAATAAGATCCATAGACGGAAAAGTCGTCCATGAAAACCTCACAAATCTTTTCACAAAAGTCAGAGAATATAGCCATCATGCATCTTTGAAAGGTAGCAGGTGCATTACATAAACCAAAAGGCATACGTCTATAATCAAAAGTACCAAAAGGGCAAGTAAAAGTAGTCTTTGATTGATCTTTAGCTGACACAGGTATTTGAGAGAAACCAGAATAACCATCTAGAAAGCAATAATGTGTATGTTTTCATAATCTTTCTAGCATTTGATCGATAAAAGGTAAGGGGTAATGATCCTTTTTAGTAGCCTTATTTAATTTACGGAAATCAATTACCATCCTATAATCTGTAATAATTCTTTGCGGAATCAATTCATCTTTATCATTAGGAACAACAGTAACACCTCCCTTCTTAGGGACACAATGGACAGGACTTACCCACTGACAATCAGCAACGGGATAAATTATACCTGCCTCCAGAAGCTTTAGTATTTCTTTCCTTACCACTTCTTTCATTTTAGGATTCAGACGTCATTGATGATCACGAAATGGTTTGGCATCTTCTTCCAAATTTATTTTATGTTGACATAGAGTGGGACTAATGCCCTTAAGGTCATCAAGAGTATATCCAATAGCAGCACGGTGCTTCTTCGGAGTTTTCAATAATCTTTCTTCTTCATGCTCTGAAAGGTTAGCACTAATAATAACATGATATATCTTCTTTTCATCAAGATAAGCATATTTAAGATTATCAGGCAACGGTTTAAGCTCAAACACGGGATCACCCTTGGTTGGAGGGGGATCCCCTAGGATTTCAACAGGAAAATTGTGTTTCATAATAGGTTCCTGCTTAAAGAATACTTCATCTATATCCCTTCTTTCATTCATAAGCATATCATTTTCATGGTCTAGCAAATATTGTTCTAAAGGATCACTAGGAGGTACGACAATGGAAGCAAGACCAATAATTTCATACTTACTAGGCAATTCTTCTTCACGGTGTTGTTTACTAAACTTAGAGAAATTAAACTCATGAATCATATCATCCAAGCCAATAGTAACAATATTCTTTTCGCATTCTATCTTAGCATTGACAGTGTTCCAGAAGGGTCTACCAAATATAATGGGACAAAAGCTATATTGTGGGGAACCAAGAACAAGGAAATCAGTAGGATATTTAGTTTTCCCACACAAGACTTCAACATCTCTAACAATTCTCATTGCTGATATAGTATCTCTATTGGCAAGTTTAATTGTGACATCAATATCTTCTAACTCAGCAGGTGCAATTTCATGCTTAATTTTTTCATATAAGGTAATAGGTATAACACTAGCGCTAGCACCCATATCACATAAGCCATGATAACAATGATCTCCTATTTTAACAGATATAACAGGCACGCCTACCACAGGTCTATGTTTATCTTGAGCACAAGGTTTGGCAATTCTAGCGGTTTCACCGCAGAATTGAATAACATGCCCATCAATATTATCAGCCAAGAGATCTTTAACAGTAGCAATATTAGGTTCAACTTTAACTTGCTCAGGAGGTGTATAAGTTCTAATATTACTTTTACGAACCACAGTTGAAGCTTTAGCATGATCCTTTATTCTAACAGGGAAAAGTGGTTTCTCAACATAAGAAGTAGGAACAATAGGATCATTATAAGTGACAATCTTTTATTCAACTTTAGTAGGTGCAACTACTTTTACTTCTATGGGAGGATGATATTTAAACCACTTCTCCTTGGGGAGATCAACATAAGTAGCAAAAGATTCACAGAAAGAAGCTACTATCTCAGAGTCAAGTCCATATTTAGTGCTAAATTTACGGAAAACATCGGTATCCATAAAAGACTTAACACAATCAAACTGAGGTGTCATACCTGACTCCTTACCTTCGTCGAGATCCCAATTTTCAGAGTTACGTTTAATTCTATCCAATAAATTCCATTTGAATTCAATAGTCTTCATCATAAAATAGCCAGCACAAGAAGTATCGAGCATGGATTGATTATTATGAGAAAGTCGAGCATAAAAACATTGAAGAATTATTTCTCTTGGGAGCTCATGATTGGGGCATGAATATAACATTGATTTAAGCCTCCCCCAAGCTTGGGCAATGCTTTCTCCTTCGCGAGGCCAAAAATTATATATATAATTGCGATCACGATGGACAAGATGCATAGGATAATACTTCTGGTGAAATTCCAATTTCATTCTTTTATAGTTCCATGATCCCGTATCATCACATAGCCTATACCATGTCGATGCATCTCCCTTCAAAGATAAAGGGAAGACCTTATTTTTAACAACATCATCGGGTATACCTGCAAGCTTAAATAATCCACAAACTTCATCCACATAGAGTAGATGTTCATCAGGATGCTTTGTTCCATCTCCTGTAAAAGGGTTATCAAGCAGTTTTTCTAACATACCCGAAGGAACTTCAAAGGGAATAATTTCATTTTTAGTAGGTTCAGGAGAAATTCTTTGCTCTACTGGTCGGGGTGAAGATACCCCGAACAAGCCCCTCAGAGGATTACTTTCCATAGTAACAAGTGACAGTAAATTTCAGCACACTATATAAATTTTTCCTTACCAAATTCCACCTACCAAAGGCGCTTCACTCCCCAGCAACGGTGCCAGAAAAGAGTCTTGATGACCCACAAGTATAGGGGATCAATTGTAGTCCTTTCGATAAGTAAGAGTGTCGAACCCAACGAGGAGCAGAAGGAAATGATAAGCGGTTTTCAGCAAGGTATTCTCTGCAAGTACTGAAATAAGTGGTAACAGATAGTTTTGTGATAGGATAATTTGTAACGAGCAACAAGTAACAAAAGTAAATGAAGTGCAGCAAGGTGGCCCAATCCCTTTTGTAGCAAAGGACAAGCCTGGACAAACTCTTATATAAGGAAAAACACTCCCGAGGACACATGAGAATATCGTCAAGCTAGTTTTCATCACGCTCATCTGATTCGCGTTCGGTACTTTGATATGTGGGTGGACCGGTGCTTGGGTGCTGTTCTTACTTGAACAAGCATCCCACTTATGATTAACCTCTATTGCAAGCATCCGCAACTACAACAAAAGTATTAAGGTAAACCTAACCATAGCATGAAACATGTGGATCCAAATCAGCCCCTTACAAAGCAACACATAAACTAGGGTTTAAGCTTCTGTCACTCTAGCAGCCCATCATCTACTTATTACTTCCCAATGCCTTCCTCTAGGCCCAAATAATGGTGAAGTGTTATGTAGTCGACGTTCACATAACACCACTAGAGGTTAGACAACATACATCTCATCAAAATATCGAACGAATACCAAATTCACATGACTACTAATAGCAAGACTTCTCCCATGTCCTCAGGAACAAACGTAACTGCTCACAAAGCATATTCATGTTCATAATCGGAGGGGTATTAATATGCATAAAGGATCTGAACATATGATCTTCCACCAAATAAACCAACTAGCATCAACTACAAGGAGTAATCAACACTACTAGCAACCTACTAGTACCAATCCCGGACTTGGAGACAAGAATTGGATACAAGAGATGAACTAGGGTTTTGAGATGAGATGGTGTTGGTGAAGATGTTGATGGAGATTGCCCTCTCCCAATGAGAGAAGCGTTGGTGATGACGATGGCGATGATTTCCCCCCGGAGGGAAGTGTCCCAATGAATAGCTCTGCGGAGCCCTAGATTGGTTCCGCTGAGGTTCCGCCTCGTGGCGGCGGAGTTTCGTCCTGAAAGGTTGCTTCTGATTTTTTCCTCATCGAAAGACCTCATATAGCAGAAGATGGGCATCTGAAAGCCAACAAGGGGCCCACGAGGTAGGGGGGCGCTCCCTGGGGGGTAGGGTGCGCCCCCACCCTCGTGGACAGGTGGACCACCCCTCTGGTGAACTTCTTCTGCTGGATATTTTTTATTATTTCCAAAAATGACTTTCGTGGAGTTTCACGACTTTTGGAGTTGTGCATAATAGGTCTCTAATATTTGCTCCTTTTCCAGCCCAGAATTCCAGCTGCCGGCATTCTCCCTCCTTATGTAAACCTTGTAAAATAAGAGAGAATAGGCATAATTATTGTGACATAACATGTAATAACAGCCCATAATGCAATAAATATCGATATAAAAGCATGATGCAAAATGGACGTATCAGTCCTCAGGGTGCCACTGGTTGGCGATCTCCTCCGGATCCCACTGATAAACAGACTGTCGATAAGGGTCAAGTGGTGGCTCAGGCTCTGGCTCTGGAACTTGTGTCGGCCTCCAGTATGCATAAATGGCGTCGGGCAAGATGAGGTACATGATGTTCGCGCTGGTAGTGGAGGAAGCCGGTGAGGGCCTCCACGGTGCGAGGAAGATTGTATTTGGGCTTTTTATTCTCCTCATTCTGCTTATCCTTCGAGCTTCGGCTCGAAGAGCCCCTCAACAATCTCTTCATCATTTTCTTTCTCTGAAAAATTTCTGAAATTTTAGTGACTCAAAATAAAAGTGAACCAAACTCAACAAGATTGATAGCAACTACTCCCACAAGTTCCTAGAGGCTATATCATGCATTAAAACTATTTTGGACCATATAAATTTGACATGCAAGCTCAAGAACAGGGTCACCTTAGCAGCAAAATTTGCAATAAATAAAGCACTAGAACAAAAACTAATTGGACCATTGGAGGAGTCACATACCGAAGAACAGTCTCCCCAAACAGTTTTGTGAATGGAGCTTTGAGCAAAGAGATCGAAAATGGCAGCAAGATGAGCTAGAACATGGGTTTGAGCTATGGGAGGATTTTTTCTGGAGGAAGACGAAGCGAGTGGGTGCAGGAATAAGTGGAGGGGGTCCATGTGGGGCCCACGAGGCAGGGGGCGCGCCCCAGGGGGCTGGGCGTGCCTTGTGCCCTCGTGGCCAAATGGTGAGCCCCCATGGTGTGTTCTCAGTGCCAGAAATTCCTAAATATTCTACAAAAAATAATACTTCATTTTCAGGACGTTTGGAGAACTTTTATTTTCGGGGTATTTTTATTGCAAGGATAATTCAGAAAACAGACATAAAATACTATTTTTTTCTTTATATAATCGAAATAACAGAAAGTAAAAGGAGGGTACAGAGAGTTGTGCTTTCTAACTTCATCCATCTCATGCTCATCAAAAGGAATCCACTAATAAGGTTGATCAAGTCTTGTTAACAAACTCTTTCCGAATCGCATGAAACCGGAGAATTTTCGAATAACACTAGGTTACCTCAACGGGGAGATGCACGTCCCCAACAATAAGAATATCATATTTCTTTTTGACAGTAGGAAGAGGAAATTCAAAACCTCCAATAATAATCATTGAAGTTTTTCCAATAGAATTGATATTGTGGACTTGAGGTTGTTTCCTTAGAAAATGTACCGTATGCTCATTACCATTAACATGAAAAGTGACATTGCCTTTGTTGCAATCAATAAGAGCCCCTGCAGTATTCAAAAGGGGTCTACCAAGGATAATCGACATACTATAATCCTCGGGAATATCAAGAATAACAAAGTCTATTAAAATAGTAACGTTTGCAACCACAACAAGCACATCCTCACAAATACCGACAGGTATATCAGTTGATTTATCGGCCATTTGCAAAGATATTTCAGTAGGCGTCAACTTATTCAAATCAAGTCTACAATATAAAGAGAGAGGCATAACACTAACACCAGCTCCAAGATCACATAAAGCAGTTTTAACATAGTTTCTTTTAATGGAGCATGGTATAGTTGGTACTCCTGGATCTCCTAGTTTCTTAGGTATTCCACCTTTAAAAGTATAATTGGCAAGCATGGTGGAAATTTCAGCTTCCAGTATCTTTCTTTTATTTGTAATATCTTTCATATACTTAGCATAAGGATTCATTTTAAGCATATCAGTCAAACGCATACGCAAAAAGATAGGTCTAATCATTTCAGCAAAGCGCTCAAAATCCTCATCACCCTTTTTCTTGGATGGTTTAGGAGGAAAATGCATGGGTTTCTGAACCCATGGTTCTCTTTCTTTACCGTGCTTCCTAGCAACGAAGTCTCTCTTATCATAACGTTGATTCTTTGATTGTGGGTTATCAAGATCAACAGCAGGTTCAACCTCTAGATCATTGCTATTGCTAGGTTAATCATCAACATGAACATCATCATTAACATTATCACTAGGTTCATGTTCATTACCAGATTGTGTTTCAACATCAGAAATAGAAATATCATTGGGATTCTCAGGCGTGTCAACAATAGGTTCACTAGAAGCATGCAAAGTCCTATCATTTTTCTTTTTCTTCTTCTTAGAAGGACTAGGTGCATCAACATTAGTTCTCTGAGAATCTTGCTCAACTCTCTTAGGGTGTCCCTCAAGATACAAAGGTTCCTAAGTCATTCTACCCCCTCTAGTCATAACTCTAACAGCATTATCATTTTTCTTATTATTTAATTCATTGAGCAATTCATCTTGAGCTTTAAGCACTTGTTCTACCTGAGTGGTAACCATGGAAGCATGTTCACTAATAAGTTTAAGGTCACCTTTAACTCTAGACATATAATCACTCAAGTGTTCAACCATATAAGCATTACATTTCAATTGTGTACCAACATAAGCATTGAAGTTTTCTTGCTTAACAATAAAATTATCAAACTCATCCAAGCATTGGCTAGCAAACTTATTACGAGGAATATCACCTTCATAAAATCTATAGAGAGAATCTACCTTTACTATCTGTGTCGGGTTATCAGGACCATGTATTTCTTCAATAGGTGGTAAATTCTTAACATCTTCAGCTTTAATACCCCTTTCTTTCATAGATTTCTTTTCCTCTTGCATATATTTAGGACTGAGAAATAGAATACCCCTTTTCTTCGGAGTTGGCTTAGGAGTTGGTTCAGGAAGTGTCCAATCGTTACCATTACACAATATATTATTCAATAGCAATTCAGCTTGCTCAACAGTTATTTCCCTAAAAACACAACCAGCACAACTATCCAGGTGGTCTTTGGAAGCATCGGTTAGTCCATTATAAAAGATATCAAGTATTTCATTTTTTCTTGAGAGGATGATCGGGAAAAGCATTAAGTAATTGGAGAAGCCTCCCCCAAGCTTGTGGGAGACTCTCTTCTTCAATTTGCGAAAATTATATATTTCCCTTAAGGCAGCTTGTTTCTTATGAGTGGGGAAATATTTAGCAGTGAAGTAATAAATCATATCCTGGGGACTACGCACACAACCAGGAGCAAGATAATTAAACCATATTTTAGCATCACCCTTTAATGAGAACGGAAATAACTTAAGGATATAGTAGTTACGATTTTTTCCTCATGAGTGAATAGGATGGCTATATCATTCAATTTAGTAAGATGTGCCACAACAGTTTCAGATTCATAGCCATAAAAAGGATCAGATTCAACCAAAGTAATTAACTCAGGATCGACAGAGAAATCATAATCCTTATCAGAAATACAGATAGGTGAAGTAGCAAAAGCAGGGTCATATTTCATTCTAGCATTCAAAGACTTTTCTTTCAGCTTAGCTAACAGTTTCTTAAGATCATATCTATGTTTGCAAGCAAAAAGGTCTGTAGCAGTTTCTTCATCCATAACATAACCCTCAGGCACATCAGGCAATTCATATGTAGGGGGAGAATATTCATCATCACTTTCATCAATATTATCAGTTTCAATAATTTCATTCTCTCTAACCCTAGCAAGTTGTTCATCAAGATATTCACCTAATGGCACAGTACTATCAAGCATAGAAGTAGTTTCATCATAAGTATCATGCATAGCAGAAGTGGCATCATCTATAACATGCGACATATCATAGGAGTAGGTGTCGCAAGTTTACTCAAAACAGAAGGTGAATCAAGTGCAGAGATAGGTGGCAGTTCCTTACCTCCCCTCGTAGTTGAGGGATAAGTCTTGGTTCTTTCATCTTTCAAATTCCTCATAGTGATCAACAGATATAAATCCCAAGTGACTCAAAGAATAAAGCTATGCTCCCCGGCAACGGCGCTAGAAAATAGTCTTGATAACTCACAAGTATAGGGGATCGCAACAGTTTTCGAGGGTAGAGTATTCAACCCAAATTTATTTATTCGACACAAGGGGAGCCAAAGATATTCTCAAGTATTAGCAGTTGAGTTGTCAATTCAACCACACCTGAAAGACTTAATATCTGCAGCAAAGTATTTAGTAGCAAAGTAGTATGGAAGTAACGGTAACGGTGGCAAAAGTAACAGTAGCAGTTTTTGTAGCAATCGTAACAGTGGCAACGGAAAAGTAACTAAGAAAAGATCAATATGTGAAAAGCTTGTAGGCAATGGATCAATGATGGATAATTATGTCGGATGTGATTCCTCATGTAACAGTTATAACATAGGGTGACACAAAACTAGCTCCAGTTCATCAATGTAATGTAGGTATTCCGAATATAGTCATACGTGCTTATGGAAAAGAACTTGCATGACATCTTTTGTCCTACCCTCCCGTGGCAGCGGGGTCCTATTGGAAACTAAGGGATATTAAGGCGTCCTTTTAATAGAGTACCGGACCAAAGCATTAACACTTAGTCAATACATGAACTCCTCAAACTACGGTCATCACCGGGAGTGGTCCCGATTATTGTCACTTCGGGGTTACTGGATCATAACACATAGTAGGTGACTATTGACTTGCAAGATAGGATCAAGAACTCACATATATTCATGAAAACATAATAGGTTCAGATCTGAAATCGTGGCACTCGGGCCCTAGTGACAAGCATTAAGCATAGCAAAGTCATAGCAACATCAATCTTAGAACATAATGGATACTAGGGATCAAACCCTAACAAAACTAACTCGATTACATGGTAAATATCATCCAACCCATCACTGTCCAGCAAGCCTATGATGGGATTACTCAGGCACTGTGGTGAGCATCATGAAATTGGTGACGGGGGATGGTTGATGATGACGACGGCGACGGATTCCCCTCTCCGGAGCCCCGAACGAACTCCAGATCAGCCCTCCCGAGGAAGATTAGGGCTTGGCGGTGGATCCGTATCGTAAAACACGATGGATCCTTCTCTCTGATTTTTTCTCTCCGAACGTGAATATATGGAGTTGGGGTTGAGGTCGGTGGAGTCCCAGGGGGCCCACGAGGCAGGGGGCGCGCCCTAGGGGGGGGGCACTGTTGGAACGTAGTAATTTCAAAAAAATTCCTACGCACACACAGGATCATGATGATGCATAGCAACGAGAGGGGAGAGTGTGTCCACGTACCCTTGTAGACCGAAAGCGGAAGCGTTAGCACAACGCGGTTGATGTAGTCGTACGTCTTCACGATCCGACCGATCCAAGTACCGAACGTACAGGACCTTCGAGTTCAGCACACGTTCAGCTCGATGACGTCCCGCGGACTCCGATCCAGCAGAGATTCATGGGAGAGTTCCGTCAGCATGACGGCGTGATGACGGTGATGATGTTGCTACCGACGCAAAGCTTCTCCTAAGCACCGCTACGATATGACCGAGGTGGAATATGGTGGAGGAGGGCACCGCACACGGCTTCGAGAGATCAACATATCAACTTGTGTGTCTAGAGGTGCCCCCTGCCCCCGTATATAAAGGATCAGGGGGAGGAGGCCGGCGGCCAGGTGGATGGCGCGCCAGGGAGGAGTCCTACTCCCACCGGGAGTAGGACTCCCTCTTTTCCTAGTTGGAGTACGAGGGGAAAGGAAGGGAAGGAGAGAGGGGGAAGGAAAGGGGGCGCCGCCCCCCTCCTTGTCCAATTCAGACTAGAGGGGGAGGGGGCACGCGGCCAGCCCTAGCCGCCCCTCCTCTTCTCCACTAAGGCCCATCTTGGCCCATTAAACTCCCCGGGGGGTTCCGGTAACCCCCCGGTACTCTAGTATATGTCTGAAACTCCCCGAAAACATTCCGGTGTCCGAACATAGTCGTCCAATATATCGATCTATATGTCTTGACCATTTCGAGACTGCTCGTCATGTCCGTGGTCATATCCGGGACTCCGAACTATCTTCGGTACATCAAAAAACAAAACTCATAATACCGAACGTCATCTAACTTTAAGCGTGCGGACCCTACGGGTTCGAGAACTATGTAGACATGACTGAGACACGTCTCCGGTCAATAACCAATAGCGGAACCTGGATGCTCATATTGGCTCCTACATTTTCTACGAAGATCTTTATCGGTCAAACTGCATAACAACATACGTTGTTCCCTTTGTCATCGGTATGTTACTTGCCCGAGATTCGATCGTGGTATCTCAATACCTAGTTCAATCTCGTTACCGGCAAGTCTCTTTACTCATTTCGTAATACATAATCCTGCAACTAACTCATTAGTTACAATGCTTGCAAGGCTTATAGTGATGTGCATTACTGAGTAGGCCCAGAGATACCTCTCTGACAATCGGAGTGACAAATCCTAATCTCGAAATACGCCAACCCAACAAGTACCTTTGGAGACACCTGTAGAGCACCTTTATAATCACCCTGTTACGTTGTGACGTTTGGTAGCACACAAAGTGTTCCTCCGGTAAACGGGAGTTGCATAATCTCATAGTCATAGGAACATGTATAAGTCATGAAGAAAGCAATAGCAGAATACTAAACGATCAAGTGCTAAGCTAACGGAATTGGTCAAGTCAATCACATCATTCTCTAATGATGTGATCCCGTTAATCAAATGACAACTCATGTCTATGGTTAGGAAACATAACCGTCTTTAATTAACGAGCTAGTCAAGTAGAGGCATACTAGTGACACTATGTTTGTCTATGTATTCACACATGTATCAAGTTTCTGTTTAATACAATTCTAGCATGAATAATAAACATTTATCATGAAATAAGGAAATACATAATAACTTTATTATTGCCTCTAGGGCATATTTCCTTCAGTCTCCCACTTGCACTAGAGTCAATAATCTAGTTCACATCGCCATGTGATTTAACATCAATAGTTCACATCTTTATGTGGTTAACACCCATAGTTCACATTGGCATGTGACCAACACCCAAAGGGTTTACTAGAGTCAGTAATCTAGTTCACATCGCTATGTGATTAACACCCAAAGATTACTAAGGTGTGATCATGTTTTGCTTGTGAGATAAATTTAGTCAATGAGTCTGTCACATTCAGATCCGTTAAGTATTTTGCAAATTTCTATGTCTACAATGCTCTGCACGGAGCTACTCTAGCTAATGGCTCCCAGTTTCAATATGTATCTAGATCGAGACTTAGTGTCATCCAGATCGGTGTCGAAGCTTGCATCGACACGAAGAACTCTTTATCACCTCCATAACCAAGAAATATTTCCTTATTCCACTAAGGATAATTTTGACCGCTGTCCAGTGATCTACTCCAGATCACTATTGTACCCTCTTGCCAAACTCTTGGTGAGGTACACAATAGGTCTGGTACACAGCATAGCATACTTTATAGAACCTACGACTGAGTCATAGGGATGACTTCTCATTCTCTTTCTATTTTCTGTTGTGGTCGGGTTTTCAGTCTTTACTCAACTTCACACCTTTGCAACACAGGCAAGAACTCCTTCTTTGACTGTTCCATCTTGAACTAATTCAAAATCTTGTCAAGGTACGTACTCATTGAAAATCTTATCAAGCGTCTTGATCTATCTCTATAGATCTTGATGCTCAATATGTAAGCAGCTTCACCGAGGTCTTTCTTTGAAGAACTCCTTTCAAATACTCCTTTATGCTTTCCAGAAAATTCTACATCATTTCTGATCAACAATATGTCATTTCCGTATACTTATCAGAAAGGCTGTAGTGCTCCCACTCACTTCCTTGTAAATACAGGCTTCACCGCAAGTCTGTATAAAACTATATGCCTTAATCAACTCATCAAAGCGTATATTCCAACTCCGAGATGCTTGCACCAGTCGACAGATGAACGCTGGAGCTTGCACATTTTGTTAGCACCTTTAGGATTGACAAAACCTTCTGCTTGCATCATATACAACTCTGCTTTAATAAATCCATTAAGGATTGCAGTTTTGTTATCCGTTTGCCAGATTTCATAAAATGCGGCAATTGCTAACATGATTCAGACAGACTTTAAGCATCGATACGAGTGAGAAAATATGATCGTAGTCAACACCTTGAACTTTGTCAAAAAGCTTTTTCGACAAGTCTAGCTTTGTAGATAGTAACACTACTATCAGCATCCGTCTTCCTCTTGAAGATCCATTTATTTTCTATGGCTTGCCGATCATCGGGCAAGTCAACCAAAGTCCACACTTTGTTCTCACACATGGATCCCATCTCAGATTTCATGGCATCAAGCCATTTCGCGGAATCTGGGCTCATCATCACTTCCTCATAGTTCATAGGTTTGTCATGGTCAAGTAACATGGCCTCTAGAATAGGATTACCATACCACTTTGGTGCGGATCTTACTCTGGTTGACCTACGAGGTTCGGTAGTAATTTGATCTGAAGATAGATGATCATCATCATTAGCTTCCTCACTAATTGGTGTAGGAGTCACATGAACAGATTTCTGTGATGATCTACTTTCCAATAAGGGAGTAGGTACAATTACCTCATCAAGTTCTACCTTCCTCCCACTCACTTCTTTCGAGAGAAACTCCTTCTAGAAAGGATTCATTCTTAGCAACGAATGTCTTGCATTCGGATCTGTGATAGAAGGTGTACCCAACTATCTCCTTTGAGTATCCTATGAAGACACATTTCTCCGATTTGGGTTTGAGCTTATCAGGATGAAACCTTTTCACATAAGCATCGCAACCCCAAACTTTAAGAAACGACAACTTTGGTTTCTTGCCAAACCACAGTTCATATGGTGTCATCTCAACGGATTTAGATGGTGCCCTTTTTAACTTGAATGCGGCTGTCTCTAATGCATAACCCCAAAATGATAGTGGTAAATCGGTAAGAAACATCATAGATTGCACTATATCCAATAAAGTATGATTATGACATTCGGACACACCATTATGCAGTGGTGTTCCAGGTGGCATGATTTTGTGTAACTATTCCACATTGTTTTAATTGAAGACCAAACTCGTAACTCAAATATTTGTCTCCGCAATCAGATCGTAGAAACTTTATTTTCTTGTCACGATGATTTTCCACTTCACTCTGAAATTCTTTGAACTTTTCAAATGTTTCAGACTTATGTTTCATCAAGTAGATATACCCATATCTAGTCAAATCATCTGTGAAGGTCAGAAAATAACGATACTCGCCGCGAGCCTCAACACTCATCGGACCGCATACATCAGTATGTATTATTTCCAATAAGTCAGTTGCTCGCTCCATTGTTCCGGAGAACGGAGTCTTAGTCATCTTGCCCATGACGCATGGTTCGCAGGCATCAAGTGAATCATAATCAAGTGATTCCAAAAACCAATCAGCATGGAGTTTCTTCATGCGCTTTACACCAATATGACCTAAACGGCAGTGCCACAAATAATTTGCACTATCATTATTCACTTTGCATCTTTTGGCTTCAATATTATGAATATGTGTATCACTACAATCGAGATCCAACAAACCATTTTCATTGGGTGTATGACCATAGAAGGTTTTATTCATGTAAGTAGAACAACAATTATTCTCTAATTTTAATGAATAACCGTATTGCAATAAACATGATCAAATCATATTCATGCTCAACGCAAACACCAAATAACATTTATTTAGGTTCAACACTAATCCCGAAAGTATAGGGAGTGTGCGATGATGATCATATCAATCTTGGAACTGCTTCCAACACACATCGTCACTTCGCCCTTAACTAGTTTCATTTATTCGCAACTCCGTTTGAGTTACTACTCTTAGCAACTGAACCAGTATCAAATACCGAGGGGTTGCTATAAACACTAGTAAAGTACACATCAATAACATGTATATCCAATATACGTTTGTTCACCTTGCCATCCTTCTTATCCGCCAAATACTTGGGGCAGTTCCGCTTCCAGTGACCAGTCCCTTTGCAGTAGAAGCACTCAGTCTCAGGCTTAGGTCCAAACTTGGGCTTCTTCACTTGAGTACCAACTTGCTTGCCGTTCTTCTTGAAGTTCCCCTTCTATCCCTTTGCCCTTTTCTTGAAACTAGTGGTCTTATTAACCATCAACACTTGATGCTCTTTCTTGATTTCTACCTTCATCGATTTCAGCATCACGAAGAGCTTGGGAATCGTTACCGTTATCCCTTGCATATTATAGTTCATCACGAAGTTCTAGTAACTTGGTGATAGTGACTAGAGAACTTTGTCAATCACTATCTTATCTGGAAGATTAACTCCCACTTGATTCAAGCGATTGTAGTACTCAGACATTCTGAACACATGCTCACTAGTTGAGCTATTCTCCTCCATCTTGTAGGCAAAGTACTTGTCAAAGGTCTTAAGCCTTTCGACATGGGCATGAGTCTGAAATACTAATTTCAACTCTTGGAACATCTCATATGCTCCGTGGCATTTCAAAAACTTCTTTGAAGCCCCGATTCTAAGCCGTAAAGCATGGTGCACTAAACTATCAAGTAGTCATCATATCGCGCTTGCCAAACGTTCATAATGTCTGCATTTGCTCTTGCAAACGGTCTGTCACCTAGCGGTGCATCAAGGACATACACTAGTGCAGAACCGGGCAATAGCACCGGTTCGTAAGGCCCTTTAGTACCGGTTCCACAACCGGCACTAAAGTGTGGTCACTAAAGCCCCCCCCCCCTTTAGTACCGGTTCAGCACGAACCGGTGCTAAAAACCAACCACGTGTACACGAGGCAGCTCGGGGCGGGGAGCCCTTTAGTAGCGGTTGGTAACACCAACCGGTACTAAATGTTTGTGGATTTTGTTTTATTTTTATTTTCAATTAAATTTGTGTTATCAATTTAATTTAGGATTGTTTTACGTTATAGTGAGTTGTAGTGGTCATCATCATCATCATCGCATATTAATAAATAAATAAACTTTAGCTAGCTAAAAATCATCATAGTCGTCATTATAGTTACCACTACTATTTAATCATCATAGTCATTACTGCTAGCTATCTAATCACCAACATAATCATCGAGTTCACTTTGTAACAGAAGCAAAGATATCATCGAGTTCAACATAATCATCACCAACATCGAAGTTGAGAGGACAAGTACTAATTAATTAAGAGCATGAACTAGCTACTCCTGCTGCTCCCTCTCAGGTAGAATAGCATAGAACATGTATAGCTCTCTGATTCATCATCTTTGGAGCATGCAGATGAATCTGTCTCCTAATCTTGGGTTGCGCTTCTCCTTGCTGCCCCTAGTACTTCTCTGCGATCGTTTACAATTTTGCTCCAATCTTTCACTATTAAGCATTCTTAGCTTTCGAAATCCTGAATGCACTCATGTGTAATGTAAGAAATCTTGGTCGTAAGCTAACCATTGACATGCGACCTTTTGTCTCGATCCACCGAGGCACAACTGTCATCGGAAGTCCTCAGAGATGAAAGAACATCGATATAGTAATTAATATACTAAGCAATGAAAGTTTAGCTTCAAAAATAATGTATGCAAAGATGCACTAATTAAGGACAAATAGTTAAAATCTTACCATCTTTCGATTATAGATGTGACCGTAGTTCAATACGATCACCATTGGTCGCACGTTTTGAGTACTAACATTTCTAAGTTTAGGAAAAAAATTTGTCTTGACAGTATTAAGATCCTCAAGCCATGAAACATAATGACTTATCTCCTCGCAGTTTAGTTGAGCCCCGGGGCAGTAGTAGGTCCTGTCTACCAAGCGCCGGACATGTTTGCTTGAACCGAAATAAGCTGACAATACAAATTAGTTGTCAACTATTTTTGAATAAACTGTATCAAAGACATAAACATATGCATGCATGGTTGAGAAAAACTCACATAATGGTAGAACTAGAGGCGTTTGCACATCGACCCAGATGTCTATATTACCTTCAATATCATCTTCGGACGAATATCAAAGGTGATAACCATATCAGGCTCAAATGCATAAGCCTTGCATAGTGCTTGCCAAGTTTTGCATTCAAAATGGGTGTATGTGTCTCCATTATATAATTTGACGTTGAAAGTATACCCATGCTCCGTCTTCAAGTAAACTCTCTTTACCTCCATATCATCTATAGCACTAAAACCTATCTTATCCAAGACAAAAATTCTTGCATGGCAGGGGATGCGCTAGTAGAATAGTGAAAATTTAAAATTATAAGTTGAAGCAAATGAAGCATAAGTCATGCTTTAAAATTATAAGTTGAAGCAAATGAAGCATATGTTTTGCATTCAAATAATAATTGCCGTTGTGACTTCTGTATCCACTTGAATGTCTCATTCAGCTTGATCTTTGAAGGGCCTACCATCAACAAGGAAATTTCTATCGCACAGGCCGTGCTGGTCTTCACAGTGTTCGCACATAATGAAATCTTTTTCGTCGTCAGATGACATTTCCTATATGTTCATATAGGTGAAACATTAAACACTTATTACTATCTAACATTAAACACTTATTCAACTAGTTCAAATCTCAAATACCTAAATAAACTAGTTCGACAATTTTCTTACTAAAAATAAACTAGTTATATTAATTATTCAACTAGTTCAAATCTCAAATACCTAAATAAACTAGTTCAACAATTTTCTTACTAAAATAAACTAGTTATATTAATTATTCAACTAGTTCAAATCTCAAATACCTAAATAAACTAGTTAAACAATTTTCTTACTAAAATAAACTAGTTATATTAATTATTCAACTAGTTCAAATCTCATATACCTAAATAAACTAGTTCTACAATTTTCTTACTAAAATAAACTAGTTATATTAATTATTCAACTAGTTCAAATCTCATATACCTAAATAAACTAGTTCGACAATTTTCTTACTAAAATAAACTAGTTATATTAATTATTCAACTAGTTCAAATCTCACATACCTAGCTAATTAATATCTAATTAAATTTTCTAAAAAACAGAAAACAGAAAACAGAAAATAAGTAAAAAATGTGTGTGTGTGTGTGTGTGTGTGTGTATGTGTGTAGTGTGTGTATGTGTGTATATATGTGTGTGTATGTGTGTATATATGTGTGTACATACCCGTCGCCGCCGCCCACACGTCTGGCGAAGGCGGCGTCTCTGGCGGGGCGCCAGCGTGCGTGGGGTCTGAGAGACGTCGGGACATGGCGGCGACGGCGGACGGACGGCGGCGTTAAAGCGGCGGCGAAAAAGACGACGGCAACGGCGGCGGCGGGGACAGCGCGCGACGACGGACGACGACGAAGCGACAGCGGCGACGACGGGATCGGCGGCGCAGCGATCTCGCGAGAGGTTGGAGACGAAGTGGGGAGATGTAACTGAATTTTTCCTAAGTGCTATATATATAGGATGGGCCTTTAGTACGGTTGGAGCCACCAACGGTACTAAAAACCAACTTTAACCAGGCCAAGAGGCGGGAAGAGCAGGCCTTTAGTACGGTTGGTGGCTCCAACGGTACTAAAATCACCCTTAGTACCGGTTGGAGCCACCAACCGGTACTAAAACCTCGAACTACCACCCCAAAGTTTAGTCCCACCTCGCCGGGCGAAGGCAGCCGCACTGGTTTATAAACCCGATCGCGGCTACCTCTTTGAACTCCTCTATATAGCAGGCTTGTGGGCCTAAATTCTGCTGCTGCCACCATGAATCTGCTGGGCCTTTAAGGCTGTAATTGCACGCCTGTGGCCTAGCAGAGCACACAGGCAGCGCCCCAATTTTTTTATATTTTTTTTTCTTTTCTGCTTTATTTTCTTCTATTTATTTCTGCGTAGTTTTTTGTATAGTTTTTTCTTTTCTGTTATATTTATTTTCTTCTATTTATTCGTGAGTAGTTTTTCATCTAGTTTGCCAAAATTCAACATTTTCAGAGTTCATTTTGTAGTGATTTTCAATTTCACGGTCATTTTATATAGTTTTTTCTTTTCAGCTATAGTTTTTTTCCTGCTATTTTTCTTTTCTCGCAAAACTTGATGGTCAAAGTCTGGAGTTATAACCAAAGTTAAAAAAAAGAAATGCCGACGTGCAATTAGTTTTTGCCATAACGAGAAGAAGTCGAGTTGTAATAAGTTATTAAAAATAAAAAGAGGTGCAATGCTCGTTAATTTGCTTCAAGCCTTTGAATAGTGTAAACTGCACTGCGCATAGCTCCGTGCAGTCTACCATATTCTGAAGGCTTGAAGCTAACTAACGTGAGCATTGAGCCTCTTCTTCATCGTCTCTGCACTCGGGGCTTATAAACCGCTCCTAGTCCCTCTCTCTTGGCGAGGTGGGACTAAAAATAACTTACTAAGAAACTGTAGTACTGGTTCATCCATGAACCGGTACTAAAAAGGTGCTCGTGGGGCCCCAGCCTTACGACACAACCTCATTAGTACCAGTTAAGTAGCACGAACCGGTGCTAAAGGTTCTACGAACGGTACTAAACAGCTCCTCCCGCCTAGCAGTTGGAACCGGTACTTAAGAGCTCCTCCGCCTAGCAGTTGAATGGTGCATACTGAATGCACAAAAAGTCTGGAGTTGTAATAAGTTTAAAAAATCAAATGCTTTTGTAACAGATGAGTTTAATTTCTTCATAAACCCGAATACTTTGAAAGAGATTGTCCAGTTTGTAAACGAAGTGCATCCAGTTTTGCTGTAACCCTCTCTACTTTTTGAACATGATATGTGGGTGAAATGATGATACCATGCCAAGTTTCAACTTTTGAGTTCATTTGTAGTGCTTTTCAATTTCCAGGTCATTTAGTTCTCAAAACAAATCATTAAATGCATGAAAATAGCAAATGAACGCATAAGCGGTTGAAAGTTGATGGCGTCATATGAATGGTGCATCTTGAGCATAAAAAATATAAGAGCATTTAGATCATGATCTTATATTTCTTTCTGATCTAAATTGTCAATATGATCTTATAACATCAAAATACTTTGATCATCAATGATCTTTGTGTGTACAATCTGAATTGTCAATATGAGTCATCAACGATTTATAAACCGATGAAGACTCATATTGCGCCTAAATTCTACACATAGAGTTCAATGAAGACCAAGTGCTTGTGATAGTTTGAGAAATAACATATTTAAGGTGGTAAAAGGCTTGTTAGGGGGCGAGGTGGGACTAAAACAACTTGCCATAACCTCATTAGTACCGGTTCGTAGTGCGAACCAGCACTAAATGGTGATGGTGGGGCCATAGCTCGACCGCAGTGACACAGCCTCTTTAGTACCGGTTAAGTGGCATGAACCGGTACTAAAGGTTCGCCACGAACCGGTGCTATTGATCGCCGCCACGAACCGGCACTAGTGTACACATTAGTGCCGGCTGAAATTCAAACCGGCACTATTGTGCTTCACATTTGACCCTTTTTCTACTAGTGATAATTTTTCTGTGCAGCAATGAGGATAGTCCTCAGATCACGGATCCAATCCGCATCATTGCTACAACGTCTTTCAACTTAGTTTTCTCTAGGAATATATCAAAAATAAAACATGGGAGCTAAACGTGAGCTATTGATCTACAACATAGATATGCTAATACTACCAGGACTAAGTTCATGATAAATTAAAGTTCAATTAATCATATTACTTAAGAACTCCCACTTAGATAGACATCCCTCTAATCATCTAAGTGATCACGTGCTCCATATCAACTAAACCATGTTTGATAATCACGTGAGATGGAGTAGTTTCAATGGCGAACATCACTATGTTGATCATATCTACTATATGATTCACGCTCGACCTTTCGGTCTCAGTGTTCCGAGGCCATATCTGCATATGCTAGGCTCGTCAAGTTTAACTGAGTATTCAGCGTGTGCAACTGTTTTGCACCGTTGTATTTGAACGTAGAGCTTATCACACCCGATCATCACGTGGTGTCTCAGCACGATGAACTTTCGCAACGTTGCATACTGAGGGAGAACACTTATACCTTGAAATTTAGTGAGAGATCATCTTATAATGCTACCGTCGATCTAAGCAAAATAAGATGCATAAAAGATAAACATTACATGTAATCAATATAAGTGATATGATATGGCCATCATCATCTTGTGCTTGTGATCTCCATCTCCGAAGCACCGTCATGATCACCATCGTCATCGGCGCGACACCTTGATCTCCATCGTCGCATCGTTGTTGTCTCGCCAACTTTTGCTTCTACGACTATCACTACCGCTTAGTGATAAAGTAAAGCATTACATGGCGATTGCATTGCATACAATAAAGCGACAACCATATGGCTCCTGCCAGTTGCCGATAACTCGGTTACAAAACATGATCATCTCATACAATAATATATAGCATCATGTCTTGACCATATCACATCACAACATGCCCTGCAAAAACAAGTTAGACGTCCTCTACTTTGTTGTTGCAAGTTTTACGTGGCTGCTACGGGCTAAGCAAGAACCGTTCTTACCTACGAATCAAAACCACAACAATAGTTCGTCAAGTTAGTGCTGTTTTAACCTTCTCAAGGACCGGGCGTAGCCACACTCGGTTCAACTAAAGTTGGAGAAACTGACACCCGCCAGCCACCTATGTGCAAAGCACATAGGTAGAACCAGTCTCGCGTAAGCGTACGCGTAATGTCGGTCCGGGCCGCTTCATCCAACAAAACTGCCGAACCAAAGTATGACATGCTGGTAGCAGTATGACTTGTATCGCCCACAACTCACTTGTGTTCTACTCGTGCATATAACATCTATGCATAAAACCTGGCTCGGATGCCACTGTTGGGAACGTAGTAATTTCAAAAAAATTCCTAAGCACACACAGGATCATGGTGATGCATAGCAACGAGAGGGGAGAGTGTGTCCACGTACGCTCGTAGACCGAAAGCGGAAGTGTTAGCGCAACGCGATTGATGTAGTCGTACGTCTTCACGATCCGACCGATCCAAGTACCGAACGTACGGCACCTCCGAGTTCAGCACACGTTCAGCTCGATGACGTCCCGTGGACTCTGATCCAGCAGAGCTTCACGTGAGAGTTCCATCAGCACGATTGCGCGATGACGGTGATGATGTTGCTACCGACGCAGGGCTTCGCCTAAGCACCGCTATGATATGACCGAGGTGGAATATGGTGGAGGGGGCACCGCACACGGCTGGGAGAGATCAACTGATCAACTTGTGTGCCTAGAGGTGCCCCCTGCCCCGTATATAAAGGATCAGGGGGAGGAGGCTGACGACCACGAGGAGGGCGCGCCAGGGAGGAGTCCTACTCCCACCGGGAGTAGGACTCCCTCTTTTCCTAGTTGGAGTTGGAGGGGGGAAGGAAGGGAAGGAGAGAGGGGGAAGGAAAGGGGGCGCCGCCCCCCTCTTTGTCCAATTCGGACTAGAGAGGGATGGGGCACGCGGCCAGCCCTAGCCGCCCCTCCTCTTCTCCACTAAGGCCCATCTTGGCCCATTAAACTCCCCGGGGGGTTCCGGTAACCCCCCAGTACTCCGGTATATGTCCGAAACTCCCCGTAACCATTCCGGTGTCCGAACATAGTCGTCCAATATATCGATTTTTATGTCTCAACCATTTCGAGACTCCTCGTCATGTCCGTGATCATATCCGGGACTCCGAACTATCTTCGGTACATCAAAACACAAAACCCAGAATACCGATCGTCATCTAAATTTAAGCGTGCGGACCCTACGGGTTGGAGAACTATGTAGACATGACCGAGACACGTCTCCGGTCAATAACCAATAGCGGAACCTGGATGCTCATATTGGCTCCTACATATTCTACGAAGATCATTATCGGTCAAACCGCATAACAACATACATTGTTCCCTTTGTCATCGGTATGTTACTTGCCCGAGATTCGATTATCGGTATCTCAATACCTAGTTCATTCTCGTTACTGGCAAGTCTTTACTCATTCCATAATACATCATCCCGCAACTAACTCATTAGTTACAATGCTTGCAAGGCTTATAGTGATGTGCATTACCGAGTGGGCCCAAAGATACCTCTCTGACAATCGGAGTGAGAAATCCTAATCTCGAAATACGCCAACCCAACAAGTACCTTTGGAGACACCTATAGAGCACCTTTATAATCACCCAGTTACGCTGTGATGTTTGGTAGCACACAAAGTGTTCCTCCGGTAAACGGGAGTTGCATAATCTCATAGTCATAGGAACATGTATAAGTCATGAAGAAAGCAATAGCAGAATACTAAATGATCAAGTGCTAAGCTAACGGAATGGGTCAAGTCAATCACATCATTCTCCAATGATTTTATCCCATTAATCAAATGACAACTCATGTCTGTGGTTAGGAAACATAACCATCTTTAATTAACGAGCTAGTCAAGTAGAGGCATACTAGTGACACTATGTTTGTCTATGTATTCACACATGTATTAAGTTTCTGGTTAATACAATTCTAGCATGAATATTAAACATTTATCTTGAAATAAGGAAATAAATTAGTAACTTTATTATTGCCTCTAGGGCATATTTCCTTCAGGCACGCCCTGCACCCTCGTGGACAGGGTGTGGGCCCCCTGATGCTGATTCTTTCGCCGATATTTTTTATTAATTCCAAAATGTGTCTCCGTGGATTTTTAGGTCATTCCGAGAACTTTTATTTCTACACAAAAATAACACCATGGCAATTCTGCTGAAAATAGCGTCAGTCCGGGTTAGTTCCATTCAAATCATGCAAGTTAGAGTCCAAAACAAGGGCAAAAGTGTTTGGAAAAGTAGATACGTTGGAGACATATCAATTACTTGGGTTAAACTTGATGAGCCTAGCATGTATAGACATGGCCTCGAAACACTGGAGACCGAAAGGTCGAACGTGAATCATATAGTAGATATGATCAACATAGAGATGTTCACCATTGATGACTACCCCATCTCACGTGATGATCGGACATCGGTTAGTTGATTTAGATCACGTATCATTTAGATGACTTGAGGTATGTCTATCTAAGTGGGAGTTCTAAGTAATTTGATTAATTGAACTTTGATTTATCACGAACTTAGTCATGGTAGTATTTGCAAATTATGTTATAGATCAATAGCTCACGTTGTAGCTCCCCTATATTTTGATATGTTCCTAGAAAAAATAAGTTGAAAGATGATAGTAGCAATGATGCGGACTGGGTCCGTGATTTGAGGATTATCCTCATTGCTGCACAGAAGAATTATGTCCTTAATGCACCGCTAGGTGACAGACCGATTGCAGGAGCAGATGCCGACGTTATGAATGTTTCACAAGCTCGGTATGATGACGAATAGATAGTTTAGTGTGCCATGCTTTACGGCTTAGAACTGGTACTTCAAAAAAGGTTTTGAATGCCAGGGAACATATGGGATGTTCCAAGAGATGAAATTGGTATTTCAGAATCATGCCCATGTCGAGAGGTATGAGACCTCTGACAAGTACTTTGCCTACAAGATGGAGGAGAATAGCTCAGCCAGTGAGCATGTGCTCAGAATGGTTGGCTACTACAATTGCTTGAAACAAGTGGGAGTTAATCTTCCAGATATGATAGTGATTGACAGAGTTCTCTAGTCACTATCACCAAGCTACTAGAACTTCGTGATGAACTATAATGTGCAAGGGAGAACGAAAAAGATTCCCGAGCTCTTCGCGATACTGAAATCAGCGAAGGGAGAAATCAATAAATAGCATCAAGTATTGATTGCTAAAAAGACCACTAGTTTCAAGAAAAAGGGAAAAGGAAAAGAAAGGGAACTTCAAAAAGAATGACAAGCAAGTTGCCACTCCCCTGAAGACGCCCAAAGCTAGACCTAAGCCTGAAACTGAGTGCTTCTACTGCAAAGGGAATGGTCACTGAAAGCGGAATTACCCCAAATACTTGGCGCATAAGAAGGATGGCAAAGTGAACAAAGGTATATTTGATATACATGTTATTGATGTGTACTTTACTAGTGTTCATAGTAACCCCAGGGTATTTGATACCGGTTCAGTTGCTAAGATTAGTAACTCGAAACAGGAGTTGCAAAATGAACGGAGACTAGTTAAGAGCAAGGTGACGACGTGTGTTGGAAGTGATTCCAAGGTTCATAAGTTCACCATCGCACACCCCCTCTACCTTCGGGACTAGTGTTGGACCTAAATAAATGTTATTTGGTGTTTGCGTTGAGCACGAATATGATTGGATCATGTTTACTGCGATACAGTTATTCATTTAAGTCAGAGAATAATTGTTGTTCTGTTTACATGAATAAAACCTTCTATGGTCATACACCCAATGTAAATGGTTTATTGAATCTCGATCGTAGTGATACACATATTCATAATATTGGTGCCAAAAGATACAAAGTTGATAATGATATTGCAAAGTCATATTGCTGTAAAGCGCATGAAGAAACTCCATGCAGATGGACTTTTGGAATCACTTGATTATGAATCATTTGATACTTGCGAACCATGCCTCAGGGGCAAGATGACTAAAACTCCGTCCTCCGGAACAATGGGGCGAGCGAATGACTTATTGGAAAAATACATACCGATGTATGCAGTCCGATGAGTGTTGAGGCTCGCGGCAGGTATCATTATTTTCTAACCTTCACAGATGATTTGAGAAGATATGGGTATATCTACTTAATGAAACACAAGTCTGAAACATTTGAAAAGTTCAAAGAATTTCAGAGTGAAGTGGGAATCATCGTAACAAGAAAAATAAAGTTTCTACGATCTAGTAGGGAGGCGAATATTTGAGTTACGAGTTTGGCCTTCATTTAAAAAGATGTGGAATAGTTTCACAACTCACGCCACTTGGGACACCACAGCGTAATGGTGTGTCCAAGTGTCGTAACCGTACTTTATTAGATATGGTGCGATCTATGATGTCTCTTACCAATTTACCACTATCATTTTGGGGTTATGCATTAGAGACAAATGCATTCACGTTAAATAGGGCAGCATCTAAATCCGTTGAGACGACACCGTATGAACTGTGGTTTGGCAAGAAACCTAAGCTGTCGTTTCTTAAAAGTTTGGGGTTGCGACACTTATGTCAAAAGGCTTCAGCCTGATAAGCTCGAACCCAAATCGGAGAAGTGCATCTTCATAGGATACCCTAAGGAAACAATTGGGTACACCTTCTACCACAGATCCGAAGGCAAGATCTTTGTTGCCGAGAATGGAACCTTTCTAGAGAAGCGGTTTCTCTCAAAAGAAGTGAGTGGGAGAAAGTAGAACTTGATGAGGTAATTGTACCTTCTCTTGAATTGGAAAGTAGCACATCTGTGAAATCCGTTCCCGTTATGCCTACACCAACTAGAGAGGAAGCTAATGATGATGATCATGAAACTTCGTATCAAGTTACTACTGTACCTCGTATGTCGAACAGAGCATGTTCCGCACCAGAGTGGTACGGTAATCCTGTCCTGGAAGTCATGTTATTAGACCATGGCGAACATATGAACTATGAAGAAGCTATGATGAGCCCAGATTCTGACAGATGGCTTGAGGCCATGAAATCTAAGATAGGATCCATGCATGAGAATAAAGTGTGGACTTGCCCGATGATCGGCAAGCCATTGAGAATAAATGGATCTTCAAGAGGAAGACAGACGCTGATGGTAGTGTTACTATCTACAAAGCTCGACTTGTCGCAAAAAGGTTTTCGACAAGTTCAAGGTGTTGACTACGATAATATTTTCTCACTCGTAGCGATGCTTAAGTCTGTCCGAATCATGTTAGCAATTGCCGCATTTTATGAAATCTCGCAAATGGATGTCAAAACTGCAATCCTTAATGGATTTCTTAAAGAAGAGTTGTATATGATGCATGCAACCAAAAGGGTTTGTCGATCCTAAAGGTGCTAACAAAGTGTGCAAACTCCAGCGATCCATCTATGGACTGGTGCAAGCATCTCGGAGTTGGAATATACGTTTTGATAAGGTGATCAAAGCATATAGTTTTATACAGACTTTGGTGAAGCCTGTATTTACAAGAAAGTGAGTGGGAGCTCTGTAGCATTTCTGATATTATATGTGGATGACATATTATTGATTGGAAATGATGTAGAATTTCTGGATAGCATAAAAGGATATTTGAATAAGATTTTTTCAGTGAAACAAAAGATGTTCATGGACGATGGGCTTCCTCCACCTCCACCTCTACTAGAGATCTCCACCACCTCCGGCAATCTCCTCCACTAGCGACCAAATTCTAGTTTCCCTCCAATAGATCTCTCCGACGTCTCGGGATCCACACGCTCATACCCATCTCCCATGGGTTCCACGGATGGATCTACCCTTGGCTTGGACTTCTCCAAGGGTTTGGTTTTTGCAGATAAGGTTTTTCAATCTACTGGTTTCTCGGTGCATCCCCATGGATGACACGGGCTTCTTTACCATGGTGGTCTCTTTTGGGCGTCATGATTTTTTTGCCTTAATGAGGATTCGGTGGTGGCGGCACTTGAAGCTGCCATTGGTGGCTCGACTATTGAGTTCATGGTTTTCTCGATCAAGGATAAGGTATTTGGTTTTCAATTATCTTGCAAGGCAGTCGCTATGATTATTCTCGGTCTTAGATCCTTTTCACGTGATCATTTCAAATGTTACTTTCATCTTTGGGGTAATGGTGGCCCAAATTGGGGCCGTGAGTTTAAGATTTGGAAATTGGAATGTGATGCTGAATGGATCATTGTTAGTCCTTCAAAACGACGTGCTGCCCTTGGTTTGTTGGCTATGCATTCCAAGTCGTCTAAGTCCTTGGTTAGATCTACTCGTTTGGTCGGCAAGAAACTATCATTTGCAATCTTTCAAAACTATACGACTTGTCGTGGTTATCGTTATCCGGCCACCGAGAATTGCATTCAAGTTACTGAAGATGCAGGTTATTCGATCCCTAGGCATGAGAGGGTGGTCATTCATCCCACGCCGTCGGCAAATCTCCTGTGGACATCGACGAGGCCTTCGATATCTTTTGGTATGGTGCAAGATCTGCTCAATCCGGCTGATCGGGTGCCGTCTTCTTTGGGTGGGAATCTCGGTTCTTTGAATGTGGACGTACATGACAATGTTGGGCCCTCAACTATACGTGCCACGACTAGGCTGAGCCGGTGATCTCTAATGGGCCACTTGATATTCCGTCTTCTCAACAGGCCAAGGATGATATTTATAATTTGGTCTCGGAAATTGTTGGGGATATTACTACCGGGTGTAAACCGGCCAGGAGAGGCCAGGTTAACTTCATCAGTAGTCAAGTATGCTTGAAGCCCGTGAGGATATTCTATAAGGGCCCAAGGCCCAAAACCGGTTTAAGACTTGTAGCCGTGAACCGGCATTAGTATGTAACTTGTGTTGTAAGTTAGAAATACTAGAGACCAAACCGGACACGTCTATGAGCCGGTCTCGGGACTCTGCAAACCGACGGGCGTCACCCATGTATATAAGGGGCGACCGGCGGATTCGAGACAACAGACAACAACTCGAGACTTAGCGAAGCTTGTTTGCTCCTAGTCATCGAAACCCCATCAATTCCATCACAACTAGGCGTAGGCTTTTACCTTCATCGAAGGGGCGAACTAGTATAAACTCTCTTGCGTCCCTGTGTCCACTTTAACCCCTTCAAGCTAACCCGTAGCAATGGCTCCATGACTAAGTTCTTTCACAAGGACATCTGCCGTGACAAAACCACGACGGTTGGCGCCCACCTTGGGGCTATCGCACGATGGTTTCAAGTTCTTGGAGGCAACTTGAAGGACTCAAGGGTTCGCCAGTGGGCGGATGACCAAGAGTTGTCGCGGCAAGCTCTACATCGACGATTCAGGTGGGGCCCCGAGACCGGCTCGATTAGTCTGGTACAGGTCCCTTTGGTGGGATACACGTCTTCATTGGCAAGATCGGTGAACCGGGCCTGAGCGGACATCTGCACCGACCTCGTCGAAGCGGCTCAGCGTCACGAGATCTGCCGGGTAAACCGACCATGAAGCGTGCCTTCGTGGGAGTCATCCACAGAGGAGAATATGATGGTGGATCGGAATCTGGTAGCGAGACAGTCATTTATTCAGGCGACGAGTCCTCGACCGGAGAAATCGAATCATTGTATCAGCTACAAGACGGCCGGATTAGGGGCTGTTCCGATGGTGACAGCATTCCGGACCCCTCTGGTCTGCTCAACCGGGTTGGGATATTCATGGCCGGTACACAGGCGGCGGTCCAATCTTCGACCGCAGCAGCAATGTTCTCCGGGTCAAGGCGGCGGCGGCGGGCAGAGGCCCCAATGTACCCGCCGGCTCAAGTCTTATCTGATCTGTTTGATGCGTTGGCTGTGCTTATGGCGGAGGCTAACCCGGCAGATCAGGGCGCCCTAACGCAGAGATTGCAAAGGTGAGGAACAAATCATCGAGGCCAAGGCCGACTGGCAGCCGAGAACAACAGGATGGCCGCAGAGCGGGCAGTTTGAATCTGTGCAGCCTATAGGCTTATCTTGACCGAGCGCGTCGCATGAAGTCACGAAAAGGAAGCATCGGTATCACTGCCGACGGTTTCGATGCGAAACCTCTTTAATACCCGTGAGCAGGTCTAGTAACCCGCCGTGGCTAAACGGGCGGAGGCACTGGGCCGGTCGCCGTTCAGCCTCGCTGATGGAGCCACCTCGACGAATAACATCGTACCTCAGCCTGTCCGGACACCTCCGGTCATTATTCCAATCAATGGACAATCTTATCGCCGCCGCTTCACGGTGGAGGCCATCGATTGAAGGTGATTCTCCGCAGAAGTGGTGGAGGCAGCGTCGGGTTAAGGAACTTCTTTGAACAGCCTTGGTTCGTGAGAAGCGTATTCCTATAGCCGTGACCGAATTCATTCCACCCCGTCCGAGCCGGATTTACGCAGCGGATGGATGAACCGCCATATTCAGTAATGCGGAACCGTGAAGTGCCCGTGGCCATAGCCCGACGGGTGGCCTTCGAGAAGTGGTGGACGGGCCCGAGCACGAAGGGATGCCGAGTTAGCAGCGCAACATGAGGCTCGTCAGCTTACGCCGGTTCGTCCAACCACCTCGATCGAGCCAGGAGTTACTTCTAGTTCTTTGGAAGTGCCTTGTCTTGTCCCCACTTTACGCAATGTGCGCCTGCCCAAGGATTTCAAGGGCCCGCGCAAGGTGCCAAATTACACGGCCGATTTGTCCGGAAACATGGATAGAGAGCTATGAGATGGCCATGGAAATGCTTGATGTAGATGAAGCGGCATGTGCAAAGTATTTCACCATGATGCTTGAAGGGACAGCCCGTATTTTGTTAAGGATTGCTATATTATGCAGGAGTTCAAAAATTCTAATGCTTTCCGGTATGATCACGGATCAGGTGGTGGCTCGGGATCTGAATTCCATGGGCCGGGTCACGGTGGAGGAAATGTCGGTTCAGGCTTCAATGGAGATCAGGGTGGACATAACAATCAAAACAATCAGAATAGCCAGGGTGGTTACAACCAGCAGCAGCAGTCGGGCTATCAGAGCAATCCAAAGCAGTTGAATAGCGGGCAATATCATGTATTCACCACTAGCTTAGACAAGCGAGACGGAAGCTTCTGGCGGCGATGAATTCTGTTGAACGGCCGTGCCTCGTTATTTACGCTAGTCCGAACAGCCAATCATATGGGCAGAGAGGATCACCCTCCCCGGGTTGACAATCCGGGTCAGCTAGCGTTGGTGGTGGCACCTCAGGTGGGAGGTTATAAATTCACCAAGGTGCTCATGGATGGAGGAAGCAGCATTAATATCTTATACTATGAGACCTTCCACCGTATGGGGTTAACAGACAAGAATCTTAAACCGTCCAATACGGTATTCCATGGTGTGGTACCTGGTAAGTCAGCATGTCCGTTGGCAAGATAGCTCTGGAGGTGGCCTTTGGAGATGATCATGATTCCAGGTCAGAAACATTGATTTTTGAGGTGGTGAAGATCCGGAGCCCATACCACGCTTTATTTGGGCGGCCGTCTTATGCCAAATTTATGGCACAACCCTATTATATTTATCTGCAGCTCAAGATGCCGGGTCACAAGGGGACCATAACCGTTCATGGAAGTCGCAAGATTGCCTTGGAGTGCGAAGAAGGTGATGCGGCCTATGCAGAGTCGGTTTGTGCCACGGAAGAGTTGAAGTACTACAAGGATAATGTTGTTCCGGCGGACATGACTCCGTTGAAGAAGCCAACCACAGAGCATGATCCGGCTCTAAAGTTCAAATCGGCAGCTGAGACTAAGCTTGTTGACTTTGTACCTGGCGATTCGTCCAAGCAGTTTAGTATCAGCACCAACTTGGATCCGAAATAGGAAAGCACGCTCATCGAGTTCATCCGTGAGAACTGGGACATTTTTGCATGGAAGCCTTGACATGCCGGTGTACCGAGGAACTTCGTGAGCACACTCTTAATGTTGATCCTAAGTACAAACCAGTGAAGCAGTTTCTCCGCCGGTTCAACGAAGAAAAGCGCAAAGCTATTGGTGAGGAGGTGGCCAGGCTCTTAGCGGCTGGCTTTATTGTTGAAGTGTTCCATCCTGAATGGCTGGCTAATCCGGTGCTAGTCCTTAAGAAAAACGGCACCTGGCACATGTGTGTGGATTACACAGATCTTAACAAAGCTTGTCCAGTAGATCCTTTTGCCCTCCCCCGCATCGATCAAATTATTGATGCTACGGCGGGTTGTGAGCGTTTGAGTTTTCTGGATGCATATTCTGGTTATCATCATATCAAGATGGCAGTTAAGGACCAGGAGAAGACGACGTTCATAACCCCCTTTGGAGCCTTCTGCTATGTATCTATGCCCTTTGGGCTCAAGAGTGCTCAGGCAACTTATCAACGGTGTGTACAAAATTGCCTTCATAAGCAGATCAGCCGCAATGTACATGCCTATGTGGATGATATTGTGGTTAAATCAAGGGAAAAGGAGACTCTGGTTGATGATTTGAAGGAAACCTTTGATAACCTACGGACATACAAGATGATGCTCAACCCGGCCAAGTGTGTTTTTGATGTACCGGCAGGCAAGTTATTGGGTTTTCTGGTGTCCAACAGGGGAATTGAGGCTAATCCGGAGAAGATCACAGCTATCACTTCTCTGGCTAAACCGAAATGTATCAATGATGTCCAGCGCTTTGTAGGCCGGATTGCCGCGTTGAGCCGGTTTATCAACCGCCTCGGTGAAAGCGATCCCTTTGTATCGAATCTTTGAAAGCGGATCCCTTTATGCAGAGTCCGGCGATAAAGCATTGGAGGACTTAAAGCGGCAGCTAATAATCCGCTTTGTTCTTGCTGCTCCGATTGACAAAGAACCGTTGCTATTATATGTGGAAGCTAATGCTCGATGCGGTCAGCGTAGCTATTGTGGTTGGCGCAAGGAGGCGGGCAAGGAATATCCGGTTCAGCGTCCGGTTTACTATATCAGCGAGGTGCTTATTGAGTCAAGCAAAGATACCCACATTGGCGAAGCTGATGTATGGAGTTTTCATGGCAAGCGGAAGCTTAAGCAATACTTCGAGGACATCCCATCACGATGGTCAGCTCTGCTCCTTTGGGAGATATAATTCAAAACAGGAGGCAATGGCGGATTGCCAAGTGGGCTATAGAGCTTGGGCATACGGTTTGAAATCGTGCCTCGGACGGCGATCAAGTCTCAAGCACTTGTGGATTTCATCAATGATTGGGCGGAACTACAAGCACTGAAGAAAACCGGATCACACCTATTGGACTATTCATTTTGATGGGTCCGAGCAATTGGAGGCTCGGGGCTGGAGTCGTATTAACTTCCCCACGTGATAAGATATGTTATGTTCTCCGCTTAATGTTCCTTGTACTAACAATGCAGCTGAGTATGAAGCTTTACTCCATGGTCTTGGATGGCTAAGAAATGAATCTCAGCCTAGTGAAGTGCTTCGATGACTTCGGACTGGTGGCCCAACAAGTGTCTGGTACTTGGGATTCTAAGGACCCTCTCATGGCAGCATACCGTCGTGAGGTGGGTATTGTTGCAGGCCACTTCAAGGGATATCGGGTGGATCACGTGGACAGACGGAAGAAGCGAGCGGGCGGGCGCTTTAAGCCGGTGGGCTCTCGGCGTAAACCGGTCCCGCCTAATGTCTTCTTGGATGTCTGCATAACCCGTCGGTCAAGCTCCTGGCGAAGAGGATTTAGCTATTCCTGATCCGGAGGCTCGGTTGGTGGCGGCTCTGCATGTCATTCGGATTGGAAGGTTCCTTATCGCGTACATGAACAGGCGAGTTACGGAGGATGAGGCGCTGGCGAGACAGATAATCCGCGATCCAAGTCCATGACTATTGTCAATGGCGAGTTGCATCATTGCGATGTGTCGAGGCGTTTCAACATTGTGTATCGCGGAGGAAGGTTGTGAGATCTTGCGAAATCCACGGAGGAGATTGTGGTCGACCGCCGGTTCAAAATCTCACGGTGGCTAAGGCGTTTAATCCACGGTTTCTATTGGTTGACTGCTCATGCGTCACGGAGGACCTGGTTAGGCGATGTGACAAATGTCGAAGTTCTCAAGGCGCTCTCATGTGCGGCTCAAGAATTGAGGATGATTCCAATTACTTGGCCGTTTGGGACCTGGGGGCTGGATATGGTTGGGCCTTTCAAACGGTCCAAGGACAAAAAGACCCACCTTTTGGTGGCGGTTGACAAATTTACAAAGTGGGTAGAAGCGGAGCCCGTCAGCAAGTATTATTACTGATAATGCAGCCACGTCGGTTCAATTCATTAAAAAGGTGATTTTCTGGTTTGGCTTTCCACACAGTATTATTACTGATAATGGTACCAATCTGTCTAAGGGTGCTATGAAGGAGTTACGTGGCGTGAGCACATCCGAACAGCGTTTCATCGATGGTTCACCCACAGTCCAATGGCCAAGCATAGAGAGCTAACCAAGAGATCTTACGAGGCATCAAACCTCGGCTTATGGTTCCTTTGCAGCGGACGCCGGGTTGTTGGGTTGAGGAGTTACCATCGTGTTATGGAGCATCAATACTACATATGGATCGACAGGATACACACGTTCTTCATGGTCTCTGAAGGGGCGGTTCTCCCGATGATATCTGTCATGATTCACCTCGTGTACCAGCTTATGTTGAAGCGGACAATGAGGTTGCATGGCAAGGCGCTTTGTACCTGTTGGATGAGGGCGTGACATTGCAGCTGCCGTTCAGCGATCTACCGGCAGGATCTTAAATCGCTATCACGATCGCGAGTTAGAACCGAACCTTTCAAGAAGGAGATTTGGTGCTCGGCTCATCCAAGACCAGATGATATGCACAAGCTATCCCCACCTTGGGAGGGACCTTTCGTGGTCAGCAAGAATCTGCACTGTGGGTCGTACTATCGATTGATATTCGAGAGCATAAAGACTCACGTACATCGGAGGAGGAGACCAACAGGCCATGGAACATAGCTCATCTTGACCCTACTATACTTGAGCCATAGGCTCTACTTATGTACATATTATGACAATGTATATATTATGATCAATACAATAAACGAAGCCTTAGCTAAGCGGGGTCTCATTATTTTTACATCATGAGTGGTTACGGAGTTTTTATCTTAAAGCGGTCTCGGTTTACCCTTGAGTTAGCTTTTTAACAAAGCTTTATATCATTTCACTTGGGGGCTTGGTGGTGTCGAACCAATGCAACACCTTTTGATAAGCGAAAGCCACGAGATCACTTGGGACTTGGTCACGTCTGAACCGATCCGCCTCTTGATCGGCCTAAGGCCACGAGAATCACTTGGGGCTTTGGTGAACCAGACCATCGCTACACCTCTTGATCGGCGTAATGCCACTGCATCACTTGGGGACCTGGCTGACATGAACCATAGCTACGCCTATTGGGGGCTTGGTCGTGTCCGACCATGGTAATACCACTTGATCGGCTCAAACAGTCTCTTTTTGCAAAAGATTTTGTCTTTGCCTTTGCTTGAAATTTGTTTGTCTTTTTGGCATATTTATCTTGTTGTGTTCTTAAACCGACAATTATTAAACCGATTCGACTGTCAGTTGACGGGACACGGTTTGTTTTTCATCCGGAGACACTTCGCCCGGTTTGATTTTTGATAAACATCATATTATGGAGTAACACCGGTGTTCATCTTAACCGGGCAGCTTACGATAAACCGACCCTATATACACAGAGTTGTTTTCTCCTTCATGAGCAGGTTTTTCTTACAACTCCGCTTCAAGATTGGCACAGCCAACTTCATGCCCTCGATGGCGGGTATCATACATTCCATTATTTTATCATATGTTTAAATCTAAGGTATTATCTTTGATTTCACATACATAGATATGATGACCCTTTGGTTATACAACCACAATGGCGTTTTAAGCTTTTTGCTACTGACAACGGTTTAGCATCGGTGATTCAGCGGAAGCATAAGTTGTAATAAATATGCGAAGGCATATCAACACAAAGTGTGGCAGCTAGTCTATTACAAGGCAACACGGTGCCCAAATAAGATAATTGTTTTTCTGCATAACATAAGGAAGCGATGAAGGTAAACCGCCTCCGGTTCATGCTTGGTCGCCACTTGGCACGATGGTTGCGGGTCATCCTATGCCGCTTCAACCGATTCCCTACCCAGTGGCTGGAAATCAACGGTTGTCGATCGATTCCCATTAATGCTTGGAATACAGCTTCATCATTGATCAGCAACGACGGTTCAATATCGGGAGCGTAAGTATGCTTACGAATTGGAGGTATAAGGTTCTCCGCTTCAGGAATCGGTACAGGCACTCGTTTATTCTCGCCATCATATTGGGCTTGATAGTGAGACAGATTTGCCTCTTCAGCCAATTGACAAGCCAAAGGCGCACTTCGGTTTATAGCTCGGAGATCCTCTTCATTGAATTCTGTCCGTCTTCCTTCAAGCTTGGGAAGCCCTGGGCCGCTTCAACAGGGTCAAAATCCAGCACCCATGCTTTGGCCCGGATTAAGGCGTTTATGGCACCGGTTCTAGCAGCAGATTTCTTTAATTCTTCAAACCGGGCAGGAAGCATTGACAACCTTTTAATGGTGTCTGGATCAAGGTCGGGCCGGGTTGTTGTGAAAGCGGTCTTGATAATCCGTTCGCACCGGTATAGAGTTGCTCTATCAATGTATAAGAGGCTTTCAATTTCTTCCGCACGTCTGATCCCAAGTGGCCAATACGTGTCCCTGTATCATTCAAAGGGTTAATAAACCGGCAATTTCATGAGAAGGCCTCATTACGGCAGAAGTCAAAAAGGCTTACCAAAGACAACAACGGTCATGGCATGCACTTGCCGCTTTACACTGGTCAGTTCATCAACCACCGGTTTGAGTGCGCCTTCAGCATTCTCTGCCCATAGAGTCAAAGCGGCCTTTTCAATGGCCCAATCCGCCCGCTCCTTGTTGAAACCTTCCATAAGCTTTTCCATGACGCTTAAAGTGCTGGTTAATTCATTCTTTGCTTTGGAGGTTCCAGCTTGCTGGGATTTCAGGTTTTCTTGAAGATCAGCGATTTGACTTTCTTTCTTGCTCAGATCAGCCTGCATACAGATAATCATTTGATAAGGGTTAAGGTGAAGAGTTGAAGTACCAACCCCACAATAAGTTATGCCCTTGGTACTTGGGGGCTAATGCATATTTGCTTTTCATCCTACAATTTCTATATAAAGTCCCACGCTCAATACAAGTATTCAACTTGGCACTTGGGGGCTAATGCCTATTTGCTCTGTCCTTGAGTAATGCTGAAATTCTTATGTTATACAAGTCCCGGTTTAACTACATTAAGTTGAACCGCCCTTGAAACTACTTTCCAAAAGTACAGCTGTGTTCAGGATTATATTAGGAAGTCGGTTTAAGTTGACATCTTAAGACCGTCACTTGGGGCTATCAAAGTTGACGATTTGCAATGTACAAGCGAGAGAGTCATATGGAATTTACCTCATATTTGTCCTTCATCATATTCACCGGACCGGCTTCATAATCACGGTGGTATATAGCGGTTCAGATAACGGAATGAAGATCTTGGGGATTCAAAGCGCGTAAGTAGCCAAATCGGCATTCCACTTGCCTTTACCAAGCGCATAAATTCATCCTTTACCTTGTGCTTGGATAAGGCGGAGGATTACAGCTCGGGATGGCCAAAGCCAGTAATAACAACATCGTCATCCTTGGCTTCGCCGGTTCGCACTGGGGTCACCGTTTTCTCCGAATGCTTTGGTGGACTTGCTGTCTTGTCGGTTTGAGCAGGACTTGTGGGTTGATTTGAAGGGCCTGTGGCATCAACATGTGCCTCTTCAACGGTAACATCATGATCTTGCAGTGGTGGGTCGTGCAGCATATCATCCTAGATGTGTTCTTCATGATTGGGTATATTGGTCGGTTCAGGAGCATCGTCTTCTTCTGCCGCTTTGTCCAGGCGAGCTTTCTTGCTTGGCCTAGGCTTGGCCCTGAAAGGAAAAAGACGGATCAGTCCAGTAAACATTGAAAGTGATATATCAAAAGCAGTATCAACGAGATTATGGCTCACCCAAGCACCGTCTTAAGTGGTGGGAGTTGGGTGGTGACGACTCGCGGACGAAGAATGAGAAGTCACGATAATCGGTCGGATGGATTAAGAGGTTGATGAATGCAACCCGCTTTAGGATAAGCATTGTGAAATAGTTAGAGACCTCTGAACAGCATTTCCGAACGGACTGTTCGGTAAACCGTGGAGGTAACTACACGGCATTGTGCGGGTTGCGACGAGCTTCATGCTGTTGTGTCTTCATAAGAAAGTTTCGGTCCAAATAAGCAAGAGAATGAGAAAATTTAACTTTCGGTTTGCCGACCAGGATTTTTTGAAGGTAAAGGGTTTGAATCGGAAGAAAGAGCGATTACCTCTACAACATCGGCATGGTGACTTGACATCATCCTAGCAATAATCATTATCAATAAGGCGTGTGAAAAATAAACCAAGTGAGTCAAGTTCTACCTCAAGATCCGGATTACCCACATCATCGTCAGCTGGTGGATCGGAGGAGGCAGTAGTTTTCTTTCTATTGGCTGGTTTCTTCACAACTCTGGTCTTGGGCCGGGTTATTTTCTCCGGTTTCTCTTGTGGAGTTTTCCTGCTCCAAAATGGATCATCACCCTGTTTGAAAGATGTTAATATCAACAAAGAGTACTCAAACATAGTCAGATTTTATAAAGGCATAAGATGTGAGTCTTACGGCTGGCGGTTTGTTAATGGCAGAAAAGGGAACCAGGCCGGTTTGGGTGCAGGCAGCTTCCGGTTCGTTTAACATCCTCTTAACAGCCTCAGTAACTTCATCATCTGTCAGCTGGATCTCAATATGTCGTAGATGGTCTTTCACATCTTCTATTTATTTGCACATAAAACCGGAGCGCAGGCTTAAGGGCAGTATACTCCAAGATATCCAGCAGCGAGCAAGATCAACTCATGTTAACCCGTTGGCCATGAAGGCCCTGAGCTTGGATAGTTGAGGGGCATATTTGCTTCTTTCCTTGGCGATCGATGCATGAGGAGGGATGTGTGTTACTTAGCCGCTCGGGACGGTAACCCGTAAAGGTTTTCTCCATCGGGAGAGGTATCTTTGCAGATAAAACCATGTTGAATTCCACTCTTTGGGATGGCTGTGCAGTTTGGCGTGAGGATAAGTGACCTCTTTCCGCTTTTGAATCGCCACACCACCCAACTCGGTGTTGGGACCGTCGAAAAATTCAGTGCAGCGGTTTAGATGGAAGCAATCTACGAACAATTCAAGCTGTGGGCTCCTCTTGAAAGAACACCTCACGAGCACTTGAAAGTGACAGATATTGGTTATGGAGTTGGGGCCAATATCTTGTGGGCCTTGATTGGAAGTTGGCCAAGACATCCCGATAAAAATTTGAACCGGCGGACTGAAGTCCGGGCTAAATGGTTAGCAAAACAACAACCTCTCCATCCTTGGGTTACGGAGGACTCTCGGGCGGGACCCTCCGATGAATAGCGTCTTTTTTGCCTAAAGCGCCGGTGCGAACTAAATTATCCAGTTGAGTTTCAGTCACTCGAGAAGGGACCAATTACACTCGTACACTTGCTTGGCCATGATGCGATCTGCAAGCAGTAATACAGTTCAAGAATATGTTGGAAGGCTATATATTGATACATTCATTGTTAAACGGAAGAAGTTGCTTATAAACGGAGTTACGCAAGGTGGCAATACATAACTGGGAAATCCTGGCGGTTCAACAAGGGGACTAATGATATATGCCGAGTTGTCAGTTATTCTACAAATTTAAACCACCTAGTCTGAAACATTGATGAATCAAGAGTGGATGTGCGAAAACAGGTTTCACAAAAGTATTTCACAGTTTTGGATCTGGAGCATGTTCAGAAAAGAAATAAATATTCAAGGTTCAAAACAGAGCGGTACCAAAACAATGAGCAAGGATGCAGGGAAATCTATGATCTTGAGATGTGTAAGTGAAAACGGAGGCTAAAGCTACCATTACACGAGCGGAGATTCGTGGAGTTCTTTTGAGAACCATTATATGAGCGAAGAACAAAGGATGAACACTGAAAACCTAGAAACCCTACAATAGATCTGGGGCGGATAGAGCGGAAGATTTACTGGGCCGAGGAAGAAGCGGAAGGTCGCCGCGATGCTACGAATGCGTTCGAGGTGATGCAGCGGCCAAGGTTGATCACGAGACAATGGTTGACGGAGGCGGCGGAGCTTCACGAGCTGGGCGGCACAAGGAAGACGATGCGGAAGGGCACGAAGGGGAAAGGAGAATGACCCTTCGGTCCTATTTATAAAGGCAAGGGATATGTGTGTCAGGCGCGAAAATCAAGGGGCCACAAGTTTGGAAGCGGAGCTGTCGCCTCGATTGTTTGCAGATCCATTAATGAAAAGATGTTATATACAATTCTTTATGACAGATGACGTCATGCCGGTTCACCACAATCTGAGAAGATGACGTCACAGCGGTTCAACCAAGAAGATGTTGAAGATGAAGCTTTTTACTAAGGATTGACATGAACCTGTTCAAATCAATCTGGGGCCAAATGTTGGGGATATTACTACCGGGTGTAAACCGGCCAGGAGAGGCCGGGTTAACTTCATCAGTAGTCAAGTATGCTTGAAGCCCGTGAGGATATTCTATAAGGGCCCAAGGTCCAGAACCGGTTCAAGGCTTGTAGCCGTGAACCGGCATTAGTATGTAACTTGTGTTGTAAGTTAGAAATACTAGAGACCAAACCGGACACGTCTATGAGCCTGTCTCGGGACTCTGCAAACCGACGAGCGTCACCCATGTATATAAGGGGACGACCCGGCGGCGGTTCGAGGACAACAGACAACAACTCAAGACTTAGGCGAAGCTTGTTTGCTCCCTAGTCATCGAAACCCCCATCAATTCCATCACAACTAGATGTAGGATTTTTACCTTCATCAAAGGGGCCGAACTAGTATAAACTCTCTTGCGTCCCTGTGTCCGCTTTAACCCCTTCAAGCTAACCCGTAGCAATGGCTCCATGACTAAGTCCTTTCATGAGGACATCTGCCGTGACAAAACGACCACAGAAATGGTTGAGGAAATTCATACGTTTCAAATGTGCTTAAAAAGGGTCATTTTGACTCAACGTGCACGTCCAAACTCTAGTGTAATTCTTGCTTGCGGGTTGGGCATATTAAGAGAGATTGTAACCGATTTGCACAAATTCTTGGTTTGGTTTGGCAACCAAAACCCGCTAATATTGCGACTTCCAATGCTCATAGCGAGAATATCTCTCTGACACCGCTTTTACCAAACTTGGCCCTCCCTTGCACTTCCAATTTACTCCTTCGTCTAGTTCTATCAGCCCTGGTCCCAAGACGCCATTGACTGCGCCGCCTGCAATGCCACCACCGCCGGAGTACTCGCCATCGGCGGAGAGCCCTGCGTGCTCTGCTCCGATGGCTAACTTCCACCTTGATCCGATGTTGTATGTGCCGACTGGTCACCACATTGTCAATGGCGGGGATGATCGCGTGCCGCGGACCTTTGTGACGCCACATACCTCGATTGTGCGACACCATGAAGAGTTCATGCTTGTTGAGGTAGTGCCTACTCCCCCACCCGATCAGATTGGTGCTGCTAGGGAAGAAGTGGTTCAATGGCTCCAAGCACATGGGGTTTTTGTGAGGTCTGCACAACCATGGATTCGTTCTGTTGGTCTTTTTGAGCTCAGAGATGTTGCGGTCCGGTTCTCGTTATTACAGTTGCCGCCCCAACCTCTTGGTAATGATCGCTTTGTCTGTTTCATGAAGCATGATGAGGGTGAATATTTTTGTGGGGCTTCGGGTTTCCGTTAGGGTTTGATCATGTTCTTGAGCATCCCTCTAGATCTTCATAATACTGAATGCATCAGGGCCGCAGTCAACACTTTTGGAAAATTCCACCACTGGAGTAGCAAGGACCCTTATCTGGTGCGAACGTTGGTTTTCGCATCTTTCCCTGAGGATATTCTTGTGCCACGAGATGTTGTGTTCATGGATTTTGCTGCTTGGGGAGGGGCTCGAGTGTCATGGACTGCACCGATGTATATTTTGGGTGCAAACTTTGCTGAGCAAATGCCTCAGGATGAGGACTGGATGCCCATCAATGGCAATCCTCATCCTGTTCCTGGTGTGCCTTTCCCAGAGATGCCCCCTTTTAATTTGCCTCTGTATCCTGCCTTGGGATGGAATGATGTACCCCCTCCACCTCCAGAACCTGCTCACAATGAGGTGGAAGATGACAACTGGGGCAACTAGAATGAGCCTGTTGAACAACCAGCAGTCCAGGACCAAGAATCTATGATGGTGGATCTCTCTGCACAGCCTAGTTCTGAACCAATGTAGTAGGTGCCCACAACTCCAGTTATTCCCATTGATGAGGATCAATCTGAGAACCTAGAAACTCTTGTGGTTGATATGCATGCAGAGTAAGAGGCCAACAATTGGGCAATCATAGTATATCAACCCCCTGTGCACATACCAGCAGTGGAGATAGCTTCTGTTGCTATTCCTTTTGGGCCACCACCGCCACCTGAAATGGTTTGGAGGAGATCTTTTGAAAACTTACTGGAATCACCTGTTGTCTATAAAGTACCAAAGCCCCTTTTGTTTCAGTCTGTCTCTCCTGTGATCTTATCCAAGAGGAATTGGGACTTTGCTTTCAGGAAGAATGATCTTCCCTTTCTCACATGGAAGGAGCAGGAACCTGCCAGGCCTGTTGCTAGAGCTCTGTTTTCTAAAGATGTTGAGAAAGAAGCAACTATGGAGCCTGTTCCCACTCCCGTTGTGAGCACAAAAGCTAGGAGGCCTCACAAGACTTTGGCGCCAACTCCTCTTGTGGAAACTTCAATTGGAAGATGCACCAGAAGCTCAGTTCAGCGTGATGTGTTTAAGCCCACCTTCCAGGAGCTAGCCTTACAGCCCAAGAGAAAGAAGCCCAAGGCCAAGCCTTTCTCTTCTGAGATGCCACATGACCCTGCACATGATGATATTCCTCCAGCAACTCTTGTCAATCGTCTACAAGCAATTGGGAAGGAGCTGGAGATTGATGCAAACCTCCTCTCTATGGACGCACTTATGGTGGATCCACTCAATGTTGGAAACACTACATCTAGTGATTAGTGTGGTCATGTCATGCTGGGTCTGGCAAGCCCCTAAATGTGCTTTGTATCTTACCTTCTTTTGGCTATTATGTCATGGAAAACTTTCATGTAATATTGCTGGGTCAGACTTCTATGTGCTCTTTTGGACATATGGAATTGTGTGTCATGTGTTTTATGGACTTTATTATGATCTTTATCTATGAGTAATTCTTGTAGAAACTGGAATATTTTATGTTGGAACGTCGGGGGTTTAAATTCTGAGGCTAGGCAGAGGGCTCTTAGGCAGAAAATTCATGAGAGCCAATGTGCTATAGCTTGTTTGCAAGAAACTAAATGAACCTCCTTTAATTCTAGAACAATTAAAAGTTTTTGTCCTAAGAGGTTTGATTGCTTTTCCTGCTCTCCTTCTATGGGGCCTCTGCTGGAATTCTTGTGGTCTGGAACTCCTCTGTTTTTGTTGGGACTTTAATAGAAGTTCAACAATTTATGTGGCCATTGAGTTTGTTTCCACGCAAAATAATGAAAAATGGACTTTGGTTGTTGTATATGGGCCTTGTCAGGGGGAAGCCAGAGATAATTTTGTCACTTGGCTCTATAATTTGCATATCCCTGTTGAAGAAAATTGGCTGCTGTTAGGTGAGTTTAGTTTCATGAGGTCCCTGGATAATAGAAATTTACCTGGTGGAGATCTGAATGATATGTTTATCTTCAATGAGATAATTGGGCACTTGGGCCTGCTGGAATTGCCCATCAAAGGTAGATCCTTTACCTGGTCAAACATGCAAGATACACCTCTTCTTGAGCAGCTAGACTGGTTTTTCACATTTGTGGACTGGATATCAGACTATCCCATGACTGAGGTGCTCCCCCTAGCTAGAACTGCATCTGACCATGTCCCATGTGTAGTTACTGTCATAACCTCCATCCCAAAATCAAATCTCTTTAGGTTTGAGAATTACTAGTTAGAGTTGGATGGTTTCATGGACTATGTGGAATTATCTTGGCAATAACCATCTTGGAAGAGTCACATAACTACTAGGATTGCAGATAAATTTAAATCTTTGAGAATGAGTCTAAAGAGGTGGCAAATGAATGTTTCAAAATTAAAAACCTTGATTAGTAAACGCAATTATGTAATTTTTCTGTTGGATGAGCTGGAGGAGTGGAGGCCCCTGTTCAGACAGGAGTCTAACTTCAGAAGAATTGTCAACGCTCATATGGAAAAATTGCTCCATCTCCAATTCCTTTATTGGAAGAAAAGATGTACTATTAGGTTTTTCATGCCATGGCCACTCAGAGGCACAGGAGGAATTCCATTGCAAGTTTGAAATTATCTGATGGTTCAGTGGTAACTCAACACTCTCAAATGGAGGGAGTTATTTGGAATTGTTTTAAAACAGAATGGGTTCTTCAAGGGGTATTGTGATGGGATTTGATCTCTCGGCTCTCATCACTCCTGTGGAGGGTCTTGATGTGCTCACCATGCCTTTTGAGAAGGAAGAAATGGACAATGTTGTCAAGCACATGCCCATGGATAAAGCTCCAGGGCCTGATGGTTTTAATGGCCTGTTCTTCAAAAAGTGCTGGCATATAATTTCCAAAGACTTTTATGAGCTGGCCCAGGCTTTCTATGAGGGTTCTGCTATGTTGAAAAATATAAATGGCTCGTACATCACTCTTGTGCCCAAAAAACCAACACCTGAGGAAGTGGGAGACTTTAGACCTATCTCACTAACTGGAATGGGTCTGAAGTTTCTTTCAAAAATGGCTGCCAACAGGTTCCAAGATGTAATCATGCGGTGTATCCACAAAAATCAATATGGTTTTATCAAAAGTAGGAAAATTCAGGATTGCATTGGTTGGACATTTGAATATCTGCACCAGTGTCACCAATCTAAGAGGCCAATTGTAATTCTTAAACTTGACTTTGAGAAGGCTTTCGATTCCTTGGAGCATGAGGCCATAATTCAAATCCCGAGACACGAAGGTTTCAATGAAAAATGGATTGTATGGATGAAGAAGCTGCTGTCAACTGGCACCTCCTCAGTCCTACTCAATGGTGTTCTTGGCAGAAAATTCATCTGCAAAAAGGGAGTTAGACACGGGGATCCTGTCTCTCCTCTTTTATTTGTTTTTGTTGCCGATCTCTTGCAGACTGTCATTAATGACATGTTTAGAAGAGGCATTCTGCATCTACCTATCCCTTGTCATGATCAGGATTAACCAGTGATTCAGTATGCAAATAATACTTTGATCATTTTACCTGCTGACAAGGCCCAGCTTATTGCTTTGAAGGACATGCTCAAGGTTTTCTCATAGTCCACTGGTCTTGATGTGAATCATCACAAATCCTTCATCATCCCAATTAATGTTGATGTTGCACACATGAATGAACTGGCTACTGCTTTTGGCTGTCAAATTGGGAAAATGCCCTTCACTTATCTTGGCTTGCCAGTAGGAACCACAAGACCAAAAATGGTTGATTTTATGCTCTTGGTGGACTGCATGGAGAGAAGAATGACTGCTACCTCATCATTCTTAAATCTAGGAGAAAGGCTGCAATTTTTAAATTCTGCTTTGTCTTCTATGCCTATCTTTTTCCTATGTAGTCCGGCTGTCTCTGCTGGAATTCTGAAACAACTAGAGAGAATACAGAGATAATGCCTTTGGAGGAAGCATAGAGATGAGTCAGATCCTTCCCTTGCTGCTTGGGAGCTTATTTGTAGACCCCAAAACAGGGGAGGGCTTGGTATTCTTAACCCAGGGGTGCAGAATGTGGCTCTCCTCCTCAAACATGCAAAAAATTTCCTAAATAGGAAAGATCTTCCTTGGGTGTCATTAATTTGGGACTCATATTACCATGGCAGGGTACCCCAGGGAACTTCTGACTGTGGTTCTTTTTGGTGGAGAGATATTAGCAACATAAAGCAGAGCTTCAGATATTGTTCCTGGGTTCAGATAAATGAAGGTAACACTGTACTTTTCTGGTCTGATAACTAGCAACTTGATCATGAGGTTTCTACCCTCCAGTCCAGATTTCCTAGGCTTTTTTCGTATGCTAAGGACCCATGGGTTTCTGTTAAGGAGATTTTTGACACACTAGATATCCACCAGGATTTTCATCTTAAATTGTCAGCTCAGGCATATGAGGACTTGGTTCTGTTGCAGTCTCTGATGGACAGTCATAACAGAATACCTGGGGCCAAGGATGTTTGGTTATGGCAAGCCTCCTTCGAGGAGTACAAGCCCAAGATGTTCTATTCCCACACTTTTGCTACTGAAACCTTTAACCCATTGACCTCCTGGATATGGAAATCCTCTTGTACTATGAAGATCAAGGTGTTTGCTTGGATGCTCATTATGGACAGATTGAACACAAAGGATATGGTGGAAAGAAGACATTGGCACATGGAAGATGGAGTGCATTGTGTGTTATGCCCTTTGCAAGCAAGGGAAACCAGGGATCATCTGTTCTTTAATTGCAATTTCAGTGTGAGAGTGTGGAACTATCTACAGATTGATTGGTCCTCTGGGGACTGAATGACTGATTTGGTTCTTCAGGCTAGCAGAAGCTTTGACAAACCTTACTTCACTGAAGTGGTTTTTATAGCCTGTTGGAATATTTGGATCATTAGAAATGCCAAAGTCTTCAGGAGCGAGAGGGCCATTTTTAGTAAATGGAGATATGCTTTTAGGCATGATATTAACCTTATGCAATACAGAGTAAAATCTTCCTACAAGGATGATCTCTTGAGATGGGTTTCTTTTCTGCACCCTTGAGGAATAGTTTGTAATCTTTTATCTTCTTTTTAGGCTAGTTTTGTTTGATTACCTCCTGTAATCCCTGTATTGTACTTGTTCCCCTTTTCTGCATTAATAAAGCTTTTGATATGCTGTGGGGGTGTTGCCCCACAGTTCCCAGTCAAAAAATAAATTTTAATGAAAGACCTCGGTGAAGCTGCTTACATATTGGGCATCAAGATCTATAGAGATAGATCAAGATTCTTGATAAGACTTTCAATGAGTACATACCTTGACAAGATTTTGAAGGAGTTCAAAATGGATCAGTCAAAGAAGGAGTTCTTGCCTGTATTGTAAGGTGCGAAGTTAAGTAAAGACTCAAAACCCGACCACGACAGAAGATAAAGAAAGAATGAAAGTCATTACCTATGCTTCAGCCATAGGTTCTATAAAGTATGCCATGCTGTGTACCAAACCTATTGTGTACCTTGCCATGAGTTTGACAAGGGGGTACAATAGTGATCCAGGAATAGACCACTGGACAGCGGTCAAAATTATCCTTAGAGGACTAAGGAAATGTTTCTCGGTTATGGAGGTGATAAAGGGTTCGTCGTAAAGGGTTACGACGATGCAAGCTTTAACACTAATCTAGATGACTCTGAGTCTCAATCTGGATATGTATTGAAAGTGGGAGCAATTAGCTAGAGTAGCTCCATGCCGAGCATTGTAGACATAGAAATTTGCAAAATACATACAGAACTGAATGTGTCAGACCCGTTGACTAAACTTCTCTCACAAGCAAAATAAGATCACACCTTAGTACTCTTTGGGTGTTAATCACATAGCGATGTGTACTAGATTATTAACTCTAGTAAACCCTTTGGGTGTTGGTCAAATGGCGATATGAACTATGGGTGTTAATCACATAAAGATGTGAACTATTGGTGTTAAATCACATGTCGATGTGAACTAGATTATTGACTCTAGTGCAAGTGGGAGACTGAAGGAAATATGCCCTAGAGGCAATAATAAAGTTGTTATTTATATTTCCTTATATCATGATAAATGTTTATTATTCATGCTAGAATTGTATTAACTGGAAACCTGATACATGTGTGGATACATAGACAAACACAGTGTCCCGAGTAAGCCTCTACTAAACTAGCTCATTAATCAATGATGGTTAAGTTTCCTAACGATAGACATGTGTTGTCATTTGATGAATGGGATCACATCGTTAGGAGAATGATGTGATGTACAATACCCATCCGTTACCTTAGCATAATGATTGTTAAGTTTTATTGCTATTGCTTTCTTCATGGCATATACATATTCCTTTGACTATGAGATTATGCAACTCCCGAATAGCAGAGGAATACCTTGTGTGCTATCAAACATCACAACGTAATTGGATGATTATAAAGATGCTCTATAGGTATCTCCAAAGGTGTTTGTTGGGTTGGCATAGATCGAGATTAGGATTTGTCACTCCGAGTATCGAAGAGGTATCTCTAGGCCCTCTCAGTAATGCACATTATAATAAGCCTTGCAAGCAATGTGACTAATGAGTTAGTTGCGGGATGATGCATTATGGAACGAAGAAAGAGACTTGCTATTAACGAGATTGAACTAGGTATGAAGATACCGATGATTGAATCTCGGGCAAGTAACATACCGATGACAAACGGAATAACATATGTTGTCATAACAGTTAGACTGATAAAGATATTCGTAGAATATGTAGGAGCCAATATGAGCATCAAGGTTCCGCTATTGGTTATTGACCGGAGAGGTGTCTCGGTCATGTCTACACAGTTCCCGAACCCGTAGGGTCTGCACGCTTAACGTTCGATGACGATTTTGTATTATATAAGTTTTGTGATTTGGTGACCGAATGTTGTTCGGAGTCCTGGATGAGATCACGAACATGACGAGGAGTCTCGAAATGGTTGATAGGTAAAGATTGATATATAGGACGATAGTATTCAGACATTGGAAGTGTTCCGGAGGGTACTGGGTACATACGGGGTCACCGGAAGGTGTTCCGGGCACCCCCGACAAAAGATATGGGCCTTATGGGCCAAGAGGGTAAATGCACCAGCCACAAGGGGCTGGTGCACCCCCCATATGGGCCGGCCTAAGTGTAGAAAGGAAAAGGGGAGGAGGAAAGGAAATAGAGGGAATAGGATTCCCCCTTCCTTCCCCCTCTCCCCTCTTTCCTTCTCCCCTCCGGAAATAAGGAAAGGGGGGAGGCCGAATTGGAGGAGGCCCCCAAGTAGGATTCCTCCTACTTGGGGCGCCCCAAGGCTGCTCCCCTCCCCCTCCCACCTATATATACATGGGGAGGGGGCGCCTAGAAGACACACCAACAATTGTTAGCCGTGTGCGGCGCCCCCCCTCCACAGGTTACGCCTCCGGTCTTATCGTCGTAGTGCTTAGGCGAAGCCCTAGGCGAATCACTTCACCATCACCGTCACAATGCCATCATGTTGACGGAACTCTCCCTCGACACTTTCTGGATCAAGAGTTCGAGGGACGTCATCGAGCTAAACGTGTGCAGAACTCGGAGGTGTCGTACGTTCGGTGCTTGATCGGTCGGAATGAGAAGAAGTTTGACTACATCAACCGCGTTGTTAGATGCTTCTGCTTTCGGTCTACAAGGGTAAGTGGACACACTCTTCTCCTTTCTTTGCTATGCATCTCCTAGATAGATCTTGCGTGAGCGTAGGAAATTTTTCAAAATTGCATGCTACGTTTCCCAACAGGGGTGGTGCCTTGAGGCAAGCCGCAGAGGCGAGTGGTGAGTGGCAAGGTAGCACGGGCGTGCGAGCCACGGTGAAAGCTCTGCGGTTGTAAGCCAGTGACGGCATATTTCTGGCAGCGGCTTGATACATCCATTTTGCATCATGCTTTTATATCGATATTTATTGCATTATGGGTTGTTATTACACATTATGTCACAATACTTATGCCTATTCTCTCTTATTTTACAAGGTTTACATAAGGAGGGAGAATGCCGGCAGCTGGAATTCTGGGCTGGAAAAGGAGCAAATATTAGAGACCTATTCTGCACAACTCCAAAAGTCCTCAAACTTCGTGGAGGCACATTTTGGAATTAATAAAAATACTGGCGAAAGAATTAACTAGAGGGGGCCCACACCCTGGCCACGAGGGTGGGGGGCGCGGCCTACCCCCTGGGCGTGCCCCCATCTCTTGGGCCCCCTAGCAGGCCTCCGGTGCCCATCTTCTGCTATATGAAGTCTTTCGTCCAAGAAAAAATAAGGAGGAAGCTTTCGGGACAAAACACCGCCGCCACGAGCCAGAACCTTGGCGGAACCAATCTAGGCCTCCGGCGGAGCTGTTCTGCCGGGGAAACATCCCTCCGGGAGGGGGAAATCATCACCATCGTCATCACCATCGATCCTCTCAGCGGGAGGGGGTCAATCTCCATCAACATCTTCACCAGCACCATCTCCTCTCAAACCCTAGTTCATCTCTTGTACCTGCTCTTTGTCTCAAAACCTCAGATTGGTACATGTGGGTTGCTAGTAGTGTGGATTACTCCTTGTAGTTGATGCTAATTGGTTTATTTGGTGGAAGATCATATGTTCAGATCCTTTATGCATAGTAATACCCCTCTGATTATGAAAATGAATATGATTTGTGAGTAGTTACGTTTGTTCCTGAGGACATGGGAGAAGTCTTGCTATAACTAGTCATGTGAATTTGGTATTCGTTCGATATTTTGATGAGATGTATGTTGTCTTTCCTCTAGAGGTGTTATGTGAACGTCGACTACATGACACTTCACCATTGTTTGGGCCTAGAGGAAGGCATTGGGAAGTAATAAGTAGATGATGGGTTGCTAGAGTGACAGAAGCTTAAACCCTAGTTTATGTGTTGCTTCGTAAGGGGCTGATTTGGATCCACATGTTTCATGCTATGGTTAGGTTTACCTTAATAATTCTTTTGTAGTTGTGAATGCTTGCAATAGGGGTTAATCATAAGTGGGATGATTGTCCAAGGAAGGGCAGTACCCAAGCACCGGTCCACCCACATATCAAATTATCAAAGTAACGAATGCGAATCATATGAGCGTGATGAAAACGAGCTTGACGATAATTCCCATGTGTCCTCGGGAGCGCTTTCCTTCATATAAGAGTTTGTCCAGGCTTGTCCTTTGCTACAAAAAGGATTGGGCCATCTTGCTGCACCTTATTTACTTTCATTACTTGTTACCCGTTACAAATTACCTTATCACAAAACTATCTGTTCCCAATAATTTCTGTGCTTGCGGAGAATACCTTACTGAAAACCGCTTGTCATTTCCTTCTGCTCCTCGTTGAGTTCGACACTCTTACTTATCGAAAGGACTACGATAGATCCCCTACACTTGTGGGTCATCACGGCTGATTTGCCACGACGATCTGGTGTTGGGACACGGCCGCGAAGGACGCAGGAACCGGCAGGCGCGCCGGAGATGGAGGTCGCAGGTCGATACGATGGCTTGACGACCTGCACCGATGCGACTTGGTGACACCGGCTAGAAATCGTACGGCAGAGATGAGTAGAGGAGGTTCTGGTGGCGAGTCGGCAGATGGGCGGAGATAGAATCCGGCAGATCAAGGCGGCTTGACCGCGGCGGCTTAGTGCGGACGCGGGTGAGAAGGCCAATGGAGAGGCGGCTTGAGGCGAACAGATGGGGCCCCGGCGGCTCGGCGTGGTGAAAATCCAGGTCATGCCCGTTGACCGTTTCCGTTTCCAGGTCATAGCCAAGCCAACTTGTACTAGCCCTTGACAGTTGCTGTATTGGAATAATACTTGATGTCCACTTCGCTTTGACTTGGTCTTGGCTGATCGATGTTGCGTAGTCCAATTGAAACATAAGCCGCGGGGTATGTGTTGAATCTGCGGAGAAAATTCATGTTGCCTATGTGACAGAAAGCGATCGGATGAATCGCCTGTGACTGCTGTTGTTTGACTCGTGCATCCGTAATAGAGACCCGCTAGATCGTTGTTGATGACGACAAAAAAAACTATCAGCCTCGGCAATTTGCGAGATAGAGGGGGAAGAATTGACCGCAACCCTAATTTCTCCTAAACTTTAAAGCTCATAGACTGTAAATCTGGACGGATGAACTCGAAGCTGATGCAGATCCTTCCAAGCTGGCTCCTTTTCACCCGGAAAGTTACGAACTTCTAGATCCCAGGGAGAGATCCCTCCAAGAATTCAACACCACCGTGCGATTTGCCCCATGGTGGGCGCCAACTGTCGTGGGTTTGTCACGGTAGATGTCCTAGTGTGAGGACTTTGTCATGAGGCCATCGCAAGTAGGTAGTAGCTTCAACGGGGTTGGACGGGGTCGAGAGACGCGAGTTTTACCTAGGTTCGGCCCCTCGCAGTGGAGGTAAAATTGTACATCCCGCTTGATTGATATTGATGATGATGACGATCTCGGTTACAAGGGCAGTGTTTCGCTACCTCTATCTCAAGAGAATCTACTTTGATCTTGTCTAAGATTTGTCTGTCTGTATAAAAAACTTGTCCCCCTTGGGGTGCCCTGCCCCTCCTTATATAAGTTGAAGGGGCGGGTTACATAGAGTCCTAGTAGGATTAGGACTTAGCCTATTTCTGGCTTCTTATCGCGGGCTTCTTAACCCTGGGCTTCTCATCATGGGATTCTTAACACATGTGCTTCTTATCTCCAGGCGGCTAATCTTTAGGGCTATCTCCAAGACTCATCTCCAGGATTTTAAGTAGATGTCGGGTTAGGATCTGGGTTACACAATCTGTCGGGTTAGGATCCGGGTTACACAATCTGCCGGGTTAGGATCTGGGTCACACAATCTGCCGGGTTACACAATCTGCCGGGTTAAGTCCAGAGATGACTTAACGTTATGAGCTGGGTTTAACCGCGGGTAATTGCCCCGATAGTGTCTGTCTGACGAAGATGACTGCGCCCGAGGAGATTGAAAACGAAGTGAAGACGTAGCATTTATTTCATTCTTCTTCTTCTCTTTATTGAGTCATGGGACCACCATACTATTAAGAGGGGTGTAGCGTTTGAAACTTTGATTCTCTAATGCTAAACCCAAATCCTATGAAAGTTGCGAGAGAAATCTTTTTGTGTTCCGAGCAAATACTTGCTAGCAAGAGACTGAGATCTTCTTCGCTGCCAGAGATTTGACTCTGACCGAGGAGTTAGCATTACTTGTTCCTCAAGTAATGTCACCCTTGCTCCAAAATCCGACCGTTGCAAATGTGTTGGTTGGCCATTGGCTTGACTACGTGTCGAAAATGGCCATTTCCCTTTAGGGAAGGCTGCGGCTATAAATAGCCACCCCGCACCGGCTTTGTTTGGTGGCTGCTCCATTTGATTCTGAGAAGATTGTTGAGAAACCCCCTCTCTGAGCGAATTGAGTTTAAAATCCACCAAGAGAAAACCCCTAGAGACGAAGAATTAGATATTGGTTCAGCATCACTTGATTCTAAGTCCAGTACGCTCTGCCTATTACTCTTAAGGGCTGCAAACTCTCTACACGGTTAGGTGTCAATTTCTTCAGACACCAAGAGAGATTGTGGTTCTCGAAGAAGAAGTTTGTAAAGGTTCGGTGATCGCCTTCAACTATCTTCTATGAGTGATCGACATCGGTTGACGAACCAATTGTCAAGGAGAATTGGGTGAAGAGAGTTTATCTTCCATGTTAAGTCACAGCCCCTCCAACCAGATGTAGTCCTTGTGCAGAAGGACGTACTGGTCGAACAAATACCTTCTCGCCATCGATTATCACTAGTTACCTCTGCTACCCGTGTTTACATTCGATATATTTTCTTCATGTGATTTGTCTCGATGCATGACTTAGTTTCTTTTCAGTACTTAGTTTAACTCGCTGTAGTTTGTTTTTCATTCGCTCCATAGCTCGGTTCCGAGAGTTTTGAGATTTCTGAAGAAGTTTTAAAACTCCCATTCACCCCTCTCTGGAAGACATACTTTGTTGCTACAATTGGTATCAGAGCAAGGTACTCCTTGACTCTGCTCATTTTTGTCTAACAACCTTGGAGTTTAAGTATGTCTTCAGTGAGCTACAATTTGCATCTCAAGATTCCCATATTTGATGAGACGGACTACCCCTTCTGGAAGCAGAAGATTAAGTTCCGTCTCCGAGCAATAGATGATGATATGTGGAATGTGGTGCAGTTCGGGTTCACGGTTGCAATACCTCAAGCCCCCACTGACGAGGAGAAGAAACTCATTCAGATGGATGCTCAAGCCAAAGATGAAATTGGTGGCCATCCCTCTCGCGCGCAATTTTTTCGCTATCGCCAGTGTGAAATTGTGAAGGATTTGTGGGATGTCCTCGAGAAGATAAATGAAGGTGTTTCAACTCAGGAAGAAGCTCGAATTGATACTCTTCGAGCTAAATTCAGTCGATTCAAGCGCAGAAATGAAAGCCGTCAGCAAACTTTCGATCATCTGATTGACATAGCAAATGACCTTCAAGGTCTCGGCACCAAAGACATCACTGGCCATGAAGTTATGAAGAAACTGCTCCGATCTCTTGACAGTTCATTCAACACACATGTTCTGATGATTCATGAACGAGATGATTTCAAAACCCTCGAGTCTATTGATATCATCGAAAGACTGAACACCCATGAGGAACAAGAAGAAGAGAAAAGTCTATGGCTCTAGTCAGCGCAAAAATCATGCTCTCAAGGCAGTAGCTGATTCTTCCTCCGATGGAAATGCCGAAGAAGATTCAGATGACCTAGAAAGGCTTAGCAAAGATCTCGCACTGATCACGAAAACATTCCAGCGCTTTCACAAGAAGAGCCAGTTCTAGAAGAAAGGTTCAAGCAACTCTGCGGGTTCAAAATCTTCATCAAAGCTTATTGGAGAATATACCCGATTCAAGTGCAAAAAGCCTGGACACTTAATTTCAGACTGTCCTGGAAGCAGAAATTTGTGCTAGTGGAAGATATGATTCTGGCAAATATCGAGGCAAAAGCAAGAGCAAGAACTACGACTCCGATGATGAGAAGAAAACAAAGAAGTTCTTCAAGAAGGACAACTCCTCATCAAATCTTCATCAACATCTTCCTCAAGGAATCCTTCCAAGTCCTCCTCCAACCGCAAGAATAACTCTTGCAAGGCCAAGGTGTACATCGGCAATGAAATGGATTCTGATGAAGAAGAATCATCGGACTCCGGAAGCTGATGAATCCGATGAGGATTCTGACTCTGGCATGGCTGGCATTGCATATGCTTCCTCCCCTGCAACAAACTTCTTTGGGAATCCATCAAGCGATGATGAATCTCCTGCCTACTGCTTCATGGCCAAAGCATCGAAAGAAAAGGACTATGTCTCCGGGTGCACATAATGGATAATGGATAGTGGATGCACTAGTCATATGATAGGAGACAAGTCATTGTTTGTCGACCCCAACTTAACTGCTTCACCTCTGAAGTATATCACCTTTTGGCGACAACAATAAAGGAAAGGTATTTGGGCTAGGTAAAATTTTCATATCCAAAGATAAGTCCATTGATGATGTTTTACTTGTTCAGTCTCTTGGATTCAATCTGATGTCAGTTGGCACGCTATGTGATCTAGGCATGCTAGTTCTATTTTCCATATCCAAATGCATTGTGTTTATGGCCACTGACAATTCCTTCGTCTTTGAGGGATATAGAAAAGTTGATCTGTATATTGTGGATTTTTCTAAGGGTCCCTCAGTCCAAACTTGTTTGCTTGCAAAAGCAGCCCAAGGATGGTTGTGGCACCGAAGACTTGGTCATGCAGGTATGAGAAATTTGCAGAATCTGGTGAAGAAAAATCATCTCTGCGGAATTCCTGATGTAAAATTCGATAAGGATCGTCTTTGTGCTGCATGTGAGGCTGGTAAATTAGCCAAAATGCATCATTCATCAAAGACGGTTATGACCACAACAAGACCTCTGGAAATTCTTCATATGGATTTATTCGGTCCTCGAAACTATGCAAGTTTCGGTGGCAGTCATTATGTTCTGGTTATTGTTGATGATTTCTCTCGATACACTTGGGTATTCTTTCTCAAAGACAAAACCCGCACCCAAGGCATCTTCAAAAGACTCGCTAAGAAGGCCCAAAATGAATATGATGTGCTAATTAAGCATGTTAGAAGCGATAATGGAACTGAGTTAAAAAATACTCATATCGAGGATTTTCTCGACGAAAATGGTATTACTCATGAGTTCTCTGCCGCATACATTCTCCAACAGAATGGAGTTGTTGAGCGAAAGAATAGAACTCTCATTGAAATGGCGATAACTATGCTTAGAGAGTACAAAACTCCTATTCGCTTTTGGGCTGTTGCTATTAACACTTCTTGTCATGTTATCAATCATGTTTATCTTCACAAATTCCTTAAGAAAACTTCATATGTGCTTATCACTGGCAAGAAACCAAATGTTTCTTATCTACGTGTTTTTGGTGCACCTTGTTATATTCTTGATATGAATCATTCCTCCAAGTTTGCACCTAAGGCACATGAAGGTTTTCTTATTGGTTATGGCTCGAACTCGCATATTTATCATGTCTATAACTCTCATCACGGGAAAGTTATGGAAACGGTAAACGTGCGATTTGATGAATCTAATGGCTCACAAAAGGAGCACCCGCCAAATGTGATAGATGAACCACCAATCTCGGATGCTATTCGGCAAGTGGCTATTGGGAGCGTCAAGCCAGTTGAAGAAAATGCACCTGATTATTCCGATGATTATGCTCCTATGACTCGAAGAAGAACTCGCCAGGACACTGCCGAAGAAAATGCCATTCCAAATACTAATGGCAACCCGAATCCAAATGCCGAGACAAATGGAAATCCTGAAGGAAATGGTGATACAAATGCTTATGCTGATGAAAATAATAATGACCATCAAGATCCTTATCCTCGAGTGGCTAATCAAGTTGACCCCTCATTAATTCTTGATGAATTCGAGAATCCAGGTATTCGACCCACAACTCGTTCATGCACTCGTTTGGCTAACTACTGTGGCAGTTTCTCCTTTGTCTCATTGGCCGAACCTACCAAGTATGAGGAAGCCATGAATGATCCAAATTGGATGAATGCTATGCAAGACGAGTTGGTGCAATTCGAACTGAATGATGTTTGGGAATTGGTTGACAAGCCGAATCCTAAGAAGCATAATATCATCGGCACCAAATGGATATTCCAGAACAAGCAAGATGAAAATGGCATTGTTGTGAGAAACAAAGCATGTCTTGTCGCTCAAGGGTATACACAGGTAGAAGATATTGATTTTGGTGAAACATATGCTCCTGCTGCTCGCCTTGAGGCAATTCGTATTCTTCTCGTTTATGCAAATTACAATGATATCTTGCTTTATCAAATGGATATGAAAAGTGCATTCCTCAATGGTGAAATTGATGAGGAAGTTTATGTTAGATAACCACCTGGCTTTGAACACCTTGAGTTTCCTAACAAACTTTTCAGGTTGAAAAAGGCTCTATATGGGCTGAAGCAAGCCCCACGAGCATGGTATGACACCTTGAAGAAATTTTTGCTTGATAAAGGGTTCAAGCCAGGATCCACTGGTCCCACACTTTTCCCTCGTGCTATCGATTATGATCTATTCGTATGTCAAATCTATGTGGATGATATTATCTACGACTGTACTAACAATGATTGCAGCTTAGAGTTTGGGAAAATGATGTGCGAGAAATATCAAATATCTATGATGGGTGAACTTAATTTCTTTCTCGGACTGCAAATATGTCAATAGGCAAATGGATTTTTCATATCTTAGGAGGAATATCTTAAGGAATGTTGGAAGAAGTTTAAAATGCAAGGTTCCAAAATGAAGGGCTACAAAACACCTATGCCCATGAATGGTAAGCTGGATGCAGATGTGTACGGTAAGGATTACGATCAAAAGGCTTGTCATTCAATGATTGGTTCTCTTCTTTACCTATGTGCATCCAGATCTGGCATTATGTTGAGTTATTGCATGTGTGCCCGCTATCAAGCTGCACCAAAAGAATCGCATCACCAAGTGGTTAAGCGTATTCTAAGATATTTGGCTCACACCCCACCTTAGGTTTATGGTATCCTAAGGGAGCACAGTTTGATCTCGTTGGATCTTCAGACTCAGTTTATGCAAGTGACTTGGTTGACAGGAAATCTACTTCGGGGACATGCCATTTCCTCTGTAGATCATTGGTCTGTTGGTCATCAAGGAAGCAGAATTTTGTATCTCTCTCTATGGCTGAAGCCGAATATATTGTTGTTGGCGCTTGTTGCACTCAGTTATTGTTGACGAAGCAAACACCGAAGGATTATGGCATCAAGGTCAAGAAGATTCCTTTATATTGTGATAATGAGAGTGTCATCAAAATTGCACATAATCCAGTGCAGCATTCTCACACCAAGCACATTGCAATCAGACATCATTTCATTCGCGATCATGTTGCTCGAGAGGATATTGTCATCAATCACAGAAAGACCGAAGACAGTCTCGTTGATATCTTCACCAATCCTCTCGATGAGAAAAGATTTTGTGCATTATGGTGTGAGCTAAATATCCCGGACTTCGCAAACGTGTATTAAGCTGGACTCGGTGTAACGCCCCGAGACCGATGCTCCAGATGCCTTCTATTTATTTTTGTTGTTGCCATGATTGTCATAATAAATTGTTGCATCATCATGCTTGTGTTATTTGTTTTTCTCACTTTGTGCATTCCATCTTCATGTATGTTGCCATATGCATTTGCATCCATCATGTTCATGATTGCTTGCTTGCTTGCGATGTTTGTTTTATTATTATTATTTGCATCATGCATTCGTCTCCATATGATTGTTGTGCTTGTTTTCTTTTACTTGTTCATGTGCATTGTGAGTTTCATCTTGTTACTTTACTTGTGCTATATATGTGTTGATATTCCTACCACTTGTTTCCTCTCTCAACCTATCAATGCACCATCTTCTCCCCCTTCCTTCTTCTTTCTTTCATTGTTGCAAGTGACATTTCCTCCTCCATAAATGTCCAATATTTTCCTATAAATATTAGACCATGTCCTAAACCTCTCTGTCCAAATTCATGATATTTTAAGTTGATTTGGTTGGGTTCAAAAATGGCTCAAGTTTGAATTTAATTCAAACTTGTTTTATTTTTCTACCTCTAAAAATGCCCAAAGAAATTTATTCAAATTCTACATAAATCCAGAACCCAGATATGTTTTTTATCTCATCCTAATTCCTTGCCAAACTCCTTGGCCTTTTCTTGTATTTCTGTTTGAAGAAATTGCTTAAAGGAAAAGGGCCCAGCGCAGCAGCAGCCCGGCCAGCTCCAGCGCCTCCCGCAGCCCAGCCCGTGCCTGGCCTTTGCTCCTCTTCCCCTGGTAAATTTGCTCATGCACCGGGCCGGACCCACCCGTCATCCTCTACCCCTCACCTTTTTCTTCCACCTCATGCACCCTCTCTCTCTCTCTCACAGTAACTCTCAGTGAAGAGCACACATGGCCACCGTGGTTTCACCACGACTCCTCGACGCCTCCTGGCCCTCCTATAAATTCGCCCCTGCTTCCCTAGGGTTCCCCCGATCCCCCTCTTTTCCCCATCTCCGCCGCCACCCGGTAAGCCACGCCAATCCATCCGATCCATCGCCCCCAACGCATCCCGAGCGCACCGGAGGACCAGCCATGTCGCCGCCGTGAACTCCTTCGTCTTCTTCCTCGCCGTTCGTGTCCGGCAAGTCCGTCGACGTCCTCTTCGCCCGCTGCTACATCTTGCATCTCATAAGGAGTCGCCAAGTCCCGCGCCTGGCGTCTTCCTCTGCTTCCTTCTTCCTCGGACAGGAACCGCGTCGGGTTCAGAGCTCGTCCGCGTCGCTGATGGCTCATCTACATCGATGTATCTGTGTCCTAGGGTGAGCTAGGTATACCTGCTCCCCCTCTCTCTTCTGCTGCCGCATATCGATCGCCGTTGACGTGCCTGGGATCGGTTTCGCGTCGCGCTCTCGCCGCTCTGGTGTTTTCTGAATTTTTCTCAGGATCCAGCAGCACGCTCTCTGCATCCCGAGGCCCAGTTGGCTCCATAGACGTCCCACTGGCCTCGCGCCTTCTTCCGCAGCTCTGCCGCCGGCTCACCGTGCCCTGTTGGCGTCGCCGCTGCTTGTCGTGCCCCGAGTCGAGCCGTGCTCGAGCGCCCGCGCCCTTTTCCTAGCCTTGCCTAGCGCACACACACACAGTTGCACACGGCCGCCCCTTCCTTGCACCTGCGCGTGCAACTCCAGAACACGCCAAACATCACATGCATATCCTCACGCATCATCACCACCAGGCCGCCGTTCATGGTTGGCGCCTGTAGCTCGCCATGCTCGCTCCTGTACACGCGTGCTCACTCACACAGCTTGCACACAGCTTGCACACACCCTCAAGCCTTCCGCTGGTAGCACCGCCTCCCGAATCCGCACGCCCGCCGCAGGTTCATCACCCCAACGGTCGTCGCTTGTGCTTGCCCTCGCCATCGGTTTGTTGGCGCCGCCTCGCGCGACGCCGCTCTTCTTCTTCCTCTCATCTCACATGAACACACATCATGGAAAAACTCTACACACACACACACATCAAGGAAGAGCACAAGAGCTTTGCGTAGAGGCCCTGCCCCTTGGTGTAGACATGATGGCTACATCTTTTCCAGCCCTCTCGGCTCACTTTTTCTCATTGCTCAGTGTGACATATATATATATACATAGACTGTTGGCCCTCACGCACAACCTGACAAGACCACTAAGTCACGCACGAATTAACAGGCCGCCACCCTCGGCCACTAACAAACTAATCCATGCATGCAGTACCACACTAACTAATTTGCCTTATCCTATTCTAGGAATCGCTCCCAGGACCCTAACAACTATGCATCTAACCACCTCACCATGCAGAACTACATGCACGACCAGTACTTGGCAGCCTCATCAACGGCCACAGACCCAACGAGCCGGACCCGGAGCGCGCGCACGCACCAGACACCAATGTCACAGGCATGCTAACACTTTCCCCCTAAACCATGACCTCGTCGTCGTTGGAGTTGTTGCAGCTCCCGTCGTCGATGTCTCCATGACCGTGACCCGGCCTGCGGACTGGACCTGGCGCAACGACTTCGGTCGCACCGCCACGGACCCTACCTAACGCACCGACGCAGGTCCCACCATGCTTCGTCACGTCTCCGGCGACATACGCCGAGCTTCTTCTTCGCCGGCGACACACGCCTGGCGTCCCTCTGCGTCCCGCACGTCCCGCGCGCACCCGACGCGCCCGACGAGTCCGGTCGCACCGGGCGTCCCAGACGCCCCGCAGACGATCCGACGAGCCCGACGAGCCCGACAGCGGCACCAGACGCTCACGCGTCCGCCTCGCGTCCGCCATGGCAGCCACCAGCGACAAACGCCGGAAGGATGTAGCGAACTCGAGCACGGACTCGAGCACCACGGCGACATCGCCTCCTCCCAACGTCAACCGCCGCCAGACGTCGCCATGCCCAGCGGTCGCCGCGCCCGGCGCGTCTAGTGCGCACCCATAACACGCACGGTCGCGCCCGGCTCGCCGCCGCGTCTTATTGCCCGCACCGCCGCGGCCTCAACCGCAGCGCAACACCTCCATGCCGCGCCACCACAGCAGTCCGCCGGGCAGCGGGCTCCGTGCCACGCGCCTCCACGGTTGTCGCGCCCGAGCCGCCGCGACCTCTGCGCCACCACGCAGGTCCTCCGTGACCTCCTCGTCTCCACGACCACCTTGCTCTTCGCGCGCACGACATCACACCGCACAGCCGCAGACTCGCCGCTCGTCGCCGTCGCCACGCGCTCGCCGCGTGCTGCAGCCGATGCCTCCATGTCGGTCGCGCACACCCGTTCACCGCGGACACCACCGCACGCCACAGACTGTTGGCCCTCACGCACAACCTGACAAGGCCACTAAGTCACACACGAACTAACAGGCCGCCACCCTCGGCCACTAACAAACTAATCCATGCATGCAGTACCACACTAACTAATTTGCCTTATCTCCTATTCTAGGAATTGCTCCTAGGATCCTAACAACTATGCATCTAACCACCTCACCACAGTGGCGGAGCTAGATGCAGATTACATCTGGGGCTGTGCTATGTTGAGTGATAAACTTTTATGATTTTCTATGCTTTGCATGAAGAAATTACAAAGGAAGTTGTTTCTAGGCCTGGGGCTATAGCCCTAGCTGCCCCAGGCATGTCTCCGCCACTGCCTCACCATGCAGAACTACATGCACGACCAGTACTTGGCAGCCTCATCAACGGCCACAGACCCAACGAGCCGGACCCGGAGCGCACGCACGCACCGGACACCAATGTCACAGGCATGGCTTATTGCCAACACGGTTGTCGCCGTGCAGCCATGGCCAAGCTCGACCTGTTGTTGGATAGCTCAAAAGAGCCTGGGCGCACTTTGTATCACGAACACTAAGCTGACCCAGTGGTTTGTCCCTCATGCACACATCCAGGAGGTCCTGGGATCAAATCCCAGGGTGCCCCAATTCTTTTGCTCCTGTTTTGTTTATTTTTTTGCCCAGTGTGCACACCCATAGCCGGTTGGGCCCAATTCCACTTCTGGGCCGCTGCACTCTAATGCTTCTGGCCCGTCTATATGTTTTTTCCCAGTCTGTGTATTTTAACATTTTTCCAATGCATTCTTATTTACAGAAAACGCCCCTGTTTGGTATTGTTAATAACTAAACATGCATGCATCCAAATTAAACAAACTATATATGTAAAATGCTTAGAATTTTATCTAGTTTCACAATATCCAACTTTCATCCATGTTAAAATATTTAAAATTGCTGTTTGCATTAATTTGCATAAATGACATGTTAAAATGGTTTAATTCATAACTTAATAACCGTAGCTCCAATTTTAATAAACTTTATATGTAAATGGGGTAGAAAAATGCATAGATTAACTTGCTGCACTTTATTTTGCTGTTTAACAACATTAAAATTGTGTATAGGGTAAAACAGTACCAAATTTGAATATTGCATATGGGGATTTTCCGGAATTGTTGTTTGTTGTTCCGGCCTCCTTTAAATTTGCCTAAATAGTTAGTTTACTTATGCTTCACCTCTTGCCATGTTTAACAACATTTAATATTGTTGGGTACATAAACGGGAGAGAACTAAATAAATGAATGTGGTGTTTCGTCAATGTGTAACTCGTTGCATATTGAGCTTCACTTAATTTGTAGTATTGTGTGTTGCAGTTTGCCATGCCATGCCTTATTAAATCGGACATGCATCATACTTGTTTGTGCATCATGCCATGTTTATGCTTGTGCATTTACCATGTTGTTTGTTTCTTTCCGGTGTTGCTTCTTAGTTCTGGTAATGTTGCGATTGTGAGGATTCGTTCGACTACTCCCGTTTTTCTTCTTCATGGGCTCGTTCTTCTTCCTAGCGGGATTTCAGGCAAGATGACCATCACCTTGGATCTCACTACTATCATTGTTATGCCAGTTGCTTCGTTCTATCACTTTGTGAAAGAACATGCGGTGCCCCCATGTTTGGTTTTGGTAATTGATGACAATCTCTATGGACTAGTGGTTGCCTTGAGTTATATTTGAAGGTTTTGTCCATAGGCTTTTCTTGGAGTACATGTGTTGGTTTCAAGGAGAGTTTGTGTCACCAAGGTGCTATTCAAGGAATTACCTAAAAGATTGGTCTTGTGAGAGGTTGATCAAGACTAAGTCAAAGAGTGAATCAAGTTGATCAACACACAAAGCGTAGAAGATGTACCGAGAGGGATCAAGTGATCCCATGGTATGGTAAGCATTGTCAATTATGCTTTGTGTACTAACCCATGGTCTTCGTGAGAGTTCTTTGTGGGGTTAGGATGCAGTGTGCAAGTTCAAGTGATGCATCACGAAGAGATCAAGTGCTTGAAGCTTGCCGTCCATTGTGGTGACAATGGACTTGTGAAGATGAGCCAAAGAGTGGCTCACCCATAGTGGACTATGGGGGAGCAATCATCTAGTCTTCACCGAGCCAACGCAATCAAGAAAGGTGGTCCAACTTGAGGGAGTCAAGATCGTCATCATCTAGCTCAAGTGGACTTTGTGCAAGGCAAAGGTTTTTCCTTGATAGGTTTTCTATTTTACCGGTCTCATGGTAGTTGTGGGAGACCGGGTTATAGGATCGATTGCCGTACTATCAAGGGGGGCTCTCGATGAGTTGCTTGATCGTATCGTTCGTAGAGAGCTCAAACCATTGCATCCTTGCATCATCTTTATTGGTTCTTGTTTGGTTCTTCTCCTTGTGAGATTTGGAGCTTATGGTCATTTTTATGACAAGCTCGAGTTCATCGAAAACGGAGTTCACTTGCATCTTCTATGATGTTTTCGATGTTGGAGGATATGCCGGTTTTTCTCTGTTTTGATGCTACTCGTTGTCTTGTATCCAACAAGCTTGAGTTTGCTCAATTCAGAGCTCATTTGCAGTAGTTATGGCAGTTCTGGTTTTACGGTTTCCCTCTGTTGTCTTCTCTGCAAAATGAAGGACTCCTAGTGTTGCTGATATGGGGCATGTGGAAGTACTGCTCTCCGGAGCGGTAGTACCGCAGGCCCTTGTGGTAGTACCACAGTCCCCTGCGGTAGTACTGCAGGTGCTCACGGTAGTACCGCCGTGGCCTCAGGCCAGGCGCAACTGCTTGAGCGGTAGTAGGGGCGGATGTAATTTTTACATCCAGCCCTCTGTGATAATACCAGCGCTGGGCGCTGTAGTACCGTGGGCTCTAGCCAGCTTAGCAACATGGCGGAAGTAGGGCGGATGTAATTTTTACATCCGCACCCTATCTTGATAGTGCCGCTCTTCGTGTCTTGTAATACTGCGTCGGAGTTTTGCGAGTCCTCCCTCGTGAGAAGTAGGTACAGTAGTAATTTTTACTTCGTGCTTTCTCTGCGCTTAGTGTTGCTCGCTTTACGGTAGTATCGTGAGGCGTAGCGGTAGTACCGCTCCGGCAGTTCTACCGCTTGTTGCCCTGTGCAACAGGCCTTCATCTGGCCAGTGCTGCACATGCGGTAGTACCACAACGCAGCGGTAGTACCGCAGCCGACCACGGTAGTACCGCAGCTCCGTGCGGTAGTACCGTGTAGTGCGGGCTGAGTGAGGGGATAACGGTTGGATTTTTTCCCCACCTATAAAAGGGGGTCTTCTTCCCCATTGAGACCGAATCCTTGAGCTCGTGTTCTTCCCCCATTGTTGACCTTCTTCGAGCTTGCTAACTCTCAATCCCTCCAATGATTCTTGCTAGTTCTTGAGGGAAAAGAGAGGGGAGATCTAGATCCACGTTTCCACCAATCAATTTCTCCTCTAAGTGAGGGGAACCCCTTGGATCTAGATCTTGGAGTTCTTCATGATCTTCTTTTGTTCTTCCTCTCATTTTCCTCCCTAGCATTAGTTGCTTTGGTGGGATTTGGGAGAGAAGGACCTGGGCACTCCGTGTGCCCTTGCCATTGCATTTGGTGCATCGGTTTGAGTTCTCCACGATGATACGTGGAAGTGAAGTTTGAGAAGCTTATTACTCTTGGGTGTTTCGGCACCCTAGAGCTCGTTCCTCTAGGGTGCCTTGGCGCCCTAGACGGTTGGTGGTGTTCGGAGCTCAATCATTGTGGTGTAAAGCTCCGGGCAAGTGTTGGGGTCTCCAATTAGGTTGTGGAGATCGCCCCGAGCAATTTGACGGGTTCCGGTGACCGCCCCCAAGGGTTGCCAAAGTGTACGGGTTCGGTGACCGCCCCCACGGGTTCGGTGACCGCCCTCAAGGGTCCCTTAGTGGAATCACGGCATCTTGCATTGTGCGAGGGCGTGAGGAGATTACGGTGGCCCTAGTGGCTTCTTGGGGAGCATTGTGCCTCCACACCGCTCCAAACGGAGATTAGCATCCGCAAGGGTGTGAACTTGGGATACATCGTCGTCTCCGCGTGCCTCGGTTATGTCTTACCCGAGCCCTTTACTTATGCACTTTACTTTGTGATAGCCATATTGTTTCTTGTCATATATCTTGCTATCACCTAAGTAGTTTTTCTTGCTTAGCATAAGTTGTTGGTGCACATAGGTGAGCCTAGTTGTTGTAGGTTTTGTGCTTGAGAAATTAACCGTTAGGTTTATTCCGCATTTGTTCAAGCCTAAACCATAATTATTTTAAAGCGCCTATTCACCCCCCCCCCCCCTCTAGGCGACATCCACGATCTTTCACTTTGTTGCGCTACCTATCACTTGTTCTTCAAGCCTCCCAATTTGCCATGTCAGCCTCTAACTTTTTCACCCTTCCTAGCAGACTGTTGCTTGGCTATGTTACAGCTTTTGCTCGGCCCCTCTTATAGTGTTGCTAGTTGCAGGTGAAGTTGAAGATTGCTCCATGGTGGACAGGATTATTTTGGGATATCACAATATCTCTTATTTAATTAATGCATCTATATACTTGGTAAAGGGTGGAAGGCTCGACCTTATGCCTGGTATTTTGTTCCACTCTTGCCGCCCTAGTTTCGTCATACCGGTGTTATGTTCCTTGATTTTGCGTTCCTTACACGGTTGGGTGATTTATGGGACCCCCTTGACAGTTTGCTTTGAATAAAACTCCTCCAGCAAGGCCCAACCTTGGTTTTACCATTTGCCTCACCACCACCTATACCCTTCCCTTGGGTCGGCCAACCCGAGGGTCATCTTTATTTTAGCGCCCCCCCCCCCCCCCGGGCCAGTGCTGGTCCGAACTAGAGCCCTTTGCAGCGCCCCCTCAGGGAAACTTGAGGTCTGGTTTTAGTTGTACGGATTGCTCATCCGGTGTTTCCCTGAGAACGAGATATGTGCAGCTCCTATCGGGATTGTCGGCACATCGGGCGGCTTTGTTGGTCTTGTTTTACCATTGTCGAAATGTCTTGTAAACCGGGATTCCGAGACTGATTGGGTCTTCCTGGTAGAAGGAATATCCTTCGTTGACCGTGAGAGCTTGTGATGGGCTAAGTTGGGACACCCCTGCAGGGTATAAACTATCAAGAGCCGTGCCCGCGGTTATGTGGCAGATGGGAATTTGTTAACGGTCGGTTGTAGAGAACTTGACACCAGATTCGAATTAAAACGCATCAACCGTGTGTGTAGCCGTGATGGTCTCTTTCCGGCAGAGTCCGGGAAGTGAACACGGTTTTGGGTTATGTTTGACGTAAGTAGGAGTTCAGGTTCACCTCTTGATCATTGCTAGCTTCACGACCGTTCCGTTGCTTCTCTTCTCGCTCTTATTTGTGTATGTTAGCCTCCATATATGCTTAGTCGCTTCTGCAACCTCACCACTTTACCCCTTCCTTACCCATTAAGCTTTGCTAGTCTTGATACCCATGGTAATGGGATTGCTGAGTCCTCGTGGCTCACGATTATTACAACAACAGATTGCGGTGCAGGTTATCGATGATCATGACGCGAGAGCGATGCTTGCTTGTTTTGGAGTTCTTCTTACGCTTCTTCTTCGATCGGGGATAGGTTCCAGTCGGCAGCCCGGGCTAACAGGGTGGATGTCGTTTGAGTTTCTGTTTGTGTTTCATCCGTAGTCGGATGGTGATCTTATGTAAGATGATGTTGCATTCGTGTGGCATTGTATGCCATTTGTTTTTATCCCCATCTATTATGTAATGTTGATGTAATGATATCCACCTTGCAAAAGCGTATCAATATGCGGTTCTATCCTTGGTGGGACCTTCGTGTCTCTTTAGGATAGTATCGCATATTGGGCGTGACACTCGGCACCCGTTCTAACACTTCCACATCTTAGAAGGAATGCGTGCACAACACTCGAAGAGTTTGAAAAATTTCGACAAAGTGAAAATTTCTTTCTGAGAGTGAATACATTAACGAAGAACTAGACTAATCGGGTGCCACGATAACTGTGTGACGCTCGAGTTCATACTGCTCTTATATGGTGGGTCACGCCACCACAATTTTTCTTTGTTGAGTTTCGTTTGTTTGATGGATTTTGTGTTTGTCCGAATGCATTTCTCTCATAGCTATTCTTTTGGGTGTTTATGTTTTGTTGACTGAGTGAAATGCCTAGGACCCTATTTTCCCTCTGTTCTATCTCTTCCAACATATGTTGTTCCATTATGAATTCTCAATTTCATCTGGTACCGAAACTTTATCTGGTGTCCTTGACCACGATAAAGATTAGGTCCGAACTTTAATCTGTTTTGGCGAAAGCTGTCCAAAATTTGGGGTTTCCCGCCCAAGTCAGGACGACGATCTCTTTACGATGGTTGCCACATGCAATCCATCAACTGCCACCCATCTTGTGCGTTGAATCACAATAGTCTCTTGATAGTTGCCCTTCGATCGGATTCACTCCGTGCGGTTATTTTCCGTCGTATATATATACCGCCGCTCCCTCGACCCCTCATTCACTTCTTTTCCTCCTCGCCACCGTCTCCTCCAAAACCCTCGCTGCAGTGCTCTACCTTTAGCTCGACGCCAACGACGCCTTCGCCGCTTCGCTACCGGAAAGCGGTCGCCGGAGTCCTTTCTTGCCGCCACGAGACATCTTCTTCCCAGCGCTATCGTAGCTGCTGCACAACACCATGCTAGGGTACTTGCAGTTCAAACTCAGGCCTCCATCCTTCTCGTTCGAGTTCGTCCGTGGTTATTATTCTCTGATTTTACCGCATATCTTAGATCCTTACTGCTTAGGTAACTAGCGCGGATGTGGTTTGTAGTTGTCTCTCGCATCCGAAAAAATTTCAGATCTAGGGTTTGTGCTATGTCTTGCATGAATGGAATGGTTAGCACGCTGACTAGTATTTTCTTCGGACCTACTTGTTTGTTCTATACATTTCATAGGTGTATACAATCAGTTGAGGATTCTGCTCGACCAATGAGCATGGCCGATGAAGATGAGGTAATCTTGGGTACAACAAACGAGTCAAAAGCACCAAATTCAAAGGGCCCAACGGTAGGCCCAACAACCATCAAAAGGAAGAGACACGAGGAAAATACAGTTGAGCAAGAAGAAGATGCACCAAAGAAAAAGAAAGGTGGCAGGCAACCATACACAAATTCAGCTCAGTACATCTCTCATGACAATTACAAAACTGTGCCAGGAGAGTCAAAACGAGAAAGAGACAAGTGTCTGCAAAGGATTCGATGCCACTGGGTGTGCAAGTGGTTCCACTATGAAATGATTCATCCTCGGTCTGCGAAGAACTTTGCCTTTCATCCTCCATGGGGTGATTGCCGTGAAATTGGCCTCATTCGTGTAGGTGATCCCCAGGATAGACCACCGCCACCACCAAATACTGACAAGTCATCCCTTCGCACTCCCGAATCATATTCTGATGAACTGGCTAAGTGCTAGAAGGATGCTGAAAAGAGAGCCAAGAAAGCAGAAAAAGAAAGGGCTCGAGAAGAACAAAATCGTCGCCTTATCAAATCTGACATAGAAAAGAAAGAGGCCAAAGAAAAATCAGAAGGACGCTCCAAGTGCAAACATGATCCCAGCACTGCTGCACTGAAGAAGAAGAGTGCACCGAAGAAAAGGCCGGCTGAACAAACTGAAAGAAATGTCGAAAGCAATTCTTCCGATCAAGATGATACACCACCAACGAGAGAGAAAGTTGATGCTACTTTTAGTGAGCAAGTAAACATCACAACTTCTACAGTGCTTCCTGACCTTCGGGCTCGTGTAGTTCCAATAGCACCTCCGAAGAAGATCATTTTGAAAAGGAAGACTCCACCTACCACTGTTACAATGAAGGATTTTGTGGATACAACTCCTCATCCTGAAGAAATAAACATGCATGATTTGGTAGTTGAGGCTCGAGTCTGTACTACCAGGCCAGGTGAACCCATTACAAAGCCTAAAGTGAAGAAAATCAAAGCTCCTACCACTGAGCAAACTGCACTTCAAGATGCTGCACCGAAAGAAAAGGCTGCTCAGTCTGCTCCTACTTTGACACAACCTTTGGCTTCTTTGCCTCCATCTAAGAAAATTCTAGTGTCAACTTCTCCTGTTGCATAGGCTGATGTTCAATCTGATGCTCCACATTATTACAATCATGTATTCACCATGGAGCAGCTTGACAAGTTCGTAGAGAATCCATTTGATGGTGAAGTGGCATCTTTGCCAATCCCTGCTAAAGGTATTTCACAAGTCTCCGATGTTGTTAGAGATACGAGAGAAGATTATGTTGAAATCAACAACCTTACTGCCGAACTCAATGACCTTTATGGTCGAATGAAACTACATCTTCCAAGTTTGTCATTAAACAACTTGAAGAATTTTACATGGATATCAATCGGACCTTGAATATCCTCCGCAACAGAAGATTGGATCTTCACTCAGATCTAGATAATGTTGTTCGCAAGATCTGTCTTGAGAATCAAGCACAAGCCACTGGATATAATGATCTTGTCAAGGGTCACATTGATCAAACTGCTCAACACACAGAAGAAGCGCAAGAAAATTACGAAGAAGAATGCTCCCCCTCCGACGACTAAAAAGTATCCTGATCATTCAGAGGCTCGGACTACGAAAGAAAATTCCCCTAAGCAAGCAATTCCCTCGCCAAGGCCAATTGAACCAGTGCCTGTGGCCTCCCCTATTCAAGCTGATATTCCAACATAGCAAGTTGTGTCTAAAGAAGGTGAAATCCCTCACTCCGAACATCAAGCTTCGTCCGCTCGAGAAACACCGAATGATTTGGCTCCTCCAACTGATCCGCAACAATAGATTCCCGATGATCAGCTGCAACCATCTCTAGTGGCTACCAAAAAGGAATCTGCTCCGTTACCCCATGGCTTTGCAACTCCAACTATTGTGCCATCTGCTCTATCATCACTGCATTTGTCAATCGACACAGCGAAAAGAAGTTCAGATGTTGGTCCGTCTGCAGTCAGATCTGTTTCTGCTCGTCATACAAACTCCGTAGTTTATGGAGATGAGGTGATTCTAGTCGAAGATGAACTTAAATATCCATATCCTCGTGAACAACTACCTTTGTTCTCGACATGTGTTGGCGTCAAAGGGCCACTTTTCAATCGGAACACTCATCCCTAATTCTTTCAAGAAATTCCGTACAAAGGGTCATGCACTTCTGAATCTCCTCATTTCTGGACTAAGCAACATATTATCTATTATTCTTGGATTCTCTATGATAGCCGAAACATATTTCCTCATGAGTTCCCAGACTTCTCAGCTATGAAGAATATTGGCTGTTTTGATCAAAATATTGCAAGATATAGAAGATTTTAGCCTCACAAATGTCTTTGCATTCGAGCATCTGTGGAACAGAGAAATCATACTTCAGTTCTATGCAACATTGTACATCTCTGGTTATGAATCTGATAGCTCCAAGTGGATCATGGAATGGATGACCGAAGGGAGACGCATGAAATGCACTTCAATGGATTTTGTCACCCATTTTCATTTCCCTTGGTTGGATCATGGCACGACTGAAATTAGAGTACACAACATTGATGCCATTTCAGATGAAATCTTTCGTTGCACCATGGACAAAGAAAAGATTCGTGACTATAGTGGTCCTCCCTTGCCTGAGCACTTGACGTTCGAAAATCAAACTCTATATCATTTGCTCACCTACACCATTTGCCCTCTGACTGGGATGAATACTGACAATGTCATCTATGATGCTCTTCGAAATGTCATCTGTGCAATCTCCGAGAAATATACCTTTGATGTCGAGGAAATGTTTCTGTGCATCTTAATGGACTCTGCTTAGCATCCTAAGTGCCTCAAAGTCTATGCGCCATGGATTCAGAAAGTTGTTGATCATGCTATGCGCACCGAATATTTGGCAAAAGCTAGTCATAAAAGCTTCATTCCTCTAGTGTGTGATACACTGCGAGTGATGGAAGATATTTCTTTGGGTAAATTACCCGTGTCAAGCCCATATTATCACAACACATTCGATGGGCCACGGCTGGCTTAACATGATCGACATCCCTCTCATTAACCTCCTTCGCACCTTGAAGTGAGTTTGCACACTCAACAGCTGTTGTTGCAGCATATGGCTAAGGATCGCCGAGAGAAAGAACATCTTGCTGCCGAGCTGAATGACATCAACAACCGAACAAAAGTAGTGCATATGATTACGGCTGAGAATAAGAAGCGCCTCTGGAAATTGCTTCGAAATTTATTCTCCAAGAAACAACTCTTTGATGCCGATCTCAAAGAACTATGTGATTATATTAACCAAGGGCTTTCTGTTGAAGACTTTCACGATTGCATTACTCCACCTCTGCCAGCTCATGAGCCAACAAGTGATCTACTTCATTTCAAGCTGCGAAAATTGCTCGACGAATCAAAAGCTACCTCACCAACAGAGACACCGGCCGATGGACATGTGCTATCTCGTGTTACTCAAGTGGCTGATCCTGATGTGCCTTCATCCTCTCAGCCTCATGCTACCATTCATGAAGGAAAATCTGCTGCTGCTCACGATGGAGATCTTCCAGTCACTTCTGAATCAGAAACCTCCTCCGTCGGTTCCTCTAGAGATGCCACCGGGTGAATCAAGCTCACTGCTTTTGCACTCATGTTCTTCGCCACCCTTTTGGCACTAGTTGACAAAAGGGGGAGAATTACATCGAGTTTTGACATATGTGTTCTCTGTGGTTATTTGGTTTGGTTTTGTGAGAGATTTGAATCTTATGCTTTAAAGACTATTTGTGCCATGATGTAAAACTTCTGTGATGTAATGTTAATAACCCCACCTACTGCATTAATTCTTTCGAAGCATTTGTTTTGTAGGTGGAATTATCATAACAAGTTATGAATGATTGCACTACGATCTCGATGGATTATATATCATTAGTGTGAATCATTACCTCGAATGATTGAAATTTCCTCCATATACTTCAACGAATTGTAGAGAACTTTAACTCATATCTGTAACCCTACATACATCTAGGGGGAGTCTATTTCATCGTCAAGTCAAGTAACACAAATTCACTCTAGTTTGATTTACTTTTCACTTATCTATCTTCACTTTGATGATTATCTGTTTTGTCAACAAACGTCCAAAAAGGGGGAGATTGTTGGTGCAATGATATGCCCCTTATGTTTTTGGAGTTTGTTGAAATAAATAGTATGGGACTTATGTGTTTGCTAGTGCACATAGACAAACAGGTCCCTGAGATCACGAGGAGTTTGATGTAAACGACGAAGATAATATCCCTACATTGCAGTGAAGGTTATCACCGAAGATTATGATAATAAGAGTGACCCCTCAAAGATTGCTGAAGTGAAGCAATTGGTTCGGTGTGTGTCCGAGGAAGATGACTGCGTCCGAGGAGATTGAATACAGAGTGAAGAGTAACATTTAGTTCGTTGTTCTTCTTCTCTTTATTGATTCATAGGACCACCATACTATTAAGAGGGGTGTAGCGCTCGAAACTTTGATTCTCTGATGCTAAACCCAAATCCTATGGAAGTTGCGAGAGAAATATCTTTGTGTTCCGAGAAAATACTTGCCAGCAAGAGACTGAAATCTTCTTCGCTGTGAGTGATTTGACTCTGACCGAGGAGTTAGCATTACTTGTTCCTCAAGTAATGTTACCGTTGCTCCAAAATCCAGCCGTTGCAAACATGTCGATTGGCCATTGGCTGGACTGTGTGTCCAAAATGGTTATTTCCCTTCAGTGAAGGCTGCGGCTATAAATAGCCACCCTGCGCCGGCTTTGTCCGGTGGCTGCTCCGTTTGATTCTGAGAAGATTGTTGAGAAACCCCCTCTCTGAGAGATTTGAGTTTAAAATCCACCGAGAGAAAACCCTAGAGCCAAAGAATTATATAGTGGTTCAGCATCACTCGAATCTAAGTCCAGTACGATCCGCCTATTACTCTTGAGAGCTGCAAACGCTCTAGACGGTTAGGTGTCAATTCCTTCAGAGACCAAGAGTGATTGTGGTTCTCAAACAAGAAGTCTGTAAAGGTTCTGAGATCGCCTTCAAGTATCTACCACCAGTGATCGACATTGGTGGATGAACCAACTGTCGAGGACAATAGGGTGAGGAGACTTTATCTTCTGTGTTAAGTCACAACCCCTCCAACCAGATGTAGTCCTTGTGCAGAAGAAAGAACTGGTCGAACAAATATCCTGTCACCATCGAGCATCACTGGTTATCTCTTCTACCCATGTTTACAATCGATATGTTTTCCTTCATGTGATACGTCTAGATGCATGACTTAGTTTCTTTTCACTACTTAGTTTTAGATCGATGTAGTTTGTTTTTCATTCGCTCCGCTGCTGGGTTCCGAGACTTTTGAGATTCCCGAAGAAGTTTTAAAACTCCCATTCACCCCCCTCTGGTAGACATACTTCATTCCTACATGATTTTGTGTGGAGGCTATATATACCCCTCCACCCCCTCTTACTAAGTAAGAGAGCCATCAGAACGTGCCTACACTTTCACCATACATTTTCTGAGAGAGAACCACCTACTCATGTGTTGAGATCAAGGGATTCCATTCCTATCATTTGAACCTTGATTTCTAGCCTTCCCCAAGTTGCTTTCCACTCAAATCCTTCTTCCACCATAGCCAAATCTGTGAGAGAGAGTTGAGTGTTGGGGAGACTATCATTTGAAGCACAAGAGCAAGGATTTCATCATCAACACACCATATATTACCTTTTGGAGAGTGGTGTCTCCTAGATTGGTTAGGTGTCGCTTGGGAGCTTCCGACAAGATGTGAAGTTGAACCAAGAAGTTTGTAAGGGCAAGGAGATCGCCTACTTCGTGAAGATCTACCCAAGTGAGGCAAGTCCTTCATGGACGATGGCCATGGTGGGATAGACAAGGTTGCTTCTTAGTGGACCCTTCGTGGGTGGAGCCCTCCGTGGACTCGTGCAGCCGTTACCCTTCGTGGGTTGAAGTCTCCATCAACGCGGACGTACAATAGCCCCACCTATCGAAACCACACCAAAAATCTTCGTGTCTCCATTGTGTTTGCCTTCTCCAAACCCTTCCCTTTACCTTAATGTGCAATGTTTTACTTTTTCTAATATATTCTTAGAATTGCATGTGTAGGTTGTTTGCTTGACTTGTCATAATTGCTAAAATCTGCCCACAACTAAAATTGGGAAAAGGGTAGGTTTTTATTTGGTCAAGTAGTATAATCACCCTCCTCTAGACATACTTTCGATCCTACAGATGTGAAGAAGAAAATCATCTATCTAGACTGCTGGATCCGTTGTTCCGACGTATTGATCAATGTTGATGGGTTTAGACCCTTCTGGGAACTGATACTCCATCACTTCATATGTAAAACATAGACGATGCGCGGGCCCCCAAAAATGAGCCGCGTTTGGTTGGGCGTAAGTCATTCCTCTAGCTTGGGTCTGCTCCCAAGATTTTGCATGCATGTCTAGCCAAGCGTCGTAGCCCTCCAAGCCAGCTGGCGTGTGGCTCGCTCTCGATCCGTAAATAGATCGGGGCTTTGTTGGCTTGTAGCTTATCGCATAGGTTGAAGATCCCTGGGTGCTCAACCGCATTCTTGTCGTGAAGGCGAGTTTTTGCAGGGGGCTCATTGAGTGCCCCTGTTGGTCATTCTCATCCTCTAGGGGTCAGTCTGGTTGGCCTATTTGGCCATTCACGAGCGGTGCATTATCCGCTGCCTCGTCATCAAAGTCAGGCAACAACAACCTTTTCAGGAATGATTTGGGGGCTGCACCTTGGGTCTCAAGGTATGCTTCGAGCGCTAGGATCCTCATCCATTTGTCGTTGAGTTCATTCTCGTGAGTGTACAGCTCCTGCTGCTTCTTTTTCATGCTCCACGCAGCTGTGATTAGCTGTCACTGACACCATGCTTGTTTAGATGGGTTGATTGGTACGACGAAGTTGTCGGGTCCGAGACTTACATCGTCTTCGGACTTCCGCATGTAGTCTTTGTCCGACCTGTCGTCGAAAGTGCCCAAGTCATCGAGATTCTCCTCTGCGGGTGTTCCAGCAGGCCCATTATGTTGGGAGGGTGAGACTTGAATGTCCTCGCCCAGGTTCTCACCAGCCTCGAGGGCAACACGATTATCAGCGGCGCCCGAGGTGTTGGAGTGCTCTTGCTTCCATTGTGCCCCTTAGACCACTTTTTAGGGTGGCGACCCTTAGGGTTTTCGCCTGGTTTTTCCTTGGACTTGACCTTTGGAGTGTCGACCATGTAGACGTAGCAGCCCTGTCATGGTTTTGTGACGGCAGATGTCCTAGTGTGAGGACTTAGTTGTGAGGCCATAGCTGCTAAATGGTGTCTTGAACGGGGTTGATCGAAATCAAGAAGACGCGAGTTTTACCCAGGTTCGGCCCCTCACGGTGGAGGTAAAAGCCTACATCCTGCTTGATTTATATTGATCATCATGGTCTCGATTACAAGGGCTCTATTTTGCTCCTTCTATCTCGAGAGCCATCAAAACATCTGTTCTAGACCTGTCTGTCTAAAATCTTGTCTACCTTTTCTAACTTCTCCCTCTTGGGGTGCCCTGCCCCTTCTTATATAAGTTGAAGGGGTGGCTTACATGTAGATTCCTATTAGTATTAGTACTTAATCTATTTTGTCTTCTTATCACGGGTTTATTACCACACGTGACTTATCGTGGCCTTCTCATCTTGGGCTTGTTATCACGGGCTTACCATCTTGGGCTTCTTATCTCCGGGACTCATCTTTCGAGCGACTTAAGCCCAGAGATGACTTAACGTCAGGGCGGCTTAAGTACAGAGATTACTTAACGTCAGGGCAGCTTAAGTCCAGAGATGACCTAACTCTCAGGGTGGCTTGAGCCTTGAGATGACTTAAGTCTCAGGGCGGCTTAAGCCTAGATATGACTTAAGTCTCAGGGTTGCTTAAGCCCAGAGATGACTTATTTCTCAGGGCGACTTAAGTCCAGAGATGACTTAACCTCAGAGATGACTTATCCTCATGAGCCAAGTCTTGGTCGTGGGGAATAACCCCAACAAGCCCAATTCCCTATAATGGGTAAGACAGTAGGTGTTTTCGCTCCAGAATCAACACCGACGTCTTCGTCCATGTCGATGGCTTCATCAGAGCCGTAGTCAGGCACATCAGTCAAGTTCTCGACCTTGGCGACTAGGTGGGTGGTGCGTGGGATAACAATTTCATGACCATCGGCTTTACACTTGATCTAATCATAGATGGCGGATGAGATCATCGGGTTTTGGATTCGATCCAGCACCTCATTTATGTGCGAGAGCTCTTTGGCATCCAAGACCTGGTTGTAGGTTGGGATAATCTAGAAGAGGTTGCTCGGGCCACATGATGTGGTCGTCCTCCTGCTCGCCCAGGGTTGATCCCTGGGCGGCGGGAGTGGTTACTGCCTCGACTGTTGGAGATGTGGGTGGTTCTACCGGGTCCGAAGACATACTCGGCTAAAGGGAGGCCGCTGGGGACCAACCTTTGAACCAGATGTAGCAATCGTCGGATCTATATCTTGGTCGGATCTGAGGGGGTGTGTGGATTTAAGGATCCCGCCGTTGGCTGGTCCCGGGATCATGGCACCGGAGGGTTCAAGCTGGTCCGAGGTCAATCCCCAAAGGACCAGATCTTCTCGGGCGTCCGCAGCATACTACAGGCTTCTGAACATAATGGCTTGGTTTGGGGAGAAATTCTCCACATGGCCTAGATGGCCGGTCGGATCGGCATGCAAAACGATGCTACTGAAAGCGAAAAGCTGACAGGGGACGAAGATGTGACCGCATCCGATGCTGCTAGATCTGTAGACGAGCCATTGACCCCTTGTGATCCAACAACGAACTCTCAATGGAAGTATCAGTGTCGGTGTCAAAACCAGCAAATCTCGGGTGGGGGGAGGCCGAGCTGTCAGATCAGATCGATGGGTAACAGGAGAAGAACACACAACGGATTCACCCAGGTTCGGGCCCTCTCTATGGAGGTAAAACCCTATGTCCTGCTCTTGTTTATATGATGAAGCTATCAAAGTACAGAGTTGATCTACCTCGAGATCGTAAGTTGTGGTCTGAACCCTAATGGTATGATGGATGAAATGAATGCCCTCTATGGACTAAACCTCGTGGTTTATATAGGCACCAGGGGTATCTAGGGTTACACATGGTCGGTTTCCATCTAAGGATTTACATGTCGAATCTATAATATGCTTGAAGTACACGCCAAATCTTCGGTCGCCACACTTCAAAGGTATCAGGAATCTTGCTTTCCCAATGGACTAGTAGTCCGGACCATACATTAGGTCGGCTAGGCTAGGACCCCCTAGTCCAGGACACCGTCAACTAGGCTCAATTTGGATGTCTACATGTCAGGCATAGCAATTTGGGAATCTAAATTGTGAGCAAGAACAACAGGGTATGATCAAATTACCTGCTGGACAAACCATGCATTTTCCCTCGAAGACCTAGAAATCGCCATCGACCATGTTGAAGGCGACCTCCCGTCGATGCGCCCCAGACTTGGGGAGTAGCTCTAACTCCCCCGTCGTAGCAGACTAGCAGTCTATAGTGTCCTTGGTGTTAAAAGGGAGAGAGAGGTTTGGTGGAAATCATGGTTGTATTGCTTGAGCCTCGTGGGCGTATATATAGTGAGTACATGACCTTCTTGGAGTACAAGACAAGGTAATGATAAATCCTATTGAGGGAGTCCTGGATTAGGGGGTGTCCGGATAGCCGGACTACCATCATCAGCCGAACTATCATTTGTTGGACTATCATCATCGACCGGACTCCAAGACTATGAAGATACAAGATTGAAGACTTCCCCCCGTGTCCGGATGGGACTTTCCTTGGCGTGGAAGGCAAGCTTGGCAATACGGATATGTAGATCTCCTACCATTGTAACCGACTCTATGTAACCCTAGCCCTCTCCGGTGTCTATATAAACGGATGGCTTTAGTCCGTGGGACAACAATCACAACAACCCTTACAATCATACCATAGGCTAGCTTCTAGGGTTTAGCCTCCTTGATCTCGTGGTAGATCCACTCTTGTAAACATCCACAATATCAATATCAATCAAGCGGGGCGTGGGTTTTACCTCCATCAAGAGGGCCCGAACACAGGTAAACATCGTGTCCCTGTCTCCTGTTACCATCGGCCTAGACGCACATTCGGGACCCCCTACCGAGATCCGCCGGTTTGACACCGACATTGGTGCTTTCATTGAGAGTTCCTGCGTATGCGTCACCGATAAACTTGATGGCCTCTTCAATCAACAACGGCGCAGTCTGGGTGAGACCTTTCTCCCGGACAGATCTTCGTGTTCGGCGGCCGTCTTTGCGGGCCAACTCCTTGGCCATCTGGAGCGGATCGAGCTTCGCCCTGGCCGTCGGTCGGTATGGAAGCTTAAACTTCACGGCCGATATCCGCGGGGACTTGATCCTCGATGGATCGAGCAACAACCGGCGCGCTCTGCGCTGTCACGATGGGCATGACCTAACTCTGCGCCGGACAGCACCTTGGAGGCCGCACCGGATCCGCTCCGACTCATAGTCCGGAGCCGATCGCTCGAATCGAGGGCGGATGGTTGGACACGCCTCGGGAGCCGCAATTCCTCTGGCGATGGGCGAACACTTACCTTGTCCCGTAAAGCCCATGACTCCGGTGCGGACTCCTGCGGACTCCGAACCTCCTGCGCCCGCCGTCGAATCCGATTGGGCGCCGATCATGGAATTCACCGCTGCGGACATTTTCAGCACTCGCCCTTGGCGATATCATAAATTCATTGAAGCATCTCTCGCTATCCGGAGAGCCTGGCGAACTACGGCCGGGGCGGTTGGGACGCGGATGACGAAGAAATTCAGATCCCACCCACCACCCGCCCGTAGCCACCGTCGGCGATTTAACCGACGTGCTTCGACTACGACTCAAGAAGACATCGGCGGTATGGGCGGCGATGCGGAGACTACCAATAACCAGTGCCTACAGAGACCTTTGGAAAACCACCTCGTCATCGACATATACATGGTGGACACCCCAAAAGATGGGGGCGGCGAAGAAGCGGTGGAGGCTGATTCCCTAAATTAACAACCCAAGCGCCCGGCGTCGGTGGCGCCGCTCTAAATCCGCCACGGCAAGAATGGAGATTCCGGCACGGAGATAATAACACCCCGAAAAGTGCGAAGACAACTCCCTCCAAAGACGATCCAGCGCAGGAGGAGGCGAAGCAAGCCCTCGGAGAGGCGGCGGGCGATGAGTCGAGGATGACAACTATTTACCTCCCTCCGGAGGCGAGGCAAGCCTCGGCGGCAGCCAATTTGTCGTGCACGAGGATCCCGTCGAGCAAGAGCGTTTTAGGCGCAGGCTAATGGCCACGGCAAACAGCCTAAAGAAAAAGCAACAACAGCTTCAAGCTGATCAAGACCCTCTTGGCCGACAGATGGACCGAGGTCCTCGCGGCGAAAATATGAACTCGAACGCCCCTCAAAAGTTACCCAAAGCGCAAGTTGCTCCCCGATTAGAGGAGGCAGCATCACCAGCGCTGTCTGGCAGACCGACCACCCGTGGCGCGATAGAGGCGTGTAAGCCCTCCACCAAAACCGTACCCGGCATCGCTCTAAAAGCAAGAAGCCGCGGGGAACGCGCGGACTTGCGAGATATATTGGAGGACAAGGCAAGACAATCCAGATCTATCTATGGATCACGTGGGCGCCCACGACCCACGGCGAATACCGTCGCACGGATACAACTACTCGGCGGGCGAACACAGCGGACAACGCTCTCTCGAGCTACGTCGCGATATTGCTCAATCTGAGGCGCCGCACACCCACTATGCTTCAGCGGCGAAGTAATGGATCATCAAATCCTGAAGGGTTCAAACCCATTAATATCGAATCCTCACGATGGCACAACAGACCCAGCGGTGCGGATTGAGATTATCTTCTCCATATACACATGGCCCGGTGACAATCTTCACGCCATCAAATATCTCGCTCAAGCTTAAAGGACCAGCTCGGCATTGGCTTAACAGCCTGCCCGCAGAGTCAATTGGATCTTTGGGAAGACACGGAAGCCGCATTCCTCGACAACTTCCGAGGCACGCGTATGTGCGACCACGAGCGCAGATGACCTAAGCCACATTATCCAGCAGCCAGACGAATCGGCCAGGCAATTCTGGACACGGTTCCTAACAAAGAAAAATCAAATCGTCGACTGTCCGGATGCGGAGGCACTCGCTGTCTTCAAACATAACATCCATGACGAGTGGCTGGCCCGGCACCTAGGACAGGAGAAGCCGAAATCTATGGCAGCCCTCACATCCCTAATGACCCGCTTCTGTGCGGGAGAGGATAGCTGGCTCGCTCGCAGTAACAACCTCAGCAAAAATGCTGGCAGTCCGGATACTAAGGACCGCAATGGCAGGTAGCGTCGAAACAAAACAAACACCGCGTGCGGCGGCAGCAATGAGGATCTGGCGGTCAGCGCCGGATTCGAGGCTCAAACCGGTCAGCGGAAGAAGCCATTCAAAAGAACCACTCGGGCCCGTCCAATTTGGACCGAATACTCGACCGCTCTTGTCAAATACATGGTACCCCGAAAAGCCAGCTAACCATACCAGCAGAGATTGTTGGGTATTCAAGCGAGCAAATTAATCGCCGAAAACAGTGACGGGGGCTACACAGCGATGGCGAGGAAGAGACCGGCCGCCGAACAACGAGAGGACAAAGGATTCCCCCTCAAGTTGGACGGTAAACATGATATCACGCAGCGCATATTCCCAAGAGGGAGCGGAGCGTCACGCTAAAGGGCGATATCTGCGATGGAGCGGTCGCCCCAAATTTAACCCATGGTCCTCTTGCCCGATCACTTTCGATCGAAGAGACCATCCGACTAGTATCCGCCATGGCGGATTCGCGCGTTGGTTTTAGACCCAATTGTTGATGGATTTCACCTCACGAGAGTCCTTATGGGCGGCGGCGTAACTGAACCTGCTTTATCGAGGATACGGTCGCCAAGATGGGCATAGACCCTTAAAGTTAAACCTACAACAGCGACCTTCAAAGGCATCATACCAGGTGTCGAGGCCAATTATACAGGCTCGATTACTGCGAAGTGGTCTTCGCATCCCGGATAATTTCGAGCGAGTTAATCTTGACATAGTCCCGTTCGCGGCGGCTATCACGCCCTGCTCGGACGAACAGCGTTTACAAAGTTCAGCGCGTGCCGCGTTATGCATACCTTAAGCTCAAGATGCGGGCCCTCGTGGAGTCATCACGGTCAATCGAAACAGGCGCTCCTCGAGCGGAGGAACATCTGGCTGACTCTGGCGGCGAAATCTGAGCAGCTGTTAAGGCAATTCTCGAGTCCGGCCGTTAAGCGGCGGGACACAACCAAACGCGCCCGGAGCAACATCAACCAAGACCACAGCACGTTCCGTGCCGCAGCGTATGTCATCGGCCCCAACCCCAGCCCTCGCGAAATTGCAAGACAAACTCTCCGTGTATATAATTACGCCTGGAGATACCATGGGCATAGGGGAAGGGCACAACCACAACAGACCAGTGCGGTTCGACCACACGGGGGCTCCCAAGTGGGTCACTCTTTTTGTTTTATTTTTCTCTTTTTATACAGAACTCAGTCCGTGGCGAACCTGCCGAACTCATGATGCAACAGCCAGGGAAGGACAAAGGCGCGGCGAACACTCGGTGGTCTCCATCACGAGCATTAAATTTGTTACATACAACATTCCGCTGCCTACCCTGGAGGAGACGCCTTTAATTCGTCGATCCCTTGCTTTCCGCACTATTTGTATCATTCCGCACCGATAGCATATCTTCTCGAATAAAATGCAGCACTTTTGCCTTTAATTGCATTACTTTATATACATATATGTTCATTTACGACATGTTGCACCCGTGCATCTTAGTACGACCAAACACACCAGGGCTTATGTCCTCCGCTTTATGGTGTGCTAAAGTCCGCACACTTTCACAAGTCGGCACCCGAACTTATAGCATTATATGAATCAGCTCGAATCCTGCCTTGGGTCAATAGTTGGGTTTGCCGGCTCCCATGTTCGGCACCTTACGTTCCGTTCTATCGGCTAAGGTAGCACTTGGGAGAACCACTGCGATTGCGCCCGGTTCAGCCGGGTTAACGCCTCGATGGAAAGCTAAAACTGACCGCACGATAAAGGCGAGAGACTGAGTCGCTGTTAGAGAGGTCCTTCGGGTCCTTAAAGACCTCGCCGCTTGAGCGAAGTTCGGATTATGTCCGATGAAGGCGTGGATAGCGCCCCAATTCGGTCTTCAAATACTAGGGGCTTCGCGAAATTTAAAATTATAAATTCTATGGCTAAGTGAGAGTGTTCAAGCACTATAAGTCCGGTTGCCTTGTTACGTTGTGTTGGCGCCTCCTAGATGGACCCAAAATGGGAACAAGAGTGCTCAAGTTTATCCCGAACACCCCAAACTTTCGTGGCATGGGGGCTGAAGCCGACGACTTGCCATCTCTCAGATTTAATAAGCGGCCGCCTGAAGGTAATATTTTAAATTAAATAAGCGTTGCTTAGCGCATATGAACAAAGTTTTCAGCGCGAGGATAACACATTGCGAATTTACTCAATAATTACATCCACAGGGCACTCATCCGCAATCTTGCGGGCACCCTTCAGGACAGCCTTATAGTAAAGTTCGGCGTCGATGCTCCTTGCCCGCTGGTGGCGCGTCGATGATTAGCTTCTCCGCATCCAGCTTGCCCCAATGCACCTTTTATGCGGGCAAGGGCCCGACGAGCACCTTCAATACTGGCGGGCGCTTGATAGCCTCCACCCGAGGGCACGCATCCACCAGCCGTCGCCGAGGCCAAAGTAGCTCCTGAGCATGGCCTCTCCGGACCACGGCCGGACTATGAGCCCCTTCATGGCCTGCTCGGCCACCTTGTGGCTTCGACCAGCTGCTTGACTGGTCGCTAGGGGCACCGGATGGCGGCCTCCGATCTTGAGACGAAGACCTTCTCCGTTGAGCTCCCCCTCGGCTCGGTAGAATCGGCGACATCGAGACACGCTGCGAGCAGATCTGCAAACGCCTCGAGAGCTCCGAATTGGGTAAGTATCACGTAATTTACATTCACATGCTTGCTTTGCATGAAAAATGCCTTACCGCCGCTATCTTCTTCGTCAACTCAACTTCTGAAGGGCCTTATGGGCCTCGGCCTTGGCGGTTTGGCACTTTCGAGGCGAGGCAAGCTCGGACTCTCGAGTCTTTGAGTCACGCTCCAAACTCTCATGCCTTTCCATGAGAGCACGGAGCTCTTGCTGAACCACCGCCACCCTCGCCTCTTGCTTTTCTCGCTCTTCCCGTTCCGTGGCGCATTGCGTTCGGCGCGGACACGGCCTCCTTGAGGCCGCCACCTCGTTCGTGGCCCTGCGGTACCATGTTATCCTTGTTATTTTTGTCGCAACCTAAATCCTTTTATGTAAGGTACAAATTCAAAGTGGTGTTACTCACCTTCTTTGTCTTGGAGCTGCTTCTTGGCGCGGCCGAGCTCTTGCCCGGACCGCTCAAGATCTGCTTCAATGCACCGACCTCCATGATCGGTCTTGGCAGAGGTCAGCAGCAGCCTGCAATTCATATTGACATAATTTTTTAGCAACCCTGCGTACATCTTTTTTAAGATCCTCAGTCCGGCTTTTCTTTCCGAACACCGAACCGAGCATCGAGGGCTCTGTCTATGCGGTATTATATTGCATATTTTTAACTTCTTACCTCAAAGCCGATAGAAGGCTATTGCGAGCTTGATCAGCCCGCCTTTGGCGAAGCTGCACCTTTCGAATCACCGCACTCATAATAGTGCGGTGTTCTTCCTCGATGGGCGCTCTGGCGCCTCCAAAAATTGCCGGCGCCTCGGTTGGGCGGAAGCAGCCGGCATCACGGTCTTGCCCTTGATCGAAGGACCGCTGCCGGACTCCGGAACCACTGCGGGTTCCGTTGTGGAGTCGGTCGCGAAGTCGGGAGGGCGCCTTGTGGCGCCTCGGGCCTCCCCTGGTGGGTCCCCTCTGGGATCCCACCTCGGCGTCTTCGGCGTCGCGAGGGTGGGCGGTCGGGATGGAGTCTACATCCGATGAAACCAAAGACCCGCTCGATGAAGCGGGAGATCATCACCGGCGGACTACGGGTAGCATGCGGCGTTAGAATGACACTATGTGGCGCAGAAAAAGAAATTATAAATCATTCAGGATCCGGATACTTACGATCTGCGGAGGCTGGCCCTTGAAGGCCATTCTTCCTCGCCAATGTTGATGTTGGCGAGCTGTCCGGGAATAGTCTTTCCCCTCTTGGACCCTCCGGCCTCCCGGTTGGGAAGCCTTCCTCTTCCTCTCTCCCTCCTGCGGGAGAGAGTCCTCTTCCTCCTCCTCATTTTCGGGAGAGTCTGCCCCGAGTCGTCGGACACACAAAAGGGAGCTCTTTCGAGCACCGTGGCCTGCTTCTTGGCCTTCTTCTCCGGCACCACGTGCGGTGCGGAACCAGCAACCTCGCTAGGCGGCGTCTCTTGGATTTTCGGCATATGGCCGGACAGGTAATCTGCTCCGCCTTCTTCATCGATCTGTCAAAGGAAAAGGGAAATTAAAACCGCATAGAGTCAAACTATGAAAAACAAGTGTCCGTAAAGGGGTAGAATCACTTACCTCGTCGGCTGGCGCTGCGAGTGAAATCCGCGATCTTCCGTCGCGGATGCGAAACCGGCACCCTTGAACAGCACCTTCGAGCGCTTCCGTGCGTCGTGTCGAAGAGTTTGTTCAGCGCTGGTGCTGTTCGGATCAAACTCCACAATTTGAATGCCGCTCTTGGCATGGGAGTATCCGTGGACGAGCATGACTTGGACCACGTTAACCAGCCTAAGCTTCTTCACCGACTTCTTGATACGGGCACAGAGTCCCGTCGGCTCCGTCGAGCTACCCCACAGCAAGCCCTTCTCTTTCCGGGAGGTGAGCTGCGTGGGGATACCAGATCTAAACTTCGGGGCCGCCGCCCATTTAAGGTCCGCGCGGCTCGGTGATGTAGAACCACCCGATTACCACCCCTTGGCGGATTCCACGAAGGCCCCTTGAACCAAGGGCGTTGGGCATCTTGCCCAACATGGCGCCTCCGCACTCGGCTTGAATGCCCTTCACTACCTTGACTTGACATTGAAGGTCTTGAGCCTGGCGAAGTGGGGCTGGATGCAAAGAAGGCCTCGCACCTGACGATAAACGCCGAGATGTTGAGGATGAAGTTGGCGCCGGATCATGGAAATCCAGGCCGTAGTAGAACATGAGCCCCGGACAAAAGGGTGAAGTGGAAAGCCCAGTCCGCGGAGGAAGTGGGAAAGAAAGACGGCCCTCTCATGTCGCTGGGAAGGTATCCGGCGTCGCGCAGTTTGGCGATTTGCTCCTCCTTAACGGTGGAGGCCAACCATTTGCCTCCGCTCCGGACATGGTCGGAGAAGGTTGAGGCGAGATCTTGCGGACTTGGGCGCTGGAGCTCGAGTCTTGCGGAGATGGATAAGCAAAGGAGGAAGAAGGCGTGGGTGAGAAGGTGAATCCTTATCCCTTATATGGTAGGCGAAATCTCACGCGTCCCCCACCGGCCTGGTAAAACTCGCTTATCTCCCAAGCGTCACCATCAATGGCGGTTGGGTTACTACGCCCGTATTGATGAGAATCCGGATTAAGGAAACACGATCTCTGCCCGACAAGGCGTGCCAAGAAACCGCTTATTAAATCTGTTGAGGTGGTAAAGTAAAAACAATTGAGTAATGGCTTGGTAGTGGTGTGATGTCATGCCACGGAAGCGTCGGCAGATTGAGCTCGTGTATATATTATTATTCTCTCTACGGTGGAATGTGGAATTTATTTTGCGAGCGGACACTATCTGGTGTTCCCAATCTTCTATCATTTGGAGGAGGAACCCGCCTTGCAATGCCAAGCAATATACGCGGACTTATCGTCATTGAAGCCTGGTTCAGGGAGCTCTTGAGGAGTCTGGATTAGGGGTGTCCGGATAGCGGACTACCATCATCAGCGAACTATCATTTGCGGACTATCATCATCGACCGGACTCCAAGACTATGAAGATACAAGATTGAAGACTTCCCCGTGTCCGGATGGGACTTTCCTTGGCGTGGAAGGCAAGCTTGGCGATCTGGATATGTAGATCTCCTACCATTGTAACCGACTCTATGTAACCCTAGCCCTCTCCGGTGTCTATATAAACCGGATGGCTTTAGTCCGTGGGACAACAATCCTAACAACCCTTACAATCATACCATAGGCTAGCTTCTAGGGTTTAGCCTCCTTGATCTCGTGGTAGATCCACTCTTGTAAACATCCACAATATCAATATCAATCAAGCGGGGCGTGGGTTTTACCTCCATCAAGAGGGCCCGAACACAGGTAAACATCGTGTCCCTTGTCTCTGTTACCATCCGCCTAGACGCACAGTTCGGGACCCCCTACCCGAGATCCGCCGGTTTTGACACCGACACCTATACTTCATAATAGTCACGATACTCAACAACCCCCCGCAGTCACAACGGTAGCGAGACAGGCGGTGAGAGTGGAGAATAATCCGAAGGCAAGCTGACGGACACCCCCCCACAACCATAACGGTCGACGCGTCGCGGAAGTTGTGGCTGGAGTGAAAGCCAATGAGGTTGCTGAAGCAAGGCGATAGCCCTTTGTGTCGTTTGTCGAAGTAGCCGAGAGTGTAGGTGGTGTAGCCGTGTGAAGAACGCCATGGTCGGTGTCAAGTCGGGGGTCGCCGGTGTCGAGGTAGTTGCCATGGAGCCGTGGAAGAAGAGCAGCGGCGGCCTAAGGAGGCGTCGGCGGCTAGAGAAGGAGCGCGGCGGCGGTGCTCGAAGTAGGTGATAATGAACCCGATAGCGTGACGAAGACCGACGCAGACGGTGATGTTCCCACGCCAAGGGAGGCAGCGTGGCGCATATCACGTGGAAGTCAATGCGCGTGGACGGCGGTGAACTGCAGGCCGCAGCGTTACGGCTCATAGGGGCGACGCAACGGCAGCGCGCAGGTCGGGGCGACGGTGAGAAAGACCTCAGGGCGGTTGCGGGGATCACGTGCCACGCTCACTACAGCCCGACGAGGCGATGTAGCGGCAGCGCGAGGATCGGTGCAGCCTCGGGGACGTCCTGGAGCGGACGGCCTCGATGCGGCGGTTGACTGCGGACCGCGACACTACGGCTCGAAGGGGCGACGCAGCGGCAGCGCTCGAGGTGATGCAACCTGATGAGGACATCAATACCATTGTTACACGGCCCCTACTGCTACATATACTGGACCAATTACTAGAGCTCGCGCACGCCAATTAAATTTTCAGGTACTTTGGTTTCTTGGTAATGATTCTAATGTTCATGAGAATATGATGCTGCCTAAATTGGATACATTTGTTTTGCTTACAAATGAAGGGCCTGGCATGGATAAGAGGGATGAACACTGGAGCAAGACCAAGCATGGAGGGGATGGCATGTGCAAGAGGAACAAGAACGGAGTTACAAGTGATCATTTTAGGTCTTTGAAGCCACCATAATGGGTGCATGAAGCCTTGGATGAAATATACAAGATGCCAATTCATAAATTTCATCCGAAGGCTATTCTAGGTGCTGCGTCACCTTATTATTGGGCCAGGCCCATGTAATTTCGAAATACATAAGTATAGGTTGTTTTTAGAGTCCGTATGTGTGGGGAAACAAGAGATAGGGTTGGTTTCGGACCCCTTCCCCAAGGGCCACGGAATTCCCCCGTCTTCCTCCATATATACAACCCTTAGGGCACCGTTTAGACTTTGGGTTTTGTTTAGATTAAAAGTTCTCCATAGCTGCAACTTCGCGTACTTCGTTTGTGTTCAATGACCAGACAAAGACGTCACAAAACCCCACCTTGATCAATAAAAGTTTTCCTCTTATATTTGCAATATCCAGATTGCAATCTTAGTTTCTTGCTTGTTCTTCATTTTCCTGCAGGAAACAGACCTTCGTGGTCAGGTTGACCGTGCTCCGGCGTGGTCAATAACCTCTCGGAGTTGGTTTAGCAATTGCTAAGTAGCGGCGTCCTCGCTGCGTTAAGTAGTAGGATCGTCAAAGTCGACTTCCTCCAAAGCGATAGCCACCATCTCATCGAAGGCGGGACACCTTTGCCTCTATCAAGTGGTATCAGATTTCTAGGTTGCTCGGTGAGATTTTACAGTTTTCATAGTTTAGATCGAGTCTGTTCTTCATACCTACAGTCCACGAAAAAGCCACAAAAAATTAGGGTTAGTTCATCATATCCGAACCAATCGAGCCTTTGCATAATCTTTTTAGGGTTTTGCTTTGTTGAATTCTTGGTTGCATCATCGTGTCAAGTTGCTGGTCTTAGAGTCTAGTCTTTTAGAGTTTGAGTTACGGTCATAAGTTGTCACGCCGCCGCTTTCATCATCATCATCCTTGCCATCTACCACCACCACTTATCCGCCACCGCTCTGAATCTGTATCCGTATACCACCACCAATCCGTATCCATATACCACCACCAATCTGTATCCATATACCACCACCGCTACCATATACCACCACCCTGCCATATCCTACCACCATATATCCACCACAAATCCGAGTTCTTTTCATTTTAGGTTTGTTTTCAAGATACATCTATTTTCCGTTTCGTGTTTCCTTGCCTGAGTAGGTTTCGAAAAAAAAAGTCTGGAGACCCCCGGGAAGTTTTTAGGCCAAAATTTCGGTGACCAAAAATATTTTTCCCTATCCTGTTTTTAGGCTTTTCTGACTCTTTTGAGCCATGTGCCATCATAGTGATTTTTTGTCGCACTTTTTCGTCGTCGCTGCCCTGATTTCTGAAAAAAATAGTCAAAAAATTGCGTGCCCATCCTGTTATTTTGATCTGGGAAGAGTTTTGGGACACTCGCCATTATAGTGATTTTTCGCAAAAAAAAGAGCGCCAAAAAAAACAAAGTGATTTTTTTTCTAGAGTGTGCTTTACCCTTGTTTACGTGTAGCGTCGTGATTTTGTTCGTGTGCTAGGCTCGCGCCTCTAGTACGGTCTAGCCTAGGAGCAGCACAGTACCGTCGTTGAGCGTTTATTCAACTTGGCATCTCTGAATTGATTATTGCTGACCCTTTTTGCTACCATATTATAACCCTTCCCAACTCTACATACATCTACGTCGTGCGTTTGACTCTCCACAGTAATCGCTCTATCAAGCTTTGAGAGTTTTGACTACAACAGCTCTTGATCACCACCTGCTGCTTGGTAAGAACTGGTAAGAATTTGAGATTTGCTTGACGGATTTGTGACGCCCCACCACCACCATTTTCTAGTAGTCTGTAGGATCATATTCTTGTGTGTTTCTATTGCTGCTAACCATGGCAGGATCATAAGTCGATGAGACTGATTGGGAGAACATGACGAATAAGGAGTTGCATGATAAATTTCAGCAAATGATGACTGAACAGGTGCAAGATGTGCTGAATAATTTTGAAGAGGCCATGGATAAAATAACTGGCTTTGAGAAGCCGTTCGAAACAAAGCTCGATAACAAATTTAATGAAGTGCTTGCGCGTCTTCCACAACCACCACTGGCTGCACCTGCCGGACCTCTGCCACAACAACAACAACAGCGACTACCTCCACGTAACGAAACAGCCCTCCGCCAAGCGAGTCGTGTCCCTCTTGAGCCTGGCCAAACTGTTGGTGCTGTTGTTGATACTTCTGTGGCTCCTCCTACTGATTAGGAGGAGGATGATTATGCGGGAGATTACGAGGACGAAGTTGATCAAAATCAGAACTACGTGCAACCACCAGCACCCGGCCGTCCACATGCAAATAATCGCAATGGTAGGGCTGCATTACCAGCTCAGGTACGAGATCATGACCATCTTCCTAAACTGAAATTGAATATTCCACCATTTGAGGGTAGATATGCTCCTGATATATATCTTACTTGGGAGTTAGAAATCGAACAACGTTTTACATGTTTAGAATATCCCGAGGAGAGACGTGTTGTTGCTGCACTTTGTGCTTTCACTAGTTTTGCTTGTGTGTGGTGGTCTGAACATCGTAGATTATATCCGAATAATATTCCAACTACTTGGGCTGCTTTGAAAACTGCTATGCGTACTCGTTGGGTTCCACCATATTATCAACGTGAATTACTTCAAAAATTGCAGCGTTTAAGACAAGGAAAAAATTGTGTAGAGGAATATTATAAGGAATTACAAACTGGCATGATTAGATGTGGTATTGTTGAGGATAATGAAGTTATGCTTGCATGTTTTATGGGTGTATTAAATAGAGAGATTCAGACCATTCTAGAGTATAAGGAGTATAATAATATCACTCGTTTATTCCATCTTGCTTGTAAAGCTAAACGTGAAGTGCAGGATCGGCAGTCATTGGTGTGAACTAACTTTTCTGCAGGTCGACCTTCATCATGGACACCACGTGCATCCTCTACTTCCATTGCACTATCACCTCCATCAGGTGCCACCTCCAACTGTGATACAAGAAAGCAGGCATAACCACCACTTTCTGCCAAGAGCACACCTACCGGTCCTGCACAGAGCTCTTCTTTTTCCATGGCATCAACAGGGCACACAAGTGATATTATTTGTCGTTGTTGTAAGAGAAGAGGTCATTATGTGAGGGAATGCAAATCTCAGCGTGTGATGATTGCTACTGAGGATGGTGGGTATGAGTCCGCTAATGACTATGATGAGGAGACTTTGGCTCTTATAACACATGAAGAACACGGTGGAGATGATTCTGATCATGAGACGCGATACATGGCTCCTAAAGATGCTGACAGGTATGAATGTTTGGTTGCTCAACGTGTTTTGAGTGTGCAGGTTACACAAGCTGAGCAAAATCAGAGGCATAATTTGTTCCATACAAAGGGAATTGTGAAGGAACGTTCTATTCGCGTCATCATAGATGGTGGGAGCTACAACAACTTGGCTAGCATGGATATAGTGGAGAAGCTATCTCTCATCACAAGACCACATCTACATCCTTACTACATCTAATGGTTCAACAACAGCGGCAAGGTTAAGGTAACACGTACTGTTCATGTGCATTTTAGTATCTCTACATATGCTAATTAGGTTGATTGTGATGTGGTACCTATGCAAGAATGTTCCTTATTACTTGGTAGATCATGGTAATTTGATACAAATTATGTACACCATCGTAGAAACAATTAGTATACTCTTGTTCATAAGGATAAAAATATTACTTTGCTTCCTATGAATCCTGATTCCATTTTCAAAGATGATATTAATAGAGCTAATAAAGCAAAATAGGAGAAAAATAAGAGTGAAAATCATATTGTGGCAAAAGAATTTGAGCAACAAATGAAGCCTAATAATAAACCATCTAGTGTTGCTTCTGAAATTAAATTGAAAAGTGCATGTTTACTTGCCACCAAATCTGATATCGATGAGCTAGATTTTAGCAAATTTGTTTGCTATGATTTTGTGTGCAAAGAGGCATTATTTTCATTCGAGGACGTGCCTTCCTCTTTGCCCCCTGCTGTCACTAACATTTTGCGGGAGTTATTTGGCGTCTTCCCACAAGGCGTGCCACCGGATTACCACCTATTCGAGGGATTGAGCATCAAATTGATTTAATTCCCGGTGCATCGCTACCCAACCATGCACCATACCGTACCAATCCAGAGTAGATGAAGGAGATTATGCGTCAAGTACAAGAGCTGCTCGACAAAGGTTATATACGCGAATCTCTTAGTCCTTGTGTTGTTCCTATTATACTAGTGCCTAAAAAGGATGGTACGTCGTGTATGTGTGTTGATTATAGAGGCATTAATAATATTACTATTCGTTATCGTCATCCTATTCCTAGGCTAGATGATATGCTTGATGAATTGAGTGGCTCTACAATATTCTCCAAAGTTGATTTGCGTAGTGGATACCATCAAATTCGTATGAAATTGGGAGATGAATGGAAAACAACATTTAAAACTGAGTTTGGTTTATATGAGTGGTTAGTCATGCCTTTTGGGTTAACTAATGCACCTAGTACTTTCATGAGACTAATGAACAAAGTTTTATGTGCTTTCATTGGACGATTTGTGGTAGTCTATTTTGATGATATACTAATTTATAGCAAATCTTTGGAAGAACATTTGGAACATTTACGTGCTGTTTTTATTGCTCTCGTGATGCCGTTTGTTTGGTAACCTTGGGAAGTGCACCTTTTGCACCGACCGAGTATCTTTTCTTGGCTATGTTGTTACTCCACGAGGAATTGAAGTTGATAAAGCCAAGATTGAAGCTATTGAGAGTTGGCCGTAGCCAAAGCGGTCACACAAGTGAGGAGTTTTCTTGGACTCGCTGGTTTCTATAGGTGTTTTGTGAGAGATTTTAGCACCATTGCTGCACCTCTCAATGAGCTTACAAAGAAGGATGTGCCTTTTGTTTGGGGTACCGCTTGGGAAGAAGCCTTCACGGTATTGAAAGATAAGTTGACACATGCTCCTTTACTCCAACTTCCCGATTTTAATAAGACTTTTGAGCTTGAATGTGATGCTAGTGGAATTGGATTAGGAGGTGTGTTATTACAAGATGGCAAACCTGTTGCATACTTTTCTGAAAAATTGAGTGGGCCTAGTCTGAATTATTCTACTTATGATAAAGAATTATATGCTCTTGTTCGGACTTCAGAGACATGGCAACATTATTTATGGCCCAAAGAATTTGTTATACATTCTGATCATGAATCTTTGAAACATATTAAAAGTCAAGCTAAACTGAATCATAGACATGCTAAATGGGTTGAATTCATTGAGACTTTCCCTTATGTCATTGAACACAAGAAGGGTAAAGAAATTGTTATTGCTGATGCATTGTCTCGTCGCTATACTATGCTTTCAAAACTTGACTTCAAAATATTTGGTTTGGAGACCATCAAAGATCAATATGTGCATGATGCTGATTTTAAAGATGTAATGCAGAATTGTAAAGAAGGAAGAACATGGAACAAGTTCGTTATTAATGATGGCTTTGTGTTCCGTGCTAACAAGCTATGCATTCCAGCTAGCTCTGTTCGTCTTTTGTTGTTGCAGGAGGCACATGGAGGAGGATTAATGGTACACTTTGGCGTGAACAAGATGGAGGATGTACTTGTTACACATTTCTTTTGGCCAAAGATGAGACGGGATGCTAAGCGTTTTGTTGCTCGCTGCACTACATGTCAAAAAGCTAAGTCACGACTCAATCCTTATGGTTTATATATGCCTTTGCCTGTACCTAGTGTTCCTTGGGAGGATATATCTATGGACTTTGTTTTAGGTTTACCTCAAACAAAGAAGGGAGGATAGCATATTTGTTGTCGTGGATAGATTCTCGAAAATGGCACACTTTATGCCATGTCATAAAAGCGATGATCTTTGTTAATGTTGCTGATTTGTTCTTTCGTGAAATTATTAAGCTTGCATGGTGTGCCAAATACTATTGTTTCTGATCATGATACTAAATTTCTTAGCCACTTTTGGAGATGTTTATGGGCTAAGTTGGGGACTAAACTGCTTTTTAGTACTACTTGTCACCCCCAAGCTGATGGTCAAACTGAAGTAGTCAATAGAACATTGTCTACTATGCTTGGGGCTGTTTTGAAGAATAATAAGAAAATGTGGGAAGAATGCTTGCCTCATATTGAATTTGCTTCGTTGCATTCTACTACTAAGATGTGCCCTTTTGAAATTGTGTATGGTTTCCTACCTCGTGCACCCATTGATTTGTTGCCTCTTCCATCTTCGGAGAATGTTAATTTTGATGCTAAACAACATGCTGAATTGATCTTAAAAATGCATGAGTTAACTAAGGAAAACATTGAGCGTATGAATGCTAAATATAAACTTCTTTGGAGATAAGGGTAGAAAACGTGTTGTCTTTGCACTGGAGATCTTGTTTGGTTACATTTGCGTAAGAATAGATTTCCTGATTTGCGCAAATCAAAGCTAATGCCACGTGTTGATGGTCCATTTAAGGTGTTAGAGAAAATAAATGATAATGCATACAAACTTGAGCTGCCTGCAGATTTTGGGGTTAGTCCCACTTTTAACATTGTAGATTTGAAGCCCTATTTGGGTGAGGAAGATGAGCTTCCATCGAGGACGACTTCATCTCAAGAAGGGGAGGATGATGAGGACATCAATACCATTGTTACACCCACAACCCCTACTGCTACATATATTGGACCAATTACTCGAGCTCGCGCACGCCAATTAAATTTTCAGGTACTTTCGTTTCTTGGTAATGATTCTAATGTTCATGAGAATATGATGCTGCCTAAATTGGATACATTTGTTTTGCTTACAAATGAAGGGCCTGGCATGGATAAGAGGGATGAACACTAGAGCAAGACCAAGCATGGAGAGGATGCAATGCGCAAGGGGAACAAGAACGGAGTTACACGTGATGATTTCAGGACTTTGAAGCCACCATAATGAGTGCATGTAACACCCCCAGTATCATGCTACAGTAACCCTTTGTGATTAGGCTAATCATTTTTCCAAACAGTGCTTAATCACCTTTGTTCAATATCCCATTTGAAATTCTAGCCAATTCAAATTCAAGTGAAGTTTGAAGTTGCTCAAAAGTTGCTGGAAAAATGTTCATCATTTGTCAAAAATTCCATAACAATTATTTGTTAAGGAACACAACATCAATTTTGTGCAAAGATGAGCATTAGCAATTATAACAGGACCAATTCGGCATTTTTAAATGCTATCCTACTTATGAAAAATACCAAATGAATTCTTCTGGTCTCCAAAATATGTGTGTCACTATCTATAATCACCAAGGATTTAATGGGACACCTCCCAAATTCTTCCTAAGTGAAATAGTTGACCAAATATTTCCCTTTCTCTCTCTGTTAAAAAAATATAAGCAAAAACAGAAAAGGAGATGGAAAAGGAGGAAAAGAAAAGGGGCAAAGCGCTCTGTGCACTTAGGCCTGCCAACAAAGTGGCCGGCCCAGCCCGTTAACCGGGTCACCACCTACCTCCTGTTCACAAGAGCACGGTGGTCGCCCGTGCGTCGTCCACAGCTCGGTTCGGCCACGGGGCGACCATCCGGCGGCGACCTCAAGTCCCCGACGACGCCCCTGACCGAACCCTAACCCTAGACGCCCCTGAGTTTCCCCCTCTCTCTCGTAATCCTCCCCGTAGACCGCACCCAAGTTGCATCGCCATGAACGAGCTCGCCCACGCAGCCATCGTGCCCTCCTTGCTGTCCACCAGTGCCCAGGTGGACCACCGTCGTCCTCTGCGTCATCTACGCGCCACTATTCGTGCTCGGAGACTCGGGATCGCCGTCGATGCCGTCTTCCCAATCTCTCGATCGCCGACCTCCACTGCCTCGATTCACTGCACCGAGACCTCCCCGAGCATGCTGCCGTCCCCCTACAGCCTTGCCGTGAGCTTCTCCCCCTCCTTCCCCTCTCCCCTCTCTCGCGTAGGCCGCCTCGCTCTCTAGCTTGCTTGCCGCTACCGTCGTAGCTCGCCACCACCCCGCTCCATAGCCGCCGTGGCCATGCTCGCCGTCGAGCTCTGTCGAGCACGGCACCGTGCCCAGCACGCTTCGAGCAGCCCAGCGCACCTCGGCGCGCCTTTGCCCGTGCTCCTAGCCCGATACCACCTGTGCCCGAGCTTCGACCTCCGCCGTTGAGGTCGCCGCCGTCGATGCACCCCCGCTCCGGCCGTGCCGTAGCCCCAAAATGACGCGACTTCGCCTCCGCTTTCGAACGCGCTATCGCGCAGAACAAACGTGCCCCGTAGCCCATTTTCGGCGAAGTCCCGAGCCGCGCCGCCGCGATCAGCGTCGCAGGAGCTTCACCGCCGGCTGCGCCGACGTGGCCGCCTCGGGGCCACCAGCTGGGTCACTGTCCGGTGGCCCCAGTGGCCCTGCTAACTCCCGTTGACTGGGTTGACCCAGTTAATGTGCTGACTGGGCAGCCCCAGCCACTGACATGTGGCCCCCTTTGTTAATTAGTCTAATAAACGTTTTTTAAAATAAAAGTAACTAGATTAACATAAACACTCACTTACACCTGGGGCCCACACCCCTAATTAACCCTGCTAAATTTGTTTAATCCACTGTTAAGCTAACAGAGATTGACATGTGGGTCCCACTGGACCCACAGGTCATGTTTGACCTGGTCAGCGAGTCTGTTGACTGCTAACAACATCAACACGTCATACTGACGTCATATTCCATTTCTGTTAATATAAATAATTTCAGAAAATGGTTTACTCTTTGAAAAACCGTAACTCGGATGAAAATGTTTTCTACATGAAAGTTGCTCAGAAAAATCCAACGAATCCGAATACGCGGTCCGTTCATCTGTCACATGCCCCTAGCATGTTGAACATGGAACTTTCCCCCTCTGGTCATCTATCTGGCACAGGTCCGGAACCGAGAAAACATTCCTGGTTGAATTCCCCCTTCACCTATATCGTGTAGCCATACGTTAGGTCACACCCGGCACAACATATTGCCATGTTATGCTTTGTGATGCTATGTTTGCTTTATATTTATTGTTTCTTCCCCCTCTTCTCTCCGGTAGACCCCGAGACCGATGCCGCCCCTGTGATTGACCGCGTCAACGATTACCCTTCTTCCTTTACAGCAGAGTTTCCAGGCAAGCCCCCCCTTTGATCATCCCGATATCGCCCATTCCATTCTATCATGCTTGCATTAGTTTTTTGCTACTGTTATTGTTTGCTCCTATTCTGATGCATAGCCTGCTTTTGTAACCTGCTCATTGTACCTTACCTTTTTATCATAAACTGCTTAGTATAGGTTGGTTAGTGATCCATCAGTGACCCCCACCCTGTCCTTGTTGCCCATGCTTCATCGTCGAAGACCCGATCAACGGGATCGAAGACCAGGCCCCGGCACAGCACATCACTTTCCCCTTAGTTGCTCGACACTCTTGGGTTACTATCGAGTCTGGGGTGAGACCTCATCGACGCTTCGATGTTAACCCTCTAGTGTAGCTATTTCGGTCGTGGTCATCGAGGGTGATTTCCTCCTTAACCACTTCCAATACGACTCTGTCGTGCAATCCCTCAAGTGTGAACCTCGAGGGTCGATCCTCTTACGTTCACCTTGATGATTACATCGAGTGGAATCCGTCAAGGGTGATTCCTCAGGGTTTCCCCTTGGAGTTAGACACATGGTTACTATGGTTACTATGACTTTACACTGAACCCTGTTACTAAAGACGGGTCGGCCTCGAGGGTACCAGCGAGCATATTGCAGTGATGAGGAGTCGGGTTGACCTGGAGGGTGCCAGCGAGATAATTACTGGCGTGGTCGGGCATTCCTAGCCCTTGCCGCAAGTCCTCGAGGCAGAGACAGCGGGTCACATCTTTGTGAGTCTCTGCTTGTTACCGCGTGCTCCTAATCCACTATGATTTGGATATTTGATCCGAGGGACCTCTGGCCTGATAGCACTAACCATCACGTGGGCATAATATGGGCGTTCTGCATCGTATGCATTAGCCCAAGCTTAATAGACGTCAGCGACTGAGCGGCGCGCGCCGGGTTGGACTGGTAAGCACCTGCCTTTTTTTAAGAAGGTAGCTAGGTCTGCTCACCAGCCGCGTTTGCAACGTGCAGGAGTTCCCGGGGCGATGGGCCAAGACCCCTGGGGGCATAGGTTTAGTCCGGCGAGTTGACCTCTCTAAGCCTATGTCCGGTTGCGGCGTATTGTTTGGCCGAGGCTGGGCATGACCCAGGAAAGTGTGTCCGGCCGGAGTTAATCGAGCGTGATGGGTAAGTTGGTGCACCCTTGTAAAGAAGAAACATCTATCGATAGCCTGTCCTATGGTAACGGACACTTGGAGTTGTATCCCGATCGATTCAACTAGAACTGGATACTTGAGATGAGACATGGACATGAGAAATGGATAGTATGGCTCTGGGATTGCATTCTCGCAGGGAGTCGAGAAAGGATCTCTGGCCGAGGTTGATAACAGTACTACTACTTTACTTTATGCTACTCTTATCTCTTCTGATGCTGCAAGATGCTTGGAGCTGCTTGAAGATGCTAGTCTTCGATAGGCTAGGCTTTCCCCTTCTCTTCTGGCATTCTGCAGTCCAGTCCACAGATATAGCCCATTTCATTGATACCGATGCATATGTAGTGTAGATCCTTGCTTGCGAGTACTTTGGATGAGTACTCACGGTTGCTTTGCTCCCTTCCCCCCTTCTTCTTCTTTCCGGTTGATGCAACCAGATGCCGAACCCGGGGCGGATGCCACCGCCGATGCACCTACTACGTGGAGACCGCCCGACGACCGGGAGTAGTTAGGAGGCTCGAGGCAGGAGGCCTTGCCTTTTCGATCGTTGTTGCTTTTGTGCTAGCCTTCTTAAGTCAAACTTGTCTAACTCATGTCTGTACTCAGATATTGTTGCTTCCGCTGACTCTTGAGTATTCGAGCTTATGTATTGGAGCCCTCGAGGCCCCTGGCTTGTAATATAAAGCTTGTATTATTTTAATTTGTGTTGTGATATCTTCCCGTGAGTCCTTGATCTTGATCGTACACATTTGTGTGTATGATTAGTGTACAATTGAATCGAGGGCGTCACAAGTTGGTATCAGAGCCGACTGCCTGTAGGTAGCCCCCTTTACAACTCCTTGGTCGAAGTTGAGTCTAGTCACTGAAAAACTTTTACTAACATGGTTCTGTGTCCTATGGGCCCACGTCGCCCTTGGGTGGTATTAGGATCTTTTATTCCTCGTCTATACTTTGGGACTGTGATCTCTCGTCTATTCGGTTTAAACATTTTGTTAACTCTAACTCTAGGTTCTCGCAAATACTTTCTCCCGGAGAGCCCCTCACTCCAGATGATTGCTTGGTGCACCAGAAGATTCTGAAGATACTTCCTATATTTTTCTGAGACCCTTGTGCCCATCGCTTTTGCAATTCCCTTCCATCGATAAACCCCTACCGATGACCAAGTACACTTGTCATTCATAAAATCATTTCCCCGTTTATCTTGTTCTTACAAGTTACCCCGAAATCCTCTCTATTGTACCGAGAATACTTTGTGTCTACTGCCTCGTAGTTCCTTGCCACATGAATACCCCTATAGGTAGTTCCTCGCACTCACCGAGTATCTGCTCATCCCCAGTTGTTCATGTGTTTCACAAAATTCTTCGAAATACTATTCGATCCCCCGAAATCCTCAGTAGCTTATTGCTCTTGTTCTTCACGACATGCTTGCATTATGGTTAATTCCATATGTCTAGCAATATCCATTTGAAATCCGTTGTGGTTGACTTTCTAATCCTATTGATTCAACATGTGTGTGAATACACACAATCATCAGTTGAACCTTATGAAATTCGTCCTTTTTGCTCAGACGCCACTCCATACAGGAGCTGGTTCTCGACCAATCAAATTGTCGTCGATTGTACCCCTAAGTCTCTTCAACTTATCCATCCTTAATCAAAGTGTTTGCTTCTGATCCCCCGATTTGGAAATCTTCATTCCTTTGTATTTAAGCTTTGAAATTATCCAGAAACTTCTATATTCTGATGCCCTTGCATTACTTCTTTTGTTTGAACATTGATACTCACGTCAGATTCTTTATGGTTAGCTAGATCCAACAGCTCCACATATTTAAAATCCTTGTGAGTTTTTCCCCTGATACATAATGCCTTTGGTAAAATGTATCCCCTGTTTTGTCAACCATGCTCTGCTTTCGAGATTGTGTTTTCTTACTCTTAAGGTTTGTGGTATATGTTCCTAAGATGCCCCACTGGGTTGAACCTATGCCTCCCATAATCCATTTGAACCCGAGAGTTTATAACGAGTCTTACTCTTCTGGTGTTTAGCCAGATAACATTTCAACACTACAGCTTCATCGAAAGCGAGAAGTAAATGAAATGATATGCATTGAAGAAGTGGGAGTCGACCTTGAACTTTGTGTTCATGCCCATGGACACGATGTAGATCTCATCATGGAAGCTTCTCTTAAAATTAATTATCCCCATGGTATAAGATCATCTTATATCTGGGATTTGATCCTTTGCAACCGTGGTTCTGACCATGAGTTTTCCCCTTTGATCCCATTTCTTGGACAAGTTAAGTCACTTGTCTTCTGCAGGGCAATACGCCTGCCCAACCTCTATTATGATCTACCTTCGAGTATTACCCCTGGTAACTCGAGGATATCATGCCATTGCACTACATCTTATGAACTATTGATGGAGTACTACCTTACCCTGTCTTTGTCACTTCATGGGTTCTAGCTTATTTGTCAACCGAGAACACCAATAAGTGAATCGATTCCGCACTCCGATTCAATAACTCTAAGTATTTTAGTGCTTACGAGTTTAATAATCCTTCCAGTCATTCCTTAGCCTGGTCCGCTATATCATCTTCATGCAAAATTTTAACTGTGCTACCTGCTCCTTCTTCTCGGAGCATAATTTTTGACGATGAGCTAAGCTTACGTCGATCTTTCTCATATCAGTTCGCCTTGAACAACAAGCTTGATTTCAAGTTTGTGTCGTACCCGTGGTTCCAATAGCCTTCGGTTCATCATTCCTTTTGCTTGATGTCGTTGCTGCTCGATGGCATCTTCTTAGAGCCTCTCGACAAATTTGTTGTGATCACCATCAATATATTGCCTTGTTCTAAGATATCAATCGAATTCTTGAGGAGAAATACCATCTTTGCCTGTCGATGGTTCATGTTGTCATAGACACCATCCTTGACTTCCTGCCAATACAGACTTGGTCATGTTTTGGTTTTATCGTACATTCCTTGACATTCTTGGAATTGTTCCTTTGTAGTTATTGTGACCTTCAGATTCAATCTTGCTTGAAACACCATGTTAATGTTACCTCGAAGCATGACTGTGGTACGCCGAACAACAACAAGAACATTGGAAGTGCATTGCCAAATGTTTGTTGCTCTGTTATCCAAACACCGTTGTATGGATAACATCATGAATTCCCTTGCCCCTTTATCCAAATGGTGATGTACTTGTTAATATAACATGTATATCATGCTCTACTTTTCCTTGGAAAAAAATGCACTCCTAAATCTTGTGTTTAAACACATTTTCCTTTCCATTGGTTTGCTTAACCTTTCTTGTGATCTATGTATGTTATAAGCAGAAATAATTCCCTGCTTATGGAAACACCTCGGTTTACAACTCTGTCGGTGTGACCCTGTTACTATTGCTGACGACATCCCGGTAACCCCTGATGGACGAGAACTTTGGCTATTGGTCCGCCTCGTTCAACGAGCAGGAAAATGGTTCTCTTCGTCCCTCGCCCTTGGTACCAACGTTGTTGCCAACATAACTAACATGCTATCCTCTGACATGCCTTGCTGCCATGACCGTGCAATATGTCGGCGTCCTTCCTACTTTTGAACCACATGGTGGGCCCATAACCCACAATTCCACAGGATCAAAACCTGACTCCTATACATCCTTGATTCCGAAGTATCATTTTTCACTTGCCTTCGTATGTAATTCATGAGCCACCTTCCTAGTGATCTATTCTAATATCAGACGCAATAATTTTTGTTGTTGTTGCTCTGAACCCCTTTCACCTTTTGATTCGGCTTCGAATGATTGCCTGCCCGTTAAAACTTCTCATGGTACCTTCATACTTTGCTCTCCATGTTTTATTAAGTTTCAACTCGGGAGATACTTCCACCTCATTCCCTGAATTGTTCACCAGATAATTAACCATATAAGGGTCAGTTACTCTTTACTTCCCCACTTAAATCTCTGGACGAGATTTCTTGTAGTGGAATAGATTTGTAACACACCCAGTGTCATGCTACAGTAACCATTTGTGATTAAGCTAATCATTTTTCCAAACAATGCTTAATCACCTTTGTTCAATATCCCATTTGAAATTCCAGCCAATTCAGATTCAAGTGTAGTTTGAAGTTGCTCAAAAGTTGCTGGAAAAATGTTCATCATTTGTCAAAAATTCCATAACAATTATTTGTGAAGGATCACAACATCAATTTTGTGCAAAGATGAGCATTAGCAATTATAACAGCACAAATTCAGCATTTTTAAATGCTATCCTACTTATGAAAAATACCAAATGAATTCTTCTGGTCTCCAAAATATTTGTGGCACTGTCTATAATCACCAAGGATTTAATGGGACACCTCCCAAATTCTTACTAAGTGAAATAGTTGACCAAATATTTCCCTTTCTCTCTCTGTTAAAAAATATAAGCTGATGCCTGCGGACCTCTCTCAAGCGGAAACGATCAAGAAGATCCTCCAGGACTATGCGGCATCGGTGGGGCTACGCATTAACTTTCAAAAGTCAACATTGATCACTGAAATGCTTCGGCGGAAACGACCTCGAGGCTTGCTCAGGTGTTTGGTTGCACGATTGGGTCCATGCCATTCACATACTTTGGGCTGCCTATGGGCACTACACGACCAACCGTCACTGACCTCATGCCCTTCGTCACATCGGTAGAACCTAAGCTCTCCTCGGCAGCCAACCTGTTGGATCTCGGCTCAAAGCTCACACTGGTGAATTCGGTGATAACTTCTCTTATGATATACGCCATGTGCTCCATTAAAATCCCACTAAAAGTTCTTGATCATCTTGACAAGCTACGGAGATACTGCCTATGGGCCAAGAGCTCGGATAATGGTACAAAAGCCGTCTCTCTGGCTGCATGGGAGTTGGTTTGCCGCCTGAAGAACAAGGGAGGAATAGGAGTGATTGACCTCAAGATCCGAAATCAAGGCCTGCTCCTCAAAATGTTGCACAAATTCTACAATCGTATGGACTTGCCTTGGGTCAAGTTGATCTGGTCGGCGTATTATGCGGGGTCGATACCGCATGCAAACGACCCTTGTGGCTCCTTCTGGTGGCGTGACATCCTGCAGCTAACATCGATCTATCGAGGGATCACTACGGTGGATGTGGGCGATGGTGCCACGGTCCTTTTTTGGAAAGATATGTGGCGCAGTGATATCCTTTCGGATAGCCACCCCCGGATTTACTCGTTTGCCATAAATGAGGACATGTCTGTGCATGATATGCTAACTGCGTCTACCCTTGGCCAAAACTTCAATCTCCCTCTATCCATCCGAGCCAGGGGTGAACTTCAAGATCTTCAAAACAGTTTGGCCGATGTGGAGTTGACAAATGCCAAGGATGTCTGGAAATGTGTTTGGGGCTCCGAGGGCTTCCATTCCAGTAAATACTACGCCCACTGTTTCTGAGATCAAGTGGCTGACAAAGCCTTCGAGTGGATATGGTAATCGAAGTGCACCAATAAATGGAAGGTTTTCTCATGGTTGTTGTTGGCAGAGAGGCTAAACACACGCAATCTACTGAGAAGAAAAGGTATGAAACTCCGAGACGATGACTACACATGTTTGCTATGCTCCAACCAGCTAGAGGAAACGGTTGAGCACCTTTTCTTCGAACGTGAGTTTAGCAGAATGTGCTGGGGGAGTTGGGGATCACATGGCCAGTGAGTGGCAACAGGTTACAGCTGCTGCATGCGGTCAGGGGCGTCTGGTCCTGGCCCATGTTCATGGCAATTTTCATCTTGGCGGCCTGGAGCATCTGGAAAGAGCGTAATAAAAAAAACTTCAGAGGGATTGTCCCTACGCGGAGGGGATTGCGGCTGAGATTCCAAGATGATTTTGGAATGATGAAATACCGAGTGAAAGAGGCCCTCTGGCCGTTTATTGAGCACGTGGTTAGCTCGAGCTAAAACCGGCTGCATAGTGTTTTATTTGGCAACACTTGTACCTCTCTTATACCCTTGATGTATAGGAATCCCTCTCTCTCTCTTCAGACATGTAAACTCTTCCCTTGTAAACTTTGGGTGTGATGACGTAATACAAAGTCGGTGAGGGGGTGCCCTCACTGTCCAATTTCCCTCAAATATATACATATATATATATATATATATATATATATATATATATATATATATATATATATATATATATATATATATATATAAAAAAGCAAAAAATAGAAAAGGAGATGGAAAAGGAGGAAAAGAAAAGGGGCAAAGCGCTCTATGCACTTAGGCCTGCCAACAAAGTGGCCGGCCCAGCCCGCTAACCAGGTCACCACCTACCTCCTGTTCATAAGAGCACAGTGGACGCCCGTGCGTCGTCCACAGCTCGGTTCAGCCACGGGGCGACCATCCGGCGGCTCCGCGGCGACCTCAAGTCCCCGACGACGCCCCCGATTGAACGCTAACCCTAGACACCCCTCGGTTTCCCCCTCTCTCTCATTCTCCTCCCCATAGACCGCACCCGAGCTGCGCCGCCATGAACGAGCTCACCCATGCAGCCACCGTGCCCTCCTTGCCGTCTGCCCGTGCCCAGGTGGACCGTCGTCATCCTCTGCGTCATCTACGCGCCACTATTCGCGCTCGGAGGCTCGGGATCGCCGTCGACGCCGTCTTCCCCATCTCTCGATCGCCGACCTCCGCTGCCTCGATTCACTGCACCGAGACCTCCCCGAGCATGCTGCCGTCCCCCTACAGCCTCGCCGTGAGCTTCTCCCCCTCCTTCCCCTCTCCCCTCTCTCGCGTAGGCCGCCTCACTCTCTAGCTTGCTCGCCGCTACCGTCGTAGCTCGCCGTCACCCCGCTCCATAGTCGTCATGGCCATGCTCGCCGTCGAGCTCTGTCGAGCACGGCACCGTGCCCAGCACGCTTCGAGCAGCCCAGCGCACCTCGCCGCGCCTCCGCCCGTGCTCCTAGCCCGATTCCACCCGTGCCCGAGCTTTGACCTCTGCCGTTGTGGTCGCCACCGTCGATGCACCCCCGCTCCGGCCGTGCTGTAGCCCCAAAATGACGCGGCTTCGCCTCCGCTTTCAAACACGCGATCGTGCGGACCAAACGGTGCCCTGTAGCCCGTTTCCGGCGAAGTCCCGAGCCGTGCCGCCGCGATCTGCATCGTCGGAGCTTCAACGTCGGCTGCTTGCGGCGTGGCCGCTCGGGGCCACCATTTGGTCATTGTCCGGTGGCCCCATGGCCCACGACCCCGTTAGTTGGGTTGACCTTGTCAATGTCTTGTTGGGCAGACCCGACCAGCGACATGTGGGCCCCTCATTAATTAGTCTAATAAATGTTTTTTAAATAATAGTAACTAGATTAACATAAACACTCACTGACACCTGGGGCCCACACCCCTAATTAACCATGCTAAATTTGTTTAATCCACTGTTAAGCTAACAGAGATTGACATGTGGGTCCCACTGGACCCACAGGTCATGTTTGACCTGTTCAGCGAGTCTGTTGACTGCTGACATCATCAACACATCATGCCGACGTCATATTCCATTTCTTTTAATATAAATAATTTCAGAAAATGGTTTAGTCTTGAAAAATCATAGAAATTAAACCATAAATCGGATGAAAATGTTTTCTACATGAAAGTTGCTCAGAAAAATCCAACGAATCCGAATACACGGTCCGTTCATCTGTCACATGCCTCTAGCATGCTGAACATAGAACTTTCCCCCTCCGGTCATCTGTTTGGCACAGGTCCGGAACCGGGAACACATTCCTGGTTGAATTCCCCCTTCACCTATATCGTGTAGCCATACGTTAGGTCACACCCGGCACATCATATTTCCATGTTATGCTTTGTGATGCTAAGTTTGCTTTATATTTATTGTTTCTTCCCCCTCTTCTCTTCGGTAGACCCCGAGACCGATGTCGCCCCTGTGATCGACCACGTCGACGACGACCCTTCTTCCTTTACAGCAGAGTTTCCAAGCAAGCCCCCCTTTGATCATCCCGATATCGCCCATTCCATTATCTCATGCTTGCATTAGTTTTTTGCTACTGTTATTGTTTACTCCTATTGTGATGCATAGCCTGCTTTTGTAACTGTCGGATGTGGGGTTCCGGCAAAACCCTCAAGGTTCGAACTCTGGGGTGCGCGTGAAGTTCTTTCCCTCCTACCGATCTACGCCCTAGCTCACTAGGATCTCGCGGACGAACTCGACGAACTCGCAACACAGAAAGACACGAGATTTATACTAGTCCGGGCCACCGTTGTGGTGTAATACCCTACTCCAGTGTGTGGTGGTGGATTGCCTCTTGGGCTGATGAAGAACAGTACAAGGGGAAGAACAACATCCTGAGGTTGAGGTGTTCTTGTGCTCTGTGAACTTGTGGACGAGAACTCGATCAGTTCAACCCCTCCCTACTGTGGTGGCTAGCTCTACTTATATAGGCCCTGGTCCTCTCCCCAAATATTGAGCGGGAAGGGAGCCAACAACGGCGGGCGAATTTGAAAGGGGACAGCAAGTACAAGCTATCCTGACAAAAGCGGTCTTCGCCTGCAAAAGGCTCTGGTGGTGAAGCCGTCTTGGGAGCCACGGTGACCTCCGTCCTGCTGGCCGGCTGGTCTTGGTCTCGTTGCACCGATATGGAAACCTTTGCCTGATGCCTCGGTACTCCGCGCCTGCGCCTGCCTCCTTAGCACCAAAGAGGAAACACGGACATTGCGCGCGCTGGTGCCCGCCTGGTGTCGATCATAATGGCTCACGTCACGAGAGCCTCGTGAGGTTTGCCCCGCCTTGATATCTCCGCTCCTCGCGAGGGTCTTGAATTCCTTTTCGATGAAGATGGGCCGTGCAGGCCCGCTAGCATAGCCACGCCGTGGGCTGCAGGTAGGCCAGTCTGGGGACCCCCGTTCCCGGAACGCCGACAGTAGCCCCCGGGCCCAAGGTGCGCTCGGGCTTGGCTTCACAGCAAAGCCAAGGTCAAGTACGGAGCGCCGCGGGCCCCAAAAGCCCGCGGCCTCGGTCGACGCATGGCGGTTGATTGGACGTGGGCGTCTCCACTTCCCCACGCTGCCTCGGCAACTGCACGACTTGACAAGTCCCTGCGACATGCAAGGAAAACCATCATTACCTATGATCGTGGGAGGCAGCGATTGGCCTTCTCTCGCTATAAATGGTGAAGGGGGCAGAGCCCCCATCGCCCATCTCTTCCTTGCTTCACTCGCTTCTTCCTTCTTGCCCCCCTGCTTGCAACAATGGCGCCCATCCAAAGGTTCTCCGTTGAAGAGAAAGGAAAGGCCCCCCGCGATGATCCAGGGCCACTCCCGCCGTAGAAGAGGTCGGTCCATCATCTCGACGAGGCGGCGATGCAGGTGGTGACGAGGCCTTAATGCGAGCATCCTCCTCCATGGTACCCGCCTCCCTTGTACGCCCGAGCCAAGGGCTTAGGAGGGCGGAAAGACGTGCGGCGACGCCTGCGCCGCGCGATGGCGATGCGTGCTGTTGCTCCTGGAATCCACGCCACGGATTCCTCGCGCAAGCTTGTGCTATGGGCGCCGATGCCCCCGAGTTCCTGGATCTGCTTCCCGTGGTTCTTCTCCGACGTGATGCTGGCGAGGGGGGCTCTCGAGCTCTGGCTGCAGCACACCAACTGCGACGCTCCGGCTACCGGAGCAGAGGTCGAAGCGGTCCCCACCGGCAAGATCTTCATGACTCGCGGCTGGGGCGAGGTTGCACGGGTCTGCCGTGCGGAAGGCGCCCTCGCGATCCATTTTGAGTTCGACGGCGCCTCCACGCTCTTCTTCATGGTCTTCGACACGGAGGGCCGCCGCCTGGAGTGCTGCCCTGGGGGGGAGCACCAGGGTGACGCACGCTCCGCTCGTGGCTACTCCAGCAGCAGCAGCCCCTGGGAGTCTAGCGACTCTGCTAAGCTCAAAGAGACTCCGGAGAAGAGCGACGACAGCTACGTGCCCCCAAGCTCCCACCTGGCTCGGGGCAGAGCCACGACGTCCAGCCACCGCCGCCGCTGATCTGGATGGGGTTGGCGCCGGCCTCCCATGGCCCACTGTTGATGATGGCGTCTGCCACGGGAGGGTGTAGATATGTTTCCTCTTAGTTCTTGCTTTTGTTTCCTGCGAAGAATCATGAAGTACCCCGTGGGGGTGTGTAAGGATCTTTAATGCTTTTGTGTATATATTCCCTGTTACAAAAATTTGTGAACGCATGTCCTGTTCAGGCTCGGTCTCCCCTTTCAAACCTCGTGATAGCTTGTTGCTCTATGCTGACAGGTCCCGGTCCCCAGGCAGGCTGCAGCCGTCGCTGGTATGCCAGGTCGCGTGCCGTGGTCAAGGCCAGAGGTGGCGGCCGAGGTCGATAAGAGCCCACGAGGCGCGATGCTCGGAGGTCCCCTTAAGCGCCCAAGCAGCTATGGTAAGGCAGGAAAGGGATGCGGCGTGGCCGCCTGAGAATCGTGGCGCCTATAGGTCCTATCGATTAGTCGGTCTAAGCACGAGACTTATCTCAGTAGTTCAGGGTCGATTCTTCGTGATGCGCCAGGCCTGTGCACAACCACCCACAGCGTAGCTAGGTTAGGCCCGTACGGGTCCTTCCCCTTCCAACGCTTTCCTTCGTGCTCTACGTCCTCAGGTCCCAACCCTCGAGCGAGCTCAGCCGCCGCTAGTATGCCAGTTCGTGATGCCGTGGTCAAGGCCAGGGGGTGAGGGCTAGAGATCCAGTAAGAGCTCCTGAGTCGCGATGCTCAGGAGCCCCCCTTTTAACGCGCAAGCGGATTGCATGTAAGAGGAGAGAGCCCGCGGTACCGCCCGCTATTATCTTCGGGAGGTTCCTGCAGGTCATCACAAGGAGAAACACAGTTTTGCCGTTATGGTTGCCAACCTGCTACTGGTTTCTCTAAGACGATATGAAGGCACTGAGGGCCTGGTGAGGTGACATGCGCGGGGCGTGCCGCGAGCCAGAGCTCGACCGCTCAGGTTTGTCGACGTGGCAGGGACGGACCCATGCACCAGCGTCGTGCCTGTGTGAGGAGGCCCTGTGGGAGGCGACGATCTACCAGGTGGTAACCGGGCAGGCGGTAATCATAGGCAGATTAAGCATGGAAGACAAATCAACTTGGGTAAATGCAGGAAGATACATGCCACTGGGTCAGGCCCGAGCGGCTTGGGGATGATGTAGCCCGAGGGGCGCCCCCAGGAAGGTAAGCTAAAGACGTAAGCAAAAGGGATACAAGCCACAGGGACGGACCCACGCGGCGTGGGAACAATGCAGCCCGAGGGGCGCTCCCAGTTAAACGAACTTGGAAAATGTCACCTGGTTCTGTTGACGAAGGAGAGTTGGGGCAGCTGAAGGTACGTGGCGAAGGAATGGGTCCTCACGAGCCACCGGGGCCCTGAGCCTCGGGAGGCTCTGGGGGCTCGGGTGGTTCCTTGAAGGCCATTTCCATCCCTGCCAGGACGGCGTGGTACCTGGCCTCCTGAGCCGCCAGGACACGCCGCATATTGTGCTGATAGGCTCACGCCACGCTCGGCAAGCCGAAAGGCATGCGAAAGTAGCTGTGTGGTGGGCCCTCGCAACGGCCCACACGCGAAGGCCAGAAGAGCTTCTGAGATGCGGCCCTGTTGAGCCCTGGAACATCGATGCAGACGCGCAGCCCGGCATCCTCGCCTGGATGGGGAGCTGCGCCTCGTGAGCGGAGGTCGCCGCGCATGGACCTTGCGTCTTGCAGTTCCCGAGTGATCTTGGTGATGAACTCCTGAGTGGTGGGTGCTACCTCTTGAGCACTGCGTTGGATTTCCTTGAAGAGGAAAGGATGATGCAGCAAAGTAGCGTAAGTATTTCCCTCGGTTTTGAGAACCAAGGTATCAATCCGATGGAGGCTACTGGCGAGTCCCTCGTACCTACACAAAGCAAATAGTTCCTCGCAACCAACGCGAATAGGGGTTGTCAATCCCTTCACGGTCACTTACGAGAGTGAGATCTGATAGAGATGATAGATAATATTTTTGGTATTTTGGTTATAAAGATGCAAAGTAAAATAAAAGGCAAAGTAAAAAAGCGAAGCAATATTAAAGTGATGGAAGATTGATATGATGAAGATAGACCCGGGGGCCATAGATTTCACTAGTGGCTTCTCTCAAGAGCATAAGTATTCTCTGATTGGGTGAGCGACATTCTTTGTTAAGCAATTGATAGAATTGAGCATAGTTATGAGAATATCTAGGTATGATCATGTATATAGGCATCACGTCCGAGACAAGTAGACCGACTCCTGCCTTCATCTACTACTATTAGTCCACTCATCAACCGCTATCCAGCATGCATCTAGAGTATTAAGTTTAAGAAAATAGAGTAACGCCTTAAGCAAGATGACATGATGTAGAGGGATAAATTCATGCAATATGATAAAAACCCCATCTTGTTATCCTCGATGGCAACAATACAATACATGCCTTGCTGCCCCTCATCACACCGGGAAAGGACACATAAGATTGAACCCAAAGCTAAGCACTTCTCCCATTGCAAGAAAAACCAATCTAGTAGGCCAAACCAAACTGATAATTCGAAGAGACTTGCAAAGATAACCATTATACATAAAAGAATTCATAGAAGATTCAAATATTGTTCATAGATAATCTTGATCATAAACCCACAATTCATCGGTCTCAACAAACACAACGCAAAAAGAAGATTACATCGAATAGATCTCCATGAGAGAGGGGGAGAGCATTGTATTGAGATCCAAAAAGAGAGAAGAAGCCATCTAGCTACTAACTATGGACTCGAAGGTCTGAGGTAAACTACTCACACTTCATCGGAGAGGCTATGGTGTTGATGTAGAAGCCCTCCATGATCGATGCCCCCTCAAGTGAGCTCAAACAGGCCCCAAGATGGGATCTCATGCGTCTGAGAAGATTGCGGCGGTGGAATTAGGTTTTGGCTCCGTGTCGATCGTTTGGGGTGCGTGAGGTATATATAGGAGGAAGAAGTACGTTGGTGGAGCAAGGTGGGGCCCATGAGGGTGGAGGGCGCGCCCCCCTACCTCGTGCCCACCTTGTTTCTTTCTTGACGTAGGGTCCAAGTCTCCTGGGTCATATTCGGTGAGAAAATCACGTTCCCGAAGGTTTCATTCCGTTTGGACTCCGTTTGATATTCCGTTTCTTCGAAACTCTGAAATAGGCAAAAAAACAGCAATTCTGGGTTGGGCCTCCGTTAATAGGTTAGTCCCAAAAATAATATAAAAGTGGATAATAAAGCCCAATATTGTCCAAAACAGTAGATAATATAGCATGTAGCAATAAAAAATTATAGATACGTTGGAGACGTATCAGGCATCCCCAAGCTTAATTCCTGCTCGTCCTCGAGTGGGTAAATGATAAAAACAGAATTTTTGATGCAGAGTGCTACTTGGCATAATTTCAATGTAATTCTTCTTAATTGTGGTATGAATATTCATATCTGAAAGATTCAAGACAAAAGTTCATATTGACATAAAAATAATAATACTTCAAGCATACTAACAAAGCAATCATGTCCTCTCAAAATAACATGGCCAAAGAAATTTATCCTTACAAAATCATATAGTCTGGCTATGCTCTATCTTCACCACACAAAGTTATTAAATCATGCACAACCCCGATGACAAGCCAAGCAATTGTTTCATACTTTTGACATTCTCAAAACTTTTTCAATCTTCACGCAATACATGAGCGTGAGCCATGGATATAGCACTATATGTGGAATAGAATGGTGGTTGTGGAGAAGACAAAAAGAGGGAAGATAGTCTCACATCAACTAGGCGTATCAACGGGCTATGGAGATGCCCATCAATAGATATCAATGTGAGTGAGTGTAACACCCCGGATGCAACTTTCCATATTCGGAACTCCAACTCTTGCCTTTTCCGGAGATGTGTTATTTTATTTCCTCCGTGGTTGGGTTTTTTTTGTCTGTTGTTTTGCATTTTGTTCATGTCTTGCATTTCATCTCATGGCATCATGTGCATTGCATCGGCATTGTTTTCATAAAGCTTCCATTCGCTTGTAGTTGCCGATTCTTCCTTGTCCCTATTGACCTCTCTCAGATCAACCGGACCGCTCTCTTCTCTCTCTTTTCTGAGCTCATCTAACCCCTTGTCTCCATGGCGTGTTGCCAAATCCCTCTTGTGCGTGTCCGAAAACTGCCCATTCCCGAACCGCTCAGTCATCACCGTTGGGTTCGAATCATCCCCAAAAATCTACAAAACATCTCCGTTTTCTTATTTAGACTCCCTATCTATTTATTCTCGACCGCCCGATTTCGATCGGAGGGACCGATTAGCCCCTAAGCCAACCACCTGCCTGTACATATATAACAATCAAACCCTAGACCAACTCCCTAAAATTCCTCCTAGCCGCCGCCACTCCACAAAAATCCCCATCGGGATCCTCCCAGATCCACCTCCCTCCTCATTTTCCTCTCCTGCCAGATCCAAACAGCGGCCCGACCATCTCCCTTGATTTCCGCCGCCATCCAACCAGCACAAGCCACTTCTTCCCTCGATCTCGAATGGATTGTGTAGCTGCTCGAGGCCCCGAGTAGGAGCGCTCGGCCTCGTCCCCTCGCGTCGCGCCGGCAACCGGCGCCACCAGGCCGTGCCCTGCTCCCTTCCTCCCTGGCGCCGCCCATCTTCTTCCTCCTATTTCCTCTTCCGTCCCGTCTCTCAGCTCCTCTCCTCTGCTTCTTTTGCAGGAACTCGACGCCTTGCCAGCAGGTCAGCAGCGTCGCGCCCTTTGCTCCTTCGTCTTCTTGTCGGGACCTCGCCTCCGCTTCCTCGGCCGCCTCCACCGCCCGGGGCCCAGCGACCTCACCGTCCGCTCCATCCTGCCGCTCGGCCGTGCAGCCGCCTCGGACCCGCGACCACGAGGAACAGGAGCTCCTGCTCAGCGCACGGTGCCCGTCCACAGAGGTCTCCTTCCTCCCATCCTTGAGCTTGCGGAGGCCTCAATGCCGCCGGAGCACCAGCAGCCGAACAAGTTGAGCGCCTGCCCCTGCCCTCCATCTCTCCCTTCTGCTCCCTCCTCTCACATCTCTCTCTTCTCCTCGCAGGCCGCCGCCGCCATGGCCTTCGTCGCCGCCCGAGGCTCCCCTGCCGTCACCCCGCCAAGTCCGGCCGCCTCCTCCTCTGCTTCTGCTTTGAGCAGGTGGTCGACACCCCGCGCTCGTTTCTTCGCCGGGACGGCCACCTCGTCCGCATCTACCTCGCCGTCGCCGGATCCCCATCGCCGCGCCAGGCCCCCGCCGCCTGTGTCCTCTGCTTCCAGGACGAGGCGCCCGCTCATCCGCGTCGTCGCGCGTTGATCGCTTCCACTCCAGCGCCCTGGCCCAAGCCAGATTCGGCCCAGCGCGCCCCCCTGCCTGGCCTCCTCCCCACCGAGCTGGGCCGAGCCCAATGTGAGCAGCTCCCCCAGCCCAGCAGTGCACCAGATTCGGCCCGCATGTGTTTTTTTTCTGTTCTGAACGATTTGTCTATTTTATCCAGAGTTTACAGATTTGCAGAAAACCCCCTAGACTTCATGCATTTAATAACTCTTAAACTGTGCATCGGATTAAAATAATTTATATATGTAAAATGCTCAGAATATTGTGTAGATTAATAATATGCCACTTTCATCCCATGTTAAAATGTTTAACTTGCTGTTTATTTAAATTTGCTAATATGCCATGTTAAAATGATTTAATTCATAACTAAATAACCGTAACTCGGAATTAAATGTTCTTTATATGTAAATGGGGTAGAAAAATGCCTAGTTTAACATGGTCCACTTTATTTTGCTGTTTAACAACATTAAAATATGTTTTAGGGCAGAACAGTACCAAATCTAAAATATTGCTCATGAGGATTTTCCGGAATTGTTGTTTCTTATTTCCGGCCTCATTTAAACTTGCCTAAATAGTTAGTTTAATTATGCTTCACCCCTTGCCATGTTTAAAAACATTTAATATTGTTGAGTACCTAAACGAGATCAAACTAAATATGTCAATGTGGTGTTTTGTCAATATGCAACCCGTTGCATATTGAGCTCCACTTAATTTGTAGTATTGTTTGTTGCACTTTGCCATGCCATGCCTCATTAAACCGGACATGCATCATACTTGATTGTGCATCGTGCCATGTTTATGCTTGTGCATTTACCAGGTTGTTTGTTTCTTTCCGGTGTTGCTTCTCGGTTCCGGTAATGTTGCGATTGTGAGGATTCGTTCGACTACTTTCGTTCATCTTCTTCATGGACTCGTTCTTCTTCCTAGCGGGATTTCAGGCAAGATGACCGCTACCTTGGATCTCACTACTATCATTGCTATGCTAGTTGCTTCGTTCTATCGCTATGCTGCGTTACCTACCACTTGCTGCTCAAGCCTCCCAAATTGCCATGAACCTCTAACCTGTTGCACCCTTCCTAGCAAACCGTTGTTTGGCTATGTTACCGCTTTGCTCAGCCCTCTTATAGCGTTGTTAGTTGCGGTGAAGATGAAGTTTGTTCCTTGTTGGAACATGGAGATGTTGTTCCTTGTTGGAACATGTTTACTGTTGGGATATCACAATATATCTTATTTAATTAATGCATCTATATACTTGGTAAAGGGTGGAAGGCTCGGCCTTATGCACAGTGTTTTGTTCCACTCTTGCCGCCCTAGTTTCCGTCATATCGGTGTTATGTTCCCGGATTTTGCGTCCCTAACGCGGTCGGGTGATTTATGGGACCCCTTGACAGTTCGCTTTGAATAAGACTTTTCAGCAAGGCCCAACCTTGGTTTTACCATTTGCCTCACCACCACCTATACCCTTCCCTTGGGTCGGCCAACCCAAGGGTCATCTTTATTAGCCCCGGACGAGTGCTTCTCTAAGTGCTGGCCCGAACCGAGTAGATCAGGGGCCCCTCGTGGCAACTCGAGGTTTGGTTTACTCGTAGGATGTCTCATCCGGTGTTGCCTGAGCGAGATATGTGCAGCTCCTATCGGGATTGTCGGCGCATCGGGCGGTCTTGCTGGTCTTGTTTTATTGCTGTCGAAATGTCTTGTAGCCGGATTCCGAGACTGATCGGGTCTTCCGGGAGAAGAATATCCTTCGTTGATCGCGAGAGCTTATCATGGGCTAAGTTGGGACACCCTGCAGGGTTTGAACTTTCGAAAGCCGTGCCCGCGGTTATGTGGCAGATGGGAATTTGTTAATATCCGGTTGTAGAAAACCCGAAGTTGATCTTAATTAAAATACACCAACTGTATGCGTAACCGTGAGTGTCTCTTTTCGGGGTTGATCGAGAGGAGAACACGGTTTTACGGGTTATGTCGGCGTAAGTAGGGGTTCAGGGTCACTTCTTGATCATTACTAGTTGACGACCGTTCCTTTGTTTCTCTTCTCGCTCTCATTTCCGTATGTTAGCCACCATACTTGCTTAGTCACTGCTGCAACCTCACCACTTTATCCCTTCCTTTCCCATTGAGCTTTGCTAGTCTTGATACCCATGGTAATGGGATTGCTGAGTCCTCGTGGCTCACAGATTACTACACCACCGATTGCAGGTACAGGTTGTCACGATGATCATGGCGAGAGCGATGCTTGCTTGCGTTGAGCTCTTCTTCTGCTTCTTCGATCAGTGGATAGGTTCCAGGTCGGCAGCCTGTGCTAGCAGGGTGGATATTGTTTGAGTTTCTGTTTATGTTTCATCCATAGTCGGATGTTGATCTTGTATATGATGTGATGTTATATTCGTGTGGCATTGTATGCCTTATGTATGTATCCCCACTATTATGTAATGTTGATGTAATGATATCCACCTTGCAAAAGCGTCTTCAAGATGCGCTTCTATCCTTGGTGGGACCTTCAAGTTCCTTTAGGATAGGGTCGCATCTTGGGCGTGACAAGTTGGTATCAGAGCTTCGACCGACCTTAGGAGCCCCCTTGTTTGTTGGCCGTTGTTGAGTCTAGAAGAAAATTATTTTGAGTCTTAGGATTATATATATCGGAGAGTAGGATTCTTTTACTCCTCAGCCCTTAAATACGCTCTGGTGAGGCCTCCCGAGTAGATGTTTTGTCTTTCCTCTCCTCAAATTTCACGAATTTTTTTAGGATCACGCTGGTATCTTGGAATCGTTCGATGGTTTTGTGGCGAGAACATTGTTCTTGGTGCCTCGACATTTAGGGGTTGTGGCGGTGTCCGGGGAGTTGAGCTCCGAGGTGTTGTCGTCACAATTTTATCGTTGCAGTTCTGGAATACGAGTTTTGCCGACATCAAAATCTCTTTTATACAGTTGTTGGTGAGATAACCCGATAACCCAATCTTCGGGCGAGCTCGGGAGTATTGCCATGACTTCGTATAACGGATGCTTTTCAAGGTCGAGGTACACGATTTCGAAGGTTTCTTGGTTATGTGTTGACGGATGGATACGGCTGGATCTAGGTATTGTTAGTTTGGGTGATATATTTTGTGCCCCCTGTATCCCCAACACCAGATTGCATAACCAGAAAGTTTCGGGAATTTATAGGTGGGAATTCAAGTAGCTCCTAGAATATCTTTCCGACAGATGCCTGATATGGGATTGGGTAAATCTCTATCATATGTATTTGTTCCGGCTTATTCTACAAGCCAAATCCTTTGTTTTGTTTTATTTGTGGTATTCGAGTTGCTTCGAAGTCAAATGTTGAATCCATACCTTTCCTTAAACGGTGTTCTCATATTTCTATGTGAATACTAATCCTTCTTGATCATCGAGATCGTCATGTTAATTCTTTTTCAACCGGTGTGCTTCTCTTTAAGTGGATCCGATCATTTCAACATCCGCAAGATCAACTCTAAGTTTTCTCACCGGTATTTGTTTCATCCGTCCCAAGTTGTCTTTGTTTTCCCGCCCTCCCACCCTTTTTCTTCAAGGACTCAGATTTCTTAATCAAGTATCCATTTATTCATGTGAAGTCTCTTCACTCTTTTCAATCAATGTACTTATCCGGTGATTTCACGTAAAGATGCTCAACAGCTCCAAGTTCATCATCCTTCATTGTTGTTTCTTCTCCAGTGGATCCAATTCAAGCTTTCGGTGTTTATCATATCCCTTTCCTCGTTTCAAATGTTTTTTCCATGTCAGTGCATCTCTTATTTGTTCACCTCTCGCTTTCCATTTGTTCCGGAGTGCTGAAGATATCTCACAAGATTCGTGTTTCCATTCTCAATCCGTTCAAGTTATTTTGAGGTTGTTATCCCATTCAAGCCATTTAATTCTTCCGATGCAATCTTTATTTCAAGCAATCGTTCAACGGTGTTTTCTTTTGAGTGGGCCCTAACCCACAGGTCTTTTCCTAGGATCTTACCTGACTCTTCTAATTCTCCCAGAGTTATTCTCAAATTCAATTCAAAGTTTGACGTAAGAATGAATTTTCATCAGTCACATGCATTCTCCTAGGCCGCTTTCAAAATCTTTTCATCTTTGGCTCAACCTTTTCCTCTTTTAATCCTTCCAGAGTTTCTCAACAATTCATGGTGATGTTTCTCATCGTCATTCTCAACACTTGAAGACCGAAGAAGAGTTCCTCTTAAATCCTTACCCGTTCTTCCAAAGATCGTGCTTCAAATTTGATGCCATTCTCTCATAATTGTTTTTCGATTGTGGAATTCTTTTCACCCATCCGAGCATTTCATGAGTTGTTTCCATTTCTTTCCTCCAAGGCCATCATGTCATAATTCCTCATTCTCAGCGTGTAGCTATCATTCTCCAAATCTTACTGGTGAATCGTTCAAATATCCTCTAATCAGTTCATGATCTCTTCATTCTCTTGTATTTAAAATCCCTTCAAGTATCTTCATTCGTTTTCCAATTCTTCCCGGTGAATTGTGCCTTTGCTACGTTCATTTCCAATTCTTATGGTGGTTCGTTCAAGATTTCACTTCCTTCGTTACCATATTAATTCATTCGTTGTTCCCAAATTCCACCGGTGGTTCCATCAATACCTTCTCAAGTTTGCGCTATATCTCTCTTAATCCTTTCTACGGGAATAAGTAGTATGCAAAATCCATTGCTTGTCATCAATTTAATTTGATGAAGTTTAAGCATACAATAAATCTTATTCTTATTTCCTCGAGGTGATTCAATTCTTTTCTTCCGGAGTTGTTCATGATATCATTTATCGGTTCTAAGTTGTTCATCTTTTCTTTTCCGGAGTTCCAAGTTTTCCGCATTATCTCGTCGCGAAGCTCCATCTAAATCATCGCAAGGCTTCACTTTGTGTTTTCAACTTCTCCTAATTTTATCATACTTTTATTACTGGAGTTCTTCATGGAGGCTCTACATGGTGGTTCGTCAAGGATTCTTTTCTTTCTTCAATTGTTCTTCAAGATTTCTCTCGAAGTTATGATCCGTCAAGCCATACTTCAAAATAAACATGGTGCTCAACACATGTTTTGTTTTGAGGAGTTCAAGTATTCTTCCTCTTGCATTCCGAAGTGCAATTCTTTCTACCTTATCTTTTGAGGTGGTGTTATGTCATTCTTGACAATTTGAGTTCGTGTTTCATGATTCACTTGTTGTTAAGAATGAGATATTTAAATCCATCATTTTCTCTTTGTTCAAGAGATCTTTTCAACCATCAACCTCGTTGTTGGAGTTATCTTGTGTCATATTTCACCTAAAGCCTTCCCTAAGGAATGTTGCTTTTGTGGTGCTTATCAATGATCCAAGTTATCTCTCTATCATCTTGGTGGAAGAAATTTTTCATCTCGTCGGTGTTATCAATTGTACTACTTGTTTCCTTTAGTGGTCGGTTGTCACCTCATAATGTTGAGATGTTTCCATAAGCCCACTACAAACTTATTCTTTTCATTGTTGGTCTTCCAACAACTCTATTCTAACCTTCTTGCAAGGATGCCTTCCAAATTCAATTGTGGTAGAAGTTGTCATTTTCTTCTCCGTCCCTTTATCCCAACGGTCTAGCTTCTATTCTTTCGTTCTGGAGAATTTGTGATGTTGCTCTCTTCTACCAATTATCTTCTTTTGTCAAGATCATGTTATTTTCCTTGCTTATCCGTTTAGCGGGAGTGTTGTGTTCTCATTCAAGTTCTTTCATCTTATCAAGTTTTGCCTCTCTTTTCAACCTGAGTGCTGCCTGAAATCCCTCTTACCCATTGCAGTGTGTTGTTGATTTCATCAAGTATCCTCTCATTTGTCAAGTTCATGTTCAACTCCTTCCATTTACAGTCGGAGTGCTGCCCAAATTATATCATTCTTATTCATTCTTATCTCGTTTCAACCAGAGTGGTTTCAATTTCCTTCTTGTCCTTTGTGCTCGTCATTCATGTCTTTGCAACCTTCAAGTTCTCGTAATGTTCCTTGTTCCTCTTTTCTAACGGACTGTTTGCAATCTTGGTCATCTCCGTTGTTTTGTTTCTTTCAATTTGTTCAACCTCTCAAGGTTCATGGTTTCACTCGTTTGTCAGAGAAGCAATTTAGTTTACCTCTTATCTTCCTCTTCCTTTTCCCTCCGGTGCCATCCTAGATCTCGGGACGAGATCCTCTCGTAGTGGTGGAGTGTTGTAACACCCCGGATGCAACTTTCCATATTCGGAACTCCAACTCTTGCCTTTTCCGGAGATGTGTTATTTTATTTCCTCCGTGGTTGGGTTTTTTTTGTCTGTTGTTTTGCATTTTGTTCATGTCTTGCATTTCATCTCATGGCATCATGTGCATTGCATCGGCATTGTTTTCATAAATCTTGCATTCGCTTGTAGTTGCCGATTCTTCCTTGTCCCTGTTGACCTCTCTCAGATCAACCGGACCGCTCTCTTCTCTCTCTTTTCTGAGCTCATCTAACCCCTTGTCTCCATGGCATGTTGCCAAATCCCTCTTGTGCGCGTCCGAAAACTGCCCATTCCCGAACCGCTCAGTCATCACCGTTGGGTTCGAATCATCCCCAAAAATCTACAAAACATCTCCGTTTTCTTATTTAGACTCCCTATCTATTTATTCTCGACCGCCCGATTTCGATCGGAGGGACCGATTAGCCCCTAAGCCAACCACCTGCCTGTACATATATAACAATCAAACCCTAGACCAACTCCCTAAAATTCCTCCTAGCCGCCGCCACTCCACAAAAATCCCCATCGGGATCCTCCCAGATCCACCTCCCTCCTCATTTTCCTCTCCTGCCAGATCCAAACAGCGGCCCGACCATCTCCCTTGATTTCCGCCGCCACCCAACCAGCGCAAGCCACTTCTTCCCTCGATCCCGAATGGATCGTGTAGCTGCTCGAGGCCCCGAGCAGGAGCGCTCGGCCTCGTCCCCTCGCGTCGCGCCCGGCAACCGGCGCGCCACCAGGCCGTGCCTGCTCCCTTCCTCCTGGCGCCGCCCATCTTCTTCCTCCTATTTCCTCTTCCGTCCCCGTCTCTCAGCTCCTCTCCTCTGCTTCTTTTGCAGGAACCTGACGCAGCCAGCAGGTCAGCAGCGTCGCGCCCGCCTGCTCCTTCGTGCTGCTGTCGGGACCTCGCCTCCGCTTCCTCCGGCCGCCTCCACCGCCCAGGGCCCCGGCGACCTCACCGTCCGCTCCATCCCTGCCGCTCGGCCGTGCAGCCGCCTCGGACCGCGACCACAGGAGCAGGAGCTCCTCTGCTCGCGCACCAGCGCCTGTCCCTGGAGGTCTCCTTCCTCCCGTCCTTGAGCTTGCCGGAGGCCTCCAATGCCGCCGGAGCACCAGCAGCGAACAAGTTGAGCGCCTGCCCCTGCCCTCCATCTCTCCCTTCTGCTCCCTCCTCTCACATCTCTCTCTTCTCCTCGCAGGCCGCCGCCGCCATGGCCTTCGTCGCCGCCCGAGGCTCCCCTGCCGTCACCCCGCCAAGTCCGGCCGCCTCCTCCTCTTACGCTTTGAGCAGGTGGTCGACACCTCAGCTCGTTCTTCGCTGGGCAGCCACCTCGTCCGCATCTACCTCGTCGTCGCGGATCCCCATCGCCGCGCCAGGCCCCCGCCGCCTGTGTCCTCTGCTTCCAGGACGAGGCGCCCGCTCATCCGCGTCGCCGCGCGTTGACCGCTTCCACTCCAGCGCCCTGGCCCAAGCCAGATTCGGCCCAGCGCGCCCCCCTGCCTGGCCTCCTCCCCACCGAGCTGGGCCGAGCTGAGCAGCTCCCCCAGCCCAGCAGTGCACCAGATTCGGCCCGCATGTGTTTTTTTTCTGTTCTGAACGATTTGTCTATTTTATCCAGAGTTTACAGATTTGCAGAAAACCCCCTAGACTTCATGCATTTAATAACTCTTAAACTGTGCATCGGATTAAAATAATTTATATATGTAAAATGCTCAGAATATTGTGTAGATTAATAATATGCCACTTTCATCCCATGTTAAAATGTTTAACTTGCTGTTTATTTAAATTTGCTAATATGCCATGTTAAAATGATTTAATTCATAACTAAATAACCGTAACTCGGAATTAAATGTTCTTTATATGTAAATGGGGTAGAAAATGCCTAGTTTAACATGGTCCACTTTATTTTGCTGTTTAACAACATTAAAATATGTTTTAGGGCAGAACAGTACCGAATCTAAAATATTGCTCATGAGGATTTTCCGAATTGTTGTTTCTTATTTCCGGCCTCATTTAAACTTGCCTAAATAGTTAGTTTAATTATGCTTCACCCTTGCCATGTTTAAAAACATTTAATATTGTTGAGTACCTAAGCGAGATCAAACTAAATATGTCAATGTGGTGTTTTGTCAATATGCAACCCGTTGCATATTGAGCTCCACTTAATTTGTAGTATTGTTTTTTGCACTTTGCCATGCCATGCCTCATTAAACCGGACATGCATCATACTTGATTGTGCATCGTGCCATGTTTATGCTTGTGCATTTACCATGTTGTTTGTTTCTTTCCGGTGTTGCTTCTCGGTTCCAGTAATGTTGCGATTGTGAGGATTCGTTCGACTACTTCCGTTCATCTTCTTCATGGACTCGTTCTTCTTCCTAGCGGGATTTCAGGCAAGATGACCGCTTCCTTGGATCTCACTACTATCATTGCTATGCTAGTTGCTTCGTTCTATCGCTATGCTGCGTTACCTACCACTTGCTGCTCAAGCCTCCCAAATTGCCATGAACCTCTAACCTGTTGCACCCTTCCTAGCAAACCGTTGTTTGGCTATGTTACCGCTTTGCTCAGCCCCTCTTATAGCGTTGTTAGTTGCAGGTGAAGATGAAGTTTGTTCCTTGTTGGAACATGGAGATGTTGTTCCTTGTTGGAACATGTTTACCTGTTGGGATATCACAATATATCTTATTTAATTAATGCATCTATATACTTGGTAAAGGGTGGAAGGCTCGGCCTTATGCAGTGTTTTGTTCCACTCTTGCCGCCCTAGTTTCCGTCATATCGGTGTTATGTTCCCGGATTTTGCGTCCCTAACGCGGTCGGGTGATTTATGGGACCCCTTGACAGTTCGCTTTGAATAAGACTTTTCGGCAAGGCCCAACCTTGGTTTTACCATTTGCCTCACCACCACCTATACCCTTCCCTTGGGTCGGCCAACCCAAGGGTCATCTTTATTAGCCCCCGGACGGTGCTTCTCTAAGTGCTGGCCCGAACCGAGTAGATGCAGGGCCCCTCGTGGCAACTCGAGGTTTGGTTTTACTCGTAGGATGTCTCATCCGTGTTGCCAGAGCGAGATATGTGCAGCTCCTATCGGGATTGTCGGCGCATCAGGCGGTCTTGCTGGTCTTGTTTTATTCTTGTCGAAATGTCTTGTAGCCGGATTCCGAGACTGATCGGGTCTTCCGGGAGAAGAATATCCTTCGTTGATCGAGAGAGCTTATCATGGGCTAAGTTGGGACACCCTGCGGGGTTTGAACTTTCGAAAGCCGTGCCTTGGTTATGTGGCGAGATGGGAATTTGTTAATGTCGGTTGTAGAAAACCGAAGTTGATCTTAATTAAAATACACCAACCGTATGCGTAACCGTGAGTGTCTCTTTTCGGGTTGATCGAGAGGAGAACACGGTTTACGGGTTATGTCGGCGTAAGTAGGGGTTCGGGTCACTTCTTGATCATTACTAGTTGACGACCGTTCCTTTGTTTCTCTTCTCGCTCTCATTTGCGTATGTTAGCCACCATACTTGCTTAGTCGCTGCTGCAACCTCACCACTTTATCCCTTCCTTTCCCATTGAGCTTTGCTAGTCTTGATACCCATGGTAATGGGATTCTTTGAGTCCTCGTGGCTCACAGATTACTACACCACCATTGCAGTACAGGTTATGCGATGATCATGGCGCGAGGCGATGCTTGCTTATGTTGAGCTCTTCTTCGCTTCTTCGATCGGGATAGGTTCGGTCGGCAGCTTGGGCTAGCAGAGTGGATATTGTTTGAGTTTCTGTTTATGTTTCATCCGTAGTCGGATGTTGATCTTGTATATGATGTGATGTTATATTAGGTGTGGCATTGTATGCCTTATGTATGTATCCCCACTATTATGTAATGTTGATGTAATGATATCCACCTTGCAAAAGCGTCTTCAAGATGCGCTTCTATCCTTGGTGGGACCTTGAGTTCCTTTAGGATAGGGTCGCATCTTGGGCGTGATGATGAGTAGGGATTGCCATGCAGCGGATGCACTAGAGCTATAAGTATATGAAAGCTCAACAAAAGAAACTAAGTGGGTGTGCATCCAACTCGCTTGCTCATGAAGACCTAGGGCATTTTGTGGAAGCCCATCATTGGAATATACAAGCCAAGTTCTATAATGAAAAATTCCCACTAGTATATGAAAGTGACAAAATGAGAGACTCTCTATCATGAAGATCGTGGTGCTACTTTGAAGCACAAGTGTGGTAAAAGGATAGTAACATTGTCCCTTCTCTCTTTTTCTCTCATTTTTTTTATTTGGGCCTTTTCTCTTTTTTTATGGCCTCTTTTTTTATTTTTTTTATTTTTCGTCCGGAGTCTCATCCCGACTTGTGGGGGAATCATAGTCTCCATCATCCTTTTCCTCACTTGGGACAATGCTCTAAAAATGATGATCATCACACTTTTATTTTCTTACAACTCAACAATTACAACTCGATACTTAGAACAAAATATGACTCTATATGAATGCCTCCGTGATGTATGCGGGATATGCAATGAATCAATAGTGACATGTATGAAAGAATTATGAGCGGTGGCTTTGCCACAAATACGATATCAACTACATGATCATGCTAGCAATATGACAATGATGGGCGTGTCATAATAAGCGGAGCGGTGGAAAGTTGCATGGCAATATATCTCGGAATGGCTATGGAAATGCCATAATAGGTAGGTATGGTGGCTGTTTTGAGGAAGGTATATGGTGGGTGTATGATACCGGTGAAAAGTGCGCGGTATAGAGAGGCTAGCAATGGTGGAAGGAAGAAAAGTGTGTATAATCCATGGACTCAACATTAGTCATGAAGAACTCATATACTTATTGCAAAAATCTACAAGTTATTAAAGCAAAGTATTACGCGCATGCTCCTAGGGGGATAGATTGGTAGGAAAAGACCATCGCTCGTCCCCGACCGCCACTCATAAGGAAGACAATCAATAAATAAATCATGCTCCGACTTCATCACATAACGGTTCACCATACATGCATGCTACGGGAATCACAAACTTTAACACAAGTATTTCTCAAATTCACAACTACTCAACTAGCATGACTCTAATATCACCATCTTCATATCTCAAAACAATTATCAAGCATCAAACTTTTCTTAGTATTCAACGCACTCAAAAGAAAGTTCTACAAATCTTGAATACCAAGCATATTAAATTTTTTAAGCAAATTACCATGCTATTTAAGACTCTCAAAATAATCTAAGTGAAGCATGAGAGATCAATATTTTATATAAAACAAATCCACCACCGTGCTCTAAAATATATAAGTGAAGCACTAGAGCAAAACTATATAGCTCAAAAGATATAAGTGAAGCACATAGAGTATTCTATCAAATTCCAATTCATGTATGGCTCTCTCAAAAGGTGTGTACAGCAAGGATGATTGTGGTAAACTAAAAAGCAAAGACTCAAATCATACAAGACGCTCCAAGCAAAACACATATCATGTGGTGAATAAAAATATAGCTCCAAGTAAAGTTACCGATGGAAGTAGACGAAAGAGGGGATGCCTTCCGGGGCATCCCCAAGCTTTGACTTTTTGGTGTCCTTAGATTATCTTGGGGGTGCCATGGGAATCCCCAAGCTTAGGCTCTTGCTACTCCTTGTTCCATAATCCATCAAAAGATTTCACCCAAAACTTGAAAACTTCACAACACAAAACTCAACAGAAATCTCGTGAGCTCCGTTAGCGAAAGAAAACAAAAGACCACTTCAAGCTACTGTAATGAACTCATTTTTATTTACATTTGTGTTAAACCTACTGTATTCCAACTTATCTATGGTTTATAAACTATTTTACTAGCCATAGATTCATCAAAATAAGCAAACAACACACGAAAAACAGAATCTGTCAAAAACAGAACAGTCTGTAGTAATCTGTAACTAACGCAAACTTCTGGAACTCCAAAAAATCATCCAAAATAGGAAGACTTAGGCAATTTGTTTATTGATAAGCAGAAATTGGAATAACTATTTTATCACGTTCTGGTGGTTTTTAACAATTGTTTTCGTGAACAGAAAGTTTCTGGAAATTACAGCAAGATCAAATAACTATCATCCAAGAAGATCCTATAGGTTTAACTTGGCACAAACACTAATTAAAACATAAAAACACATCTAACCAGAGGCTAGATCTAAGATTTATTCAACGACAGAAAGGAAATATATTGGGTTGTCTCCCAACAAGCGCTTTTCTTTAAAGCCTTTTTAGCTAGGCATTTGAGATTTCAATGATGCTCACATAAAAGACAAGAATTGAAGCACAAAGAGAGCATCATAAAACATGTGACAACCACATCTAAGTCTAACATACTTCCTATGCATAGGCATCTTATAGGCAAACAAATCAAGGCAAGCAAAAACTAGCATATGCAAGGAAGCGGAAAGAGACAATAATAATCTCAACATAACGAGAGGTAATTTAGTAGCATGAAAGTGTCTACAACCATATTTTCCTCTCTCATAATAATTACATGTAGGATCATAGGAAAATTCAACAAAATAGCTATCACAAAATATATTCTCAACACGATCCACATGCATGCAAAATTGACACTCTTCCAAAATAGTGGGATTATCATTAACTAAAGTCATGATCTTGTAACATCCCAAATTTTCAATTTGGAATGTTATACATTAGGTCATCATGCATATCATATTTTTCTCGCATTTTTCCGATCCTAGAAATTTCACGCAACTCAAGGACCCTCGGAGAGAGTTGGAAGTTTCATTATTTTCATATTTGGGATTTCTCAAATTTTGAAAATAGGATCATTTGGATTTATTTAAATTATCTTCATAAAGTTTTTCCTATAAAATAATTTTGAGAGGGAATAATATGACTTTCCCAAACAATTAGGAAAAATGAAGATATTATAAATAAACCAAATTTGGTTTTGGAAGATTTATTTTGCTTAGGCAAAAATGAGCATTTTAAAAAAAAATTATGCATGTTTGCTGTTTTAAAGTTCATTTTGTTCGACTCATTTTTAGGAGTCGGGGAAAATTTGTTTTATTTAATTTGGAATTCATTTGGTATTTTTTTTAATACGTTTTGGTTTAATTTAAAAAAAAAATTCGCCCCCCCCCTGGACCGAGGCCCAGCCGGCCCAGCCAGCCAGGCCCCAGGCCCAGCGCCCCGGCCCACCTCCCTCTCCTCCCTCGCGCGCCCGCTTGGGCGGACTCCCGCCGCCGCCTGGCCGCCGCCGCCTCGAGTCCCACCCGACCAGCGCTCCTTGCCCCTTCCCAAGGAACCGCCGCCCCCCTTTATAACCCTCGCCCCCCCTCTCACCTCACCTCACGGAGCCGCCCGCCACCAGCGCCCAGCCTGAACCCATTCGCCGCCGCCGTTTCCCGCCGCCCGGCCGCCGACCTCGCCGCCTCGCGCCCCGCCGGACCCCGCGAGCCTCGCAAGGCGAGCCACCGAGGTAGCCGCCCGCGCCCGATCCGTTTTTCCCCTTGAACCGATCCGGTTTTATTTAAAAAAATGTGTTCGGTTTTTAAAAACCTAGATTGGTTTTATTTTTTCGGTTTTCCTATTTAACGACGTTCACCGAACCGTTCGTTTCAATAAACGCGTTCGTTGGATTAGTTCGTTAACGAACGTCCGCTATTTAAACCGTTCGTCGTTTTTCTTTTAATCGGATTTAATCCGTTATTTTTCGATTTGATTTGAGATCCGATTTTCAAAACTGTTTTATTTCACGCTCGTTTATCGGAATCGGTGATTCAAGCGCTGGAGTTTAAATATGAAACCGCCGTTCGACTACCCTACTTTCACAGAGTTTTGCCACTGTGAAATTTTGACTTAATTTCAGATTGCTAAACTGAGTCGTTCTCCCTCGAGTTTCGACTTTCGGAGTTTATTTTGATTCGATTCTTTTGCAACCAGGGTTCTTAAGTTGAACTTTCTGGTTAGATCTTTTATTCGAGATTTCCCCGTGCATTAGATGAATACTTATTGTATGCTTGTTGTTTGTCTGCGTTAGATCACCCGGAGTGCGCCGCTTGTTACTTCGAATCTCTAGGACTCGCGGATCATCAGCAAGGCAAGTAACACTTTGATCATACTTTTCTCATACCCAGTTTTATGCATTAGATCTACTCCTCAAACACTTGCATGATTAGGATCTAATTAAATTGTGGGTTTGGGAAGTAGATTGAGTAGCACCTATTACTGTTTTACTTATGAAACCTTGGGAGTTACTTCTCGTTTGCTTGTTTATGCCATGCTATGCTAGTAGGCGTGGATTGGGTGAGTGATTATCCATGACAGATGTGAGATTGTTAATTAATGGTTTATCTAAGGTGGCAACCTAAACACACATCTGGGTGGATTGAGGCACTGGTTTCCATCGAGACTTGCTGTATTTCTTGGACCGCCACCCGGGCTCCAAGGGATCATAAGATTATTCAAACTGAAACTTCCGTGTGCAGCCACAAGCCAATTATGGGCTCTGGCGTAGTTGACTAAGTCGTCACGAACTCTTACGGGTAGGCTAGCTGATGTAGGGGATGTAGGTTGGTACGGTCTACCCACATGTAAGGTGCTAAGCTTCGAAAGACTATGTCTCGGTCATCCGTTTCTCAAACACCATGTAGTCACGAGAACCAAGCGGAGGCGATCGAGTCTTGTGGGGAAAAGTGCATAAACCTCTGCGAGTGTATAAACTAATCATGATTAGCCGTGTCCCGGTTATGGACAATTTGAGTATCCTGTAATTGAATATCATGTGAATCTCAACATGTTACTTCTAAATAAAAGTTATTGGGTTTTGATGAGTACTTTTAATTGGGATTGAGGATCTTGTCAACCATTCTCAATGTTTAACAACCACCATGATAGTTAAATAAAATTATTCCTTTGATGTAGGGAAAAATTGGCTTTTCAAAAAAATAAATCAGAGAGCCTTACCACCAGCCATATATGCATGTAGTGTAGGCTTATTTCATTCATTGCTCTTATGTGTTACATTGCGGCATATTCCATGTCTTGACCCGTTTTGGCTGCAACTTTTCACGTTGCGAGACTTTTCGACGACAGTAAGGTGTTAGGTCGTGGTTCTATACTCGATGATGCCGTTGGAGTTGATGGACTCGCTTATCTTCCAAGCCTTCGCTGTTATTATTAGATGGCCTTAAGCCATATTATTGTATTCAGTTCCTTGTGGACAACGATGTAATAAGTGTGTGATTGCTACTCTGCTATAAATCCTTGAAATCTTGTGTGGTGTCGGCATTCTTGATCCGGGGATGACACTTGAGCACGAGACTTGATCCATTCGGTCAGGTCGCTCTGAGAGAATGGTATCGAGCACACTGTTGATATAGAGACACGACCACTAAGTTAAAGCCATAGATCACTCTCTCTTCCCATTTTCTAACTCCTCATCTTTTCTACTCTCTTTAGGATGATTTGACGCGAAGATCAAGTACACCCAACCGGATGAAGGCACACCTTTTGGATTTCACTTGAAGGAAGTTACTAAGTACCTGAACATTGGACTACCAAGTTTCACCGGGACTTTCAACGCCACTCTGCCTGAAGAGGAGCGCTGGAAGATTCATGCTCATGTTCCAGGAAGGACATTCGCCCCAATCACCAAGCCTATAGATAGTGTTTTCAGTGCCCCAACTTGGAGTCTGGGAAAGAGCATGGCAGCTCACATCACCATGGGACGCATTGGAGAAGTTTATCAAGAAGACCTCAAGGACACCATCTACCAGATTTGCGGACGCCGAGATGACAACTGGGACGTCGTCAACACCAAGAAGGATAGGTCCATTGCAGCTTTCATCCAGGAGTTAAATCAGCACATTCGACGCCAGGAGAACCAAATGTGCAATGACATGTTGGAGTTACAGAAGACAAAGGGAAGGATCATTGAACTGGAAGAAGAACTAAAGACTACCCGCAAGGACTACATGGACGAGATCGTAGCTCTGGCAAGACACAATAACGATCTTAAGTACGAGATTGAAGAGCTCAAGAAGAAGTTGGCGCTCAGGAATGAAGACCAGTATGTCGAATACCCAATCGACTACATCAACATCGACGACACCGATTCGGATCCAAGTGAACCCGATTTTGAAGACGAAGCTGGAGCAGACATCATGGAGTCTTCCACCGGTTCAAACTAGTAGAAGTCCCCCACATATTAGTAGTATTCCCTCCATGTAAACATTTTAGTACACGCACTTTTGCGATAGTTAGATCGTTGTAAGCCCTTGTTTGATTGAATGAAGTGATTTTGTGTGTTTTTGCTCATGTGCATTGGGTAGTGATTTCCCTTAGACCTCATTCTATTCTACATTTCTCTTCTCTTCTAAACCCTTCAGATGCCTCCGAGACGCGACCCGGATTCGTTTTCCCACCGAGATCACCCAATTGATCCAGCAGCGAATACCTGATTCAAACATTGGTGCGAACAACAACAACAACAACAACAACAACAACAACAACAACCCACCGCCACCACCACCACTGCGGATCATCGACTCGTTTCCTTAGATCGAACCCGCGGTGTATTCCAATAACACCGAGCGATTGTAGCAGATGGTGGCTCCGCAAGATAGGAAGGAGCTGACCATGCAGGATGCACCGATGGTGAAAGAGTGAAGTTTGCAGCACATCAGCTTGAAGGACCCGCAGCAGACATGGTGGGAGAATTTCACACCACTTACCCGTGAACACACCGTCACATGGGACCAGTTTGACAAGCTTTTCACCGCCCATGTTTCAGCGGAGCCATGGCCATGAAGAAGCGTGAGTTTCGCAACTTCGCCAAGGAGGAAGGACTGTTGGCGATCGTGGATGACTTTAGTAAATTAGCACGTTATGCCCCGGATAGCGTTGCTACGGATGCAGCTAAGCAGGAGAAGTTTCTAGAAGGACTGAATGATGAGTTCACATGCCGTTGATGGTAGCAAGTTTCAACAACTACCAGGAGTTAGTAGACCGAGCTCTCATGATTGAAGGAAGCAGCAGACAAATTGAGAACTGCAAGCGGAAGTATGGACAAGGGAAGTATAACTCGGATCGGCGAAGCCTCGTTATACCCTAAATCAGGAATTCAGTTTCAGCATACCCATGGAGGAGGTAATTCGCATAACCATACTGGCACCAAGAATGGGAACGGGAATGGAGGAAGCAACGGACATAATCGCACCAACCCGTCTACACCATCCAAGGTAGACCTGAGTCACATTACTTGCTTTAAGTGCCGTAAGACTGGGCACTATGCAAATGACTGCCCAGAAGGCTAGAATGGAAATGGCAATGGAAGCTCTGGAAAGAAGCCCAACCCTTTCAACAGGGGACAAGTGAACCACATTGATGTGGAGGAGGTTGAAGATCAGCCCGATCACGATGTCGGTAAGTTTTGGTTAAGTCATTTCTGCGGTTGTTCTTTTCGATCTTGGTGCATCGCATTCATACATATCAAGGGATTTGTGGATAAGTACAAGTTACCAACCCAAGCCCTTAGGTCACCCATGCTAGTAACCTCACCGGAGCGAGTACATGGCTAGTAAATGGTGTGATCGATTGCCACTAAGGATTGGACACTATGTTTTCCCCTCGGACCTAATAGTTCGGAATCCCAAGGATTGGATGTGATATTAGGAATGGATTGGTTATCAAAGTATGGAGGAAACATAGATTGTACCACAAGGTCAATTTGCTCACCACACGGAAGGAAGAAGGATTAAGTATGTATCACGGCACGAGCGAGGAGAGCACAAGTTAATTGCTTATCGAGGTGATGCGGAAGAAGTACCGATGGTAAAGGATTATCTGATGTATTTCGGAAGAGTTGCGGGGAATGCCGCGGATAGAGACATTGAGTTTTGATCGAGCTGTTGCGAGAACAGGCCCGATATCGAAGCGACCGTACAGGATGCCCGCAAAGGATTTGGCGGAAATCAAGAAGCAGATTAAGGAACTATTGGATAAAGGCTTTATTCGCCCAAGTTCTTCACCTTGGGGATCACCCGTTTTGTTAGTGGAGAAGAAGGATGGATCTTTGAGAATGGTTGTTGATTACCGTGGATTGAATGAAGTAACAATCAAGAACAAGTACCCACTACCGATGATAAATGATCTGTTTGATAAACTTGCAAGGAGCCAAAGTGTTTTCTAAGATCGACTTGCGATCGGGTACCATCGATTAAAGATTCGGGAGCAAGATATACCCAAGACAGCATTTACCACAAGATATGGGTATGCGAGTATACCGTTATGTCATTTGGACTAACTAACGTGCCAGCCTATTTCATGAACACGATGAACAAAGTGTTTATGGAGTTTTTGGACAAGTTAAATCGTGGTGTTCATTGATGACATTTTGATTTTTTCGAAGAATGAAGAGGAACATAAGGAACATTTGAGATTGGTTTTGGAAACGAGGGAACACCAGGTTGTATGCCAAGTTCAGCAAATGTGAGTTTTGGCTAAAGGAAGTTGGATTTCTCGACATATTATATCCGGAGAAGGGATAGCAGTTGACCCCACAAAGTTGAGACCGTAACCAAGTGGGAAGCACCAACGACAGTTGGAGAGATTCGGAGTTTCCTTGGACTCGCAGGATACTACCGAAGATTCATTGAGAATTTCTCAAAGATTGCAAAGCCTATGACAGAATTGTTGAAGAAGGAAAACAAATTCATATGGACTGAGGACTGTGAGGCAAGTTTTCAGGAGTTGAAGAAAATATTGGTTACCTCACGGTTTGATATTGCGAGATCAAACTAAGGATTATGAGGTGTATTGCGGCGCTTCACGTCGAGGACTTGGAGCAGTGCTTATGCAGGAAGGAAGAGTTGTTTAAGTATGCTTCACGACAACTTAAGCCTCATGAGTTGAATTATGCCACTCATGATTTGGAGTTAGCAGCCGTTGTGCATGCCTTGAAGGCGTGGAGACACTTTCTCATTGGAAATCATTGTGAAGTATATCGGACCACAAGAGTTTGAAGTACATCTTCACCCGAAGAATTGAATCTCGAGACGAGAGGAGATGGTTAGAGCTAATCAAGGATTATGATATGAGATTGCATTATCACCCGGAAAGGCTAATGTTGTAGGCGGCGCATTGAGCCGTAAGAGCCACGTCAATACCCTAATGAAGGGAGGAATACCCAATGAGTTAGCCGAGGACCTTGAGAGCTATGTTTGGAAATAGTTTCAGAGGCTATGTAGCAGCATTGGAGATTCGATCGACAGCGATGGACAAAATCGAGAAGCCCAAAAGGCGATAAGGAAGTTGCCTCTATAAAGGAGAAAATGAGCAAAGGAAAAGCTAAAGGATTTCGTGAGGATGAGCACGATACCCTATGGTTTGAAGACCGTGTTTATGTGCCCAATGACCCGAGAGATCGGGAAGTTGATTTTACAAGAAGCCCATGATTCACCCTATTCGATTCACCGGAAATACCAAGATGTATTTGGATTTGAAGAATATTTTCGGTGGACGGAATGAAGAAGGATATTGCGGAGTATGTAGCAGTTTGCGGCGTATGTCGAAAGTAAAGCGAACATCGAAGCCAGCAGGATTATTACAACCATTGCCGATACCGAATGGAAGTGGGATAAACTAGGCATGGATTTCATCACAGGTTTGCCAAAGACCCGTTCGAGGATATGACTCGATTTGGGTCATAGTCGACCGTTTGACCAAGGTAGCTCATTTCATTCGATCAAGACTACCTATAGCGAGTGCTAAGTTGGCAAAGATATACATGACCAGAATTGTGTGCTTACGGAGTTCCGAGGAGCATCGTATCGAACGAGGAACCCAGTTTACTTGAAATTTTGGAACCGGTTACACGAAACATTGGGAACCGATTGGAATTGATCAGACTTTCCACCCACAGACCGATGGACAGACCGAGAGAGTCAATCAGATTTTGGAGGACATCTTTGAGAGCTTGTGCACTAGATTATGGATCTAGTTGGGATGATAATTTGCCGTATGCAGAATTTTCCTACAATAACAGTTACCAAACCAGCTTGAAGATGGCACCTTCGAGGCTTTGTATGGAAGAAGGTGCAGGACACCATTGTCATGGGACTAAACCGAGATCGTCGATTGTTTGGACCAGATTTGATTAAGGAGTGCGAGCAGAAAGTTAAGTTGATTCGAGACAGGCTCAAGGTAGCCCAGTCCTGAACGTAAGAGCTATGCCGATTCAAAGCGCCAGCGATTGAGTATGAAGTTGAGCAGTATATCTCGAGTATCCCGCTTGAGGAGTTAAGCGTTTTGGAGTTAAAGGAAAGTTAGCACCCGTTTTGTTGGACCATATAAGATTTTGCAACGCATGGGAGAAGTTATGTATAAGTTGGAATTGCGGGAGGACTGTCGGGAGTTCATGATGTATTCCATGTTTCTCGATTGAAGAAATGTCACCCGAGATAGCGGAGGTA